>ML675640.1:9435371-9785924 GCA_007922155.1 Mesoclemmys tuberculata
GGGGGGGCAGCGAGGCGGGACCCCGGCGTCTCCCCCCACAGCCCGGGGAGGCGGGGAGCAAAGTCATGCCGCCCCCGGGTGAAGACCCCTGCCCGGGGCTGGGGGAAGGCGCCCCGGCCCTTCTCCCAGGCCTCCCCCCCCGCGCCCGGCCGGGAGCAGAGCCAGGCGTGCCGGGCGACGGTGCCTCCCCCGCCTGGTCCGCGCGCCTTTGCAGCCGCAGTCCGCCGGGGACGGGACGGGACGGGGCTTCTCCCGTGCCCTGCCCTCATTTCGAGAACACGCGGCCGCGGGGCGCTGCGCTCCCTGGCGGGGCTGGCGCGACCGCTTGCCTGGCACCGGGAGGTGCGTGACGGGGTGTCTGACAAAAGAGGGACTGCGAGGGGCGATGATGCCTTTGAGCTTCAGAGAAGTGACATTAGCACCTTCCTCTTCCGCTGCGGTGACTCTGTGGGGTGGATGCGGACGGAGGGACGCGGGGGGGCAATGGTGGTATCTTTAGTCAAGCCAAGGAGGTGGTAGTTCGTGTAAGGAGGGAGCCTGGCATTTGTGGAAATAGTAGCAAGGAGTGCAAAGCTTGCTTTGGAAATGGGGTGTCTTCCAGCCACCTAGTCGCTCTCTGCTTATCTCCAGACCCAAGAACTAAGGTGGGACAAAGGGGGGAGGGAGGGTCCTCGTGTGTTGGCACGTTGCTACCGTAAATGATAATCATGTGCTTTTTGAATGTAGTGTACTAAATGGTCAGAAACGGAAGTAGGTACCATGAGAGGGCTGTGGCAGCCCTGAGAATGGGATTGTAGGGGTCTGATCTGCATTGCAGGTGCATAAGAAATATCTAGGAGACTTTGTTTGGATGGG
Source organism: Mesoclemmys tuberculata (assembly GCA_007922155.1). Lineage (NCBI taxonomy): Eukaryota > Metazoa > Chordata > Testudines > Chelidae > Mesoclemmys > Mesoclemmys tuberculata. The sequence goes on from ML675640.1 coordinate 9,436,227, forward strand.
TAAACATTTGAGCAAAAATGTGTCTTTGTTGAGGTTTTTACAGTAGGAATTATCCATCTTAATATTTTAAAAATTAATTTTGTGTGTGTGTGTGTAGTGCAGTCTCTCCTTACAGATTGCTTATTTGCTAGTAAATATCTTTTAGGGTGGTACAGTAGTATGACTGTGAACTAATAAGAGTGAATCATGATCTTGTCATAGTTTAATGTAGATGTGCATTTATGCATTTGTAAAACTATTCGTATCCCCAGGTTTGTTTGACTATTTAAAATGATAGATATACTAGAACAGCTAATGAAATGACAAAAATGAAGAAATCTATCCATTAAATCCCATTTATATTATCTATTCTGTTGAATATTAAAACTGCATGCCAACTCTGTGAAGAACGTTGCGATTTCAGTAATGTTTTGTTATTTCATTGAATTTTCAGTTGCAAGTTGGGAAGTTCATGACTCAGGAAGGCATTTTGTGTCTAAAAGAATATATAAAATGAATAATTAGACAAACTAGTGCATAACTGCTGTGCCCTATTACTCACTATGCTGCTTAATATATGTTAAAAGCATTGTTGCAGGAAGAACTGTGACACCTAAATATTGTGTACAAGGTTCATAATAACTGGGTTGAAAATTAAAATAGTAAACAAGTAATTTAAAAATATATTTTAAAATTTGATAAATTTGATTTTAAATTTTAAAAATCTTATCCTTTTTAATAGCAGTTTTTAAATTGTTGTAAAATACTGCATTTTCTTTAGTATAATTTGTAAAAATTAAAAACTCTTCAGTGTGGCTCATTATTAAAATCTAAAAACTTCTTGAGAATTACTGTCTGTCCATTTGGAAGAGTCATCAATGGGTAGAAAGAAAACTCCCCTCGAGTGTTTTTCCTGTGAGGAATATAGTTCTTGAATTTTGTACACAGTATTAGGATTAGGGTTGGAGGAGGAATAAACTAGCTTGCAAGGTTTGCTTTTGATATCATATATAGCCTGACAATTACTTTATTTAGAATCTTAAAAGTACTGAAAGATGTCTAAAGAATATATAAAGCCAACTGTAAAATGGTATTTTTATAGCCTCAAGATCTCCAGAGTATACTTTGTGTGTGTATATATATATATATATATATATATATATATATATATATATATATATATAAACAGACAAATACAAAATAATCCATCTTTCTGCTTGAAGTCTTGCAGATGTGCCATCTCATTATTTTTAATAGTAAAATATTCTCAATGACTCATTTTCAGAAGCAAACTAGTTTTGTTTATTTCACCATGCTGTATGTAACTTTAATCTTTCATATACCTGAATTACTGTATATATAATACTTTAAAACTTTTTCGCTGCCAGCTAACAAACGTGACATTATTCAGTTTGTCAGGAAATAGAGCTTTTATTGAAATGTGATGTGGATCAATGATCCAAATGACTTATTCATAATATTGATGCTTTATAGCAATATTTAGGCATGTACTGTCCAGAGAACATTGTCTGTAGCTTTCTTGTTCCACAGTCTTTCTCTGTTCTCCCTTCCTTGATGCTAAAAGAGGTTTAGGACTCTTAAGATTTGAAAAAAACGGAGACCTAGAAAGGGAAGAATAGAGGCTTTGTAACATGGTTGTAGTAAGTGACTCTTATTTGAGGTTTGACTCTTTATGCAGACTTTTTCGTGTCTGTTTACTGCAGTGCACAATAATACCATGCACTTGTTTCACAGCAACACCCTTTTTGTATCCACAGACAAAAACATACACATACACACACACCTTTTGTAGATTCTGCTGTAAGGGTCAAGAATATTTTACAATAAACTAATTGTATGAGCTAAGTTCATATTGAATATTGTACAGTAAACTAGTTTTCTGACTGCTTCTGCTATATCATTTGAAATAATTGTGCTGAATGATGCAGCCTAGGAGTGTGTTTCCTTTTGCATCTATGATATGTCAAAATAAAATTTCTGGGACATTCCCTGGCCCATTCTTGTTTTAGTGCTGTATTTTAATATTTTTGTTGGAATATGAGAGTCAGATAATTCACTGAACATTGCCATGCTTTTGAATTTCTTTGTTTCCATTTGGAAGGGCCAGTGTTTGCCTCTCTAATGAACTTGTAGCTGATTACAAGGTCTGTTACATTTATTAAGTGATATTAAAACTGTTTCTCTACCTGTAAAAGGATGGAACTTTTCTTACTTTTTCACTGCTTATGGAATTGTCTCCAGTAGTGAAAATAACATACGATAGCTAGCTGTAATATTGCATCGCTGTCCACAAATCTAATTGCATTCAGGGCGGAAGGCAGAGCCCATCCTTTTGCTGTGGCTTTCTCTTAGCCCTGATGGAAATTACATTAAATAATAAACTACTGTTTGCTCTTAAAATGGAGGAGAGAGAGAAATGATGATGCTCCCAAGGAGGGGCCCTGCTACTGGCAAGAGGAAGAGAAAACTCAGATCTTTGCATAAAAGCTAGTTGAAATTTAACAATTTTTTTGGTTAAAAAAAAAAAAGTCTCCATTTCTTATAAAAAATTGTAGACATTTTTACACCTTGTGAAATTGATTGCCTTTTAAAATTTTGTTATCAGAATGGTTACTGATATTTTCTTCCAAAATGGGTCTGATTTTTTTAACACTTCAAAATGAAAACTTCAGAGTTCTATTGATGAAACAGACTTTTTTTCCCCCCCGACCAACTCTATGTGCAAGGCACTGGACTCCCATAGTAATGGTCATAGTGTAAATACCTGTATAGATAGACAGTAACCTAGGTCTGGCACTCCTGACATTGTACAGTATAGTTTGCCCATGATGATGTTGTCTAATGCCATCTGTGGATCACTGCAGGGCTGGTGATCTCTTTATGTATATGCTACAGTATTTCTCTGACCTAATAGAAGCTTGCGTCACACAATTCTGATTTAATTGTGGCATCTTTGGGATTTGTGTAGTCTCAGGGGGAGGGTGTGAAAAGGATTGACTCAATTTGAATTATTCTTGCCAGTATTTATGATTTTAAGGTACACTGTCAAATTTACAGGAAATCAATGGGGCATCAGTAAAGAGTCCAAGGTGGCTCATCTCGTTCATTTTCTGAGCATCTACTAATATTACATTGTCGCTCTGAAGACAGTCTCCTCTTAATTGATCTTCCTGCTACTATACCGGGTAGGCCACATACGTCTGTCTGGAAAATAGCAGAGGAAAATCACCTTGTAACATAACAAGGAAAAACATTAGAAATGTCCTGTATTTGTTAAGAAATCTATATTCTCGTTCTGAAGGCAGGAAAAGACATCATGTTAATTCTCTCTTTCCTTTTATGCTTGAAATATAATTCTAATTATGACTATAATGCTTGAAATATAAAATGAAGCTTAGAAAAATGTGAGGGAAATGATACATGAACCATGGGTGGTAAAGAGGTGGCAATTTAGGCAAACTCATCTAATATGTTCTGTAGCAACCACAGAAAGGAAAATACTTACCAGAGACTGTCAGAAGGAGATTGTATGAGCCTGGTATATAGTCAAGGCTTCTACATAGCAATTTTTAATCAAAAGGAGAAACCTCTGCATGTCTGTCATATTTTAGTATTTCATCCTTTTGAGTGGCATTTTTTCCCAGTAACATGAAAAGTGAGTTTGACAGTAACATTTTTGTTGTCTTTGAAACTGAGGCTGACTGGAAACTTGAAAGGGACTTCAAAAGGTACTCTGTGCCCCTGCTCTCTTCAGATGACTTCCTGATACTGGATTTGCTACAACACATAAGAAAATATTCTGTTAGCTTGTGGCATATTTTGATCAAGTAAAGGGTTGGCTATCACCTAAGAGGAAGTGGGTTGGCTGCCTGCATAAACAGTGTATTCCAGCATGAGATTTGAATGCATGTTTGGAGGATGCTCAGGAGATTAGTATGGCCGAAGATGGACGGAGCAGGTACCATCTGGAAAGAGATGATCTTTTTGTATAACTGATCTCCCCCAGTCAAAACTAAAACTATAAAAATGTCTAGTTAGCTTCATTCCAGTACTTTCTTAACATGATCTCCCTCCTGGATTCTAGGCCACCGTCTCCCTGTTCTTATCTTATTATGTGACTGTTGTATGAAGGCATTCCATTTTGTCCACAGGAGCCTGATACAGAGCCAGAAAAGGCTTCTGGCAACCTCAGTAATATTTTGAACTATATCCAAACCCTTCAGATCAGAAGGGGCCCTTCTCTCAGCCCTGCCTATCATTTGTGAAGCAAAAGTGGGCTTTAAAATGTGTTAGATGCTTAACACGAATGTTTGTCCTTCCTGCTTTTGTCAGTTCTTTCAGTTTATTTTTTTCTACTTTTTGATTTAAGAATCTTTTTTTGAAGAAAAAATACTCAGTAGGAATGAGACAGACAGCTGATTACTGTTTAAACATTTAAAGGCTAACCTTTTACATCCCTAATTGAGATCATCACCTTTGTCTCAAATCTCCTGGGTTTAGGGTGCGAGGGTGGAACACTGTACCTTTGTCTATATAAAAGAAGTAGCATAGCTCATCATGCTAATGTTAGTGTGAAAATTATAAGGGTATGTCTACAATATACCTGGGAGCAAGCCTTGCAGCCTGAGTAGACATGGGAGGCACTCTAAAAATAGCAGTGTCTGGCAGAGTTCAAACCCAGGGGGTTGGTTGGGCGTAAAAGACCGTCCTGCCACCTGAGCAGCACTATCCCCATAGCTATTTTTAGCATGTTAGCTGTTAGTTTCACTCCCAGCTACTGTGTAGACATACCTAAATAACTTGCACTATTTATCTGTCAAACAGCTGTCATGTTTGCTGTTGTTTGTAGTAGATGAAGTTTGACTTGTGAATACCTCTATTAAGTCTTATCACCTCTTAAATATTTGGAAAGGTTGAAAGATATTTTTTCTTTAAATAGTTGAAAAAACCAAATATTTTATAGTACCTATAGCTTTAGTTTTCTTTCTGTGGTAGCTCTGTCTATGTGGAATCCAGCCAAAGGGCCCAGTTGCCTTATTCATGTGAGTTGTCATGCTAACTTCAATAGTACTACTCATATGAGTAAAGGTTGAAGGTCTGGATCTTAAATAGCTTAGATGGACTTCTCTGGATTCTCCCTCCTTCAGTCTGGTGAGCCACCTTCTCTTCCCTCTACTCTAGTCTCTTGACAGCAGTTGGCACATTCTTTCTCTAGCTAGGAAGACGGAAAGCAACTTACTTCAATACAACCCCAAAGTCTCAAGAAAACATTGGTTATAGGGCTTTCTGCTTTGGAATTTCTGTTGAAGTCAATGGGAGTTGTGCCCAAGTAAGGATTTCAGGGCTGAGCTTATAAAAAGTCATCATTTTCCTACGTGCTCCAAAAAACTTCAGATCTCCATGAATAGTTCTTGTGTCAGGATCTCACTTTACAGATAGGTCCCCTGTCTCATGCATCAACTATCTTGAGTTTATGAAAAAAAATGTCAGACAAGTTACAAGGAAGAATATTGTGATTCAGGATTGCATAAATAAAGTACATATAAATTCTAATGTGACTCCCTACATGCATTCATGAGTAGAGCCGTTATAATTAATGCAATTAGATTCAGTGTTTATTTCATGATGCCCACTGGCTTTTTTTGCAGTTTTGGAATTTTGAAGGGTGTTCTGATTTTTTTACACTAAGTAATAGAATTAATTCTGATTTGATTACTCTTTTATTTTATCAGTAAATCTCATACTTCTACACACGTTTTTTGAAAAATGTTACATTAATTATTAGCAGCTGTGTCCAGGTGTAGCTTGAAACTTACCTCTAGCAGCCTAGAAGACATGATTGAATGCCATCACCTTAAAATAAGCTGCTTGCTAGGAAGATTTTCCCTTAATGTAGTAATATTACTTTGCACTTGTTTAGTTCTGCATTCTCTAGGAAAGGAATGCTGTCAATTTGAAATTGAGTCAGTTTTTAAAAAGGAGTTAAAATAGTTTCAGGTACTGTGGTTGCCCCAGAGTCCCTTCTTGTCAATTTTTGTGACTTGAAGAGTTGCCATTTTTTATTTTTAAAAATATTCTTTTTCTCAATCCCCTGTTGCTTTTTGAATTAACAGGACCCCCATAAATAGGGAAACTTATACAAGGAAACAGTGAAACTAACTAGATGTAAGGGGTTGTCAGATGCTTAAAGTAAACAAACTGCGAAGGTTTCTGTTTCCTCTAGGTTTTTGCTTGTAAGTTAGCTTGTGTTTTACTTCTAACAGTAACTTAGAAAATTTCAGACAAAAGTGTAATTTTTAAGTTGACAGTGGGTGCTGTAAGCCTTCTGAACTAGTTACAAAAAAATAATATTCCAAATCATAAAGTTCAAAGATAGCAGCCTTTTATTGAAGGACCACGGGTGTGTTACAATGAGTTCCCATCAGTGATGTGTATTTTCAGGACACTGCTACTGGTTTTAATTGTGCACCAATATGGTGCTCTCTTCATCCCTACATCTCAGCATGTTTTAGGATGAGATGCAAAGCATGGGAATGGAGTTTCAAGGTTCACGCTATTCACTCAAAAGAGGATTACAAGTTTTAAAATTCCACCAGCCATGCTGAGTGCATCCCATTGAATAGCACTGAGTTCCTGGGAAAACAAAACAATACTCTCTCATGTTGCAGGAGAGGTGAAATGTAAAAGTTCTAGAAAAATGTTTGTGCTAAATCTTAAATTATTTTTAAAAGTGCAGTTGATGCACCCAGAAAAGCTGAATACAATTTTGTTTGTACATGTGTGCTCAGCTTTCTAACTGCATTCACCAGACCTTGAAGCATCCTCCCAAGTGAGCAAAGCAGCCTTTATGATCATATAAGAGAGGGCCATGCACCATCCTTTTTAGTGGCTTTTGCACCAGTCTCCAAAGGGTGTCATCAAGAGGGGCCAGTTCTGCTCTCTTTTACACCATTGTAAAATGAGAGTAAGTGCACTGAACTCTCAGAATCTGGTCCAAAATGTCTAGACATGCAGTACCCAATCTCATTAATGTAAACTTTACTTAGTCATTTCTTTTTGCTTCAAAGCCATGTGTAGGTCTGGCTCATGCCTGACAAAGAGCAGAATAACAGTCAAAGAGCTGTCTTCATGTAGGAGTGACAATACTCTCAGTAGGGGACAGTTGTTTAGTTCCTTTCTGTTGACCATGGGGGATCTCCTCATTAAAAGCATTAATGGCAGCATTATCCTATTCAATAATACCTTTAGTTCAGTAAATAATTCCTAGATCTCAAACATTCCCAAGCAAAGCAAAGAACAAAACCCTATTGAGCTAGGACAAAAAGCCGAAGTGTAAAGAACAAGCTATGTATGCAACATAAAGAATGAGCTGCTTCAAAGGCATCATAAAGGGATGTTAATTGTTTCTGAACGTAGTGTGCTTTGTAAATACTAGACACACCAGGAAAGGTTAAAATACCCCCCTCTAATTCTTTTCTAAAGCCTTCTTCAGTCTGCACTCGTCTGGGGTGTTGGACCCAGAGCTTCCTAACCTCTTGCTTCTATCCCCCTGCTTAAATCTCTGCTTGTGATACTCTTGGGAAGGTGTGAGAAACATATTCCTAGTTTGCGATCATCTTGGCCTAGAAAATTTAGTCCAATTACAGACTAAGTGAATCAGTAATAGAGGTCCAGCCTGTTACACAGCCAGGTTTACTCAGCTTGATCCTTCCTTATGCTCATATGATTTGTGCTTTGGAACATCAGTTTCTGAAGCTTTGGAATTACCATCCATAACAGTCCATTTCAAGTCAAGTTTGAATCCAGTTCAGTCATTATGTGCCTAGCAGTACAAAACAATTTGCTATCAGCCCAGGAAAGTAATAATTTATAATTTTTATTTAATTGGCTTCTGCTAGATAGCTCAAGTGTAGTTTTTTTTCTTTTCCCAGATGAGTAAATAATGTGTTCAGCCCCCTCCTCTCTTCCAATACTTCCAGATGGGTATTGCATTAGCTAATAGAGATCTAGCAAAAACATATTGCAGAATTAGAGCCAGATGAAGCATGATGGATCAACTAGCATCGGAGAAGCTGTTCAACTGTCAGTTGTCTTGAGTTTTTCCAGTTCTCCCTCCTCTCCACTTTATTGCTCTAATAAAAATAATCTAGATTAGGATACAATGACACTTCTGCACTGCAAAAGCATAGAATTTAAAAAGGCAGGTAGCTATTATGTGTCGATACAGTGACTCTGTCTTCCACAAGACACAAAGTTCCCTCTTATTTACATGGAGGTATATTTTCCCACATTTCCAAAAATATGCACAACTTCTTCCACTATATGGGGTTATTTCCACCTGTCTTGGAAGAGGGTATGGCTGGGCAAACTAACAGTGGAATTGGGGGATGTTCACATACCTGTGAAAACGTTAGCAGAAGTGAATGCTGCTTTGTGTAGCATTAACTTTATCATTGCTCTTCACCTCTGTTCCTCTCAGAGGAGGAGATAAGGTGCAGGCATGGCCACAAGGCATCCCCTGGGATATGCCGTGGTGAGAAGTAGACAAACAGAAAGATTCCAGGATACTCTCAGAATTGGAGGACCATAGTGTCTGTATTTTCCAGAGGAAGGGGAAAACTGCTTACCTCAGAGACTCTTAAATATATTAAATTCCACTGATTTCTCTGATTAACTTCTGTAGGAGGGAGATGTTCTGGGCCTATATTGTCAATTTCTGATGCGAGTAATTGACATTTTCCTGCCAGCTGCATGAAACTAATTTGTCTGTTTTATTTTTCCTTCAAAGACAAGTTAATCCCAATGTGATCCTTAAGAACTAAGAGAGCTAGGTGAAAAAAATAACTCCTGGTGTGGAGTAATACCACTGTATAGCAGGCTCTGAAGAAATCCCATCAGGTTGTCTTGTTTTCTGACACAGAGTACTCTTTTGTTGAATATATTTATTTGCGAGGTTTATTTTCTAAATGTTTTTTCTGTTACTGCTTTGTGTCTTTAAGAACTTTTAATTTTTCTTAAAGCTTTTCACCTCATTTTTAACCTATGGCACAAAGCTGCTATCACACACAAAAAGTAGCTTTTAACATATTAAAAGTCTTCAAACATAGTAACTGTAGCTGAAAATCCTGCTGTGTTTGGGGAATGGTCTCGAATGCAGATTTTTATTCTGTCATGTTCAGAGAATGCAATGAGCCTTAAGAATCAGATGATACAGTAAAGCTTTTATCTGTCTGAACTTGGCTTTGCAGACAAGGCTACATCATTCTGAAAAGGTAACAACAGAAATATCGATAATGCTTAAAACTAATGGTGCCCCAAGGTCACTAATATAACTGAATAGTCCATTTAAAAATTATCATCAGGCCCTGTGGGCTCTGAAAAAATGTAGCTGTGGTGGCAACAGAGTCTGTCAGCAAAGCCTCTTCCCTCACTTGCAAAGCACAGTTATGGCTGTGCTGAACCAATTCCATTGTAATGAAATCCAACCAAAGCTTATTTGTTATTTGTCCAGCCCAGTAGTCTTTTGCTTTGAGTACTGTTAGACCATTAACTTTCCCTTGCTTTTATATATTTTATTTTATTATGATTTAGTTGCCTACTCACTAGCTTCGTACATTGTCAGCCCGATGTTGGCAAGGTTACTCACCAATCCCAGCAAAGACTGCAGAAATTAAATGTGTTAGTCTTTAAAGTGCTACAGGACTCTCGTTTTGGTTTGGTTTGGTTTGTAAACCAATCATAATCCGTGAGCTTTTTTTCACAAATTAGCTGAAAGCTCCATGCCACCACTTCCATGGATACTGATTCCCAAAAAGCCCATTTATGACAAGGCAACGTGTTTCCATAGGATAGCAGCCTCCAGGGACTGTATATTTCAACTCTGGCTACCAAGTGAGATCAGCAAAACCCTGGTTTTTAACTATCAGCTAGATTCAAGAGACCCCCAAAAACCTCTGGGTCTCACTTTGGGATGAGGGTTTGAAATCTGAAAGTAATGTGTGTATCTTTAGAAACACTTTTCAGTTTCATTAACTGAATTTGCTATTATTGTTTCCAATTAATGTTTTTTTTAAAAAAAAAGTAATTACAAACCTAAAAGAACATTGTTTTAAGTTCAAGCGTTTAAAGTTGCCAGTGTGACCTTAATTCTTCCCCCTATTTGTCCATCCTGTGCCATAAATGAATCAGAAACCCTGGGGTGAGAGTGGAGATGGGGAAGATCATGTATTTAAATACTGTATCATAATGCAAGTGGCACAAGGGGAATAAACAAGATTGCATGGGCAACCATAAATTGGGTACTTCCTAACTCTTGAGTACTTGATTTTGCCATCTTGATGGTATTCTCTTAACATAGTCTTTTGTATGTAATTTTGTCCTGTTTTAAAGTTAAAAGTTTAAACAAATTCTGTTATAAAAAAAAGGCTACACCACTCATCGTGTATTATCCGTGTTTGTATCCTGAACCTGCAGTACAGATTTCTGCCACTTGAGCTACAGGGCTGATTACAGGACTGGCAGTAGAAGGCTGTTGTCCCAGCAGGAGTATGAGGTATTGGAGCCATACACTAGAAACAGGGAATGCTTAGGCATGGCTTGGCACAGATCTTTCTTCACCCTTCCTGGGAGTTTGAGGGAGCCCCTGTCCCTTATGGTGCCCCCAGAAAGGGGATGCGTCCCAAAAGCACATGCCAACATGGGAGGAGCCTGGCTAATGCGCTACCCCCCCTCCCGCGCACACAGTATAGCGTGTGCTGATGCTGTTGGTTTATCAGCATGAGCCCAGTTCTTTAGAATGTTGGTTGTCCTATTATTATTTTGATGTGGTGCAAAAACTTTCCTGAGGCATGCAAGGGAAAGAAGGGAAATGGTGATTTTCAAACGTTTATAACTTTACCAAACCTCAGCAACTTCATAGAATCAAGAAATGGCACTTCCCTAACCTAAGAGCTTTCTTCTTGCAGAATTTCAAAGAGCTGCTGCAAATGATGTTAGAGTGGTAGGCAGCCTAAATATAGGGGTTACTACCAAATCAAAAAGTGCAGCAGCACTGGATACCCATACTTTTTTACTGGCTTGGAGCCTGGCATTATTGACATTATAGCTTTCTTTACTGGAGCATTAAATAATCAGGCCAAAGGATCTTGGGAAGCTGGTATTTTGTCATAATTTCCTCCCAAAACTACAATTCCTGAACACAACTACCACATGTGCAAGAATGTTCCCCTTTCTCTGCAACCTCTCCAACAGATTTTAAAATGATGAAGGTTCAGTTAGAAACACGGGGGCTGATGTTACATATAACTTCAAATAAAATGGAGATATGGCAACTTTAGCAATCACATGCTACTGCTTTCGGGTATCTGGTAACTACTCTGTGCTGGTCATCCTGGGAGTAGACCACTTGAAAATGCCCAGAATCAGCCCCAGACCATTGTCCTAAATGTTTTTCTCCAAAGGGTGAATGTGGCTGGCTGCCATTGGCATAGGGTCCCATCTTGCTTTTGTACTTGATTCACGCCATGCTCCGCAGAGTCCCTGAAGTCACACTTAGAATCATTATTGTCTTCCCATGAGCTGCAGCTATTATGACAGTGCAGTGTAGTTAGTGGGAAGATGTCTTTAGTGTTGTGTAGGTGTGTCGCTTGATGTTGTACTGTTCATAAATTAGATGATCAACAGTGGTCCCTTCCGGGTTTATAATCAGTTAGCCATCTCCATCTCTTCATTACCACAGGGAACATCTTCTTTATCTGAATGTGGGTGCTTTGGGGTAGATCTAACTCAGATAACTACTGCTTTACAGTCTGTAGCATTCAATGCCTTAATGCTTCTATTTGTACCAATATTTTATGAGTACCAAAAACAGATCCATGTTCTCTTTAAATGACATACAAAACTGGTCCATTGTCTTGTTCTATAGTATGTCATCACAGAATCCTGGACATTCTACCTTGTATGGAGATGCTGGGAGGCTGTTCTCCAGTTCTAAGGATCCTGCAAGAAGTTTCAAGGATCTGTACTACAGTGCAGTAGAAAATGCTATAAGAAACAGAATAGCGCAACACGACTTAAGAGTTCTCCTCAAACAATCTTCTCTGAGTGCAGGTTCCACTGTATATATTTGAACAAAAGTCATCTTCCATTAGGCAACCTTAACAACAGCTTCAAAGTGTCCCAGTCCCTGAAGTTTCCAACAGCATCTGGTTGAACGCTTAATTAAAGGCAAATGATTTGCTAGTCTCTTAGACGTTCGTATAATACTGTTTTCACTATACTTGGATACACTGAACTTCAGTGCTCTGTTCCCTTTCCCTGTATAGAGGGAGTTACCCTGTGTGCCTAATTTCCTGTGCCTGGAGAGGTGAATCAAAGTCCACAATAAGACAGACGTATACTATTCTGTTTTCTTGGAACTCCATTTTTATCTTGTAACGGGATTAGTGCCTTAAAGCCAGTCTGTAGCTAATCCTTTAAATGTGTTAACTACAAACAAATGAGCACCCTGTGCCCTTGCCCCCAGCTCTCAGCATGGAGGCTGCTGCCTAGAGTGCACTCAGACTTTCTATGAATGCTAATGACCAGTCCCAATAATAAGTGTCATTAAATGCTCTAAATGGGGAATGTGAAATACCTGTTACTCTTCATGGGCCTGATTCTGTTCTTTTGCTGGCTCTACACTAGAGTATCTTCACTGACATTAGTGGAGTTGCTCCTGATTCACCACAGGGTAGAATTAGATTCCTTATATCTGCAAGGTAATTGCGTGGTATAATTACGACTCTTTAATAACAGGTTTCCCAGATGTCATGATGGCAGCTTCAAACCTGGAGAACCAGTTGCACAGTGCCCAAAAGAATCTGCTGTTTCTCCAGCGGGAACATGCCAACACACTAAAAGGTTTGCATGCTGAGATTCGACGACTGCAACAGCACTGCACAGGTAATTACATAAATACTGCCAGCAATGTTTCTCTCCCAAGTGAAAATTGGAATGTATAGCCAATACAGAGTAGGACTGGAATATAATACAAAAACTAGTTGATCTTGTAAACTAGAGTAATAGAAATGGGATGAAATTTAATAGTACTAAGTGCAAGATTAGGCAGTTAGGCACTAACAAGAAGAATTTTTGCTATAAACTAAGGACTTATCAGTTGGACTGGATGGATGGATCACGTGATGATTCTGTTCTCTTCATTCCCCCTGAATCAACCTGGCATTGGCCATGGAAGACAGGGTATTGGGCTAGATGGAGCATTGGTCTGACCCAGTATGGCTGTTCCTATGGATGTGAGAGAAAAGGAGAAAGACTTGGGTATATTGGTTGATCACAAGGTGACTATGAGCTGCCAATGTGATGTGGCTGTGAAAAAAGGCTAATGCAGTCCTAGGATGCATCAGGTGAGCTATTTCCAGTAGAGACAGGGAAGCATTAGTACCATTATATAATGCATTAGTGAGACTTCATCTGGAGTACTGTGCGCAATTCTGGTCTCCCATGTTTAAGAAAGATTAATTCAAACTAGAACAGGTGCAGAGAAGGACTACTCAGATGATTTGAGAAATGGAAAAACCTACTTATGAAAGGAGACTCAAGGAGCTTGTCTTATTTGCCTAACCAAAAGAAGGGGAAATATGGAGTTATTTAAGTTAACTGCCACAGTGGACGCAAGAACAAATGGCTATAACCTGGCCATCAACAAGTTTAGGCTTGAAATTAGGCAAAGGCTTTTAACCATCAGAGAAGTTCTGCAACAGCCTTCAAAAGGAAGCAGTGGGGGCAAAACACTCAACTGGTTTCAAGACAGAGCTTGATAAATTTATGGACGGGATGGTATGATGGGACTGCCTATAATGGCATGTGGCCCATCGGTGACTGCAACTAGCAAAAATCCCCAATGGCTGGAGATGGGACACTAAATAGGGTGGACTCTGAGTTACCATAGAGAATTTTTTCCTAGGTAACTGCCTACTGGGTCTTGCCCACAGGCTCAGGATCTTAACTGATAACCATATTTGGGGTCGGGAAGGAATTTTCCTCAGATCAGACTGGAGGACCTGGGGATATTTTGTCTTCCTTTACAGTATGGAGCATGGGTCACTTGCAGATTTAAATTAGTGTAAATGGTGAATTCTCTGTAACTTGAAGTCTTTAAACCATGATTTGAGAACTTCAGTGACTCGGCTAGGGGTTAGGAGTCTATTTCAGAAGTGAATGGATCTGTGGCCTGCAATGTGCAGGAGGTCACACTAGATGATTACGATGGTCCTTCTTGACCTTAAAAGTCTATGAATCTGAGTCATCTCTTTCCTGAAGCCACTGAAATACTATTTCACAATAGTAACTGAATGTTATTTGACCAGCTGCACTTCTGGAACAAGTTTGGTAATTTATACTTTAGAAATTGCATAAAATCCTGGAGCTTCACTCCACTTCTCAGTACTGAACTCTCCATAAAGCACAATCTCCTGTGTTGTACTTTGCTAAAACTGTGTTTCTGAGTGCACAAACTATTGTCATAAGTAAAATATAGTTAAAATAGTCTGTTTTGTGAGGTGTTTTCTTTCATATCTATTTTCATGTTCATTGGCTTTCTTGCTAATCTGGTAATCTGCAGTGGATCTCTTAGTTCCAAGTAGAAAGTTTCTGCTATAATTTATTGTAGCAAATAATAATGTTTGTAATGCAAAAGATATATGTATGGTCTAGCAAAACTGTAATTTGCACTCAGGTCAAATATCTCAGGGAAAACTGATTTTGATTTAGCAGCAAAGATCACTTTTATATTTCTACTGGCTCTATTTAATACGAATTACTATACCAGCACCAAATGAACCAGAGAAGACCTGTTAGGTCCCAATTAGTGTGTTATTTCCAGCCAAGGATTTTTCCCTTGGATATATTCTCCACAGTTTTGTCTAGCCAACAACTTTTGAGAGAATATTCCACAGTATTGGTGTACACTGGACTCAAGCAAAATTGCCTATTAAACTACTCAATGGCAAACAATGCTAATAAGTGAAAAATTTGACAGGACAGATTTTACTCTTCGCTTTCAGTCATGGGAATCATTTTAAGCATTTACAAAATAATCATGTCAGAACACTTAATTCAGCCAGATTAAACCCAGAAACTTAATTTGCAGCTGCAGGATGCAGTGGTAGTTTGGGAAGCATTTTCTGTTACTTTCTTTAAGGCACTTATTTTTTAAAATCTATTGAAGCAAACATTTGCTACAAGAAATATCTGTGAATACAAAAGGCAGTTCTAAACTCTTGCAGATATGCTCTATTTTCACTTTATGTAATGTCCAAAAAAATAAAACATGTTTCTTTTAGATTTAACCTATGAGCTGACTCTGAAAAGTTCGGACCTGGCAGGTAAGAAATGCTGTGCACATGATGCTCTTATTGTTCTGGTTAATATCTTCCATCTTTTGGTGTGTTTTCGAATACATGTGAGAGAAATGTATGCATGCATGCATTTTTTTTACAACACAAGCATATAATACTTTTCACCTAGAATTTATAGTGCCTTCCAACCAAGGATCCCAAAATGCTTTGTTACTTACTAGGTTTAATTTATGCATGTTTTTGAAATAGTTCTATTGCAAGGTCACAAAAGAAGCCTAAGGAAGGACCAGGAATAGAAACCGAACTGCTGACTCTTTGCTTTAACCATCAAACCGTCATTTTTCCTCTGCTCTGTACAAGAAGACAGAAACTAAAAATAGTCTCTCTCTGCCAATACATCACATTCTTGAAACTGTGTGAATACAGTAGCTGCATCACAGTCCTGGAGAAAACTGCCAGCCATTTCAGATGTGCTATGCTTCACCTGCTGATACTTAAGAGCATAATGTTTGCTGGGGATAACCCCTAGACTAGGAAAAGGGTACAGACATTTAGGCCTCACAATACTCCTTTGTGGTAACTATTTGATTGTACCCATTTTACAGAAGGATAAAATGAAATATGAAGAGATTATGATTTGCCTGAAGTGTCACGTCATGTCAGTATAGTACCTAAAAATTCTGACTTCAAGACCATTCTTCTAACGATTAGCTCAACATAAAGTTTATAGACTGTCTAATGTGGTACAGCCAGGTATATTCTCCAAGTCATGTCAATGAGTTCTTGTTATTCTTGGTGGCCTGGCAGGATTTGTAAAATGAATTAAATTTGGGAGCATTCAGCAACCAAGATTTCCTATAATCTCTGGCTATTTATCTTTCTACTTTTCTAGAACAATTCATTTTTATTTCAACTTGGTATCATCCCCACCCTAAGCGGCTGAATGTGGCATTGATCTTTTATTTAACTTTTTGTTGAACTAAGAGCTATCATGTTACCTTTTAAACTACAAAGTGGCCAGTGTATTTCCAGCAGTCAGCATTTGGGATATTCTTATATTCCTAAGAATTAATTTTAAAGAAAGGAATTGCTTTGCTCATTTTTACCTAGAGGCTGTAATTAGCTTGAAATTATTTACTTTTCCTGTTCTTCTAGAAAATGGTAATTCAAGAAGTGATGAACTCAAAAGAAAATGTGAAGAACTTGAAGCTCAGCTGAAAGTCAAAGAGGCTGAAAATAATGAATTATTAAAGGAACTGGAACAAAAAAATGCAATGATAATGGTGCTGGAAAACACCATCAAAGAAAGAGAAAAGAAGTATTTAGAAGAGTTAAAAATGAAAAGCCATAAGCTGAATATGCTGTCAAGCGAACTAGAGCAGCGAGCAAGCACTATTGCATATCTAACATCACAACTGCACGCTACCAAGAAAAAGCTTATGAGTTCAAGTGGGACTTCTGATGCCACCCCATCTGGAAGTCCAGTATTGTCCAACTACAAGCCAGCCCCTCCCAAGGATAAGCTACCTGAGACTCCACGACGCAGAATGAAAAAGAGTCTGTCAACACCACTAAACCCAGAGTTTGAAGAGGCCTATAGATTAGGATCGGATAGCCGAAAGCTACTGTTGCGAGAGCCTGTTGATGCTATGCCTGATCCCACTCCATTTTTACTGGCTAGGGAGACTGCAGAGATCCACCTTATCAAAGAAAGGCCTTTAGTTATTCCACCCATTGCTTCAGAACGCACATCAGGCGAATCATGCAGTCCAGCACGAGAGAAGCACCACAAGGCACATATTGGTGTGGCACATCGAATTCACCATGTAACACCATCCCAGCCTCAGCCTGAGGTTGAAACATTAGCAGTGGATCAGGTTAATGGAAGTAAAGTGGTCCGAAAGCATTCAGGGACAGACAGAACTGTTTAAGTGAAATGATTGATGTGATGCTCTATTCTGTTGCTGTTTATGCACTGTGATCAAATAGGATAAATCTCATCTGCAGTAAAGTTTCTTTTATTGCCCCATGCATGCCAAATTTTTTCCAGATCTGTCATTAATAGATTATCCTACTTCAATGAAACATAAATGAGACACTCTGTTCATATTGCAAAGTATATAATTACTAAATGCTGTGGCCAAATTTAGGTGTACCTGACTGCTTGCTTTTAAGTACTACTCCATTTATTATAACTGCACATGTGGACAAAAGCACAGGCTACAGTCTG
This sequence comes from Mesoclemmys tuberculata, assembly GCA_007922155.1. Taxonomy (NCBI): domain Eukaryota; kingdom Metazoa; phylum Chordata; order Testudines; family Chelidae; genus Mesoclemmys; species Mesoclemmys tuberculata. The sequence continues at coordinate 9,453,813 of ML675640.1, forward strand.
CATTATTAATCAATATTAATGAAAAAAGATACTAATTATAAACCTTCAGCAATATGTATTGGCTGTTAACGTTTAAAATGTTCCTTTGAAGTCTTGATGGTGTGTATGTAGCATTTCATACACAGACTAACTTTCACGACAAAGCTTTTCTCATGGCAGCATTGAAAATAAGGCAGATGTACATATGTGTTAAGATGACCTAAGTAGGAACTTTTTTCAGGTGGTCCTGATCACAAACTTCATATTTTTGTTACATTTTTCTCCACTATTACAAAATTCCCAACAAACGTTATTTTATTAATTCTGTATTTTGGTTTGTGTCCTTTAATTCTTTTTAACAGTTTCATGTGGTCAAAACAAGTATATAATTGACTCTTGTGGGTGTATTGGGAAGAAAGCACAGATTGAAAAGCTATTGGGTAAGTCTTCATGGAGAGCGTACAAACACTGTCCTAATGGAACGCAGACTCCTGTTTTGGTGTTTAGAAATTGAATGGTTCATATTACTCTTACACTAATTAACACTTTGCACTATGGTGCCTTTTGTACAAGGCTGTCAAAGCGCCTTACCAAGGTGTAAAAATAATACACTGCACAAAAAGTGCACTAGTGAATTGTTTGTTTTTATACTGTAGCCTGTATATTGTACAACAGCATAAAAACCATCAGACTAACCAATGATTTATTTTGTTTTTGTTTTAAGTTTGATACAACTTTATGGAGACACCAGGCTCATTCTGTTCTGAGGTACACTCAAGGAAGGATGCAAAGCCCAAATGGTATTTTTAGAGTTATCTGGAAATGTTAACCTCTTGGTGGGAGGCTGGCCTTCGTACTGAAAACCGTTCTCAACATTTCAAGTGGTTTGGAAAATTCCATGTCTAAAAATGTGTCCAAAGTACAATACTCTCTTGTGGGTTTTTATTGGGGGGGGGGGGGGGATGACTACAGTTCAAAGGAGAAATTATTTACTAAACTTTGAGCCAATGTTTTCCTTCAACTCATAATTTTAAAATGTGTGTGGTGGTTTAGTGACCTCTAATAGCAAATAAATTTAAGTAGTTTATCCTTAAACCTCTCAGTACAGATGTTTGGAAGATGGCCTTAGTTTGCAGTTCTGTAGCAAACTTCAGCCATAGATCTCAAGGCACTTCAGAGCAGTGGCTAAATCTCATATTCATTTTAATGACTTACCCAAGGCAGCACAACAGGTCATTGCTAGAGAATCTGGCTTTCCTAACTCAGGGCATTGTCATGGTGGCAGTCAAAGGAAGGAACAATGTTGTCTCCTGTGCACCAAAGCAATATATGTGCTTCATCCGTTCCAGTAACATACTAACTGCTTGCCTATTTCTCGTCTGCTGTCCGGGCGCCCCCCTCCCCCCGCCAATTCTAAATACAAAGGAATATGCAAACTCAAGGTCTGCATTTGAGTTCTTAAATTCTGGAAAAGAGCACAGATGTCTCCTAAGTCTGTGGGCGTTAGCCTCGACATTTATTCTTGCTTTGTCGTGCTATGAATCTGCTTAATTCCTGTCTGATAAAACATATACTCAATAGGGGCAAATAATGACTCCTAAATGCTGGTAGGTCTATGATGTGCCTTTACCAACTCCAAAATACAATACTTGTTCAACCTAATAAAAGAACCAACTTCTTAGGAGAAGTTGGAAGTAGGTACTTACCCTCCACACACCAGCCAGTGTGTGGGAGAGCAGTCCAATTGTCCATCTGTGGCTGAGTCTAAAGTTTGCAGAAAGGTATAAGATACAATGATATGGAAATTAAATCAAAATTACTGAACAATCCAATTCCTTGTCCTGTGAGCATGGAAAGCATCTTCTAAAGAAAGACCATAGGAGGGGGAAGCAGGGGCGAATTAAAAATTTCTTATAATCATACCAACCAACCACAGTATTTGTGTGTGTTTCTTTTGTGAGTGTTACCTGGATTGCATTGACCCTATTTTGATTGTTTTGTTTTAAGAACTCTACAGCCTGAAAGACTAAAATCCTCTTTTATTTTTCCCAAGGTATAGAAAAAGTTAAATACAAATTAACATATGGTTAAAATCCTTCTTTAAACATACAGACAGAATTAGCTATAAATTAAACTGCATAGTGCTTTGTATTTACTAAAACTTAGGAAACTGCTACACGTACTTATTTTGGAAAATGTCTCTGGGCCAGTTTAAAATCAGTAGAATTCCCCCAGAAAATGCCAGGCACAAAAACTGCGATGCAGTGCTTCTTAGCTTGATTTGGTAAGTTGTTCTCAGCTTAGCCACCAATGCACTTTGGTGTGGGAAACGGAGTGTTTAGGGTGTCAATCGGAGTTCAGAGTGAGACAGACCCCTTGCAGCACCCAATGGGAAATATGCTTCGTGGTTGAAAGATCAGCTTCAAACACTAAGCCAATGCCCATGGCATTTCTTCTCATAGAGGTTGTGTACACAGGTGTCCGGAATGTGTTCTAAAGGCAAGAAAAAAGCAAGTATTGTTTGAAGTACAAGGGAGGATGATGACTCAGCAAACCCACTCATGCCTCTGTCTGCAGTGGAATTAATCACATGAATAAAGATCCTTACCAAGAGTTAAGGTTTGCAAGATTGCCTTATACCTTTAGTAAAGGTGATATAAGCAGTGTGCATCCACAATTAGAATCCTAAATGTCTGATATTAAGGCTGCCTTAATTTAAATCACTGGCTGGGACAGAAAGGGTGATGGTGGTAGTAGTGTATGAACTTCACCAATTTTCATTTCATACCGTAATTGGTCAAAACTAAATGAGCCATCAAATGATACCAACCAATTGCAGAGAAATCTAAGTTGGGGAGACAAAAAGGGTGCCTTGTATATTTCAGAGTCATCTCTAAAAGCAGTTTTGTTAAGACAATCACATGTATGTGCTGTGGCAATCTGCCCCTGAGGGAAGATTTTCATACCTGTAGTTTGAGCCGATGTGCTTCGATAGGAATTATCTTTAGAATAGGTAAATCTACCACCAGGACTTTGGGCTTGCTCCTGGCAAGACAGCAGTTCTCAATATCCCAGTCTGCTCCTTCCAGATACAGACCGGAAACAAAGCATCCTGTAGAAGGTAGAAAAGCAACATCTTGCTAAATGAATCTATTTTTTGTGGAAGGCACATTCTCTCTGGACTGGCCAGACCTTCTTACAATGGATTTACAGCAAACCTCAGTGCACTGAAAGGGACAAGTTATGGTGACTGAGGCACAAGCCAGTTTCATGCAAAGGAGTTTTTAAAGGCATAAACCATGTGCAGTGGGTAGAGCACCCACCTGACACATGGGCGACTTCTGGTCAGATCAGTTAGAGGGAGGACTTGAACAGGCAATCTCCCCTGTCCCAGGTGAGTACCCTCACTACTGGGCTAAAAGGGGTTCCTCCTTCTCCATTTCTTGCAAGAAATACTTTAGGAATCTGACTCCAGGAGAGGCTCCAGCTGCAGAACATAGCACTATCTACTTCCCTGCAGCCTGGACTTGGGGTTACACCCCCACCCTCCACAACGAAGCACTACAGCAGTGCCACTGTAGCATTTTAAGTATAAACAACACTTAAGTCTATTTCTGTTGAATGCCTTGGCACAGTTCCTTTCACTGAATGGTCCCGCATCACAAACAAATCCAAGTTCTTGGCAGTAAAGGTATAACTTAAAACAAATTAACACTCATTGTCTTTACCCGCTCTTTATAAAATGGCCATTGTGTTTGCAGTCCAGTTAACAACCGCTTTCTCAAACTGCATTAGAAAGTGCTACCTTGCCCAGGACGCTCAGTGACTTCCTCTGCAGTACCGTACTGGGTCACTTGTGTGTACAGCGTGGAGCGATCCAGTGGCCAGCCATTTTTTCTACAGGTGGCTTGAACAAGAGCTGTGAGATAAGACTCTGGAATATGCAGTCCTGAGAGCCACATAACATTTGGTTCGCCCTCATTAACCTGGAATCACAAGGGAGAACTCTTTCAGTTGTGAACAGCTCTGACCCATAAGGAAACTGCCAGCTTCTTATTCAAAAATAGGGGAGTCAGTGCTGAGCACCTACAGCTCTCACCAACTTTAAATGGAAGCTGCAGATGCTAAGCATCTCTAAAGTTTGGCCACTAAATCCTATCTATCACTTAAGTAGCATCGTACAATGATTCGGTAATGGCGTACATGACGACACTACTGTAACTGAATGAGTTTGTTTCTAATGGCTTTCAGTTAAAGCGTTTTGTGTTGTGTTAAATCCCATAGACTGACTCTCATTTGGACAGTAAATAATGCAGATACAGACAAGGATTTCTCTGTTTTCTTACTCACCCAGGATGTGTACTGGTTATACCTATTCCTAAAGTAAATCATCCAATTTCCAAGTGTTTTTAGCGTGTCAGGCGCCAGCTTTCTCCAGATGCTAGGGATCTGTCCATTGAAGAGAGCACGAGCCACTTCATCCAGTTCACTGCTCATTCCAACTTCCCCAGCCAAGGCCTGGTGAGAAAATTTGCAGAGACAAAATTTAGGAATTTCAAAGCTCAGCAGATTTAAATCAGGAGGATTACCTCTGAAACAAAATATTCTTACTCTCTGTAGTTCAGCCAGTGATCTGGACATGCGAATGATCAGTTTGTTAAAACGTTCCAATTCCTGCAATAACACCACGGTTGTAGGTGAAATTTCCATTCCTAAAGTCTTTCTTATCTGGTCAAGATCAAATATTTGAGGCATCTTGTTTTCTATGTCTTTTGCAACCTGTCCAATATATTCATCTCGACTAATTCCACTACTAGATTCCCCTGCAATGAAAACAGTTCAGAGAGCACAAAATAACTTTAATTTCCAGTCTACATTTAATATTACATGAATTCAAACTTTTCCTATGGCTTTTTAATACTAGAAAGTTCTGGTTCCCTTCCTGCAACATCTTGCATGTTGCCATGCCTACATAGGCAGCCTGTTGTGTTTGCATGGCCATTGCCTTCAACACAACTCTATGTGCAAGATGTTATAAGATCAGGGTCTTAGGTATTCATGATTTACTTTTTGTTTGCAAGAACTGTATTTTAGGTGGCAGAATCATACCCGTTTGAGGTTGCAGCTCAAGAAGATGAGACCACATATCTCGAGCTGCCTGTGTATAGTATCCGATTTCAGCATTGGGATGAAGACCAAACACCTCCGGGGTGTTAGCAAGTGGTAGAGACTCTAGCTCCTCTATAACACAAAGATGCATGAGGGTATCAAAACACAGTGTATTAAGATATAGCTACCCGATCTACTTGTGTAAAGAGTGTTTAATGTTTAAAAAGTAAAGACTGTATTAGAATTGTAAACTAAAGATTTTATAAAGAAGCGTAAAGAGCTGGCCACTAGATTCTCACAGAACAATGACTGTTTGGCTTTATTAACCAATGGAACAAAATCATTTCAATCTCTGCACACAATGGATAGCTGAGGTTTGTGACACCCTTTCTATAACAATAGAAATATAGAAAGAAAAACATGTTGTAGGTAGAATTTGTAAATACTAACTCATATGGAAGGAAAAGTGTTTCTTACCAACAAACTCATCCTTTGAGTTCCCTGCTGGGATTTTATAATCGACCTCTTCACTTTTATAAAAATGGAATGGTTGGAACGTATCAAATATGAAATCCCCTAAATACTCATCCATATATATGGTCAGAATGCGACGATCAAAGCTGTCAATTGCACGTCCACCATACATGACCTAGAAATTAGTGAAGCTATTTTTATATCATGTACGTATTTGCAACAAGATTTTAAAACTTTTGAAAACGTCAAAGTATTCTTTGTTGTTGCATACTGCCTTCAGAAGAGGAAACCCTGTTTTTCTCCTGGAGGGCCTCCTAGTGGGGCAAAAACAGGAAACGTTTGGACGCTAGAAGGTTAGAGATGGCTGAAGACCTTGGCAGGGCTGGTACACTCAAGCTAAAATAAATTCAGTTGCACTGAACTAGGCAGTGTGTAGCATGAGCTCTGAAATGCTGCAACACTACAGGAGCTTTAAAAATACCCCTTCATAAAGCTCACACTCCAGCACTAGCCCAGTGTAATGATAATTCTTTGCAACTATTGTATAGTGCTTTTCATCAAAGGAGCCCAGGGCTTTCTAATCATGAAATAATTAAGTATCCCAGCTTCCCTATGGTGTAGCTAAGTGCTTTGTCCCTATTTCAAAGTGATTTCCCCAGGCTCATACAGCAATTTCTTGGAAGAGCAAGGGGAGAACCTTAGCCCACTTTGCTTGAAGATATGATAGCGCTTTTTGCAAGTGCTGTCCTTATTTACGTGACTTTTTAACCATCAACACGACTTAACAATCAGATTATTATATGCACTTACCTCGCCAATGAGATACTTGAGACTGCCCCATGGGATTTTATCATCATTCTGCTGGGCGGCCTTGGTCAAATATGTATTCAGGATTTCCATGCACACCTAACAACAGTTATTACAACATGTTGGATGAGAACAATCCCAAATGAGTCAGACAAAGCTACAGACTTATTTAGTCGTCACAAAAGGCTAATTCCCACATTAATTATCATTATTTGAGGATGTCAATAACTCAGTCTTCAGTTAGGGCTCTGTTAGAGGCGTGGATGGGTGAAGTTCTGTGGCTTGCGTTGTGCAGGAGATCAGACTAGATGTCACAATGACCATTTCTGACATTATAGTCTATGAGGCTATGTCCCCAAAAGAAAATGAAAAATAAATCTTGCAATAGCAGCCAGTGGAGAGGGGAATTCAAAGAGGCTGGATCAGGAATCTGGTTGCTTATTCTCAGCTAGCCTGATCCTGGTTAAAAAGTACCTGTTTAAAAGTTCATGGGGCTACAGTGTCTGTGATGGCAGGGAAAGGCAGCGCACACTAAGGCCTTGTCTACACTACAGCGTTTTGTTGCCGTGTTATGTCAGCATACAGCCACCGCTGTAATTTAACCGCTGTTGCATGTCCTCACATGCTCCTTGTGTCAGTGGAGAGCATTCACACTACCAGCGCTTGTAGCAACACAAGGTGTAGCGCACTGTGGGTAGGATGGTTTCTGACTCCTATCCTTCCATGGGTATCCTACTAGATCGACAGCTGCTTTTCAACTGTCCTGTCAGCCAAACAGCCATTGCCGAACGCAGATACTTGAAGCCCACAGAAGTGGGGGGAGGGGAGGGGCGGCAATGACAACGCCACACGACAATGACGGAGTGTGTGTGTGGTGGGAGACGGTGAGCGTGCCTGCACTCTGTCTCTAAATTCAGACTTCAGCCAGAAGCAACCAATCCTGAGACAGAAGCGGGTGTTCCCCTGTCCCTACACCCCAGCTCAGTGGCGGCCTGTACACTAGTTGTGGGGGAAGGCGCACGCACCAACATCAGCCCCCCCCCCCGGGCCTTGCTGCACAGCACATCAGGCGTCTTGCTCTCCTCCCCCAGCAGCAGCCCATGCTTACTGCATACGTGGCATAGGAGAGCAGGACTGAGTCCATCGGAATTCTCCTGCAGCCTCCTTACCCCAGGAGCATGAGCCGCTCCCTCCCCTGTAATCCAGTTGCTGCCCGGAGCCGGCATGCTCAGCTGGGCAGTGGCCATATGAGCGCCACGCTGAGAAATTTCAAAACTTCCCGGGGCTTTGAAAGGGACAGGGTGCATGGCTGTGTTGCTGGAATGCAGGGCACGGCTGGAGCAGAGCAGGGCTACATTGACACTTTGGCGTTCTAACTTCTCTGCTAAAAAGTGCTACACCTCCCCTCAAGGTGGTTTTATTTTGTCACCAAAGAGGGGCGTTTTCATTGGCCCCGGGGTGGGGGGGATGTGTGTTTATGGGGGGGGGTGTAGTGTGTATACCACCACTGGTCTGTCACCAAAAGTCAGCTTTTGGCAACAAAACGCTGTCGTGTAGACAGCCCTAACTTACGGTGAGATGGGAGGATGGACGGACAGACAGACAGCACATTTGCAAAGGTAACCAGTGCAAACTCAAGACAAGGGCCATTAGTGGTAGTGGTTTACCTGGAAATCAGACTCATTAAAATCATAAGGCACATTCCAGCCAATCTTTCCAAATTTCCGTCTCTCCTGAACCACAGCATGGAAAAATGCTAAGACATAGACCAGTGATTTAAATGCAGCATGTGGGCATTGCTCAAGGGCTTCATGCGGGATTTTGAAGTAAGTGGCTCTCATATTCAGTTTCAGCCCATTTGGTGGTTCTGTTACAACCTAGCAAAAGAAAAAAAAAAATCTGTAAATATATTTTGCAAACTACTAAATAAAGTTATGACCATCACACTTTTGCTCTACACTTCATGTTAAAAATACAGCAAGCCGTTACATATCTCGATAACAGTAGTAATACTTTTATTAAGTATACTTAATTATAGTTTGAAATCAAATTCAAATATTTTGAATTCATGAATTTTGCCTTACATCATCTTTGGGAGAAAGGTAAAGATTAACCCTATTTTTCAAATGGAGAAATTGAGGCACAGACCACTTCTTAGCTTGAGTTTCAAATGGCGCAAAGACCCTAATTTGTGCTTGCACCAAACACCACTGTGCTCACAGACTGGGTATTTGGATGTTCTACACGTAGTTATTTTTTTTCAAATCTGGGAATAAGCATTGCCAGCAGCGAATGTTTTAAAGATGTCACTGCTAAGCTAAAATACGTAGCTGCATTAATGACAGTTGCTTAAGTGTCACACTGCTGCGCTAACATCCGTAATATAAAATGATTATTGTGACAGCAATGAGTTACAAATAAAGTCATCACAGAAAGAATATTAGCACAGCATCTCTAGCTTGCCATTTATAAATAATCAGCTCAGCTTGCTTGTGATAAATGCTTCAGCCTTATGTAGCAGCTGGAAACAATTGTCCTAGCAGAATGTCTGCTCTAGTGACACTGTTGGCCAGCTAGCTGCACACCTCAGTTCTACATTTTCAGCATTAGAGAACTGACAGACAGCATTCTGGGTATTTCTAACCTACTCATCACATAGTATTTGGGTCCAAAGGGCATTTATGAGGGCCTTCACTTTTACAGATAAGGCAGAATTATGAAATGTGTGCCACAGGGTACCATCAGATGAATCTGTCTATAAACCTTTCACATCAGTGAAACTCACTGTCTGGAAAACAAGTGGATGAAAATAGGATCTTGCTTACCAAGAAGAAGCACTTAGGGCCCAATCTTGTATGCTGTATTCAGGCCAAACACCCACCACCATCAATCAATTTTGCCTGCAGCATGTCATGAATCAGAGTGGTGTGGCATGCCCTCTTCTGGTGTTTCACCCTGGTACTGTACCTTTAGAGACTTCTGAAGTATTCCAATGGGAAAGCCCTGGGTCGGGTCAGTAGTCAGCCACAAGCGGAAGTCTGGATGAGGTTTAGTAATTCTCTCCAATGCTTTCTCCAAATCAATCAGCCATTTCACCAAAAGATGACAGTTCTGCAACATTAACCACTGCCCACGAGCCACAGCATTCTCCAGCAACTGCAGTGCAACCTGTGTCAATGAGATGGAAACAGCTGCCTATGAGCGAAGCTTGCTTTGACCCTGAAAGTGCAGGGATTCTGAATAGTTTAGTGCATCCAATTGCTGCCTCATAGCAAGAAAACAGCGCATTTTCTATCTTTCTTTTAAAGCAGAATTCTCTTGGCACACTCTAGGGGAAACAAAAATGTGCTAATTAAACCATTGCCCCATTTCTCAGCGCCTCCCAGGAAAACGTGATGCTAGGAGAGATGCTCTTTTATTTCATTAATTGCTTTAAAAATAAAAACAGCACAAAGCTTTCAAACACTCGAAAATGGTAATGAAGTAAGTGTGTGTCATAAGAGTGGGGTTTTCAAAGGACCTTAGTATTGGTCTAACTCAGCTCCTGCTTACGCCAATGGGAGTTTTGCCATTGCTTTCAAATTGTAACAGAATAGCCAATTGTGGAGTGTTTTTGAAAATCCCCCAGCCCTGATAGAGCAGGGACGCAACCAAAGGTACAAACAGCACAGATCAGATTATTTTTGCTTGCAAATACCAATATGCAGTGATGACTTTCCCTACGTTCATATCAAGAGCGATGGAGAGGCAGGGACATTGAAATCTAACGGCCTGCATATCTGCATCTTTTTAACCTTAACTATTGTCTTGCTACAGATGAGAAAACAATTCTGAACCTAGTTTATTCAACCACCAAATGAACAGACCGGCTCAATGCCTGCTCTCATTTTACAGAAAGTGGTCGCTCTGTGGTAATCTGTATGCCACTGCCCACCCACATTGCTTTGTTTTGAATACACACAGTGATGTTTTCCTGAAAGCAGGGGATTGTTGGAACAGAAGCATGGACAGCCCCGTAATGTCAGTCATGAGATCTGCAGTAGTAACAAAATAATGTACTGAAGGCAGTGCGCATACACGTCATCCCACTGAACTGTATTTTGGCACAACAAAGTTACCTTTTCTTGTCCTTGTCCCATGGCAAGGAACTTGAGTCGATTCCCGCCAAAGCCTGTCCGATCAGCCAGTTTCATGAGGTCACTAGCAGGGTCAGAGCCAGGACTTAGGATAAAGACAATGGGCGAGTTAGGTGTGCTCTGCTCAAAGATAGCTTCAAAGCTGATCACAGGAGGCTGAACGTATCTGGGGGGGAGACAGAAGTACAATAAATTAGTGCACTGATTTACACAAAATAGTCATTTAACGTTCCATCGGTTAGGAAAGCTAATCTGGAAATGGGACAAAGGGATATTAATCTGCTTCCTGTTTAGGCAAATTATGTAAATAACTCACTAACACGAATGGAAATTAGTGATAATCTGATTTTTCTGGAATCCCTTCAGTCCCAAAGGCTCTCTAAGTGCTATACAAATATAGGGCATGAATGTGCAAACCCCTCATCAATGCACAGCGCTTGCTCAATTAAGGCAATGGGACTATATGTAAGAGTGATATTGCAGGATTGGGCTCTTAAACTGAAACACTTACTATAGCTATGGATCACATCTCCCACTACTGACGCACAGACTCCCGTGGGGTGGAATTTGGCAGTTATTTAGCAGCACAGAAACCGTCCGTAGTTTAGGACAAGATGTGAAGTGGAATACTGTGTTCAACTGAAACCGCAGGGGGAATTTACAGAGGAAGAACATCAGCACTGGAGCTGAAAATTGACTCAGAAACAGGGTAGCACAGGACTTAATGAAAAGTGCTGCATGGTCCTTAATGATCCCAAATGATACAGCTTCAGTGCTGTGTACTGTAGATGAGTCTTGTAAACATTACACTCAGTCAGAAGAGAAGGTGCAGTGAGTGAGGTTCTTCGAGGTGGTTGTCCTGTTGGTGCTCCACTTTAGGTGTCCATGCATCCTGTGCCTGTAATCGGAGATTTATGGTAGCAGGGCTTGGTTGGGTCACACATGCGTTGTCACCATCTCATGCCACCTCAGGGGGTTACGTAATGATGTGCGATCAACCGTCCCTCCATTCCTTCTCTACCACGGAGCATGGTTTATATGTAACTCCAAAGTAGAGGGGAGGAGGAAGGGGCTGGACAACCATTTCAAAGAGCCTCAGTTGCTGCACAAGATGAGTGATCGTCTCTTCTTCTATGAGGAGTGTCTGTCCGTATAGGTGCTCCACTTTAGGTGACTGTTGAGCAGTGCCCCTCAGTGGAAGGACGGGGCTTTGAAGATGTGCTTGTGATGGTTGACTGGACCTCAGTCCACACAGGGCATCTGAAGATGACTGTTGTTCTATAGTGTAGTGCTTTGTGAAGGTGTGGGCAGATGTCCAAGTGGCTGCTTTGCAAATGTCCGTAATGGGTACCTTGCTGAGGAAGATAATGGATGTTGAAAGGACTCTTGATTAAATTGGGGCTTGTAACTGATATTTTTGATAACAAAGGTGAATGCAGCCTGATATCCATTTGGATAGTCTCTGTTTTGAGATACATTCTGTTTTTGATTTTTCTGTTATAGAAACAAAGAGCCTTGGTGATTTTTCTAAAGATTTTTGTTCTGTCTATGTAAAAAGATAATGCTCTTCAGACATCCAGGGTGGATGCTGGTTCTCTTTTGCCCACGTAAGGCTTTGGAAAAAACGCAGGTAAGTGGATGGGTTCATTTAAATGAAATGGGGAGGAAACCTAGGGTAGGACCTTAGGATGTGGTCTTAGAGTAACCCTGTCCTTAAAGAAAGTGTATGGAAGGTGAGCCATTAAGGCACCTAATTCTTCTATGCCTCTAGCAGATGTGATGACAATAAGAAAGGCCACCTTCCTGGAAAGATGACATAAAGAGCAAGTGGTTCAGATGGGGTTTCTATGAGTCCATAAAACCAGACTGAGGTCCCATGTTGGAGCTGGAGTACTTATCTCAGGGTAGATTTTCTAAATGCCATTGAAGAATTGCTTGGTTGTTGGAGGAGTGAATATGGTGGCCCCATCCATGTTATTATGGAAAGCTGTGATAGCTGACGTGCACTTTGATGGAACTTGTAGATAGCTCCTGTGTTTTTAATTCCAATATGTAATCCAGTACTCTTGGTAAAAGGAGAGGAATTTGGTATAAGCTGTTTGTTCTGGCACCAAGTGCAGAATTTTTTCCATTTATGGATGTATGTTTCTTGTATTTGGTCTTCAGCTGTTTAATAAGGTATCTTTCACCTCTTCCGAGCAAGTTGTTTCGTTCTCTCTGAGCCATGGAGATGCAAGATTGTCAGGTTAGGGTGACGGATGCATCCCATATCCTGGGAGAGGAGATGAGGTATTTGAGGAAGCCTTCCAGGTGGGCACACCAACATTTGTGAGAGGTCTGGAAATCAAGTTTGTCCCTCCTGATCTTGTGAATGACACGTTAGGAGTGATATGGGCAGAAAAGCGTACATTAAGGGTGTGTCCTCTTGATGAGTAGAGCATCACCTAAAGGGTTGGGTCCCAGTCCTGCTCTGAAGTAAAATGATGGGTGCTTGGTGTTCTGTTGCAAACAGGCCTATGGTAGGGAATCTCCACTGTGTGAATATCATGTGAAGAACTCCAGGGTCCATCTCCCACTCATGGTTCTATGAGAAGTCTCTGCTTAGTGCATCCACTGTTGTCTTCTGACATCCTGGAAGGTTTGATGTCGGTATGTCAGTGTTGTGACGGATGCACCAATTCCAGAGCAGCATTGCTTCTGTGCATAGGGAGTGTAATCTTGCTCTCCCTTGGTGATTTATATAGAACATGCACATCACATTGTCCATTAGGATCCTGATAGATTTCTCCTTGATCACTGGTAGGAAGTGACTGCATGCATTTCAGACCTCTCTTAGTTCTAGCAGCTTTATGTGAAGGTTGGATTCTGATGTGGCCCATAGGCCTTGGACCATGTTGTTGAGTAGATGCACTCACCAGCCTATTAGGGAGGCATCCATGGTTACTGTCATTGTCGTGGTTCTTTGTCGAAAAGGAATTCCTGGGCAGATATTCTTTGGTTGCGTCCACCATTTTAGAGAATCCTTTACTTTGTGTGACATTGAGAGGAGTCTGCTGGCGTTGCGCCTGTGTGGTGTGTAGACTGTTCAAAGCCACGCCTGCAGGTTTCTCATGTGAAGTCTGGGGTGCTTGACTACAAATGTTGTTGCTGACACGTGCCCTAGTTGTAGGCATGTTCTGGCTGATGTTTGAGGGCTGTCTGTAACAACTGGTATTAGGCTGACTACAGTGATGAAACGTTTTCAAGGTAAGGAGGCGGTGACTTTGGGCAGTCGGAGCTAAGCCCCTATGAATTCTAATTTCTGTACTGGTATCAGTGTTGACTTTTGTTTATTCATAACCCTAGGTTTGTGAATAGGGTTACTGTCCTTTGAGTGGCCTCTATCGCTTCGTGTTGTGCTGGTGCCCTTGTTAGAGTGTCATCTAGATATGGGAATATCCTAATCCCATGACTACATAGATGTGCTGCCACCACTGATAAGACTTTTGAGGAAACCCTCAGTGCAGTTGACAGTCCAAAGTGAAGTACTTTTATTGGAAGTGTTGTTTTAGTAAGCTGAACTTTAGGAACCTTCTGTATGATGGATGGATTGTTATATGGAAATATGCATCCTGGAGGTCAAGAGCGGAGAGCCAATCCCCCCTTTCAAGCGCTGGAATTATAGTTGCTAATGTCACTCTCTTGAAATGTTGGGTTCTGACAAATTTGTTGAGTCATCTTAGATCTAGAATGAGCATCCATCCGCCCATCTTTTTACGTGTTAGAAAGTAATGTAAATAAAAACCCTTCCCTTTGAACTGTGGTGGCAATGATTCTACTGCACCTAGATGTATAAGGTGGTTTACTTCCTGTTGCAACAGGTACTTGAGAGAGGGGTCCCTGAAAAGGGACAGGGAAGGGAGGCAGGTAGGTGGGATGGAGATAAAAGATACGGAGTAACCAATCTCGATGATCTCCAGAACCCATATGTCTGCTGTGATGTTCTGCCACTCAGTAAAATGTGACAGTCGATCTCCAAATGGTGTGGAGATGGCACATACTGATGTATGAGTTGCTGCTGCCAATGTCAAAGATTTTGTGCTATGCACCAGAGTGTCGTAGACTGCCGTGAGGTTGAGGTGCTCAGTTGGTCGCACAACACTATGTAACCGCCTGAGGTGACTCGAGATGGTGACGACACGTGTGACCCAACCAGGCACTGCTACCATAAATCTCTGATTACAGACAGAGGGCGCATGGATACCTAAAATGGAGCACCCACATGGACACGCCTCGAAGAAGAAAATGGAATTTCCATTCTGTTAGAAATTCCAACATTCCAAAAACCGTTTTCATTCTGAAACAAAACGAAAAGTCGGAATTTCCTGCAGAATAAAATATTTGAAAATTTTTGATATGGGGCCAATAAAATGTTTGATTTTGAGAACATCAGAACAATATAAATAATAATGTTATATTAAATATTATATTAAAATGAATATAAATACATATAAATAAAAAAGTAAAAATGAAATTAAAGTGATACATTTGAAGCAAAATATCTTACCTTGTCAAAACAAATGTGTCAATGTCACAACAAACCAAGAAAGTAAAAATTATTTGTTTTGACTCCCCATAAAGTTTTGTCAAAATTGACACATTCCTGCCAAATGTTATGATATTTTTTGAGAGAAAACTGTTCCATCAAATTTTTTTTTGACCAAGTCTAATTATAACAGACTTCAGCCCATTTTATGTATACTTTTAATGACAAGGAATTTTTAAAGCTTCTATTATCACTTTTCTTTTTCAATCTACTGATGTCACATACATTGTGCATTGTATACATGAGAAGCACAGATGTTCAAAATAATGATACTTGACAGTTTAGGGGTACGATGTGGTGTTGGAAGAAAGAGAATGGGAAAGATCCGCATACTGAGTGGGACAGTACATTTTAGGTAAAGTGTTACTATGAGCAAAGGGTATAGTAACTAGGGGTTATCACGCTGCCCCCAAGACAGCTGGAGCTCCAAAAACACTTATCTTCTTGAAGTTATAAATACCAGCTAAAAGAACAATTCTTGAAAAATAAAATCTATCCAGTCTGATACAGAACCTTTAATATAGATGCTGAATGAAAGGAGAAATGTACATGGATACACACTAGAATTAGCCAGGAAAGGCTCTGGAAAGAAGCAGGGGATCATCAAGTACTCCTTTGCTCTCCTGTGAGTAAATCTTCCCCACACGTATTTACCTCAGTAAGGGAGCATTCCTCCTTATATATACTTTTTCCCCACTTTACACTGATTTTTCAATTAATTACTACCTGATTTTTGTTTACTTTTCAAAGATCTCAGGACAAAAATGCTTGCTAGAATCTAACCCAATTCATTTGCATTCACATTGAGGTTTGTATCCATGAAATCTCAATCTGCAGTCGAGGCCTAGCAATTCATTCACGTTATTTTAGACTTTCTTTGGTTCTTTTAAAACTTAGAAAGATTCTGGATAAAAAAAACAACATGATAGCAACTTACTTCTCATCCATTGTCAGAGTAACATAGTCAGTCACTGCACGATATACACGATCTACTCGGAAACACCGTAAAAGCAGCAGCTTCTGAAAATGTGTGAGGCTGTTTTGGTATTGCATGGGAAATGGTGATTGTTCCAGAGCATCCAGATCATACCACTGAGAAAGGAAATACAGTAGAAAATGTAAGTTGATCAAGTGGACAAATTAATCAAGTTCATTGGAAAAATAAAGCCAATCTAAGATTCAAGATCTGCAACAAGAAAAACAGACATGGGGAAACAGAAGAAAATCAGAGAAAATCAATTACAAAGAGAAACTAGAAAAAAAAATGCCCCAAATCAACTTTTTCAGTATAAAACATGGCTGTGCAATGCCATATTCATACTTTCATTTTATGGTAATTCTCATAAGATACAAAGAAATGGGGACACAAGCTCAATATAATAATGGATAGTCTAGAAAAGGTGAATCGGAGATTCCTATTTACTCCCCTGCATGATGCAAGAACAAACAGACATTCAATTAAATTGAAAGGCAGCAAATTTAAAACTGATAAAAGAAAATACTTTTTATACAACACATAATTACTCTGTGGGACTCACTCCCACAAGATGATAACGGCTAACAATTTAATAGAATTTTAAAAAATGATTAGAGTTGAAATTCTGACTTTATTAGTCAATGACAAAACTTTCATTGACTTCAGAGGGGCCAGGATTTCATGCTAGACATTTAATTGAAAAACAAGAACATCCACATTACATTAGATAAGATGTTTTAAAACATTTAAAACCCTCATACTCAAGGTATAAACCAGTCACAAACTGCCTAGGTCAGGAGTAAAGTTCTCCTGTCAGTAGATTATTCCTTATCAGTTTCCTGAACCTTCCCCAGAAGTATATTTTTCTGGCCACTGTTGAGAGACAGAACAGCAGACTAAATGGCTGACTAGTCTGATCCAATGTGGCAATTCCCATGTTCCTATGTAGAACATGCAATTATACCACAGCTTCTAAAGAAACATCTAGTCAAAGAATAAAACAAAGAAGCCAGTGATCCCTCAAACATTTTTAACAAGTTGAATCACGTTTGAACATTTAATTGGGGGTTAGGGGAACACAAACTAAACTAAGAAAAACACTTACTTCTTTCCATACTTCAGGATTTTTCTCCACATCATCTGGAAGAGACCCAAACTCCTCAGGAAATAGTTCAGACAGGCGAATTATGTCCTCCCAGCCTTGATCCGAAAGCCAAGCACATGGCTTCTTTCGTGAACTCTTCTCCAGGGAAATATTGCCTAGTCACAATTCAGAAAACTAAGTAAATATCACTATCATAAATGAGAGGACAATGACTTTTAATTAGTCTGCTGGAGAAATAGTTACTACTTTGCAAGTATTTGCATGCAGAGTTTGTATTTTTGCCATTATTTATGCATTTAACTGAAAATGGCCTCTTGGTGTGAAATCCTGGCCCTTCTGAAGTCAATGGGAGCTTTGTCATTGACTTCATTGGAGTCAGGATTTCACTGTCAACCTTTTTGCCATCAAAGCTGGAAATAAATGCAAGGGACCACATCCTCTACTGGTGTAAACCAGCCTACGTCTATTGACTTCAACCAAGCTATGCCAATTTATATCAGCTGAGGATCCACTGATCCACTTACAAGTTCTATAACCCGTTAATAGAAGTCAGGAACTATTACTTTGTGTTGCATATTTTTAGTTGAACATATGCCAGGTATTTTTGCTGAACATCTATTTTAAAATGTTCCTTGAGGCTCAGGCTCCATATGCTAAGTTTTAGGAACTATGGAATTTAGGAGCCCAAGTCCCATTGAAAGTAAATGGGACTTAGGTGCTTATGGAAATTTTACTTGAGAGCTAACTTTGATAGTCAAGCATATCTAGTCAAAATCTAGATTTTAATTCTAGAAGAGCATGTATCTACTAGATGGTATTAAGTATGCAAGTTACCTTTTAAAAAGAAGTCCAGTTCTTCTTGTGGGACCCTACCATCAGCTTGTTCTATCTTGATAGTCATATTAAAAGAAAATAGTAACTTATGTCTCTCAAACAAGCCTGCAATGAAAACACAACATTTTCATCAGTCTGCTTAAGCATTTGGGCCTAGGACAATTTTCAGATCTAGATCTTGACTCTGATCACTCCACAAAGTTCAAGGTGGTGAATTTCGGTTCAGCCCACTATAGAGATTTGAGCATTCACATCCTGATCTGGCTGCAGATTCCAAACAACCTCCCCTCCAAAGCTCAGAGAGGTTGAGACCCATGCAATTGGTTTGGAACACTGCTATGGGTAACTGATTGTTTATTAAAAGCAGCAGCACTTCCTGCATCTCAGAGCAACGTCAACACGAGGGAAGAAGAGGTAGAGAATGCAGAAGCATTAGCCAGCAACAGAGTATTTAGTGAATTCAATATTTGGTGAAGTAGATTTGACAGCACAAAATTACATCGCTTTGCACAACTGATGAAAGGAATTCCCATTAGTCATTCAAACATATACAATGCCATCTCATTGCTAAATCACACTAACCTGTGCAGCCATAGTTATATATGTTGAACGTCAATGTATCCATGATATTTCTTAGCCTCTTTGGAAGAATTGAGTTGGGCATGGATTTCCGAAGCGAAAACCCAAATACATCTAAGAAGGAGGCCAAGGAGTATTGATACATGGTGTTGACAAGGGCCATTTCAGACAAAACAAAGAACAAAATGGCACCCCTCTTAGCAGCAGGTCTGTAGCCATCTCGCAGCTTGTCAATGTCCACTGCCGTCTTCTCAGCCAGCTTGAGTTTCTCTGATACCTAACAAGCGAGAAATGTGGATCCTAGGCATCAGTTTTATCCATATATAACTACTACACAGAATTACATGCTGAGCTAATCTGTGGCTAAACAATACTGAAACAGCAGTTTGAAATATTCTGAACAACTCTTCCAGGATTTAAAAATATATCAAGCAATAAACAAGTATCAGCATTTATAAAAAAAATCTTATGAACACTGGCAAGTGTGCCATCAAAAGTCCGTTGTTGCCACAGAATCAAGAACACTGCCTTAAAACAAGCCCACATTAAATTAGCTAAAAATTCAAGAAGTCATTTTTAAAGGAAAAAAAATCACATTAGTAAAAAATCGCCGCCGCGCCCCCTCCTCCCCCCCCCAAAATGCTCTAGTTCAGCTTATTAAACTTCCAGATAATAAAGTTGGAACATTTGTGTTTCAGAACACTGTATGTTCATAAAGATTTACAAATATCATCATTTCTATCTTCAGTTTTAGTATAGCCATGCAAAGATTGTTTTGGAGTTGGAATAAGAAAGGAAAAAAGATCCAGCCACCCACCCACCCACTTTTTTTTTTTTTTTTTTTAAACTAAAGGTCCCTATAAGGAAGATGTATCTAAAGGTAGGCTTGCCATTTGTCTGATGGAATAAAATCCTCCCCATGACACTGAAATTTGTCATGATATTACATCATGAATTCATGATCTAGGTGAAGATCTTTTGATATACCACCACCACATCAAGCAAAACATTATAAAGTGATGGTGTTTCAGAGGCCCAGAATTGACTTTTAGACTTCTGTGCACTTAAGAATGCCGCCTAGCCTGGCCCCATATTCTGAGCATGGATAAATATTCCTGGGTTAGGTGAGCAACTGTGAGAAAGCAAATTCTTAAAGCATACAGGCCTGGGCTACACTAGACACACAATCCTGGTGTATACACTGCAACCATCCTTTTGTTGAAAAACTGCCCTCTTTTGTCGACAAAACAAAACCACCTCGACAAAAGGCATATGGCTTTTGTCGGCAGAGGTAGGGCAACACAGCGTCAGTGTAGACACTGTGTTCTCTTAGAGCGGTGGAGGGGCCGTCATACTTATAAAGGGGAGCAGGGGGAACTGGAGCCTGGCTCCACAAGCCACTGGGCTCTGGTTGCGGGTCGGACTGGGCAAGCCGCGAGGGGGTGGCAGCCAGCTTCCACCTGGGAGCAGGGAAGTCCCCACACCCTGGCTGGGATCAGTAGTGGAGGGAAAGGGGGGCAGCAGGAAGCCTGATGGCTTTCTCAGCTCCCCCCACATTGCCCCGCAGGTCGGTGGAAGTGGTCCTGGCGAGGACGCACTCTACCGACCCAAGGATAGCAGTGTGAACATCAGGCTGAAAGTCAATATATCTTATGTCGACAAATTTCTGTAGTGTAGACATAGCCTAAGATTTCTGTCTCTGGGCACAAGTGCTAGACCTGTGCATGTATGGATTTCTCATAGACAGCTGCACACCACGTAACTCTCACCTCCTTTTCAACTTCTATCTTAATTTAAAGAATAAAGGAGAATGAAATAAATCCCAAAGGAACGGGGATTCCCAGGTATAATAACCACAAGATAAGGCTACAATAGGTACCTCAGTAGCTTTGGCTTTTGTCTCCTCCAAGGTGTGTACCAAGTCCACATTATCCAACATGTTTCCTGTGGAAGTTGCCAGTTCCCGGAGGAGAGAGTCTTCCAAATCTTTCAGCAAGTTTTTGTTTTCGCTGGTTTCCTGGATGAGGTGTTCTCTCTGCTCTTCTAGCTCTCTTCTTTCAAACCCCACAATAACGCTGAGCAGTTGATCCTCAAGGCCTTTTAGTGTAACTATGGATGGAAAATGGAGAACCGAGTCCTTAGCACATGCTTCCTTAAAACACAAGTTTAGGTTTCACACAGTTCCTTCGGCTATGTTATTTTTATATAACTCTGTGCCGAAAAGAGTGCCTTAATTAGCAGCATTGAGTGTTGTTTTTCTGTATCTATTCTCACCTGACACATCTAATTAGTAGCATGTAGTTCCCTTTCAGACTAACAGAGGGAAGTAGAAAGAATTTAACATTAAATCATAGATTCAGAGCATTGGAAGGGACTTCGAGAGGTCTTCTAGCGCAGTTCCCCTGCATTCAAGGCAGGACTAACTAACTATTATCAGAGGCTGAGTAAAAGGAGTATAAACAATATAACATACATTGTAATATTAGACATAGTTAACAGGTACAGCCAATCCCACTGCCAGAGAGCCAGGACATTCCTACATCCCTCTCCTGATGTGGTCAGAGGGCTAGCCACTATTTACAGTATGGGTTCCCTGTTTTCTAACTCATCTAGGGCCAGATTCTGACCCCCTTTACTGATGCTGAGAAGCAGCTTGCCCTCATGAGACTTCAACAGGACTAGTGGAGAAAGTCCCACACAACATGAGTAAAGTGTCTGAATCTGCCCCTCATTCAGGCCAGACCTGGACTTTCACAGCTACACACAGCAGTTAATCTAGCTGAAAACCAGAATTCCCTGGTTTCAGGTTGAAGGGCTCGCTATCTCCTGGCTGAAAGCACTTGCATTTTGCAGTTGAACTTCCCCAGCTCATGTGCTGTGGTTCTGGTACAAGAGAAAGGATCTCAGCTTTTTGAAGCAATCGCTCATCTAAGCCTAGTTTATGCCCTAGGTTTGCACTACTGTGCAGTTAGTATTTGCCTACCTGTATAGTTGATAACCATGGCTTTTCCAAACACTGACGGTGAATATTTAGGGTTAGCTAGTTTGGTGTTCAAGTACAATTTGAAGTTATTGTCATAGTCCACCTCCTTATCACCCAGGACGATAAATATTCGCCCCTGGGTAACTTTTATATTCTTTTCTAAGACATTGTCAATCACAGGATCAATGTATTCGTCTACATCATGGAACAGGAAAGGACTCCCATACTTAATGGCCATTTCTAGTTGTTTGAGGAAATCAGGGTCATTAAAGGAAGCCATCTGAAAGAGAACAAAATAATGGAAAGATCTGGAAACACAGCTAATGAATTCACTGAATATTGCTATTTTACAGTAATTGCCAACGTTAATTAAGCTTGCTGTTTGTCTATGCTCTCTGCCTTTCATTGTACAGATGATAGAACCCTGATATGACCAAAGAAAACACATTCTTTATTCCAATTCATTGAAAAAAAACGGTCAGCTTGGAAAACAATTCTTTCCTGCTGCAACTCCACCCCTCCCTGTAAAACACAATTTGTGGCCTAAAATTTTGTCTATCCTATTCCTGCAAGCACTGGGGCTTTCTGTGAGATGCAAGTCACGCACTTTGCAACATAAGTAATGAGGCACGCCCAGAGTTCAAGCGAGTTTGCTTTATCACTGGGGAAAAGGGATCTTGGTGGCATCTTCCTATGATCTCCCATGTTCATACAGCACTAAAAGAGCCAGAGGCAAGATGCAAGCTATTGCTCCCATGCTGTAGGAAGTAGGAAACTGGAGCCCAGCATTCCTTGTTCCCAAAGCTGCAGGTTTCCTCTGACATGGCAACTTGGCTTCTGGTGTTTCAAATACTCTGCTTCAGTCCTCTGCAGGCTGAATGCAGAATGGGGATACTATTGATTAGATAATTGACTTTGTTTTTAGATGCTTAATGGAACTGCACTTCCAGAGCTATTGAGGATCAACCACCACGACTGTCCATTTCCGTTAGCACCTGATGTCTTGGTCAAGGTGGCATTTTGCATCTTTCAAAACAATATAAAAATAAAATGAAAATTTAACTTCACCCTCAGATTATTTTTTTCTTCTTTTCTCCTGATCCAATTTAATGCCTGCTGCTGAGGATCGATGCACAAAGGGAATCGACTGGCACGTGTTGTCAGAATGCCATTCTGAACAGAGAGCTCATCTGGAGGCAACCCTTGGGAGCCCCATCTGGGGAAGAAATAGATTAAAAATTGCTGTATGTTTTATTCTTTCCGGTACGGCAGCATGTTTCACTTACGGGTAAAACAGTGCTGTTCTACTGAGCAGTCTATTACGCACTAAACATATCGTGTATTAGATTGTGAGAGAAGATCTGTTTGCATGGTAAAAACAACCTCATGGCAGAGAGTAACAGAGCCTGGGTGTACGGAATTGTGCTATGGTGCTGAAAATAGCTACGTAGACGTTTGGGCTCGGACTCTGAAGCCCAGGGAGGGGAGTGTGTTTCAGAGCCCGAGCCCAGATGTCTACCCAGCTATTTTTAGTGCCACAGCATGAGCTCAAGTCTGTAGACCGAGGCTCTGCAACTTGCTGCTCCGAGTTTTCTTTTTGCCATGGAGACATACTCATAGACTCCTACACCAAACAGGGAAAGCATCAATGAGTTACTTATAACTAGCCTGACCAAAGAATTAATCAATGTACGGTGGTGAATAAACCTTCACTAGCAGGAAAATGGTCTAAATAAGACAGAGCCTGACCCAAAATCCACTGAAGTCAAAGAAAGGACTCCCATTTGTCTTTGCATCCCACCCATAATGTGGACCTAGTCTGTGAAACAAATTTTTCAATGGCATCATGCGGTTCCAGCTATACTGAGCACTATAGATGTGCAAAGTACAATGGTTTATTATATCCTATGTGCTCAGTTCATAAGAAGATATTTTAGCTCACTGCCAGCCTTGGGAACTGAAAATTCTTCCTGGGATGCTTGTGCATCATCACCAGGACTAAAGATGATACTCTATGAATTCAGCCATCGCTCACACCTGTAAAAGCCCACGGCACTGAAATTCAGACCTCTGTTACACGTACCTATCGAACCCACATTAGCTATTTCTAGAGCACCAATCACTGTATAGGATTTAGGTGCCTTCAATTGGTACCCTAAGGGTAACATAGCGAGGACAGACCTCCAGACTGGAACTTAGTTAAAAATTCTGTTGATCAGTGTGAGCAGAATATGAATATAAGAGAGGGGTCAAGATTATATAATAGCTGTTTTGGCTATGCTTGTATATCTATAAAATTAGTTCAAATTTAATTCTGTCACTGGAGTAGGCAGACGGATTCCAAATACAAAGCGGGAAGATCGCTCTGCAAAGCACTTTGAGATTCTCAAATGAAAAGCACTATAAAACTATTATTCTCTATTTAGAAAGATGATCCCTTTTCAAACAGTCACTTTTCAGAGGAGATTGTACGCTGATGGCTTTTTCCAATTTCTGTGATTCAGTGCATAGACAGAGATGGGCCCAGTCCAAACCCAACAACCTCCAACTCTGGATCCAGATTCAGATCCAAACTGTGGGACTCCAGCCCTTCTCTACACTTAGTAGCAGCTGGGCTGTGTTTTTAAAGCTCAGTGGTTTAACATACCTGCTAATCTCTACGTCATCAGTCAGGAGGTTTTCCAATCTAAATGGCTGGCTGAGAGGAATCTCTCGTGATAGGATATCTTTCTGCCACTCGTGGTAGATCATCTCATTACGGAAATCCCAATTAAATGCCCCTTCATAGCTCAGAAAAGCAGCGCAAAGTAGACAGTCACCTAGCAGCTTCACTTTTCGCATTTTTAACTCCTCCAAGTCATTTGTCCATCTGATAGAAAAATTAATGAATCCTGGGTCAGCCTGTGATCCTTTCTGCAGCAGGTGTCAGAGAACTGTTTTAGGTTCAAGTTGAGAAGAGCCCAAAACCTAAAACCAACCACCATACCACAGCAGTTACGGCAGTAGAAAGTTCAATCTGACCTTTTAATCTAAAACAAGTGGATTTGTGTCTTGCCTTCAAACAGTACTTAACTGCAGCTACATTTTGCTTTTTTCCAATCAGTTTAAAAGATTAAATGTGAGTCTCAAATATGCACAGTAAAGATTTCTGGACTGAAAAATCCTATTAATAGTTTTTACTATTTTTTGGTAGCCAAAGTATGTTAGTTGCTTCACAGAAACAAACAAAACACAGTGTGCAATTTCAAAAGCTCCAAATTCCCAGTTTCAAAAGTGACTTTCAATGAAACTTAGGCCCCTTTTAAAAATGGGACAAACTCCTATGTCACTTAGGTGCTTCTGAAAATGTTATGCATGGCCTCTGAGTTTACATTTTAATGCAAAAAATTCTTCTGGCACGAGATTTAACCTTATATTTTCAGATCCCAAACCAGAGATGAGCTTGTCAGCAGCAATAAGTCTCCTTTCCATGATCTCTGCTTCTTCTTGTAACTGTTGTTTTTCTCTTATTGCAGCTTCATACTTGTCACCCAAAGCTTTTAGTTCCTTCTGAATTGTTGCCAGCTCTGTCTGTATCTTTTCCAGTTCACGTTTACTTAAGTAGTAGTTTCGTTCCAACCTAGCCACCTATGTTATGAAAGACATGGTGCATCATGTCAGAGGAAGTTTTATTTTTTGGTGCAAAATCATCAGTTTTTCAGCCTTAAATTAGCTATTTCATATATTTTAAGCCAATCTGGTAACAAACGGTGTAAGCAGAAAAAATAAGCACTGTTTTTCACCCAGTACATGCATTGTATGGTCTGATTCTGCAATCCTGACACAGACAAAACTCTTAGCCCGGATCTAGCCAGGTACTTAGGCACATGAGCAGTCCCACTGACATCTATAGAGTATTGGCTGCCTAAGGACAAAGAGGCTAGAGCCTAAAAACACATTTAGAGCCAGGACTTGACAAATGTACTTGCTCACTGGCCAATGGCAAGCAGAAAACCTCTGGTGAGCAGAGAGCTCTCCTAGTAGTACTGACAGGATTTAGGCTTTCCTTTTATAAAAGAATTGCATTCCTAGCCCTTCTGAAACAGGCTATAAAAATGGTCCCTGCTTAAAACAGGAAAATGGATTCAACCTACCACTGAGTCCCTCTATGTCCAAATGCCAGGGTATTATTTTAAAGGTGTGTTCAGTAGGCACCTATAACTTCATCCCCCCCCCATTTCATTACAGAATTCCTCCTTTTATTTCCTGTTTTAATGCAAATGGGAACCAGCATCACAGACCTATAATACAATGAAAACAGCAGCTTGCAACTGAAATCCTAGCTTTGGAAAGTGCTCTGAGGTCTACTGAGGAAAAGCACTAGGTATTATTACTACAAAGGTTCTAGCAAACCCCACTTTCATGGTTTAAGCACTGTGAAGAGCAGAAACACTGCAGTACATCAGACTGGCAACACTCTTCATAATCCTTTATGTTCATATTTGCACACTGTACCTTTTCTCTTTTTGGCCTGATTTCCTTAGCTACATCACAGTAGCTCATTACTGCGTCGACAAATTTTAACATTCCCAATCCTGCTCTGCTAACAGCTTCCATCTCTTCAAATGTAGTGTTAAGATTCTTTAACAGAGCTAAATGTTAACATGCACAAAACAATGCAAGTCAGTTTAATCACAGAACATACATCAAAAGAGCAACAGCATTACTTATTAATCAAATGTCAACTTCCTCTGTCGTTCTGTGGTATGTATTACAGTATAAAGTTATGCTGCTGTACAACAATAAAACAAGCAAGATATTGTCGGTGATGTCAAGCGCTCTAGGCAAAGGAAGTTGAGTGAGATCAGCAATTTGCAGTGGTTGCACAGCATTTCTCAGGATCTAGCTCTTTGCTTTTGGGTGGCAGTCAAAGATTGTTCTGCTCAATAGGCCAAATTACCTCTCACTTAACCCCACTGTAACTCCACTACAGTCAATGGAGTTACTCTGGATTTACATGGGTGTAGGCATGAGCAGAACTTGATCTGATTACTCTGAATTGCATGATGCACTTGTGTCATGTCTATAATGTTATCATGATGATGATACTTTCCTAGGAGCTAAAAAACAAACAAAAGCCCTGCTCAACTGTTCAGCTTATGTCTTACCTTCTCTAAGCAAAAGTCTCCCAAGATTATAATGCAAGGTAAGGTATAACTCTGTGCAGAGAGCAGGCACAAGGCATTTGTGCCATGGAGGTCCTGGTTAAGCCCACAGTGCAAAGTAATTTGGGCATAGACCTCACGCTTGCCCTCTGCATCAGGCTGAAGGTCAAGAAAGCACCCAGGATAACAGCTAACATCTGAAACAACATTAATAACCCTCTACATTCAGTTCCAAGTGCCTGATTCATTCAGCTGAACAATTTACCTCGGACGGATTTAACTTGGCTCTGAGTAATTCCATCAAAATCTATCTCCATTAGGGACCGCAGGAAATTTGGGTCAGACATCATTCCTTTGGCGGTCTTCCAGTTTAATTCTCTATATCCTCTCATTATTAGGATACATTCACAAACAGTCTGCACCTGTTTAGGGGGCTTAGCAAAGGACCTAGAAAATAAATATGGGGAAGGTGAAGAGACAAAGTGCATGATGCTTTATGTAACTTGCTAGAAGAGTTTTTTCCAACCAATGGTATTTGGTGGAAGGGGTACTGTAATACAGCAATTCCCCAAGATATCTCCTCATCCAAGTGAGAAACACAACCCAATCCAAGAAAGGAAAGATTCCTAAACAGAGGGCTAAAAACTAAATATTACATTCATACAACAACTTCCTCAAGGCTTCTCCAGGAGTTCAACCATTAAAGAAGTCAAACCATTAACCATGTTTTTACTGGCACTCAACCCTGCAATAACAGTGTCAGAACACTGGCAGCAGCCATGATGAGCTGTTTTTGGCAATAACCCTCAGGACTCCTGGCTAAACGAGTGTCATCTACTAGGGAACAAAGGAGATTTTAGGATGGGAAGGTGAGAAGAAACCCATCAAAGGCTGAGAGTCTGATCTTTCCTTTGAATTAGCAGTTCTATCCCATCATACAGTATTTTCTTCGGGATACTCCTGTTTAAAGGTCTTCATCTTGCTAGGGGTATTAAATGTAAGTGTGCTTTACTACTCAACATTATTTAGCAACTGTGAGAGATCAGGCCTGGAACCCGGGCACACAGACAGTGCTCAGGCCAAGACACCCACCCAGAGCTCACCTGAGCAAGCAGAAAAAGGAACCAGTGAGTGCTAGCACGCAGAAGGCCCCACCCCTGCAGCTCCCAATTGAGGGAACCATCCAGCACCCCAATTGGCTGAGGAGCTCTATATAAATCAAGTAGTAACAAGCTGTCTGAGCAACTCCTGGCTGGCTGCTACTATGGACCCTTCCTGCTTACGTGACTCCTGAGCCCTGCATTCCTTCCTGCATCTGGTTCCTATCCTCCTATCCAAGACTTCTGCCTACTCCCAGTTCCTACTTTCCTGTCCCTGCTCCTGCACCTTACCCCAATGATGTCTCTGACCTTGGCTTGGCACTTGACTCTGTCTCCAGCTCTGACCCCTAGCTGGCATCTGACTTTGTCTCCGACTCTAACCTTCAACTTGGTACCGGACGCTATCTCTGGGTCTAACCTCTTGCTCCGACCACTAGGCCTGACTCCCACTCCTGCATGACTGCCTACACTCCAGTTATTGCAGCAACCCTCTCGGTGAAATTCACCCCCCTCAAAGGGCCAGTGCAAGGCCTCTGCGTTGTGAATCAAAGGAGAGTAATACTGTATGGAGTTTTCTCAGAAGACTATTGAGACAGAGAAGAAGTAACATGAAAGGGAATGTCAATGTTTCGTTCACCATCCAGCCTACCATGAAAGGATCCGTGCGCGTGACAATGCATAAGAAAAGGGAAGAAGCCCTGTTTGGGAAATTATTCTATTATGGACACTCCTTTGAGGAATGTGGCCAGCAGAAAGCCAGGCCGATAGAATGCAATGGTGTGTAATTATGGCAGATGCTCCATTGGTGTAGATCAGCACAGCTCCACTGAGCGGAAGAGGAAGGTGAAGTTGCCCATTGCAAAGGGAACAAGACGACAGAGTGTCTAGAGGCCTGGTGGGAGGCGGAGGATCAAGAAGTATGGTGGGGACTGGAAGAGTCTGAAAGGAGCAGGAATGGCAGGAGTTGGCGGGGAGCTGAAGTTTGGGTACAGCTTTAAAGCCACCTTTACAGGGGCTATTATTAAAAACACGACAAGAAGACGGGCCATCAAGTGCTGTGTATCCCATAGCTAGTGCACAATAAAATCTGCACCACAGAGTGAAGGGCCGGGACAGCTACTTTTGGAATGACCCCCCCAGACATGTTAGTAGTGTCCAAGGCAGCAGAAATGTATTGCAGAATATTAGGAAGACATCAAATATTGGACTGCTTTCCCGGAAGGAAGGCCTGTGGTTGACCCACAGGATTTGAAGATCCCCAAGCTCTGCCTCACACTCCTTATGTGCCCTTGGCCTCCCCAGCCTCAGTCCCCACATCTGTCTGATGAGGATGATCACGCTTCCTTACCTCACAGGGGTTTATGAAGCGGAGCCTGCTAGTGCTTATGAGGTGCTCAGACACCCCAGCAAAGGGCACCAGAGAAATGCATTTCCAAGAGTTTATGCTATTACAAATCAGAATGAATCACCTAATCTCTGTGACATCAGACTTGTCAAGCTTCTGCAGCTCCAGTTTAGCAGCTTCTAAAATAGGCATGGCCTCAGCCAGGGCCGTCTCAGCATCTTTCTTTTCCACAGCAATAACCTTATTCTGTTCTTCTATCTCCATGGCTTTTTCTTCAGCCAGTTTTTTCTTCTCCTCAGCTAAAAGGTGTGAAAGGCAGAATATAAGTAAATGGCTTTCTAAGATTTGTATCTAGCTAACAAACCGGTAAAGTGCACATGGCCTAAGACCAGAAACTACCACTATCTCTAGATTACTATTAACTCACTTGGTGCTAGGTCACTGCTATTCACAATACTCGTCCCATCACAGGTACATTCTGGAATGCTAGCAATAAGAAAAATAGAACAATCTCCTTTTCTACTCTCTTCTTCCTGGCTGTCTCTCCTCTTTCAGAGGGGTAACAGCTCACAAATCCCTTTCTGATCTCTGGCACATCCACTGCCATTGCCTTCCCACATGCTGCTGCCACAAAACTCTCCTTGCTGCCAGGATCTTTTCTCAGTTTACTCCCCAAACTTGGGGTGGGATGTGAAGAAGAACACAGTAGATACTTGAAAGTGCAATGGAAGTTACTCTAGGCAGACTGCAATTGAACAGGTTGGAATTTGGTCAGAAACAAAGGTCAACAGTCCTACTGTTGTGCTAAGTATCATATGACACCTACTGAATCATCAACACCTGCATTCTTTAAGAATCTTCCAGCCAAATACTGACCTGGCCCAACCCATCTTAGCTTGTAGGATATGACGGGAGCTTTAAATACTTGCCTATTGCTGTGTTGGTTGCGATCTCTTGTAACAAGGCCTCACAGGCAGCTGATTTTTCAGCTAATACAATCTTCTGCTCTGCAAGTTTCTCATTTAGTTCATCCAACTGAGCAGTAGCTTCCTTTAGTTTAGCTAATCCTCCTTCCAGACGCTTGCATTGTGCTTAGTGAAAAAAGAGAGAAATGTCAGTGATTAATGGAGCTACCATATAGTGACAGACTTCATTATTTAAAATGTGTCCTGTTCTGTAGGCACAGAAATCAGCCCTTTTCTTAAAACTGCAGCAGACCTCCCTTGCTATTTTGGCAGGGTCACAAGTTATCATGGGCCTCCAAAGAGCCCAGGCTCTTGGTCAGTCCTGCTGAGTGAGAGCGGTAAGGAGTTCAGCAGGAGTTTTTCCTCCTCAGTTACAGCATCGGCTCAGGAGTTGCAGAGCTTGGCCGACCTACGTCCCCTTTCCCCCTGTGGCACGTTTTCTGTGACTGCAGAACCAGCCCTGACTGTACATCGATGACATGTCAGCATCCACCAGAATACAGCTAACTATTCCTAGAGGAAGAATGCACGTCACACAGGCATCTTTATAAAACCCTGAGCCACCACATTCAAATACATATCCAGACTCTCAGAGCTCGGGGATGTTTGAATATGGCATTCTGGCTCAGGTTCAGATAAAGTGTCACTCAGGGAAAAGCCCATTATTTCAGGTAACATTCATTTGGGGGTATTTCAGTTGTATTATTTGATTTCTTTTGCACAGATTTGCAATGTGAAATGAATCCATTTAAAACATTTAAATATTATACAGTCTTAAAAAGAGAAAACCTTACCTAAAATGAACTGATTTTTTTCCTCAAGCAATTTTGAGTAAGTATTAATGAAATCAAGAAAATTCTTTGGCGTAACATAGTTGCTGCGTCTCAGCTTTTGTAGGAATTTTTTACTGAAATTCCCTACAGATTCATGCACCATGACAATGTGTTCAATCACAAACTCTGTGTGCTCTGCTGGAATCAGTGGATTTTCCCCTAAAAAGAGGATATGAAAAACAAAACATCTCACAGCCATTTAAAAGGATGCTAAGCTTCATTTATCCCCATTTTACAGATAGGGATACTAAGGCACAGAGAAATTAAATGACTTCCCCCAGGACAAAGAAAAGTCAGTGGCAGAGTTAAGAATAGAATCCAGAAGTTGTGACAGCTCGTCTCCTGCTCAGAGCACTAAACCATGTTGCCTCAAGGCGTGGGAGTTCTCTTTAACTTTGCCAATATATTTCAAAAATGTTCTCTCCTCGCAAACCCCCCCACACTCTGAAGGAGGCCACAAATGAGTTTTGTAGGGTCTGGAATATAAACACCCATGATCATATTGAGCTTAGGTCTTTGCATTATAACACAATGTACTATCTTCCAACTGTCAATTCTTTTCTAGCCTAACTCAACTCACCATCTAAACAATGAAGGACAAGACGTGGTAGATGTGAGAGTGTAAGATTGAGCAGATAGTCCAGTGCAATCCAAGACCAACACAATCAGATCTGTTGAGGTTTAAAAACCAGGATCTGTTCAGGTTTAAGAATTAAATACTTCTTGTGGATCTCCTATGGGTAGCTGGAATGACTTCAGACCCATGCTTAGATACGTCAGGTCTTTGATGTCTGCCTTCATAGCAGCAAGTTGTGAATGAGAATGATTCTAGATCATTGTTTTTCAACCTGTGGTCTACCAACCAGTGGGGGTCTGCATGCTATGTCTAAGATTCCAAAAGGGTCCACATGTCCAGTCGAAATATTTTAGGGCATTGCAAATGAAAAAAAGGTTGAAAACCACTGTTCTAGGTAATACAGTTTCATAACTAAAGTTCCCACACCCTTTTCCATTCTCCTTGCAGACAGCTCCTGTACTTCCTTGTACATCTGCTACTTTTTACTGCCTTTGGGTGGGATTTTCAGAAGGGCTTAAGTGCCTTCAGAGAGCAAGTCTGGGATCCATGCTTCTAAAACTCCCATCCTCAACCTCTAAAGCAAGTTCATTTAAGAACCCCAAAAGGGGATCTTTCTTGAATTGAAAACATGTTCCTTGTCACTGAATCTTGTGCAGAGGACTGCAAACATCCTGCTGATGTTTGTGGGGATGCTTGATTTCTCTTACCCAGGTAGAAGATGAGCTAATGCAGAACTGTCAGTTTGAATTTTAGCAATCTTAAAAATATATTTGGGGAAGGGACATATCTCAGTTTTTTAAAGTTTTTTTTACTTATTACTTTTTTACTAGTTTAAACACAAGAAGCATCCTAAATATAAGATCAAATAAAAAGCAAGGGGTGTGTTTCTTGATACCATTGGATACACCATGAGTTTGAAGACTAAAACCCCCTGATATTTTACTTACCTAAGAAGGACTTGGCAACTGCGTACAAGGCTTGTGGGGGCCAGGGCAAGAACCAGTCAATACCAGTATTGTTGACAAGACCTTAAAATAAATGAATATTGTCAACAAAACCATCCATCTTCCGAATTAACCCGATTCTGCAAACACACATATGCTTAACTTTACTCACGTGTGTGTTTGCAGGATCAAAACCTTAATTAGTACATTTGTCTGATACTTTCAGCAAAGGTGCTTACCCATAACCCAATCCCTCTATTTCAATATCAAATAATGAACAGCATGCCCTGTTTCCAGGCCTACTCCCTATTCTAACTCAGTGCATTGTTCTTTAGTACAGGATGCAATAAAACTTCTCTTATTTTCACAGACACCCAAAGGCCCATTTTTCTCTACAAACACCATACCAAGGGATGGAGACAATTCGACAGCTACTCTAATACCATACCAAAGGATGGAGACAATTCGACAGCTACTCTAACACAGAGATTAAATGTTGCAAAATAGGCAGGCCATTTATTGTACATTTCTGGCTCAAAGAAGTCGATTAACCGATTGTTAGCTGTTTGACCCAAATATAAACTAACCCTGTAAATGTCAATCAATAATCTCCGCTTATGTGTGGTAATGAACCGTGCAAGTTCTTAACAATGAACTGCACTATGCTATATGTTTGCCTTGATGCAGTTTAGCTGCTCGCTTGTCAGATATCTGCACACACATCCTGGAGAACTTCTATATAAAAAACTACTGCAGACTTGTGTCCCACCAATACATGTGGACCACACACTGAAGTGTTAGGTTTAATATACAGACCTGGGAAATTTCTGCAACGAGTCCTCAGGGTATCACCAACTGGTGACATCCCAAGGACAATGTGAAGGTTGTTTGCACTCTTATTTACAAAATACTGCCAGACACTTTCTTTAGCAGGTCCCACGCCAGCTTTAATAGCTTCATCTCCAACCTGACTTAGTATGGAGTCCTTTTCATCATCTGGAAAAAGTGCTGGGACAATTCCTATCATGTAAAGGCAGAAGAGTCACAGAAAGCAGTCAATATGGCAAAGAGGCACCATGGCCTAAGTGAATGAGTATAGGCCCAAATTCCTGACTTCTAAAATGGGCTCAGCAAAAAAATTACTCTTGGTAGCTTTGAACAAATCACTTAATTAACCACTCTTTGTTTCAATATCCCCATCTAGAAAATAGGGACAATATTTATGGTACCATCGTATCTTACAAGTGTGTTGTGAGGAATAATTATTTCATTATGGTCACATTGTGTTTCCTCCTTCTCATTTCAGCTGCTACATGCATTAAAATATCCTAAAAATACATCTTAAGATGTACTTTTCCATGCAATCATTTTGCTGTAGTTTCCACAGGGATGTTATTCAATTGCCAATGAGACAGGATGCATCCCGCAGGATTGTGAATGGAATCAAAGATGCCCATAAGACAATATCGCTATTAAAATGTAGTCCATTCTAGGGAACAGTTTGAGAATTCTAGGTCAAGCACCATGGCCAAGGCAAAATAATCTTTTTTCTAGCCCACTAAATCTATCCAGATGTATGCATATGTCCATGTGGGGATACAGAAAATCTATAACCAAAGCCAAGATTATTTCAGGTAATATTTAAAGCAGTGTTTTTGCCTTCGGGCTGAAACATGAATTCCAGCATCAGAGGACACAGTATGAATAGGAAACACTAACATTTAAAAGCTACATTTGTCTGGTGGCTCGAGCAAAGGTGCATTTTTGATTGTGTATCACAAGTATTTACTGATTAGCAATCCATCTTCCTGTATCACCTGAAGTTAACATATTGTTGATGAGTTCCAGGAAACCCTCTTCTGCCACATGAGCGTCTGTAAACAGGAAAATCATTGACTTGTTCTCAATACCAAGCTTTATATACAACGTTTTCAAGTCTTCACGGAAATTATTTTCTCCATATCCTCGACTCAGAACGATTTCAAACACCTAATAATGCAACATAAAAATGCACTTGAAAGACACAGAATATTGTAGCGATGGGTCCACAACATGATTTTGAATCTGGAACTCAACTTCCCCAGGGTTGAGAATCAGGGTTGTGGTTTGGTCCCATAACTAGTAAACATATAATGTGAAAGTAAAAAGGGGACAAAATCTTTACTGCTCTGTATTCTCTTTAAACTAGTCCATTTCCACAATGCGCCAAACTCAGAACCTCAAAATCATTTTGGACTCCTCCCACTCATAGACTCATAGGTCAGAAGGGACCAATATGATCATCTAGTCTGACCTCCTGCACAAGGCAGGCCACAAAACCCTACCCATACACATTTATAACAACCCCGAACCCATGACTGAGTTATTGAAATCCTCAAAAGTGAGATTTGAAGACCTCAAACTGCAGGGAATCCATCAGCAAGCGACCCATGCCCCACGCTGCAGAGGAAGGCGAAAAACCTCCGGGGTCTCTGCCAATCCGCCCCGGAGGAAAATTCCTTCCAGACCCCAAATATGGCGATCAGCTAAACCCCGAGCATGCGGGCAAGACTCACCAGCCAACACCCAAAAAGGAATTCCCTGCAGTAACTCAGTTCCCATCCCATCAACATTCCCACAGACCATTGAGCAGACTTATCTGCTGATAATCCAAATCAATTGCTCAAAATAAACTATCCCATCATAACATCCCCTCCATATACTTATCAAGCTTAGTCTTAAAGCCAGATAAGTCATTTGCCCCCACTACTTCCCTCGGAAGGCTGTTCCAGAACTTCACTCCCCTAATGGTTAGAAACCTTCGTCTAATTTCAAGTCTAAATTTCCTAATATCCAATTTGTACCCATTCGTCCTCGTGCCTATATTAGTACTAAACTTAAACAATTCCTCTCCCTCCCTAACGTTAATCCCCCTGATATATTTATATAGAGCAAGCATATCCCCCCGGAGCCTTCTTTTGGCCAGGCTAAACAAGCCAAGTTCTTTGAGTCTCCTTTCATAAGGCAGATTTTCCATTCCTCGAATCATCCTAGTAGCCCGTCTCTGAACCTGTTCCAGTTTGAATTCATCCTTCTTAAACATGGGACACCAGAACTGCACACAATATTCCAGGTGGGGTCTCACCAGCGCCGTATATTCCTCACCATCTTACGTAAATGTTTGTACATCACTGGGCAAATGAGGCCTTGCTGGTGCTTCTGAGAACTACTGCACTACAGATGAATAACAATAGTAGTAGTTAAATGCTACTGATTTTTCACTTCGATCTCCAAAACCCACTGTGCTTTCTGCTCCCAATCACCAGCATCCAGATCCAAGCTTTCATAATCTCCCGCCCCAAAGCAGTGCAACTTCCTAACTCTGGCTGTCTAATGCTCACCTCACCCCTTTCAAAAATCAGCTGCTACCCTGATTTTGATCTCAGTCATTTTCCCTCATTGGCTGTATCAGGCTTAATTTCGGTGTCCTTGCCTACAAGGCTCTACTCAATTTAGGGACTGCCTGCCATTTTTCTGTCCTCGACCCCATTTGGTGAAAATGTACAATCCCACAGACCTCACATCCAGCTGTATATGCAGCCAGTCTCGCAAGGGACTGTTTTCCTGAGCCCCCCACTCCTACGAGCAGGGCATGGCCACGATCCATTCGTATGATGCGATGCACGCGGGTTAAGTGCTCCAAGGCATCATCAAAAAGCACCAGATTCATTTTTGTATTAACTTCATTGTATTCTTCAAGAATCTCCTGTAAAGCAAATATTTAGACAGCTAACAACAAAAATGGGAAATGCTGAAAAGGTTAATAAACTTAAAATAATAATTTATACAGAAGCATTATTACATATTACGACGCTGAGAAAAAATAGATTATCTGAAATATTTTAGAATTTCTTCAGTTGATGGAATAGATGTTCATTGATTTCTTTTATTTCATACCCAAACCTACCACCAGTGAAAATTATATGTGCATAACAAGGTCTGAATAAACTACTTAATGTTTCCAAAGAAGTTTATTTCACACAAAGAACAAACAAAAGCCTGCAATGCAATATTATGAAAAATGGGCACTATTTATTTCCATTGGAAATGTTCCAATCTATTGGAGAAATTTGTTTAAAAGGGCACCAACTGAAAATCTAGTCCAAAACTGAATTAAACTGAATGTATGTCTACACTGCTGGCTTCATGGGGATCGATGCTGTGGGATCGATTGAGTGGGCTGTGAAAACCTGCTCAATTGATCCCAAAAGTGCTCTCTGATCGATGCGATTAATCCACCTCCACAAAGGAGTAAGGCTGCGTCAACTAGAGGGCATCTCCCGTCGACACAGCACAGTGAAGACGCTGCAGTACGGCAATGTTAGCATGTCAATGGTATGTAGCTTGCGTATTTCCCATCAAACACCAGCAGCAGTGTAGACCAGGCCTGAGTTACCTACACCTGTTCTTGAATCGCCCTTCTCATTTTTGTTGATTTACAATCAGTATTTTCCTATATGTAAAATGTTTTTCTCTCCCCTCTAGCTATGTGAAAGACTCACACAAACAACAGAGGAAACTGCAACTCAATGAGGAAAGAGTGAAAATGGTTATATGCAAAGAAGTCACATGCACAAAGTAAACAAACTGATAAAATACAGGGAAATGCTTTTTTCTCTCTAATTCTTTTCGGTTTAAGTGCTCTCAGTTGTTACTTGTCACAAAAGGTGGAAAATTTCAGACTGCAATGTGAGTTTTCAGTTGGCAGCATCCCTTAAAATGAACCAAACTCACATTCATAGAACTTGAATTATATACTGCATCTGAGCCCAGAATGTCTCCAACTTAGGTTTTAATTAAATGTCAGAAAGAATAAAGATTAAATGTAGTGAATACTTTTTTTTTTTTTTAAGATTTTTTTCTGGAAAATTGTCAGAGCATGAAAGCACCAGAGGTGTCATCGAATCATAGGCCAGAAAATACATAGAAATGTAGGCCAGGAAGAAACCTCAAGAGCTCATCTAGTCCAGTGGTTCTCAACCTGTGACTGTCTGGTGACTATGAAAGACTAAGGCTATGTCTGCATTGACGGTGGCCAATTTGCTGCTGTTAGATTGATTTATCTGGTTTGAGTGGAAGTGAAGACCAACTCAATCGATCCAGAAGACAATTTAATAAAACCACCTTTGGAAAAAGAGTAATGCTGCATCAACGGGTACGCATTTCCCATTGGCGCAGTGCAGTGGAGATGGCACGCAGAATGGACTTTAGGAAGTCAACATAAGATATGCAAGCTACTCTCTGTAGCTTGCGTCTTCTCGTTGACTGACGCCAAATTTGTCGGTAAGTGTGGACCAGGCCTAAGAGTGAAAACTGACAGAAAAAAATTCAACTATATACACAGACAATAGATTTCCAAAGGGGTCCATTCCTCCATTTGAAATTTCCAAAGGGGTCCGCACCTACATTCAAAAATTTTTAGAAATCCACAAATGAAAAAAGATTGAGAACTATTTATCTAGTCCATCCATGTTAATAACCACACCCACCTAAAGGCAGGCTGTTGTCCACTATGGGTATGTCTACACTGCAATTAAAAACTCACACTGGCTTGTGCCAGCTGACTAGGGCTCACGAGGCTTGGGCTAAGGGGCAATTTGATTACAGTGGTGTAGCCATTCAGGTTTAGGCTGCATCCCGAGCTCTGGGACCTCCCACCTCGCAGGGCCCTCGAGCCCAGACTCCAAACCTGAGCCCAAATGTCTACACAATTAAACAGGCCATTAGCCCAAGCTCCTTAGCCTGAGTCAACTGTCACAGGCCAGCACAGGTTTTTCATTGCAGTGTAGACATACCCTGTTAGTTCACACAGACAGACTCATACACAGATGCTGGTTAAAGCACTATACCTGAAAGAGAGCTTTTGCTGCATCATAGTCTTGGATGTCTTCATAAACACGAGGCTCCCCTTCATTCAATGCCATTCTGAAGTCTCCAAAAAGAATAGGGTCTCTCATGACCTGCTCTAAATCATCTTTGAAATGCTCTTGAATCAAGTCTCGTATATGCCCTTGTACCTTAAAGTATATGAGTAAATAGGCAAAATGATGCAAGCAGTTCTGAATTCAGGGACACTCGAAGGGCCTGATCCTGCAAATTCTTACTCATGAGCTATTCGATTGATTTCAATGGGACTACTGGCACGAATACAACATCTGCAGGATCAGACCCTACTGCCATTGTGTGTTTACCCTCTAAAACAACGCAGTATCTACAAGCAGCCCATTTACTACTGACGCCAGTGGGCTGCACAGATTTAACAGACAGCAGAATACACCCATTATAAAAACCACTCCTATACTCTGGTAAAATCACATACCATCCTTAACTTTTATAGTTAGTTCTGACATCAGACCGCCAGTGTCACCAAGACTTAATTCACTCTTGTCATACATAATGTACACACATTGTCTGCAGCACACACACATGCACATAAATATAAATGCATTTATACATACTGGGGCAGACTGCCAGCTTCCCCCTCGTGGGTCTCGCGCTTTCCCTCTGTCCTTTGTGG
The DNA here is from genome assembly GCA_007922155.1 of Mesoclemmys tuberculata. Lineage (NCBI taxonomy): Eukaryota > Metazoa > Chordata > Testudines > Chelidae > Mesoclemmys > Mesoclemmys tuberculata. Next base: position 9,492,844 of record ML675640.1, read on the forward strand.
TCGGGAAGCCCCCAGCTACCTTGTGTCCCCTGACTGTAGCAGAGCTCTGTGTCCTGATCAGGAGAGAACCACCTCCTGCAGCTGCCCCAGACCCTCTGGCAGCTTTTCCTGCATGTGTTCCCTCCCTTAAATACCCCTGGCCTGGCCCTTCATTGGGTCCAGGTGCCGTTTATTGCCCTGCTGTGCTCTTCTCTCTGCCTGCCAGGTAGAGGGTTTTTAACCCTTTCGGGCCCTCATACTGGCCCAGGTATACTCTTTTGTAGCCATCTGGCCTGCCCTTACCACAATACATATATTATATAGTACTGGATGTAAACATATCAAACTGTAAGGAGATTTAGTACATCAAAATGTTTTTTCTTATTCAAATATTTGATGGTACTATACAAGAAACTGGGACTTCCCATCCTGCAGCCCTTGCAGAGACAAAATTTCCAAAATCTTAAGTTACACCAGTGTATCGCTGCCTAACTTCATAGTTTTTAATACTGATTTTCACCGGTTTATCGCAGGGCCTGATGCTATTACTTACTCAGGTAAAACTCACATGATTGGGACCAGTAGGCATCAGGACTCAATACTGTGAGCTATACTGAGATGATGGTAAGCATGCCGATGAAGCAGAGAGTCATAGAGGTTAAGGCCAGAAGGACCACTATCATTTAGTATGACCTCCTGTAGATGCATAAGTAGTTTATGGAGCTAGCAAAAGCCTAAGAAAATGTAGCACCTTATTCAGTTTTCCAGTGCTATGTTTTATATATTTGGTATCTGTAATGCCCAGAAGTTTGTAACATCACAGTAAAATCACAGATTAAATGACCTTTCGTTCTTCTCTGCGTTTGTTCACTTATTCTCCAGTTGCTAACCTTTTCATGGTTCTTACTTCAGTGGGCTATGTTGAAATCAATTACACTGGCGTAAAACTGGAGTGACCCGGTGGGGAATCAGGCCCGCAGTTTGATTTCTAGACAGTAGTGGAACAGTTGTTAACACTACTGTTTTGAACAAATTGCCATATTAATATTAAATGATTACTAATCAATGGAAGAAGTTACTCACCAGTGTCTTGTCTACTTCATTGATCAATCTGTCATGGAAAACTCTCAGGCACTCATTTCTCCAGGCTCGTACCATCTGTGTGACTGTTTGGAACCTATATCAAAATTAAATGATCAGACTGCACCAAATCAGTGGACACAACAAATAAGGTCATGTGATTAATAGCACTGTTAACAAATCAGGATTTGTTTCCTTTTTCCCTGGGAAGAGTAACTTTATCTCCAGAGGTCATATTTTACAGTGTTTGTGATCAGGAACAATCTCACAAGTCAAGATTTTCTAAACTCCTTTCGCCCATTTATCGCCACTGAAAGGCAAAACAGACACAAATGCCTCCATGCACTGATTCTTTTTGTACCTACCCAAAAAAAAGAGACTAACATAGCTTTTCACAAGATCCAGTCACTGATTAAGCTTATCCTCAATTTAATTTGATTGAAACCTCATGAATGAAAACACGGTTCCTTTTACTCTTCATTCTCAGCAATGCTATTATCTTCAGGCAAAAGTACTGGTTAATTTGGCTATAGAAAGTTCTCAGTTAGGTCCCAATTCAGCAAAACATTTAAATATATGCTTCAATTTGTCCTATCAAAGTACTTAAGCACATGGATGTGCTTAAACCCCTCTGACTCAAGTATAGGCCTAAAATTTTGTGCTCAAGTACTTTGCTGAATGGTATTGGATTGCTGAATCTGGGCCTTAAATATTAAGGAGAAGGCCACAACACTTAATGGGACAGAAGAAAAAAGAGCCTATGATATTAAAAGATGCTTTACAAACACTACTCTTATTATCTCTTATATACGTAACTCCTACATGTGGCTGTTTTCCAGATAACAAACTGCTGCATATGGGGCTGGATCATAAATGGATGTAGTTCTACTGAAGTTAATTTTTCTAAACATTTTCTCTGCACTTACCGCTCTGGGGTCGTAAGAACAAGTCCATTGTAGACCCTGGAGAGATCACGCAAATTAAAAATGTAATGGAATTTGGAAGGAGTCGGGGGTAGGTCCCGGACTATTGCTTTATAAAGTTCCAAAGTACAGAATGTCATCTTGTCAGCGATCACTGCTATAGAGTCATTAAAAATCTGCAAACACAAGAAAGGCAAGACTTCTTTGTGCTTCATCAAACATACCCCACTTTCCTAACCCTACTTGATACATTTAAAATAACTCTATGCAAGAGAAAATGTTTTTCAGAAATTCACTGTATAATGTAATGTGTGCATCTTACATTTAGTCTGGCTATTTTACTACTTTGATTGGAAGCCTTTGGGGCAGGGACCATCTTTTTGTTCAGTGTTTGTACAGTACCTAACACAATGGGGTCCTGATCCATGACCAGGGCTCCTAGACAGTACTGCAATATGGATAATAAATAATAATAATATTCTCATGTATAAAATTGCAATGTGATGTGCTTAATGATGAAGTTTGATGCATTACATTAATTTTCTGTGCTTCTTTTCATATTCAATACTTTGTAGATCTCTGTGCATTACCAGTATATGCCTATAGACAGCTATGAAAAGCATCAATTTATAAATTATCTTCTGGCTTAAAAGTTTATTGCTCAGTATGTATCAATTTCAGCACAAGATGATCACTCTTTATTAGCCACATTCTTTGAAGAGCTACAAAACCCACTTACTGACTTACTTTTTTTTATTTTAATAATGCTTTGGTATTTAAACTATCTGAAGACCAATAAACACATTAAAAAGTCCACTACAGGAAGAACATAGCAGAAGGTGTAAGGTTCTCAAATGAACCAGAATGATTAATGTGAAGAAGTGAAAGTGATATACAAACCTGTTGGCCAGTAGTGATGTGGGGCCTAATCCAAAAGTCTGCATGGAAGTACCTGGAAAGACTCCCAATGATTTCAATGCATCTGTGGATGAGGCTCATGGTGGCTAACTAAGTCTCTTAGTAGAGTGATTGCATTACTGACAATCTGAAGTTTGGCATTATTGTTTGCTATGGCTTCACAACACTTTTCCCTCACAGGCAAGTTCTTCCCTATTTGGAGCCAAATTCTTCTCTTGGATAAATGCATGAGGCTCTCCCAACTTGAATGGAGACCCAGGAAAGTATCTGAGCGCCCATTAATAACAGTCATCAAACTGAAAGTGAAGGGTTGGTCACAAATAGCAAGAGGGGAAATCATGAAAAGAAACTCCTTCAAGTTCTGTAGTTTTATGGAAGATAAGTCTATTTAAAAATAACAATCCTGTTAAGCCTTTTAAATCAATTCAAATTACCTCAGTGTGACCTTTCAGGATGGAGGCATAAATCAAATGCAAAGAGTCCTCAGAAGGAAAAGGTACATTGAAAACGCTGAAGAGTGAAATGAATCGAGGGTCAACTTCATTACGACCTCCTCCAGCTTTGCCCATGGCAGCAATAAATCCAAGGTCTCGAAGACTCTTACAATTCATCTCCTTACCACGGTCATATAAGGAACCCTTTTCCAAGAGCAACTTCAACAAGGCAATTGGTTGCTGTGTGCCATATTCATCAACCTTTGTAAAATAAAAGAAGTGACATTTTTAAGTCACCGCCTGTATGAGTCGCCTGTAATCACTTTGAGCAGGAAATCATTGGCTCCATATTCAATAGAACATTATCACTTCTAAGTGACATTTTGTAGGGCTTCGAGCACTGACTGTCCTCTCTCATTCTGATTGGCTTAGGTGGGGAAAGCATCTCATGTCGCTGATGAGAGACACACACCCCTGCCCAGCTCTTGGAGAGATATGGCTGGGTTCTAATGAAGGCACGGCCCACCACTGTCAGCCAGCGAGTGGGTCAGTGTGTGGCATGACTTCTAAGGCCAAGAAGAAAGAAGGATCCTCTTGGTAAAAGGGGCCACTCAAGACAATTTGTTACCATAGGCAAAAGTTCAGTGTGATGCCCCACTTCTTATATGTCTAAGGTAGCAGATTTGTCCGTCACCTCTCTGTCCTGATGAAGGGGGTTACTGGGCCAAATTTAGGTGAGTGGCATTGCAACCTGGAGCACTGGGTCACAAAGCCACTCCAATTTGGCCTGACTACCCTTCTGACACGATGGAGGAGAGGCCACACCAAATGTGAGTGAGTGGCGTTGCGACCTATAGACAGAGTGGCCCCAGGACAGCAGCCTGTCCACCAAAAAAAAAAGAAACATTTCTAAAGTTTAACAGTGATACTGTAAAAGCCCTGAAACACACCAGGGTGCTCCGAGGTCCAAATCTTAGGCATTGGAAGGTATAAAGCTGAAGCCCAAGTGTGCATAATGACCTTGGTTGGATCTGTGCATTAATGGACCACAAACATGCAGCTCGTCATGTTCTTATGTTATACTGCAAACAGGATGGCAGCTTACCCTGGGCATGTTCATATCGTCCATGAAAACCAGGAGGCGTTTTCCCATAGGGGGCCCATAAGTGTCCTTAGTACGTTTCTCTACATTTGCTTCTAAGTTTCTCTGAATATCCATTGATGTTGTGCGAGAAGAGAAGTTAATTATTAGCAGCACCTACACAGGAAGAAAACTTGATCAAAACAGTTTTTTAAAAATGTTTAAATGGCACTTTTTAGACAATGTTCTTCACGTTTGACAATAGAAAAAAACTGCACATCAGCTGTACATTAAACACCATTCTAGTATGGCTAAACACTTAAAATATAGCTGATACAGAAAATCTGGGGGTTCAATAAGACTCAAGATGGTCATCTGATAAACACATTTTTATCTTTTAAAAATCTGAATTCCTATTTAAGTATAACTACGTTAATGTAATGCCTTTGATCCTTAAGGATCCCAAAACATTTTAGATACTTAGGCCCCAACCTGGCAATCAGACCCTTGCAGCCAAGTGGAGTATCATGAAAGTCAAGGGAGCTGTGTACAGATTCAGGGCTCTACCAGGGCATTAAACAGGAGGTATTATTTCACCCACCACTGAAATACAGCCACCTTGGGGGTGAAATGCAGCTATTTAACAACATACACAACATGATAAAGAGGAAGACACAGGTTTTGTAAACAGAACACAATCCATGAGTACATACATTAGTGTCTTGGTTTAGGTGTTTTAGAAAGGTTTGTGTTGTTGCAGTCTTAGAAGTACCAGATTCACCAACAAGAACAACAGGGTGTTTGATTTTTACCATCTGTTCTAATAACCATGTAGTGCGTGTTGTATCCACAGTAGGCACTATTAAAAACAAAAAAATAACAGAACAATTTAAAATGCAGCAGAGCGGGAAGTTTTCCATAAGTAAACACTGCTGGAGCAAACCCATACTGTAGTCATATAAAGTTGCATGGAAGTGTAATCTGAAACAGCAGATAAGTAACAGTATTTATGAACAACCTTAATTGCACAACCCTCTTTTCAAAACTTATTGTGGAAACTTTATTCCTATATGTTGAAATAGATGAAATTCAGCTCTCTGCAGAGATCCAGCAAAAGGCTCATGTACCATTCAAGACCCATTTAACCCTATTTTGAGAATTTAGCTGGGATTTATGAAGGACTTTTGCTGGAGGTCTGTGGAGGTGAATTTTGCACTGTGTGCCTATATTGCAGTTATTAGGGATAACTTTAGTGGCCATATAATTTATCTGTGTTTTCAGTGAAGTTAACATGTACTTGCTGAATTGTTATTACAAAACTATATGCATTATTTTGTCATAACTGTACAACTCACTTGTCACCATTTTATTATGCTCGCAATAACAATTGAGATTGTATTACAGGATTTCATGACAGTTTAATCTTTATTCTGAATAGGCAATTGAGCCAGGATCTGTGACTTTTCCTGGCTCGCCTGCCCCAGCAAACTATGGCTGGTTTTTTCCATTGGTTCAGCGGCTCCCTTCTCTGTACTTCAATAATTATGTAAAACACGGTTCCTAACAAGCATTAAAAGGTGAACTGGAAACTAATTTTTCCATCCATCCCTTCCTGCTTTTTTATTATATATAAGGATGGCCTGCCAGTGTTCTTTTTTCCTTGTCCTTTACATTAAGATGTATCACAAATATTTATTTTCCACAGTCCTCATTTTATTGAAGGGTTTTGGCAAGATCCATGAAGAACCTGAAATGGTGACATCCCACAAAGCTGAACTGGAACAGCTGATCTCTGGCACTGAGAGGCAAGGGGTGTTGAGTCTAAGACTATGTCTACCCTTAAAACACACAGACAGCTGTAGCTGCACCACTGTAGCACTTCAATGTAAAAACTTGAAGGGTTCTCCCGTCACTGTAGTAAATCTACCCCCCAAGAGACAGTAGCTAGTTCAATGGAAGAATTCTTCCATCGACCTAGCACTGTCTACATGGGGACCTAGGTTGCTCGGGTGTGGATTTTTCACAATCCTGAGTGACATAGCTAGGTAGATCAAATTTTCTAGTGTAGACCAGCCCAGCTTTCCAAGGTTACAGTCTATTACAATGTCATCATTCAGACCCTTCTAAGAGCTTGCTGGAGTCCTCCAACGTGAAGAAGGAAATCAAAGCCTAATATTTCTAATGGGTAAGACAGGCAAAAAAAACCCCCACAAAACTCTTCCAGTAAAACTTTAAGGCTGTTGTCAGATGGCTATAGATAGCACATTTTAGAATAAAGAAACACCAACATTATATTTTAATCCACACTTACCTAGAATGTCAATAAATCTCATGTCAGGCTTATGAAAGTATTGAGGCACTAGTTTGCTCCAAGGTATCCACTTTTTTTGACACCCATCAAAGTGAAAGTCATACAAAGTTGGAAGCTGACCTGCAGTACACAATGTGGTTCTTATTTAAAAATTAAAGATCACCTGGAATTGAAATATTTCAGGAGAAACTTCATTTGGCTAAGATAAATGTGCAGAGTGAGATTCTGTGCTAAGAGAACTCCCACAGAACTCGCCGTCACTTTTGTGCTCTCCCAATCTTAAATTACTCCAGGGGCTAGAGAGGCCCCCAGCATAACTCAGGCACCCTGAAGACTTTTCTAAATTATCTGAGAAACAAGACGGGTTCCCAGCCTTTGAATGAAAGCCTCACTAGTTAACACTAGGTAAAACACACGCCCTCCCCACACCACCCCCGACCCAGCTATTAACACATATACTGATAACAACACTAACTTACATAAAAAATAATAATAAATTACTCTCACCTGAGTAAGAAGCTAAGCCTACCCTGGCGCAACCACCACCATTTGCCCCATGTGGCCCCGCCTCTTCCCGTCCCTCATGGATTGAGGGTAATGGAGGCAGCGGGCTCTGGCGGGCTGGCCAGGACTACTCAGCTCTGGCCGGGTGCCTGGCCAGCTTGGGGGTGGAGGGACTGCTCCTCTGCTCCGGCCGGCGTGGAGCTTAGGGGGGAGATGCACCCGGCTGGTGCGGGGCTTGGGATGTTAAATGACCTCCATATTACTGAAGCCTCACAGCCCCCCTGTAAGCTTTGGCACCCCCCCAAGGGGCTCCTGCACCCCAGGTTGGAAACTGTTGTTTTATTGGACTAACTTCTTTTGCTGAGAGAGACAAATTTTCAAGCTTGCACAGAGCTCTTCTTCAGGTGACCAAGCTCGAAAGCATATCTCTCCCACCAACAGGAGTTGGTCCAATAAAAGATATTACCTCACTCACCTTGTCTCTCTAATATCTGGGATCAACACAGGTAAAAGACTGCATACAACACACAAAACAAACAGTCTGGTACAGGCATATCCCACTCTGTCACCGCTGTTTTCTTTTAAAACAAGGAAAGTGTAGCAAACTAAATTATAAATGATAAAATCCTACCTGGGAGTTCCCCTGGTTTAGCCATGACATGATCATCTTGAACCATTGACATTGAGGAAATACGTTTAATACTTTCATCGAATTTAATTCTTCCAGTATCCAGGAGGGTACCGCCTAAAGAGGAATACAAAGCTTCCAAGAAGTAGCACTCCAGAACATCAGGGTCATCGGCTTCCAGCAGTACTAAAGCTTCCAGCATCATAGTCAGTTGCATCACCTATTATAGGAAATTGCAAAAACAACAGGTACGGATGAAGTTCAGAATTATGACGACTTTTTATATGCCTTCTATTTTTTCTTTTCTTTTCTTTTCACCCTTTTGGGGCAAGGCAATATGTTCAAGTGTGTTGTGATGATTTGTTTGTGTATAGGTGTATGTCTGCTTATATAGGCATTCATTAAAGTAAAAGAATAGCGTTAGCAACTGGCTGTCTTTATTACAGTGGAAATAGAGGTGTATCTTGTCTAGTGGTCATATCGAGGAATACTTTGGTTTCACTGCTGTCATGGGCTTGCTGGGTACATTTAGGAAAGATACATACCCTCTCCATGCCTCAGTTTCACCTTCTGTAGAAGCTTTCTTAATCAATATACATTATTTCTTACCATATTTAAATCAGTTTGGGGAACAATGGTCTTCAGCTTCTCTCCTTGTCTGCCATCCACAATACCTTCTATAATCATATCGATAAGGTATGGTACATATTTTTCAAAGAGACGATTTAACTCAACTTGTTCTTGCTGAGAAAAGAAGAGATAGGACAACCATTCAGCCACATAGAAACATTGAAAGCCAGTTTGCTATCTATCTAACCAACTGTAACTAGTCTTGGAACTCATCTACACAGCCACACAATTCAGGACTATGAGGGTATGAAATGCAGCACATTAGCATCCTGCTGTCTAACTGCCCTATGTGGATGCTGTGGGCATGAACTAAAAGGTATCCAGACCTGTTAACACGAACAAGGTATCTTCTAGCTTGTGCTAGTGGCATCCACATGGAACAGAGCACAACAATTTGGTGCACTCTGCAATTCCCACCCTGTAGCCCAAATTGCAGCACAGTGTAGACATAGACATAGAGATGTTCCCTATACCAGAGGAGAGCTGGATTTAGTTCCATCAAGAGATACGACTTCACTCTACAGGCCAGATTTTCTACAGGAGATCTTCATCAGACAGCTGAAGGTACTAGAGCTATGCCAACTTAAATCTACTGTGGATCTTGTCCTTTGAATCGAAATAATGGATATTAGACCACTGAAGCAGCCCAAGGCTTAACTCTCGCGGAGCTGAGCTGAATTCATAAAGTTCTTGCTTCTCCAGTTCCCAGAGAGGAACAGGACATGTTGCAGGAAGAACTTAATAAAGAGAGGGACTTTGAGATACAGAAAGCCATTCTCTAGATCAGCAGTTCTCAAACTTCATTGCACAGCGACCCCCTTCAGACAACAAAAATTACTACATGACCCCCAGGAAGGGGATGGGGGTGAAGCCAGAGTCTCGCCGCCCCAGGTGGGGGAGGCCAAAGCTGAAATCTGAGGGCTTCAGCCCTGGACAGGGGTGGGGGAGACCTGAGACCCACCACCCAGGGCTCAGAGCGGTGGAGCTCAGGCTTTGGGTTCAGCGCCCGGCCCCAGCAAGTCTAACGGCAGCCCTGGTGACCCCATTAAAGCGGGATCGCGACCCACTTTGGGGTCCCGACCCACAGGTTGAGAACCGCTGCTCTAGATCTCTGCTATAGCATTTGGTGTCTTTCTGCTCAAACTACAACTCTTATCAGCTATACAATGGATGACACATATTTGTTTGTACATCATACAGGAATACTTGTTATAAATATGGTTTATTCTTTTTTATGTACATGTAACCTTATTTTTAACACAGAAACATAAATAGAGGTGTGCACTGATCAGACATTATCATGATGCCTAGTCTGGAAGATTACTACCTTTTATTTGGCATATTATGGAAGATCAGTGGTGGAGAAGATGGATATCTGCGTTTATTACAGGATTACATTTATTTATTGCTGATGATAATGGTTGAAGCCAGAGCATGGTGATTCTCTAGAGCAAGGGGTCCTGAATTTTATTGGTTCACATATCACCTGTGAAGTGAATGGCTGGAACATCAAGAGTTCCAAACAAGCAACAGAGCTCTTTTCCTAGCATACATTATTCTATATTAGTTCATTTTCATTACCCTTTATGTCTACTTGTTTGACTTAAAAAGCTGCAGCTGGGCCACTGCAGTGTTCCTGAAGACATTACCTACATCAACAGGAGGGGTTCTTCTGTAGAGGTAGGTAATTTACCTATCCAAGAGGTGGCAGCTAGGATCATGGAAAATTCTCCTATCAGCCTAGTGTCGGTCTACACCAGGGGTTAGATCAGTACAGCTGCATCTCGCAGGAGTGCGGATTTTTCACACTCCTGAGAGGTGTAGCTATACCGAAGTAAATTCCTAGTGTAGACAATGCCTTGGTATAACATATAAAGCCCTCGTCAAAGCAACGAGCACCATATCGTATAAGCAGGGGTCAGGGATTCACTACTTTGTAATATGAATCAGTGGCTTTGATTCTGGAAAGCACTTCCCACCAATTTATGGTTTTTATATTATTTGTTTCCACAACAAAGAGGTAAAGGTCAATCTGCACATTCTTACTGCGCTAATCTAACTTGGTAACAGTCATCTGTATCACAAGTGAACTCTAAAGAAATTCAGTCAATGAAGGTGCCATATATATACACAATTCTATATTTCATTCAGCCAAGAGTTTCTGAAATCATTATCTTACCAATAGCAGCAGTTTTTTACCTTGATTACTCTCTGGTTAACCCACTTCTGCCAGTAGGGCTTATATCTCAAGTTTTTGGGATCTACAAAGACCATCCCACAACGGGATACGGTAGCAGGAGATGCATATTGTAAGTCTCCAACCTAGAAAACAAAGTCGCAATGATGGCCATAAATAACATAAAACCATGAAGAGCAGTCATGGCTCATACTTTTCAGAATCTGCAAAGCCAGATGTATTAAACCCTTTATTTGTTGTTAAATCATGTGGTCATTACTCACCTCAAATAACAGAGCACAGTGAGCCTGCAGCCTGATGCGCTCCCCATTGGCCAAGGTTAACAGCTTGTTATCATCCATTACAGAATTCATGTTCTCCACCCAGAGAGCATCCACATCTCCATCAAATAAAATGTACCTGTAGACATGTCAGACAAAGAGATGTTGGAGAAACAGTGGTTCATCTTCAATAGTTCCCTCATGTTTTGAGCTTAACAAGGCACAGTATAGCAATTTATTTCCTGTTTTAAGTACTATCGTTATCAAAGATGTTAGCTCAGTTTTAGGATAAGGATATGAATTAACTCTAATGGAAGAGATTTAAGGGCTGTCTTGCCCTTTCATCATCTGCCTATTTCTCATTCACCTTAATACGAGTACTGAGCTCACATCAACAGATTGCTAGACCTCTACAGGCTCTATTCATCCAAAATTTGCTTTTGAGGTTGCTTGCCTGCTGAGGTTCCAGCATTCCCCTGCCCACATATGATAGGAAGATGTTCTGCTTGGCCTGAGCCAAAGTCCATTGACTTTAAAGTATATTTGCCTTGAAAAAAGCTACATAATGCTAGAGGGAAAAAAGCAACTGAATGTGTGGCACCACATGTGATGGGGAGAGGACTGAATCGCCACTTGGAAGTTACGGTATACAATAGGGCAAAGGTAGAGAGCTCTTGGGCAGAGCTCCCCAACCTGCCTTAAGCAGCTCCACAATCCCCTCCCCACTTTTGTGGTCTCGTGAGTCATTTAACTATTCAGCTTTAGTTTCCCCATCTGTCAAATTGAAATACTATTACACATCTCACCAAGCGTGGTGTGTATTAGACGCTGTTTTCAAGTGCTTTCAACCAGAAAAATCTATACAAGAGCTAAGCAATACTGTTAGCTGCCTTCTTCACATGTACAATGCACAAGGCCCTCAAATGTACAATACACAAGGTTGCAATTGCATAACTAATAATGTGCTAAATTTGCATCTGATAAAAGGCCATGATTATTGCCCAGTTTAAGGTAATTCATTGGAAAGGAAAAAGGTGGGTAACTAGTATTTTAAGTAATCTAAAAATCACTCTAGTAATTCAAAATAAACTTTAAAGAATGGTTCCTTACCTATCAATAACTGTGGTTTTTCAAGATGTTTTGTCCATGTGGATCCACTCATAGTGTACCTGCATCTAATTCATGCAAGGTCTCATATGTATGAGGCACACATGCACCAAGACTGGGATCCACATGGACAAAGACTCAAAGAAGAACTGTCTAATACAGGTAATATTTTAGCAGAAGCTATTGTCCCTACAGAATTAGATTGGGACACCAAACTCTAAGGACAATGTCGTTGTTCAGTTCATGACCTTTGAATATGTTCCTTTCATTTTTCCTTAGGACTGTTCATCTAATTTGTATTAAACATAAAATAAAATGACTTTGTAAAATTCAGAATATCTGAAAGTTACGAATGTAATTTCTAATTCTTAGGTTACCTTCGCTCTTTCTTGTCGGTAGGTTTGTTGATTTCCCTGAAGATGTTTGATAGAACTCCATCTGTCCAGTCACGTGTGGTAGGGTCAAGAATACCATACAGCTCAATCACACTCATGGCTTTAGGGTTCAGCATATAAACCTTTGTCACTAATCCTAGCCTAAGTAGAGAGGTAACAGGAAAAACACTATTAACAAGACACAGTACAGCCCAAATTAAACTTCACACTAAGCAAACACTACAGTAGGATAAGGTTTTAAGGAAGAACACAGCATGAGCACACAGGACTGCTACAGTACATTTATCCTACAGACTATGCCATTTCAAATTCCCTTACATCACCTTCTGTGCTCACCTGGTTTGGGCCTGGCACAAAGTATTAATGACAACAGACTTGCCACCTCCAGTCGGTCCAACCACCATAGTAGTATGACGAGTTAACATTGTCTCATACATTTGAACTACTTTATCCACCTGAAAAATATATATTAACTTAGGTAACTGTGCATAACAAACTCATATGGGCCAGATCCTCAATTGGTGTATACCAGTATAGTTCCACTGACTTCAAAGTTGCCAACTCAAATACACAATACATGAATATCTTACCCACTGTTTAAAAAAATAATTTAAAACAATTCAACGTTTCTTCTACCTGGATTGGTAAAACGACATAACCACCTTCTTCCAACACTTGTTCTACAGCATCGTTAAAGTTAGGATAGCGGACTCGAGGGCAATCCAGGCCAGGAAACAGATCAGAGATCAGGCCAAGGAAGAGAGGAACATCTTCAAACACAAACTTCGGAAGATTCATATCTCGGAGAGCTCTCATCAGTACCACATCCTAGACAAAATACAACAGAATAGAGAATCCCCAAATATTCAACCAATTTTCAAAAGTGTAAATAGCTTAGAAAATGTTTATATAGTACTACTGTATAATTATTTTAACACAGTTTTAGCGATTTTTACACTCTGCATCCCTGATACCTTTAGATAATTATCTTGGCATCAATTACGATTGGAGATAAAAGCCACTTCATCATGGGTGAAACTGATCAGTTTTAACTGGGATTTTAAATTCCCTTTTTTCATTATATTAACCAAATGTCCAGACATGGATGCTGGAATGTCCGAAATTACTTGTTGTTTCTTGAATGAATTCATAAAGTCTTGCTGTTATCACACCCACTTGCTTTACAAACACACCCACTCTGCAAAACCCACATGTGGGTACACGAATGTACTGGAGGGTATGGTACACTAAGCAGCTTTGCATGTGCACATATGGGTTTTGGTTCTACAACTGGCATATACGCATATTTGGTGAGCATAATTTAGGCATTACATCTGAAAATTTAGCTCTGTATATTCATTTAGCCTTTGCATCCTAGATATAAACGTTAAGGCCCCAAATCCTCCAAAGTATTCAGGTGCCTAATGGGAGTTAGGTGCCCACAAGGACCTTGGCCTAAGTAAGACGTTCAAACATATGTAAAAATACATATACAAACGAAGGGTTAAAATACCTGTACTCCTTCAGGTCCCCCCCTCCTTTTATCTGTGTTTTGTTGATAAAGTGGCCTACCCCTATTGACACACCCTTTCTGTAAACACTTCCTGCAAGGAGGTGTTAGCTGAATGGTGTGAGGTGCTCAATAAGTAAATCATTAAATGGGAAGACAAATGCCCCAGTCAGGAAAGCATTTGTATTTCTGTAGCAGAGGTACAAACAGCATTTTCAATACAACCAAAGACACCATCTATGAACTGCCACATACAGTAGGTCAGATCCTCAGACAGTGTTAATTTCAATGAATCTATGCAAATTTACACCAGTCATACTGGGTTATCTGCTTAGCTGAACACAGTAAGTCTACCTCATTAAGATCAGGTGATCCTCTCTTCAGTTCTCCAGCCATCACTAGTACTGACTTGAGAGCACGCAGTCCAAAATCATAATGATGCTGTTTAGAAAGTTGTTCTCTTGCCAACTTGTATAACACTGTCATCTTTTTGGCAAGGGCCTATTTGAAAGTGAAGACAGAGAATCATAACAAAGAAGTCCCAATCCACACAGCATACATATACATTTTTTATTTTGCTTCACTTTGGAGTAAACTTTCCCTACCTTTGCCAAAAGAAAACCTTCAGAAAAGAGCATGATTTCACAGATTTGCTGGAGATCTGGTACAATCACAACCACAGGCCTGAATAAAGCTTTTACAGATTCAGGGAGCTCAGTACGGCCAGCATAACCAGGATTCATGGTGATAAAAATGCCCATTCGTCCATCCAGGGAAATTTCCTGCCCTTCAAACTGAAGCATAAACAAATGTCAGAACTATATTGACTCTGACTTAAAAAGATAAAATGGCAAAAATGCTTTGGACTTCTACCTGAGGATCTCAAAGCTTTACAAACCTTAATAAAGTAAGCCCCACAATCTCCATGTCAGGGAGCTGTGTCTCGTTAACCCCATTTTACAGATGGAAAAACTGAGGCACAGAGAGAGGTCAATGGGAAATGCTCATCATTTCTGAAAATCCAGCCACTTATTTAAGTGCCTAAATATGGACTTAAATACCTAACTCATAATACCCAAGTGTGAAATGTTTAGCACAAGTAAATGGCATTTTATGATACAATCCCTCAATCTCATGCCGTAAGTACAAGACTACCCTCCTTTCTCAATAGTGTTTTGGTTTGGTTTGGGGTTTTTTTTTGTGTGTGTGTTTGTGTTTACCTGAAATGTTTTCAACTGATTCATTAGAGCATTTCGGATTGTCTGGATCTGAGAAGAGATGACTGAAAGCACAGAAGCATCTATACGATTAAATTCATCGAAGCATCCCCATGCCCCACACTGGGCAAGACCAGAGAAAATTTTACCTACTGCCTGAAAATAAAACAAAAACACCCCAAAAAAACATTGAGCATTAGCACATTTTGACATACAGAACACCTATAAAGGACTTTGTGTAGCCTATGAATATTTATCTGACTTCCCACTCTGGGAGCTATTGCTAGGCTTATTCACCCTATGCTGGTGGCCTACAATGAGCTTGGAATCTTATCATCTAGACACAGATTCTCAGTGCTACAAGACAAAGCCAGAATCCTGAACTCCAACCGCCTCAGGAATTTAAAAGAAACAACATTTTTTACTATATTTCATTTTCAATTGCATGGAACTTGTTTGTAATTAGAAGAGGTCTTCTTCCAAAGTTAAGTGAAGTGTGCATAATGATGCTACGGCCAGTATCCTGTTACCAGACATCACCACCTTCTAACTCTTACTTTGAAATCCATGCCTTCTCCACAGTTTGTTACAACACACAGCAAGCCCAGGGCTTTGGCCAGATCCTTGGTTGTCTCTGTTTTCCCTGTACCTGCTGGCCCTGCAGGTGCTCCTCCCAAAAACATGGATAAAGCCTTTTGGAAACAAAGCACAAAAGCAAAGCTGAGCATGGAGCAGGGTAACACACTGTAATTCAGCTCAAAGGCTTCCTTCCAGCAAACATTTCCAAGAAAGTCATGTTTGCTCAGTAAAAAAGACTTATGTAGGTTCCTTATATGCCACAGTGTAGCATATATGTATATAAACAGTACGACAGTTTAGCTATGTGGATATCATATAAACTGTTAAACCTTGGCCAGGTTTGGGATGCTTAGCAAATATACTAATTAGAAGAGCAAGTCAGTCAGAGACTACATGGCGCTCAAGGATTTCATGATTTATTTCCACTTCATCCCTGTTTGTGCTCTCCCTTCACCTCCCACAGCTGCCAAAGAGCCTAGTTCCCAGCATTTCCAGTTCTAGCTCCTGCCAGTCAGCTTTTACATTTCGTGCAACAACCTCTCCAGCAAAGACTGATACATAAGCATGAAAAGTCAGCAGAGGATTAGACAGAACAGAAGATGGGGATCAGAAGCCAGAACTGAAAATACTGGCTGAGGTAGGAGTTTTGGCAATCAGCAACAGAGGAACTGACATTCCCAAGTGGCATGACCATCACTGTAATAATGCCTTAAAATGATCCCGTCAGCCATGATTTTAACAAAAATAATAATACCGTGCAGGTTGGTACTTCCTTTCATCCCAAGATCTCAAAGGTGGACATTGCCCCATTTTACATCAGAAGAAACAAGGCACAATGAGTTTAAATGATATTCCTAGTGACACAGAGCAAGTCAGTGGCTGACCTGGGACTAGAACCCACATCTCCTGACCTAATGCTCAGCACAAACCTTGCAACATTCCAAAAATTGCTTTTTATTAATTATCATTATTTATTATTTGTACTGTAGTAGTGAGTAGGAGCCTTAACAATAGACCAGGACCCCACTGCGCTAGGTGCTGTACACAGAACAAAAAAAAATCCCTGCCCCAAAGAGTTTACAATCTAACAAACCTGTTTACACCAATCTCAGTGACAGAAGCATTGTGTACCCACTACAAAGCCTCTAATGTAGTCCCAGGTTTATATTCATGCTGGAATTTAAGAATCTGTTCTAACTAAACTGTTAACGAGATGACTGACGTATCATTGAAATAAACAGCCTTGAAGCAAATTTTGACCTAGAGCTGTCTTTTGCATAGTTTTTAAACATTTCAAATCATTGGGGTTTTAACTGAGTTTAAATATACAATTATCTAAATGTGATTACTTGGGGTAAAAGAAAGTGGTAATAAAATAATCATGTTGTGAACCCCAAGAAATACATTTCAGCAGAATTTCATGCAAAAAAAGCCCTTTAACTTACCTGTGTGAGCGTTAGATAGATCCGATCTGTAAGGGGGGTGATAACTAGTCTTCCATTCAAGCCCATATATTCATAACCATACGAAAAGGTGCCAGTGCACTGACGCACATTCAGGTCATCCGGCTCTCGATCCCAGTAAAAACGCAGCTGGCTTTCCCATTCAAACTCTCGAGCTTCCATGATGCTATAAAAGAGAAAATTGTTCAGATGAAGCAAAAGGTTGTGACTACAGAATATAATCTCTCTGGTATTGTCTCAGTGGGTCAGTGGATTACCTGTCTCTTACAAACGTATCAACAATATCTCTGGCATGAACATCAATGATGAGAACGGTATTGTATTTTTTTCTGTCATTTCTACTTAATGGCTTTGTGATTCGGGTAACCAGGGCATCAATCTGCTGATGCATTCTCTTAGCATAAAGTTTCATTGCCTGTTTTTCTCCTTTCTTTACTTTATGAAAGACATCTTCCACTTCCCAGGTCCACCAGATCTGATTGGCAGCCAGAACCATCATGCCTTGGTACCTCAACATCCAGTCAACTCTATGGAAAATATGGATAATATATTTGAAAGAAGAGTTCTATCCTGGATTTTTGGAACAACTATGATATCAGTCTGTCTTTCTAGAAACAAGATAGGATTCTGTAAAGGTGTCAAATACTATTTTTTTTAAAAACTAGGACATTCCCCCACAACAAAACTAACTAACTCATAAGAAGAGAAGAAATACCATTACATGCATCACTAACATTAAAAACCATTAAAAGCTAAGGAAATCCCATGCTCTGGTTAGGTACACCGTGCTGAGAACAACCTTAACTTCCAGTTATGCACATAGACCTTTAAACACAAAAATTTTCATGGCCCAGCCCCCAAGCAACCTTAGCTCTCTCCTTATAATAAACAGCCTCAGACAATCAAACTATAAAATCAGAAATATTTTAAAAATTCAAGAGTACATTAATATCATCCATCTTATCTGTTCATTTATCCTTCTATATTATTGAAACATATTGATCTATATATATCTATAGTTCCCATCACTGAAGAACATAAGCACATCCAGTCTTTTTCCCCTGAGCAAATAATTCCACTTATAAGAGAACAAGTGTCAAAGGACACAAAGCTAGTGGGTAAACAGATCCTAATTCCTAAGCAAGTTCATACAACTATTCTTTATACTGAAAAGCAACTGATAGTGTCATAACATTTGGCCTACAGAATAATCTCCGTTACATAATCAATTCTCTAAATTACATTTCCAGTTATTCACTTAGAACATATAGCACTGGATTTTGTTCTTCAAATGTAACATTTAAAAAGCATTTTTAAAGATCAAATAGAACTAAAAGTTGTTTAGGTTCTGGGCACTGAGATTTTTCCCGTTCAGCTGTCTGTGCATGTGAACTGGGTGGCAGTCAATTCTGAATGGACCCTTTACATACAGAGCAAGAGAAGAGAATGATATTTAAATAACAAAGGAAGCCTCTGCAACATTCTCTCTTTTGTTTATCCAGACTTCAAACCATTAATGATTTATTAGGCTTCAGTGGTTATCCTTATTCTTTCATTACTTCACCTGCTTCTATCTTCACAGTATCGAAAAATGGCCTCTTTAGTAATGAGCCTGTTTGTTCTTCTCATTTCAACCAGAACAGCTGTCATCCAGTTTTCGACTCGGCCCTCTGCTGCAATGGCCCGCCGGAAATCCATCACTTCTCCTTCAGCTGAAATCATTGCTGTCGCTATTTTTTCACCACTATCACCCTCCTGAAACTTCAGGGATGCTATGTTATCATACATCTGGAACATGCCAGCAGAGAAACACATTATACTAGGCTCCTAAGATCCAGGTACCTCACTTACCCCCATTCAAATGCAGGATCAGGCTCTAAGCAATGAAATATAGCAGACAAATTATTTTTAAATACTGACAGCCAGATTTTGCACTGAAATGTCCCAGGAACCCAACTGCAAAGACTGTAAGTCAGCATAAAATTTGGCCCAATTAACATTTTTACAGAAAATACAAATTTACCAAGAGTTACAGAGATGGTTATTCCATAGTAATTCACTACGGAGTATCTTGAACCTTCCGTTGAAGCCACTGGTACCAGCCATTGGCACTGATAGGATATTGTATTGGATGGATCACTCAGTCTGGGCCAGTCTGGCAACTGTGTTTCTTGTCTTGCTATTATAGCACTTTTAGCATAAAAGAAACACTAGTAGGCTCTTAATAATGTGTATTGTACAGAATCTTCCACCTAGAAATCAAGGTGCTCACTGTATTCATTGTATTGCATTCTCATAAGCAGGATGCTGTACCTTTATCATGTGTTCCTGAACGCAGAGCGGGTCACTACTACCAAGAATGCTGAGTAACTCATCATCAGATATAAAGAAAAACCGGGGGAAAGCATTCCGCTTTGAATCCAGATAATCATTCAAGCTTTTCTGACATTTCTCTAGACCATCACTTATATTTTGGAGGTCTGTGAGTCGATTTGGGGCTTCACAGCATTTTTTTATGATTGGGTCTTTTACAGTGTCACCCATTATCTACAGACAGAAAAGAATGATTAGAAACTATTGAGGAGTTATGTTGAGGAGCAAACTGAGTTAGATTTCTCTTGTGACACAATACTGAAACAATATAGGGTATCATTATTATATACCATCATATTTTTTATTATTATTTACTATTTCTACAGTACTATAGGTATGACAGATAAGTCCTGAAGTGCTTGCAGCTGCAGAGCCTTTATTACTGACAATGATGCACGAAATGGAAAGCATCCAGTTTGATTACCAGATCCCAGGTTAAATGTGCAGGGCTGGCAATTAGAAAAGAAAATATTTTTACTTGTAAACTGATTTCTGTGTCAAATAAGCTCACCGAGACAATAAACGAGGACCACCACACTGACATTTTTACAATCAGTTGGAACCGGAAACACTCAAGCACTTTGTCCCAATGGGGCTACTCTGTACTTAAAGCAAGTTTATAAGTATTTGCAGGATCGGAGCCATAGGTAGAAAAAGAGGCACAGAAAGGCGAACCCACTTGCCTACAGCCACTCAGCAGGTCAATAGACGTGGGATTAAAACGCATACATTTCTGGCGCCCAGTCCCACACTCAGTCCTCTAGAACATACTGCCTCTCTACACAACATTGCTTCCATGAGACAAAATGGCTTGTCCTGCCAGCCATATGAGACATTGACCTAAATATCTACTGTGCCAACACCAAATGAGTCAATGTGGTTCAGAGAAGCTGATTGTTAGAAGTAATATAAAAGTCATAAGCACAACACTGCTGGAAGCACTGGTAGAGAGAAGTACTTGCTTAGACATCACCAGAAAAAAAATATTATGGCACTGACAGGATTGCAGTTAACTATAGAGCTAAAAGCAAAACATATCACGTAATTTTCTCAGTTACAAGGCCATTACAAAACAGGTCAGTTACTTGCCCTTTTAAATATCCTGTCTATGTTATCAAATTTTTTTGCTTCCTCTGGAAGTTGTGATCTTATATCCCCACCAATAAAGATGCTCTCAAGGTACATCCATTTCCTCTGAACCACCATCCAGACCTAAAAGAAGAATCAAGTGTTACTGTCAAAGAAACAAGTGCTATGGAAAATCTTAATCATGAACAACAAAAGCTGACAAATTAATCATTCAGTTTCTTCCCTACCTCAATAACTTCACCAATCAACGACAGAGTTTTTTCCCAGTGGTGAACTGTTGACAGAAAAGGACCTACAAATCGACTCCCTGAGATACTCTGAAGATTGACAGCATTGTCATCAAGAATCTGAGTAATTTCATCGACAGATCCCAAAATAAAGCCTCGCTCTTGAGTGCCTTTGAAATACCTTTGTACAGTGAATTTCATGTTCTCCCAAGTTTCCACAATCTCCTTAACACCCTGCATGTGAACATAAAAAGAAGGATGTTTCAGTCTTGTAAAACTAGACGACAGTCATTCTAACATCAAAATGAAAATTGTTAATTTAGGATGTCTTTTATACAGATATTTTAGCTCTAAAGGGCAGGTCTACTCTGAATAGGGACAATGTAAAAATGCCATCAGATCTGTTCTTAGTGTACATTATGAGTTTTATCTGCTGGTTTTAATGACAGAAATAAGTTCTGTTTTTTATCACTGCAGAGCCAACACAGCTCAGAGAGAGATGATTCAGTTCCATCTAGTGCATCATTAACAGAGCTACCTATTAAGTTACCTCCAGAGCAGCTCCAGTGAAAATAACATGGTTATACTAGTATCATTGAAGGACTGATCTGAGCTGCAGAACCTTTGTTACCATCAATGATGCACGAAATGGAAAGCATCCAGCTGAACAATCTGATCCCAGGTCAAATGTGCAAGGGCTGGCACTTGGGAAAGAAAATATTTTTCCTTATAAACTGATTTCTGTGTCAAGCAAATTCACTAAAAGACAATAAACATGGAACACCACATCAACATCTTTACAATCACTTGTCAAAGTAGGCTCACACTTTAAAACCCATCTAATTCAAACAAGGATCACACAAATGGCAAAAATAACCTTTTTTGGCAACCGAATGTTAAACTATTTATTGCTCTTCTAAATACCATTTAATAACTAAAATGGAAAGATCAAAAACAATGAAGAAAATAAAAGCTTCTGTTGTCATAAGTGTCTTCAAAACAAGCGAGGTATTATTTTAAAAACTCACCTTCTCAATGCTAAGCTCTTTAACAGCAGATCCCACTATCTCATTGATAACATCGGAGTATTTGTGCAGCTCCATAGCAAACATATTCTCCAAAGTGAAAGTCGCTGTTGTCATTTCAAAACTAGTGCCGGTTCTCTCCATAAGATCTTTCCAATGCCTGAAAGAGTTTCAATACATCAACACATTATAAGCAAGACCAGAGACTATCAATAGGGATCAACTTAAAATACAGCAAATAATATCATCAAATGAAAACAAACTGGAGGGAACATTCATTTCCTAGATACGTCATCTTCCCATCACAGCCAAACACCAGGTTGGGGGTTAGCTTATCAGCTCCTTCTTTACTCCCCCACCACTCGGTGGGTGAGTGTGGTTTTGGCAGCTCTGTGTGATGCAGGTGAGAGAAAAACTGGTAGCTTTGAGCTGTCAAGCTGTTGTGGCACAGAAAGGGGGTTCATACTGGGCAGTCTGAATGTCAGGGGTGCTGGTGATAGGAAGAGGAGCATTGATTTGATCAAGTCTCAGCGACCTCTGCTTGAGACCAAACCAGCAACCAGCCCTGCCACGTTTGAACTAAGCACTACCATTAGTTATCAGATTCCGGCAGTGCTTCTAGCATTCCAGACTAGTAGAACTACTAGCATTAGATGCTAATCAGTAGCTATAATATCTATTTGTAAGAGTGCATGCTCATTTGAGTGCACGGAATAGATCATTAGATGGAACTATTACATTTGCATAAGCAAGTGCCTATTTGCCAGTGCAAGTGAGATAACCACATGGCCACATGAATTTAGTAGCTCGTCTGAGAATTTGACCCTATGCATCTATGATTTTGGTTTTGTTCATTTTGTCAAGCACTATGACACAGAAAATGAGAAACTGACTGCCAATCAATGTATGATAATGATCCTGTGCACACTACACTCTAATATTTAGAATTATATTTCATATTTAGAATGAGACTTAATATTTTACATAAAATATACACAACATTTACACGTACTGCATCATCTTGTACAAGCTTAGTCACTGGATATCAACTACTATGGTCCATAATATGCAAAATGTTTGCATGATTTCAAGATCTGAAATTAACAGTTTTAATAAACAAAAATAAATATCCTTGCACATATAGAAAATTCTTTAAACAAACTGGCTCAAACCTGTCTCTTAATGCTTCATTTTTCAAATCAAGCAGTAAAGGAATGGAGTCTTTGAATGCCTTCATCTTTGCTTCCAGGTGATAGGCCACAGGCACACTGCGCACTTGCTTGGGCAGCTTTCGGAGGCTTTTAAGAAATCCTTCAATTCCTTCTTGGAGAAACTGCACATTGAGATTTACCCAGAGGGTCTGTGACCATTCCTCTTTAGCCGCCTGGAAACAAGGTAGATGGAAAATTCATAACATTTCCTTTTATGTTACTATGAACAGAATGTAACAAAATATTTATTATTTCTAATACTGACTAGGGCCTCTGACTGCTATTGTATCAGGGCTCAAATTTGAAAGACGCTGTACAAACAGTATTAAAGTCAGTCCACTCCCTCAATGAGCTCATAGTCTGATTTAGGGCAAGACACAACAGGGGAAGCAGTAACATGCTTTACAGAGGCACAGTGTGGCTTTTAATGTTAGAACATTTTAATTATTCCAAAATCCCTGAAAAAGAACCAACCTTCTTTTACTGATCGACTAAGGTCACTTGGGGCCAGCCTTCTACTCAAAATGAGCCCTTACCTAACTACAGGAGCAGTCCCATTGAAGTCAATGAGACTACTTGTGGAGTAAGATGCTAACCAACATGGACTCAGAGATTTAAGGGACCACTATGATTATGTAGTCTGACCTCCTGCACATTGCAGGCCACATAACTTCACCCACCCATTCTTGTAGGAGATCCCTACCTCTATCTGAGTTATTGATGGCCTCAAATCATGATTTAAAGACTTCAAGTTATAGAGAAACTACCATTTACACTAGTTTAAATCTGCAAGTGACTCGTGCCCCATGCTGAAGAGGAAGGTGAAAACCCCCCAGGGTATCTACCAATCTGACCCAGGGGAAAATTCCTTCCTGATCCCAAAGAATAAGGGTAATAGAATCTGGCCCTATGTTTTATACTTCCTGGACCAGTGACTATAACTAAAGCACTGTTCAGGCTTATAGATGACATCATTCAACTGTGATCTACATTCTGGTAGTCATACAGATAAAATGATCATAACTTACTTCAGTCAAATCAATAGGAACAGACTTGACTCCAATAACAGGGAAACTCTATATTATACATATTTTTATAGAACACTTACTCTTTGTAACTTATAAATTTCATAGATCTGCTTTAGACCCTTCATATCCTTCTGTACTTTTATTAAGTCAGGGTACATTGTGATTGGAAGGTCAAAAAGCTTCTCAGCATTAGCCAACTCCTGACGATTTTTCTCATGTTTTTCCAGTTCTTTATCAAAAACATCTAAGAGCTCCAATCCTGTAAAGAGAAGGAAAGTCTTCTAGACAAACACTTTTAATGGACTATAATGCCCCGTTTATGTATATATACATCTACACAAATTATAGTTCTACAAATGTCATACAGTAAATAGTTCAGCTTGTATTTTAAGAGGAAAAAGTATTTTGAAAGTATATAGGTTTCTGTTCTCAAGTGTATCAGTCCTCAGACTACTTTAGGATGTAATTACAGAGACATAACTCTTCTTACCTTTGTCAAGATTCTCCCCAACGGCACCAGGTCCCTGAGTGGTAAATCTCTGGAAAAAATCTGCTATCTGGCTACTGTAATCTCCAATCTGCTCCCTTGTAATCTAAAGGGAATTTTGTTTGAATTAGGGTTTTTTCCCTTCCTTTATTAAATGCATTTTAAACATGTACAGTAAAAATATTACCTCCGTGAATGTCTTTTTGATGCTTCCAAGGCTGTGATCAACTTCTGATGCATCAAATAAGAGGGTTTCCCACATTTGCTTAATCTTGTTGACCAAATCTCTCTCCTCTTCAGTTGTCTAAACAGAACAAGTATAACATAACAACTGAAATGAAATTTTGGAGAGAAAGCTGAAAGTTTGCCCTGAAAGTTGAAAATGCAACCAGAAACAGCAGAGGGTGTCCGAAGCCTCACACACACACAAATACAAAATATGTGAGCCTGCAACACATACTCTTGGGAAGAATCTTGACAGAGGATGAAAGTAACCCATGCTGCAGAGGCAACACAAGCCTACCACATCATGTAAACCTTCCACTGGGAATACAGTGGGTGCCCTTGAATAAGGCAATGCATGCACACCAGTTGAAGGATCTTCTGATCAGCACCACATAGGTTAAGATAGAAGGCCATGATGTGGCTGCACCAGGACGGGGTCAGGAGATGGGCATTTTCGCAGAATTTGTGGTTTTAATGCCCACACACCTAGCACAGAGAGCTGCAGCTCCTACTCCTGCTCACAGGGAAGGAAAAGCAGATACGGTGGAGAAGTGCACATCGGCCCTGCTCACTGACCCTGAATTAGAGTGGTGTATTTCACCTCTCAAATCTCACTGCATTCAGAGCCAATCTAAAGCTTACTGAAGTCAATGGATAGTTCCACTGATGTCAATGAGCTTTGAATCAGGCCTTCATTCTGCATAAAGCCCAGTCACTCAGGCTCTTTGTGAGGGGAGTGGATTTTTCCAGTGAATGGTACTATCGACTTCTGTGGAAATACTCATACAAGTAGGAATTACTCACAGGAAAGTAAGGGTTACAAGATCAGGCCTTAAGTTATGAAATATATAAAAACACTATTTAATTAATCTGCATCTGAGCTAAACAAATGTACAGCAAACCAGTAAATTTCAATCTGGGAGTAACAACGTGAAAATATTACCTTTTGATTCTGTTAATTCAAATTGTTAAACTAAACTTCATTTGTTTACATGAAAAATGTTTATGTTTCAAACACAAGTATGAAATATATATAGGATAAGACATAAATTCACTTACAGGAATGTTATATACTGCAAGGGTACGGTATCTCTCCTGAATGTCTAAATATTTCAATTCCACCTGTAAAGACATATCTTTGATCTCTGCAATTGTGCCAAGAACAAATTTGAGATCTTCCAAAGAATCAGGAGTTTTCCTAAGGTTTTGCGATAATTTCTATAAAAGAAAATTAATTTTTGGAAACAGCATTAAGAGAATTATTAGACAAAAATACAGACAATTAAGTACAATTATACTGTCAGCCCGTATAAAACAGTTAAATAATATGCATGTTTTTAATTAGCAGTTAGTTAACTCATGACAAAGAAGAACCCAGCGTCTCACTGAGATTTCTTTTTCACTCATAAAATAGGAGGCTTAGGTCATGGAACTCTGCAGTATCACTCAAAGTTGGTTAGAAAGACTGATTATCACTGAACAGAAAAAACATCACCTCAATTTCTTCCAGCAGACTGAAGAGTTCCTCTTTTGCAGATTCATTGAGAAGTTTTCCAAGAGAAGACACCCAACCTTTTGCATTTTCCTGCATTGTGTAGGCTAAAGGACCCACGTTAAGTCTAATGCACTGTTCATCTTTAATCAAGGGCTGTTGAGTCACCTCTTGCGCTATCTTAACATAGAACTGCAACTTTTCATCAAAGGTGACGCAAGCTGGCTTCTTTGCAGCAAACTTCTCCATAACAATGGCTTTATCTAATTTCCACAGAGGGCGATATCTCTTCCACCGATTCAAGTACTTGGTGAGAGAATTGAGGAGTTTGTGTATGTTTTGAGTGATGAGAACAGCCTGTTCGATTATTAGCGGGTTCTGAGAGATGTCATTAAAAAAACTCAAGGTGATGAGTTCATCTTCTTCAGCGTGCTGAGGAGGGCAGTCGATACAGGTGCCACGCATCCACCGTACAAAATGCTGGAATTTTAGTATTAAAATTATTATTAATGGGGTGAGTGAAATTAGTCACAGTGGTTAACACTTAAGTAGGAGATTGCTGTACCAAAATACTCAAGATTTAACTCTGATTTGAAATAAGCAGGCATGTCTGACTTTTAAGCATTTGAGAAAACAGGAGGTTATACTTGCCTATGTATCTGAGATCAGAATTGAGTTCAGAGTATACCTCTAGTGCCAAATGTATTCTTCCCAGTATTGTTATTTGGTCTATTTTTCAAGGCAGCCTCCTGAGGATGCCGTAAACTAGGCCAAAGGGGCAGATCCAGGTTAGTCAGATTCAGCAAGATGGAAGAGCTTGAGCAGTGGGTCTTGGAGTAGGACGAAGGAAGGCTGGACTGACCTAAATTCATGTTTGTAAGGGCTGAGTGTGTTGTCCGCTCATCAGTGCAGGGCAGGATTGCTTCTAGAACATGGTGTTTCCTTTCTGTAATGGAGCAGTGAGCATCCTACAACTGTGGACAGACCCCTGGCTGGGTATCATATCCCCTTGGGCTAGTATAGGAGCTATGCCCCTCTCCATGCACCTTCCTGAGTGCTAGCTAAATAGACTGCCATGCTGCTTGCGAGGAGGTCGGTGACTATCGGAAAGGGTACTTACACCTCTCTTCCCCCCAACACACATATGCCCCAGAGGGTAGAATCCAGTCATAATTGTAGTTGGATGGTATCTCCTGATGGTGTTTATATATGTATAGGGCCAAATCCTAAAGTTCTCACCCAGGCAAAACTCCTAATGAAATCAATGGGAATTTTGCCTGAATAAAAACTGTATAAAGATCTCAGTTTGGTCCTCTGTCATTAGCATAATTTGTAAAATAGAACAATGTACTGAATACTTCTATTCCAACCAGTATGATCTAAATCTTCCCCTTGACATATGTATCAATCCATCCATAAAGCAAGAATAACTGATTGTGTCAATAACCAAGCCCTCAATCATTTTATCAATAATCACCTTAGTGACTTCAACACAATCTCTGATGCAATGAACACTTATTTTGTCAATTTCACTGGCATTAGGATGTAGCATTATCTCAGGAGCAGATAAAATGGTTTCTGTTTGGAACAGTGGGACATCCTGAAGAACTGCTGCATTAAAAGACTGCAAATTTCTGCAAAAAACAGTCAGACAATCTTAATCCTGCATCTTGTAGCATCATAGATAGACACAGATATGTGACAATGAACAGCAAAAACTGCAGGCATGGGGTCAAACTCTCCCCTCATCTGTGCAGGCAGCTCCCAATGAAGTCATGCTGACTTCAACTGCAGGCCCATATGTGCATCTGAGGACAGAACTTGTCCCAGAGTGCCATGCAGACTGGTTTGATTGATAGACAAGAAATGGAACTTCGGTAAACTGATTTCACAAATGTGCCTAGAATGCAGTAGAGGAACTGCCTTTGGCCCAGCCTAGCTGGCACAAAGGGGCTGTAGCAAAGGCATAATCTGCTCTCAGAGCACCTATGGTGCAGAGGGCCTCTAAAACCAGGTTGTTAGTCAGCTCCACGGCTGCCCTCCCTCCCATGGGGGCACACTGTGACGCAGACTGAGGGGCAGAGTAAGAGGAATAGAGCGGGTCAAGGGTTGGAGGAGTATAGCCAGTGTGCCTTCACTCCCAGTGATTCTGCACCCCTGAAATGGCCCAAGGGGCGCCTGTAAAAGGGGCTCAAGTTAGCCAGCACCAGGGTTCGCACTGGCTCCTAGAAGCCCCAGAATAGAGGAGGTGCAAGCATCCATTCTTCTCACCCTGTGGTAAAACTAGTGGCCTCACAGGGATGAATCTGGTCTCCAGTGTTCAGACTCCCAGAGGCTATGTCTGATATATGCTGAATTCAGACTATTTATACAGCAGAAATTGTACCTTAACCCTTCTTTTACCAAGAAAAAGACGATTACTTACCTTGTAACTGTTGTTTTTCGAAATGTGTTGCTCATGTCCATTCCACTGTAGCCCCGTGCATGGTTACCGGAAAAGTTTTCCCCTTAGTATATCCTGTAGGGCCAACTTCAGAGCCCCCTGAAATCCCGCATGCATGGCGCAGTATATGAGGTGCTGCCAGCCCTGCACCCCCTCAGTTCCTTCTTGCCATCAACTCCGACAGCGGGTACGGGAGGTGGAATGGAATGAACATGAGCAACACATCTCAAAGAACAAGAAAGTAAGCAATCGTCTTTTCTTTTTCGAATGCCTGCTCATGTCCATTCCATTGTAGGTGACTTGCAAGCAGTACCTTGGAGGTGGGCTTGGAGTTCACAGGTTGGTTGACTGCTCCACCCTAGCAAATCTGGTGTCAATTCTAGCCTGTTGTATAGCAGCATAGTAGGATGTAAAGGTAAGCACCAATGACCATGTAGGAGTTTTGCATATGTCCTGCATGGGCACCCGCGCCAAGAATGCTGCAGAAGATGCCTGTGCTCTGGTGGAGTGAGCTGTGACATTGCTCAGTAGCCGAAACTTCATCTGCTCATAACAGAAGCATATGCACGTGGTTATCCAGGAGGAGATTCGTTGCGACGAGACAGGTAAGCCTTTCATCCTTTCAGCCACTGCGATAAACAGCTTTGTGGTTTTACAGAACGGCTTTGTCCTCTCCAAGTAGAAAGCCAGGGCTCTGAGTACATCCAATGTATGCCACCTCCTTTCCTCCTCGGAAGCGTGAGGCTTTGGGAAAAACATTGGCAGGAAAATGTCCTCGTTGGTGTGGAATTGTGAAACCACCTTGGGCAGGAAGGCTGGGTGAGGCCTCAGCTGGACCTTATTCTTATAAAAAATCATATAGGGTGATTTCGAGGTAAGAGCCCTGCTTTCGGACACCCTCCGAGCCAACGTGATAGCTACTAGGAAGGCCACCTTCCATGACAGTAGCAGATGTGATCAAATTGCCATAGGCTCAAATGGTGCCCCCTTCAGTCTAGAGAGGACCAAATTCAGGTCCCAGTGGGGTACGGGATCCCTTACCTGAGGGTAGAGCTTTGCTATGCCCTTCAGAAATCTCACAGCCATGGCGTGAGAAAAAACTGATCTCCCGTGAATGGAAGGCTGAGATGACAGCCAGATATACTTTTAGCAAGGTAGTAGCCAGACCCTGAGGCTTGAGGTGCAACAGATAATCCAGGACCACATGGATCAATG
The DNA here is from genome assembly GCA_007922155.1 of Mesoclemmys tuberculata. Classification (NCBI taxonomy): domain Eukaryota; kingdom Metazoa; phylum Chordata; order Testudines; family Chelidae; genus Mesoclemmys; species Mesoclemmys tuberculata. Next base: position 9,522,875 of record ML675640.1, read on the forward strand.
GCTGGTGGAGTGTAATCTGCCGTGCTGCGGCCCAGCAAGTGAACCTCTTCCACTTGGTCAAATACAATGACCTTTGGAGGGTTTCCTGCTACTCATCAGAACAGTTTGCACCTGAAATAAGCAAGCTTGTTCCTCCAAGCTCAACTATTCAGCCTCCATGCTGTCAGATGGAAGGACTCCAGGTCCGGGTGCAGAAAATGCCCCTGGTCCTGGAAAAGTAGGTCATGCCACCTTGGTAGCTCCAGGGGAGGGGCAACTGACAGCTCTAGGAGCGTCGTGAACCAGTGCTGCCTGGGCCACGTGGGTGCAATAAGAATGAACTTCGCATGGTCTTTCTTCATCTTTAATAGGACTTTGTGTATTAATGGAATGGGAGGGAAGACATAGAGCATCCTCCACAACCATGGAATGAGGAAGGCATCTGACATGGCCCCCTTGTCCTGCCCTTGAAAGGAGCAGAACAGGCTGCACTTCTTGTTGACCTTGGAGAAGAAGAGATCCACTTGGGGAAACCCCCACCTCCAGAAGATCATGTCAGTGACTGACGGATGGAGAGACCACTCGTGGGATGGTACAAAGGACCTGCTGAGCCGGTCTTCTGTGGCATTCTTGATACAGAGGTGACAGGCCACCAGGTGAAAATCGTGGCCTATCGCTGGATTCCAGAGACCCATCGCCTCCAGACAGAGGGCTGAGGAAGGAGTCCCGCCCGTCTGTTGATACAGTACATTCTGGCAGTGTTGTCTGTCAGGGCCTGAATCTTCATTGGAGGTTTTCCCCTCGATGCAGGCACTCTGCCCCTCACCCTTTCTCTTCAGGTTGAGGGGGTGTGAAGAATGGGAAGGGCCAACAGATCAACTGCTGCCTGAAGCACCTCGGGCGTCAACAGCACTGGAAGGTGTAGTGGTCCCCTTCCACTCTCCGGAGTCGGGGGGCGCTCTGTGGAGATGCTCACTGTCCTGGCCGAGACCTGCCCCTGTGGGGGTTGCTCAGTGCACTGGCTCTGAGCTGCCCCAGAGCTCAACCCCACCTCCTTTGACTTCTGCACAGAGGAGCTGTCGTCTGCCGGACACTGTTTCTTGGGCTTCCTCCTCTGCGGTGAAGAAGCCAGGTGCCACAATGGAGTCAGTGCTGGTGGAGCGCTCTGCACTTTACTCAGTGCCAAAAAGGAGCAGGACGGCTCTGACACCGGTCTCAGGGCCACCTCCATTAACAAGGCCTTCAGATGGATATCTTGGTCCTTTTGAGACCTTGGTCTGAACACCTTGCAGATGTGGCACTTGTCCTTTTGATGAGACTCCCAGAGACACTTTAAACAGTCTTTGTGGGGGGTTCCTAATCAGGAAGGCCTTCCCACAGGATTTACAAGGCTTAAAGCCCAGAGATCAGGGCATACCCTGATGCAGGGTGGAGGTCCCTAACGGGACTACCTTATTTACTACTACTACAGTAATTAACAACTATCTAACAACTGCTTAACAAGTACTTATAAAAACAAAGTTTACAATTAAGAGACACTCACTGAAGCAAGAATGCAGTTCCAGTAAGCGTCAGTGGCAGAAAGAAAGAACTGAGGGGGAACAGGGCCGGCAGTGCCTCATATACCACGCCATGCACGTAGACTCCAGGAGGTGCCAAAGCCGGCCGTACAGGATCTGCTCCTACAATGGAATGGTCATGGGCAAGCACTCAAAGAAGAACACAATAATATCCATTTACACAAAAGTAGACTTCTTTTTTAAACATTTCTTAAGTCCTGGTGTATTGACAGTGCTCATGTTTCAAGTATTGTATGGATTGGGTGCTTAAAGAGAATTTGGGGGGCTGAATTAAATTTTAGCACCTATGAATTAATGAAAAAGTAAACAAATGCAAGACAGTAAATCCATTAAATACATTAAACAGATGCAAGACAGTAAATCTACCAGACTTACTTTAGAACTAACTGCGTCAATGTATGATAAATTTTATTTTCCCAAAATTCATAATAGGAAGCTAGTTTCAAAGCTTTGCCAGTGTTTGTGTTGGCAACCAGCCCTTCCATTTTTGTAAGCAAGGGTCCAATGGCAACATACTTTCTAACAATGTGTTCCACGTCTTTAGATCTTTCACACTTAATATATTCAAAGAATTCCTTCACTCCTGTAAAAGTTTATGAGAGCAAATTATTATTTATCGCTATTTAGCTGGAATAATCACAATAGATTAACAAAATAATTAGCTGGGATTTATCTTTAAACAGTAAATTCATCTTGCAAATTGATTTAGAGTATCTTCATTACTATATTAGTCCTTCAGACCTTTTCAGTGTGTACAAATTCAAGAATCCCAAACTTGATTAAAACAGAGATTTTAACATATGGAGGTAACATTTTCAATCACCAGAGACATTCTGAAATAGCTGAACTCCACTAGCGCCCACTAATGACTGGAAGATCTGCTGTCATGATTGAATTTCACAAATGAGTAAGAGGCAACATCAACCCCACCCTGCATGACTGCCGTCTGCCCGACAGAAGCTGTGCAGTACCGCTGCACAAGAGGCAGGAGACACTGTATGTAGGGGAATGCAGCTACAAGGAAGTCACTGCATAGCAGCATATGGTGAAGAGGGGAAAGGACAGGACATAGATGACAAGAAACAAGGCAGATACAGGTTAGAAGATCCACTGCTATGCAGATCTTCATGTCTCACCACCACATGATGGGGGATGTTGAAGCTATGTTTGTACTCCCTTGACTGTACTATGACACTGTACTGTAATTAGCCTTAGAAAGTACTAAACACTGTGTTCTATTGGCAACAATAAAAGAGATGTAGCATGCACACACTTCAACATGACTCTTCACAAAACAGAAATGAGAATACAAAATATAAAGACCTACCAGGAAGTTCATCCTCATTTTTCAAAGGTGGGAATTTAAATAGATTTGTTGACTCTATTAATAAAAGCTTGTTGTTTATGTCTTCAGCATTCTTATGAATCTGATGTACAAGTGATTCAAACTTCCCAATGGCTTGGGTGCACCGAACAATATAATCACTAATACCTGGAAAATAAAGTGTGCCCATTTTATTCTTTCTTCATCATGCCTTACCCCCTCATTTTATTAATTAGCCTACCTAAGCTCCTAAAAAAGCTATGGAGGCAGTACCCATTCCTTCTAAGACCAGAAGGCTATTAAAATGTCATGTATAGGAAATTCAATTCCATATTCATTGGGGAAGACTCCCATGTACTTCTTTAACAGGCACAGGGTCAGGCCAACAGACTACACTGTATTTTCCACAGGGTAACAATCTGTATTGCCAAACCTGGACTGTGCACCAAAGCTAGCACAACTCAATTTATGGCATCCCTGATCTTGAGCTGTACTCACTTCTGCTCAGATTTTAGATATAAGTAACTGCTATGGGCTGGCCAGAGAAACAAAAATCTATAGCTTGGGAGATGTTTTACTGAAAATTAATATTTAAAGGCCATTTTAAAAATATTATCTATATTACCTAAGGAGTTCCAGTTGAGTCTCTTGTACCCTGATCTAAATACTCTCCAGAGCTCTTGAATGTGATCATCAAGAAGCTGGATTTCAGCTTCATTTAGTGTTCCCATTAACTTGTGATAGTGATCCAACATTTTTCTCATTCCATCTGTGTATCTAAAGAGAGTCATAAGCATAATGCAAACATTACAATAAGGATATTGCCTAGAGAATTTGGAAACCTAATTTTGAACCCAGACATGAAGTGCTACACTGGAAGACAAGAGTTTTCCCAAGGTTAACAATTCAATCACCTAACGAGAGACTACCGGATCATCACCTCTCTGTCATCCTCTTTACACATCAATGCCATTGAAGTCAATGGAAAGATGCCACTGATCTCAACAGGCATTGGGGTTGGGCCTATAACACCAATTCAGAAAAATCATTTAAGACATGCTCAATTTTAAGCACAAGTTAAATCAGTGTCACGTGCAGAATCCCAGTAGGCACCTATCTGCATTGTTAGTGCCGAGTGGCTGAAGACTCTTACAATGCATAGCAGGATAGTATACAAGTTGCATTACTTCATGTTTTTCTTGGGGGTTACCATGTGTTTTGTTTGCTTGATATCATCATGCATAATACAGAAACCAGAAAGCACCAGAAGCAAGATTATTTGTGCAAAGTGGCCATTAGCAATTTTGCTCAAGGAAACATAACATTGACTATGGGGTCTCGAATTTTTTAAATTTGATGACAAGGGGTTTGTTCCTATTCTGAGTGAAATCCATAGGAATATTGACATTAAGTTCAGTGGGAACATAGAGAGTGTTCAAATTTTATATCTTTACCTAAGAAATTTGTCCTCTTGTAGTGCCACGTTCCTTGCTATTTCAGGGACTGGAAACCCCAGCTGCTCCATGTATTTTGTTTCATTGATAACCTCTTGGAGTTTGGGAGAAAAATTGACTGTGAAACGGCTCCACTTCTCCCCGGTGTCAAACTCTTCAGAATGTGGGCTCTACAGCACAGAAGAGAAACAGCAGCAAAAAAGAGGGAGAGGACATGACAGACTGTTAAAATCAGAGAAACAGTTACCTTCAAGGGGCACTTTCAAGGCAGACAGAGTGAAACACCTGTCTCATATAGCAGGCTTGACATTCAGGGCTAGCTGTGGAAATGCATTTCAGACTGTCTGCCACACTCAGTACTTTCTTTTCATAAATTAAACACAATTTCATTTAAAATTGATCACAAGAGAGAGAAAAAATAGTCCCCCTTTAATTGCCATTTTGATGATCCACAAAACCCAGTGATGGTCCACAGTCAAGCAACTGCTTAACTAAAAAGACGTTTCTTGCATTGTGTTCCTATAGCCTGAAAACTTGGACTCTGCTGTCTCCTCTGAAAGAAAGAGCACTGCAGCTGAGGATCCTCCCCTGAAAACATCTCACCTACCTTCAATCCCAAGCATGAACATGCAGGGACTCTGTGTCCCAGAGCTGATTTCAGCTTTCACAGTGGTGCGTAAGAAGTGAGGTGGTCCTTAATGCAACCAATTCCCAAGCCATAAAGAGATTTCTGAGTTACAATTAACACCTTGGATTATTACTTATTTTTATTTAACATGTTTATTATAGAACTGCCTAAGAGCCAACTATGAAAGAGGTCCCAGTGTGCTAAGTGTTGTACAAATACAGAGTATTAGATGGACCATGTCCTGAGGAGGTTACAAACAGGAGCTTACAAATAGGAAGGCAGACACAGGGTAGGAGAAGACATATAACACACAAGCAGAATGAACAATGTAATGGCAGCCAAACTCTTGTTAGTTCCATGATTTTTTTGGATTGCACTCAGAAGTACATGGGAATCAAGTTGTCCTTTTAAGTGGAGTATCCTACTGTGAGCCCATTACCCTGGTACTGTAAAAAATACTAACAAATTTCTATGTAGTAAAGATGAAGCTGTTGGAAAACATTATTTTTATAGCACCAGAATAATGTGCTCACAGCAAAGTAGGGATATTAAGACATAGCACTGGCATGTGCGACATAGAATTGCTAGGAATTATGGCACAGAGCACATTATCATTTATGCTTCTGCCAGGTCATTCAACAGCTTTGACATATATGACAGCCCATGTTCTATGTAGGGCCTCAAACAATTTTGAGTTCAGAATTATCAGCATTTCCCCAAACAACACAGTTCCTCTCTTTAGGAAACCACTCTGAGAAAATCTCACCTGATCAGTAACTTGGCTATAAATCAAGCCCAATGCACAAACAGAAGACTAATACATGACCCTTCTTCCCCTCACCTGATTGGAGGTCTCTGCATTAGCTTGGACTATGCCCCCAGAAAGATGGACTTTAGCAAGCAGAGTTTTTTTCAATAGTACTGGGAGCATCTGTTCTGTCCAGTCCCTCCAGTGATCATATTTCAGATCTTCATATTCTTTCATTCTTTTAGCCACTTCCAGATACTTTTGTTTTACCTGTAAAAAGGAATTCAGTCACATTCATCTTACTCCATAGTACAGACAGAGCTGACATTTTCTTATTTGAATGTGGCCACTTAAATTAGTTTGTAAGACCTATTTTTATTAAATCTGAGCGAAAGTACAGTCTAGTGATTAATGCAGGGGACTGAGACTGCAGACTCCTGAATTCTATTCCCAGCTCTACTACTGCCTCTTTGAGAGCCACTGAAGGAAGTCACAATCAATCTGTGCCCCAGTTCCCCATCTGTAATACGTCTATTACAATACATATGCCCACAAACTGCTGTGAATCTGAATTGATGCTCATAAAGCATTTTTATATATTTGGACGAACAGCGCTATTGAAGCGCAAAGTACTACTAACTTTATTAAATACCAATGAAGCCAACATACTTCCTTCCCACGCTCACTAGCCAGCAACTCCTCTACTTCTTGAAACCGAATAATAGTGTGTTTGATACGATGGAAAAGGGATCGTGCCCAGTATATTGCTCCAGCCATTGGAGGATGATTCTTGTACAGAGGTGGATTATTGAGGTTTTGGATGAAGATGTTGTTGACTATGTCGACCTATAAAAGAATCAAAACAGTATAGAGGTGTCAGAGACACCACTTTTCATCTGGACTATCTCAAGCATATCCTGTACATTATATAAGGATCAACAGCTAATTGCAGCATCAGAACAATAACCATTTGTTAATAATTTCCATGGCACTTTTTCTTTGGATTAAGCTAATTAGACAGAATTATTTGACCTTTTACATTTTCACCAATAGATGCTGATTTCACTTTTTATATTCCCAGGCAGATGGCACTTTACTGTTAAACACAATGTCCTTTTGATGTTCTTGCATTTTCTTTTATTAAAAAAATTATATAACTTTATATTACACACACACACGCCCATATATACATGTGGCCATATTTTGATTTCAATCATATAAGCAATGCTACATGGTCATCCTAATATTATTCATAAAAAGAGAGAAAAACAGGCTTTCAATACAAAGGGATCAATCCTGACTTCATCTGGAAAGTGGAAAAAGTTGCGTGACAGAATCTATTAGGCCTTCTCCGCCCCCTGCTGAAGTTGTCAGTGCCCTGAAACCCCTCTTCTCAAGGAAAACCCATGTAAACCGGCTACCAATAAGACTTAGCCCTCCAGAGTACTCGACAGGCCATAAGGAGACCCTAAACAATTGGGAGACAACAGACCAGTTAAGAAGGCTTGCAGGCTTCCACTGAGGTGGAGCACTAGGCAAGATGAGTATAGAGAAGGAGCCCAGAACCTAAGGGGCCAGGTCAGTGCCTTGCCATTAAGCACTGCAACTAAGCACTTGCCTTTGAGGTGTGTTTGTTTATTTAAAGGCAGAGCTAAACAAAGATAAACTCAGAATCTGGCTGTTTTGAAACTGACACCAAGGTTTCAGCATGGTCCACTCTGCTCCAAGCAAGCGGCCACAATTTGTGGACTAAGGCACAGACCACAAACAGTATCACACTTGACCCCCAGGGCTACTATGAAGCAGCTCCCACCTGTGATGTGATGGAATTACATGCACAAGCAGTGTTGTGTGCAAATAATGCAGGAGCACAGCCATGATCTTACCATGGCAGCTACAGCTGCCTAATACAACAGGATATGACATCTGGTCAAAGGAGGAGTCCTTGAGCTGGCAAGCACATATTCTGCCACTATCAGCACACAATAGCAGGCATGCGTTTCATTGTGTGTATTACTGCTACTCTGAGAAAAGTGCCCTGTAAACCATTGTGGCAGTTCTCCAAGAGACACTCAGCAAGGACACGTCAGGCAAGATGAATGGCCAGGCATACGCTAGACAGGTATTTGTCTGCAATGGCAGGATTTGATGCTAAGGGTCCTATTGTGCAACTGGTCTCTGTGTGAAATTCCCTCAAAATCAATGAGAATTCCTCATGGAGTAGCTGCAGAACCAATCCCTAAACTGGGATTTTGTACCTAGCAGGAGTTTATAAATGGCAGGATGTGAGCAAATGGAACCTGATCCTAAAAAGTGCTGAGCACCTGCAGTTCCTATCAACTTCAATGGGAGCTGCAGTTATTCAGGACCACTCAATGAAATGCTTTATTAGGTGCCACAGAAGCAGGGGAAGAAAGGCATCTAAAATATCAGTGAGTAACTAGTAAACTGAGGTCGCTTTTCAGAAGGAAACAAATATTACAACAATGGTCCCAGGAGAAATCTCTTAGACCTATAATGAGCACTTTTCATAGTTCCTTCAATGTATCCGACACTAGTTTACACTATTGGAATGAAGGATATGCCCTGAAAAAGCTCCAAGTGGACAAAATGCAGCAGCCCCTCTTCTTAGCAACAGGTCATTAAGAAGGTATTATCCTGGTGCTCTCCTTTCAGCACTGGTCTGGACTACCTGAGAGATCACTGCTCCCTTTATTGCCCTGATCTCCCACAACTGCTATGTTCTACTAGAACTGTGGAATTGTCATCCACACAAGGAAACTCATTAATGTAGGGGACAGAATTTGCACAGGAGATGGAAGGCTGTAGAACTCATGCCCACAAGAAATAAGAATGTCCACAGACCCCATTGCATACAGAACTAAATGCACACCTCATCTCCCTTTGACCCACAATAAGTATCCTAACACACACACACACACACAAATATCTACACACTAATCAAGCTATTTCTCCGACAGACTAAGACGAAAAGAGAGAGACAGATTGTTATAGTTATTTATAAATACTTGGGAGGCTCCCTGACACTAAGGTGAGAGGGGCAATTGCCTCGACAAATAGATTTATTGTTCAAAGAGGAACACACTTCCACTTGGTACAGAATTTTATGTGTTTCTTAAGAAATTCTTAAGTGAAATACCTCTTTACAATACTGTGCCAGAATATCATTAAATTTCATCATCATTTGTCTATTGATGGCATCCCGAGAGCGGATGTGTTTAAAGTTTAAGAGCATGTCAAAAGCAGCTTCTGCTGATCGAAGGGTCTTAAAGGACTCATCAATAAAGTTCTTGGCTTCTTTTTCTATAACCTAGACAAAGAAAAACACAGCAAGTCAAGAAACAAAACTGCGTATGGATTAACCTTGCAGAGACAAAGGGAGGAAGACAGAATGGCATAGATGGAAAACACGTAACTTTGTGCCAACAATGTATGATTTTGCTTCTCTTTATTTTTTTTTAAACCAACTGATGCCTGTTCATTGGCCTAAGGGAAACGAGTGTGCTAGATCTCAGTCCAATACCTACAGGACAAGTATCTACATCACAAAAAGCACCATCCCAACTGGTACCATTGCTGGCCTTCTCAGCAGACAAGTGAGGGACGCAAGGAAAGTGAGCCTTAACTCCAGTGGTGCTGGAACTGGGGGTGCTGGAGGTACTGCTGCAGCCCCTGGCTTGAACTAGTAATAACAAACCAAATATGTGGTTTCCATCATCAGCACCCCCACTATAAAATTTTTCCAGCCTCCCTGCTTAACTCAGGTTAACCCATGTTAGGAGGTGAGTGTCAGGAAGGCATGTTCTGCCACCACTGCTCAATCAACAAAGAGCTTCAGACTCCAGGGCTGTGAATGAACCAGAACCTTTCACCAGCTCTACGCTCACATGCAAAGTGTAAAACAAACAAGCAAACAAAACTTGGCAACCCTCCCAGAATTCCAAATTTAAATGTTTGGCCATGTTTACCTAATTTTGATTTTATTATTTACTCATTGAATTTTTATTTTTCAGCCTTACTTTTATTTTAAGTTTACATTTAGTGTTATAGAAATAACCAGCACAGGAGCTGCTACCTACCAGGACTTCTGATTTAAAATCTTCCATAACATATTTCCACTGAGATGCACATTTGATGCTAAAAGGATCAAAAGTCAGTATTTCCATAGGACTAATCAGACCGTCAACCCTTCTCAATACATCATCAATGCGCTTTGGATCTCCAGTGACAGCTTTCAGTTCAGGACCAAATATGTTGTAGAACTCTTCAATAACCTGTTCATTCAAAAACACAGACAAGAATTATTTTAACTAGTTTTCTGCCAAACAATATTCTTTCTTTTAATAAATAACTTTTACATAGAAGAAATAATAATCCTTACACTGACACACATTTTGTATAAAAAATTAGCCACTCGGTATCACAGTTCTTATTCAGACAAAATTCCCATTCATGCTGGTAGGAATATGCTGCTAATTACTAGAAAGTTTACATCCTCTCTCTTATCTCAAGATATACTTTCTGATTCACAACTCACTCATCCACAAACATTTATATTTATTATGTCACTGTGATCAAACAAGAATGTCCACACATTCTTACAAATGATCTTGCATTTGACACACTAACCCTTCACATGTGTCAAATTGTCTAAAATACTGTACATGGAAAACTCCCAGTTACAGTAATTATTTTTTCCCAATACTAAGTATGTTCACTGGTATTTCATATAATGCTGATAAGCTACTAAATCCTAAAAATGATTAATATATAAACTATTTGACTGTTTTAAATATGTACTGAGCTATGAATACAGTAATGTAACGCTATTACAGTATATCTTTTCCAGACTGGGGCCCTGGTCTTCAGAAGACTTAAGTCTGTGCTTAACTTCACACACAGGTAAGAAGTCCCATTGACATCAATGGGACCGTTTCCTGCCTCTAGTTAAGCACGTGCATAAACCTCTGCAAGATTTGGTTGTAGTTTTGGATAATTGTTCCTCTATTTATTTCTGTGAATTTGTTTTTAAAACATTACATTTATTCTTCAGTGTTAAAAGTACACATTTAAAATACAAGACCTCTTAAAAATATTTAAATTATTTTAATGATAATATAATAATGGGTAAATTTGGTGGTGGATCACATATGATCTATCTCCAAATAGAGTCCAACTTGGATTAAAGTCAGCATCCATTTCTGGTCCTATGGAGGTTGACCCAGATATAGGAATCCATTCCATAATGGGGTACTAGTGAGCAGACCCTTATACGCACACAATCCCACAAAAACCAATGAGACTCTGCAGGCATCAGAATCTATCCACATGGATCCCATTGCAGATGTGGGTCCATAATTATAACACCCTCATAATGGTATCCCTTTTGAAATTCCTTCTCCAGTTTCAGTGGCTGGGATTTTAATCCTTTTCCTTTTCCTCCAACTTGCCTTACAATTAGGTCAAGGCCAATGGTATTCCAAGATCAAATAATAAGTGCTCAGGTAGACAGAAACCATTTGCCTTCCCTCCTCTGCAACCTATGTATATTAGAAAAAGTGCTTAGCTTCCAACAACCTGGGAGGCAGGAGATTTACATTTCCACTACAACAGTATTACCAAGAATCTGTCAGGTGAGCCCATTAGCAAATTTCTCAAAGGCTACTAAAATCTTATTCAATTCAGCAAACAATGCAAAACAATCTCTCATAGTTACGGAACTCAGACACACAATCCTTCTATTTAAAACCACACACATTACTACCTGCACAATATCAAACAGATCTTGACAGATCGAAGCCATATAATCTGTTTTTTCAAACAGACGCTTTCGGTCAAATTCCCATCGCTGGTCTCTTCCAGACGCTTCAATTTGGGCACGAATATCAAAATAGGACTTTTTCCACATTTCAAGGGTGCCTTTGGCTTCCAATAATTTAGTTTTTGCAACACTTCTATCTTCTCTATTAACCAAAACAAAGCAGTTAGAAGACTGACAGGAACACTTAAAGGCCTAAAATGAAATTACACTTTCACTGAGCTAGAATAACTCGGTTCACTAAAATCTTCTATTTTAATAAAATCTAGCTAAAACTTAAAATTTCACAATACTGTCTCACCCTCAATAACATGTTATGACTTTGGTTTTTGAAAAGTTCAAAAGAAAGATTTCAGGGCAGATTCTGATAGCACTTACAATATATTTGTATCTTTGTGACTCCACTGAAAATAAGTAAAATACACTTGATAAGATATCATACTTGGTGTAGGATAATCAAAGCTACTAACAGCTATGACCCCATTAAACAAGAATCTACTGCTTACTTAAACAAAGTTCGTAAGTCCACAACTTTGCAGACCCTTGCTGTAATTTCCCAGGCAATTCTTTCCATGAGAGGTATCATCCGCTCATCCTTGTTGTAATGCCGTGAAATAATCCACACCATTCTCAGTGCGTTCATCATCGAAGGAATTGTATCCAAGACAATATTAAATCCAGTGCCATGAGTTAAATTCTTTTAAACAGAGGAGAAATATTGTGAAATAAGGTTGCATGATGAAACAGATACACATTCTATTAATCAAATACTTGGTCTCAAGAGAATTTATGAGACTAAAACATGGCCAAATCTAGCAAACCTACTATCTAAGCAAAACAGTGTATTTTTATTACTGATATAAGAATGAGAGGCAAAATAAAAAAGAACAACTGGGGTTAAATCAAAAGAAATACATGACTGAATTAAACACTGACAAATCTTTCCAAAGTACCATTAGATAAACATACCTTCAAATGGCGCTCCAGAGTTGAAAGAAACCTAACATTATCTACAGCTTCCACATGGTGCCTGCTAAGATCATTTATGACTATCTGCAAATTTTCAAGAAGTCCAGATTCGGCTTCCTTTAGGATTGCTAAGACTTTTTTCACTAATGGGAGCTTTATCTGTTCAGTGAGAGCACTTAAAGTAGCATTTCTTTCACGCCACAGGTCAATTTCTGCTAGTGGGCCATTACCCTGAGGATGAGAAGAAGCAAGAAAAGGCATCTGAATTCTCTGTATGAACCAGGGGAAAATTACAACCATGATGATATTTCTTAAGCATTTCTTTGCAACATGTACAGTGCACTAAACAAGGCTGCATCAATAAAGCTATTTGTATAACCACACCTGCATAATATGGCCACAAGATATTTCTGAAATACTGAGCACTTCCAAAAGGAATATTTACTAAGTTAGGCTCCAATTGTGAGAAGCCCCACACGAACAGACCCCTAAAGTCAATGGGGCTTCACACAGGCAGAGGTGTCTGCCCACATGGAACTAATTGCAGGATTGGGGCTTTAGGAATTTTCCTCCGGGGCGGATTGGCAGAGGCCCCGGAGGTTTTTCGCCTTCCTCCGCAGCGTGGGGCATGGGTCGCTTGCTGATCGATTCCCTGCAGCTTGAGGTCTTCAAATCTCACTTTTGAGGATTTCAAAAACTCAGTCATGGGTTCGGGGTTGTTATATATGTGTATGGGTAGGGTTTTGTGGCCTGCCTTGTGCAGGAGGTCAGACTAGATGATCATATTGGTCCCTTCTGACCTATGAGTCTATGAGTCTATAGCCACAGAACAGGCAGCTACTGCATGCTTCCTCCCACACGCTGTCCTGCTGATGTGCCTTCTTCCTTGTGAGCCCACCCTAGGAGAGGACAATTCAGTCTCCAAGCCCATTAGTACTTTGACTCTCTGCAGAGACTGCCAACAAAATAGCCATTAAAAACAATTGTGGTGGTAATTTTTGTGATGTGGGCACTTGATCATTGGGAGTTGGACTGAAACTACAACATTCATTTTACACAGAGCACTGAACAGCCATCATCAGTAGGAAACAACTTTTCATAACTAACAACCCACAGGCTTTGAACTGACAACATGGAAGTGAATTGTTTTGTACTCCATTACCCAGAAGATACCCAGTACCCTACCATATTTGTTTTGCTTTATATTAGTTAGCAGATGGAAACCCCACCCTTCTGGGCAATCAGAGAATAACATTAAGCACAAACCAGTAACGAAGAGATCAGTTTTGGCATGCTGAGTGGTTATTAGCAATGTTACCTGTGGGATCTTTCTGAGTTGTTCCTCAACAGCTGATGATATTAATGTTAGCCAAGTCATTCCACAGTGCTCCAACGTTTCAACCACTTCTGGATCTGTGGCAAGTTCACTCACTTCTGCATCTAGATTTATAGTTGGCATCTCCAATTTAATCTCTCCTGTTGGAGCAAAATGCAGTTAGACGCAGTTAGCCATTTTTTCCCCACTATATCTTTCATCAACACCATTCGAATAATACCATGAAAAAACACAAGCCTTCCATCTAGGTATTTATCTGAGGACAGTTAGTATATCTTCGGCTCCTTCTAGCAGTGATTTTGGCCATAAGTTTCCAAGCTCTCCAGAACTATATAATTTAATAAATGCCAAGGATTTTGGAAATGTAACCCCAATGCCTCATGTTTCAGGGTTTAATACAATCTCTAACTATTAGGAATTAGGCACCTTCCTCTGAAGCATCTGGTGCTGTTCATTGTCAGAGTCAAGATTCCGGACTGAAGAGACCAAAAGCCTCATCCAGCAGGCAATTCCTATATTCCTGGGCTCCCCTCCCTCATTCCCCCTCAATATGACTGCTGAAAGGCAATTAGGGAAGTTTAGCCTCTCTCCCACTCCTATTTCTGGCTGCTTGGCAGGATATTTATTACATATCTGGTCCATTTGCTGTCTTGCATGTACAAAGCTGTATGCAATGCTCCTGTCATCCCAGAAGAGGAACTCTGACCAAATCTGGAGACTCCCCAGGAGTTGCATGCAATTCTACAACCACACTGAGTATCTCTATTCTAAACAAAAACCAAATCTGAATTAATTTCTTTCCACGGTCATGTAATGTAAATATCAAAGTGGGGCAGTGGAGATACTTGCCTTCAATCTGCTGTATAGTCCTTTGAATCTGGTTTAGGAATTTCTGCATGTTCATTAAGAACTCATTCCTAATTATCTGAACACTGTGAAATTCCACAGGCTGCTCTTTCTTTTTTTCAAGAGGCTCTGCTTCAGTTAAATGCCTGTCTTCAGCATCTGGCTTTCCGGTGTCTGGATGAAAGATATGTTCCTCAGCCTTGTGCTGATTATGGGACAAAGCAGGCAAAAATACCTGAAATACAGATATGTACCATAAATTAGACTGTTCACGATTTTGAAAGTTCAACATCCAGTCAAATTTCTAACAAACATTTGGATCTATTGCACATGACTAACTATAATACTTTTCATTTCTTTATGGTCATGATTTTCTCCCCATTTTACCTTATGGGGTAATAACCCAGTCATCCTTTCATATTCTGTCTCCACACCCCTTCTGAAAGCTTCCTTCACCCCCAGCTGAGTCTCACGTATAAATAAAGGCAAATGTTATTACATTCCCAGAACATGTAATGAGATCAAATATCAACTCCCCTCACACTCTTCCCTAAACACAAGGGGGAAACTCAAATTAAATACATTACATATACATTCAAAGTGGGTAAACTCAGCAACAGTTAGTATTTACTTTGTACTGACAATATCAACCTGGTACTAAATGGATTAGACATCAACAAAAACTTCAGAGGTCCATACACAAAAATGGTAACATCTTTACCTGTGAGAAAATATGCTTCAGCATTAAAAGAGTGTGACCGTTCAGTATACCACACTCTAGCAATTCAGGTAGAATTTCATTAGCTTCGTTCATGTCATTAGGTTCACTAGCAGTTTCTAGATAGAAATAAATAATTAATGTTAAATTTAGTTATTTGGTATAGAAAGCAGCAATTAAAACTAGTGCTGGTGTGTTCCTGCATAAGGACCAATTAAATATTAATAACTCTAAAAAGTAAAATATATCTGCTAATAAACTGGGTATAACATGAGTCAACTCACCCAGCCACTCATAAATGAAACCTGCCTGGACTCTCAAACACTCCAATGCTGGGTATAAGGAAGCAAAAGCAGATCAGATGTATCATTCTACTGTCAGTTTTTATATGCCAGCCTGATGGCTTAGTGGTGGCTCTCTGCTCTGTCATATTGGAGACCATGTTTTAATTTCCAGCTTCTCACTCTTCAGAGGGAATGGGAAAATCTTGCATAGAGCTGGTCAAAAAATGCTAATTATTTTTTGTTGGAAATTTTTTTTAAAATATTTTTTGTCAAATTTCCTACAAATTTTTGTCAAGTTCTGGAAGAAAAACGAAAACTGAAAAACATTTTTGGTTAAAAAACAATTTGGTTTGGGACTACTTGGGGCCCCTACGTTGCTGCTATTTGGTGGTCTTGAGCTACAGTTAGAGAGCTGTGTAGTAGCCCCAGGCCAGGGTTAGGGTTGGGGCCAGTCAATGGCTAGGGCTAAAGTCTGGATCGGGGCTGGTTAGCTCTGCCAAGGTCACGTTGAGAGTATTTGATTGTAACCCTAGACTGGGGCTGTGAGGGTTGTTTGACGGCACCAGGACAGTCTGGACAGTGGCTCAGGTTCAGGGTTACTATAGCCTTCAGTAGACATTCTCACTGTTTTTAGGACAAATAATTAACTATTAAAACAAGATCTGTGTTTTACATATTAGTACGAGAGAATTTGAGCCATGTAAACCCTTGTCCATGTAACACGTTTGGGACACTAAAGTGTAGCTCAGTTATCTTCATCAGCACCCTATTGCCTAGCATCATACACAGCTTTTCATCATCAAAGCATTTTACAAACATTCAGTTATTAAACCTCACTACTTCCTCTCAGGGATGTACACAAGTCTTATCCCTATCTCTAAAATGGGGAAACAAAGGCAGACAGCTTAGGTGACTTTCCACAAAGTGGATGCCAAAGCCAGATCAAAGGCTGGCTCCCAGCCCTGTTCTGAGACTGTACTGTCTAGTCATCCTGAATATACATTATCCTAAATCCCAATCATTATCATTTCTCAGTCTGAAGTGCTTTTTAATACAAACATTTAAAATGTTCAGTCATAATTTGTCCATGAAAAGTACCTCGTGTATCTCTGAGAAAGAACACAATATCGTCATGTACAAATGCTTCCGAAATGTCATTAAAGGCCACATGAAAATATAGGTTGTAAACTGTCTGTTTTACGATCTGAAACATAAGGAGGATGGTAATCAATGTAATCAGATATGCATGTGATTATTTGCTGCCACACTTCTTACACAAACCCTGCAACAGATTTAAAGTTCTGCCAGCTCCAGTGGTCGGACAGAATCGATTCTACCTCTTACTTTAAAACCTGTGTCAGCAATAGTGATGCAGAGTGCTTTTATGGTACTGAACAAGCAAAGCTGAAATGGGGGGGTTGGTTTGCCTTTCTCTGCAGCATCAGGCTTGATGCTTGATATTGGACTTTATAGTGATGGGTCCAGGGTGCTGTTATGTTCACCCCTGAAGGGGATATGGTGGCTCAGAAGTGGCTAATTAACCTAATACACTGCACCTGGAGACAGACGTAAGCCTAACTGACAAGCACTACTTGAAGATGGAGACCATTTGGGCAGGAGAAGGAGGGCACATATAAAGCAGCTGCACTGCTGCACAAGGGGTCTGCAGTCACTCTCTGGGTATTATGAGGAGAGAAGAAGGAAAACCCAGATGGAAGCAGATGGCCTGAGATCCTGAGCCTGAGAGATGGGCTTTTCCCAGAGAGATGATGGAGAAAAAACCCTGTAGAGTGGAACAGGAAGAAGCCCAGGGAAGTGGTAGCAAGACTTCAGACCATGCAGACCTTGGCTGCTGATGGCAGGGTCCCTGGGCTAGAATCTGGAGTAGCAGGTGAGCCTGGGTTTCCTTACTAGACAATGGGGAAAGTGGCCAAGCCATGAAGAGGAAGTACTGCAACTCCTAGAGAGCAAGAAGGGCCATGGCACAAGTAAGCAAGAGAAAGAAGGGAGTCTCACACCATGCAGAGGTCACTACCAGCCCCAACCATGAGGGGGGCCTTGCAGAATGTACCCTATTACATTCATTCCCGGATGGAAAATCATATGTTTCTAATGTATGTTTTATCTTGCTCTAGAATCACAGTATGCAGTTTTACATCTTTAATTCTACAGAGCATTTATTGAAACAGTCACACATTTAAATGTTCATATTCCTTCAAGAAAACAAAAGTAAAATGCAATGGACTTACTCTGAATATTTGATCTCCACTTTCACCAGCAAACCCTTGGGCTAGCTCACTCAAACCCGACATAACAGACAGACGTGGGCTATGTTCTTGCAAAGATTTAGTGTCTAGAAATTCTGAAACGGATGCTTTGCTCTTCCGATCCCTCTCTAATAAAGAAATACACAGAAGAGGAAATCAGTGAAGCTCACCTATTCCACGCTTTTAAAACCAACTCATCAAACTCAAATTATAGTTCTGAAATAAATGAAAGAACATCTTTGCTGGTCTCTTTCACAAAGTAGCCATGCAAGCTATGCATTCATCATACATTTCTGTAATTTACACTGTTCCATTTCTGTGGAACAGGATCTCAGTGTATTCCTAAATGGGCATGGGCCCCTGCTCCTCTTAATTCTATGATTTGTTTACCATTTCAAATGCCCATCATTGAACTGTGATGAAAAAATAGACCAATACATTTCAAATGGCACTGGCACATATGCCTAGGCCAATATTTAAGGCCCAGTCATGGCTTTCAAAGAAATGCGCTGGGGGGGAAGGCATATGGTGGGAGTGTTTCAGAAGTTTCACTTACTATATTTTTTAGAAGGTGCAGCATGTTTTTTCCTCAGTGCTGGCCTCCAGGTGCTAACAGGTGCACAGGGAGCAGGGCCCTGGCTACATCTCCAGCCAGACTGGTCATCCCTTTTGTGTGGAGAGTGGCATCAGCAACACTAACAGTCCCTCTCAGGGAGTGTAAAGCTAAAACATTCTAGCTGTCTCCTACAGCTGTAGGAGTGCTGAAGGAGAACAGAGGTATGCCATTACCTATGCACAGACAGCCACAGTTCAGCCCTGAGCTTCCACTCCAGTGACTTTTGTGATAGCTACAGTTATGTGGTGTTGCACAAAATAACCTGGTAGTATTCGCTTTCAAGCCCCTTTAAGGTCAGTTCCCACCCTGCCTATCATCTCTCATATGCTACTGAGATGTCAATGCTCACCTCCAATCAGCGAATGATGCTATCCTCTGCTGCCCTCGTTATATTTTTGAACAAACCACGTGGTGCTTTCATCCACCATGCTGCCCCACATCCTTGGGAAGAGCTCCCTGCAAATATTGTCAAAGCTACCTCCTTCCAATCCCTCCTCAAAACTCTTTTGCCATCATGCCTCACTAAAAGTTAGCTGCCAGTGTGCTGAGATCACAGCTTATCACACTGACCAATATTGCCTCACTATTTCTTTGTACTTCTCCTACCTGGCTGCAGCCATCTTTTGTCTCCTGTTTTATACTTATATACTCTTTTATACTTTATACTTATATTGTAAGCCTCTTGGGCAGGGACCATCTTTTTGTTCTGTGTTCATACAGCATTTAGCACAATGGGCTCCTGCTCCATGACTAGGGCTTGTAGGTGCTATAATAATAATACATATTTTTCACATTATGAATATTGTTACAAATACAAGATTCTAGGGCTCAATTCTTCCCTCTCCAGGGTACAAATAACACTCTCTGAAGTCTATGGCAGTAATGCATATCTTAAAGGATGGGGGACTGCAGAAAATTGGACCCCTGAGTTATTCACAGTAAGGGAATCACCCCTCTGTTGCCATCTTTTTCATCACTTTCACTTTTCTTTCCTCCCTGTTTTGTGAAAGCCTGTTGTGCCATAATATTAAAAATTTACTGGGACAATTTCTGCACTCATTTACTTTGTTTATTTTTATTCTGGACTAGCTAACATGGCATAAAAGCAAGGCTTTGCAACCAGTGTGACTACACCATGGTTCTCTTAAACCTTACTAAAAGGACCTACATTTAATCGGTCTCAGCCTTGATGGTCCCAATATATAAAAGCAGTGACAGGTCTATGGGAGCCTGAAAAATCACCCCTCCAAAGACATGGATTTGTTTTAAATAACTGCCATAACTATGCTGGGTAAAGAGTTTTTGTTTTTCCTTCCCAGTCACTCTGTAAGAGAAACAGCACAGAAGCTGAGAAGATGAAGAGACAAGCCAAATAAAGAGATTTCCTGTAAAGGGAAATACTGCAGCAGCAATTCCTGAAAAACCACAGAAGATATTGGTTTGCCATCCATCTAGAGGAGATCCATTTCACACTACAAAATTAGATTTGCAGGCCTGGAGCAATAGACTTTAGATGGCCTCTGATCTCTGCTGAAGAAGTCTATTCTTGGAATAAATATCACAGGTTAAATCAAGTCTTATTGTATATGGAAATAATGCCACTGAAGTCAGTGGAGTTTACCAAGCCTGAAAAAGTGCCTATAAATTTTTTTCACTGCATGTTCCTAGGGTATGTCTACACTGCAATTAAGACATCTGTGGCTGGCCTGTGCCAGCTGACTTGAGCTCACAGGTCTGAAGCTAAGGGGCTGCTTAATTGCAGTACAGGCTCTGGGACCTTCCCACATCGCAGGGTTCTAGAGCCCAGGCTCCAACGCAAACCCAAATATCTACATACCCCCAAGTCCCAGTTAGCTGGCACAGGCCAGCCTCAAGTTTTTAATTGCATAATCTCTTTCTTGCAATGTGAATCCTTGACCTTTTATAAGACTACTACCTCAGCACAGAAATTACAAGGCTCAAAGTTATTCCAATCTAGCAAGCACCAAAATGCATCAATTTGGGAAGAAAAACATTTTGAGTGAAGTATTTTCATAACAAGCAATATTGTAACAAAAGTTCCATGGTTCCTTACAGGCACACTGTATACTTACAATATCAAGACTCAGCATAGTTGGAATTCTGTTAAATTTCACATATGGAGATGAGAGATGATGCCTCAGACAGGATGCTTCTAAAACAGTTTGTGTGTGCAGCTCTTTGCCTTTGTGTTTAAAGCAACACTGTCAATTGTATTTTAAATCACATTTTTGTCTGAAAAGTTTTTACCTACTATTGATAAAAGTAACACCTACTATTACAAAAACTAAAATCAGACAGAAAAAAATCTGTTTTTTGTTTGGTAACTTTGTGTATTTGACTCTCTTTATTTATAGTTGGTTGCAGTGTTTCACTATAGTCAATTTTCCTGTTATCTACTTGGTGCATTTGACAGCACTTTGTGCATAATCCGGTAGTTTTGATAGTGCAGACTCTTCACAAAGTGAGAAAGGAAACTGATTAAAACCACATTAAACAAAAGTTAATAAAGGGATTCTAGGTCTGATGTAATAAATTCAACTACTTTTAATTAAGTATTTTAATTTGACGATTTCAGGTTTACTGTGTTTCTTTCCTTATGCTGTCTGAAACATAATCCGGATGTACTCATCCCCAGCAATGAACCTTCAGCTACTTGCAAGATCTACTGGTCATACATACTTCCTTCTGTTGTTCCAGCTGAGGTGGTCTCAGTCAATTCCTCCTGTCGAGGGTTATCTGGATCTTCCTCCTTCAGCTCATTTTCAGATATGGTAGGCTCCCTTGTTTCTACTGTTCAGGATCAAAATAACATAGATGTACAAAACAAAAGCAACACTTTACTCAAGTGGCTACTGACAAGCAGGGGTGCTGGAATAATTTTTGTAGTGGGCCTGCTGAGAGCCATTGAACCAAACTGTAAATCCTAAACATAATGGAATCTACTTCAAGATAAGGGGCGTGGTGACACATCCAGCACCCCTTGTTCCAGCATCTATGATGACATGGAGATACGGGGATACAGGGAATGTACAGTTATATGCCCATATGGCATGGCGACACTGACATGAGACACATGGACACATGAGATGAGATGGACAGGGAGACCTGGGATGGGCAGAGAGAGAGAGAGCGCAGGAGATGGTCCCATGGGATGGACTGGTGGGGCACATGGGATGGATGGATGGAGGGGCACAGGAGATGAAAATGGTGGGTGGACAGACAAAAGAGAGCCAAGGAAGACGAGAGGGATTAGGGGATGGACAATTGCTGAACAACACATCCACAAATGAGGCTGACAGGGAGACACAGGATGTACGAACAGACAGTCTGGAGACACAGGGGATGGAAGTGGAGATGGACAGACAACACAGACGGAGGAAAAAATGCAGGAGATTGACAGACATACGGACAAGTGAGTTGGAGAGGGAGACACAGGGATGGATGGACAGACAGCTGGGGGACACAGGATGGTCAGATGGAAGGAAGAACATAAACTGGAGCACAAGGGATAAACAGTGGACACAGAGGATAGTCAGAGGGACACGGACGGACGGACAGGAAAAACACAAGGGCTGAGAAGGATGGACAGACAGCTGGGGGGCAGGGACTAGCCAGGGGAAGGGATGGGCAGGATGGGGGTATGGAGAGGGGAGCAGGGGATAGACAGACAGATGGGGGTGCTGGGGACAGACGGAGCACACAGACGGGCGGGCAGGGGGACAGACGGAGCACGCAGACGGGCGGGCAGAGGTGTGGGGGACAGACCGACGGAGACAGACAGACGCACAGACAGGGACGCTGGGGAGGGACGGACGACGGAGTACACAGACGGCGGGTGGGGGCAGAGGGGACAGACGGACGCCCTGACGGGGACGCCGGGGCCGGGCCGGGCCCAGCCGAGCGCCGGGGGCGGGGCGGGCCCTGAGGCGAGCTGAGGCGGCGGCCGGCACGCACCGATCTCGATGTCTATCTCCTCCCGGCGCAGCTCGGCGCGCAGCAGCAGCGCGGCCCCCGCCGCCTCCCCCTCGTCGCCCGCCGCGCGCTGGTTGAGGAAGCGCAGGACGGTCTCGCCCTGCTCGCCGTCGCCCCGGTTCAGCAGCTCCTCGAAGGGCGCCGGGTCCGAGAGGCCCAGCGCGCTCAGCGCCCGGTCCCGCATCCACTGCACGCGGACGTCGTCCAGGCTCATGGCGGGGCCGGGCGGCGGCGGGCAGGGCCGCGGCCTGCTCAACGGACGCTCCGCGGGCGCATGGCAACGGCCGGGCGCGCGCTCGGCGCCTCCCACGGGCCGCGCGCCCTGGGCTCGCGCGCGGCGTGCAACGGTGCGAGGGCTCAAGCCGCGTGCGCCCCCTACCGGCTCGCAGCCTCCCGCACGGTCCCCACTCACCGAGCCCGCCCCCTCCAGGTGCTCCCTCCTTTCGCCTTGGGGGGGGCAGCAGCCGCCTCTCGTGTCCTCCCCGCCCGTCCGCGGCAGGCCGGCCCTGTGCCCCAGGGAGGGTCGGCCCCGCATCTGACCCCAGGGACGCTTGAATTAAGGGTAGCCCCAGGCCCTTCGGACCAGGGGGAGTTGCTGAGTGCTGCAAAACGCAGCAAAAACTAGCCCTGGTGAATGCACTGAGTGCAGCTCCTCAGCAGGAAACAGTCCCTTACTTTGGAAATGCAACATTGGCCATGGTATCATGAACCACGCCAGGCTCAGGCTCCCCCCAAGTAAAGTCTTGTTCTTAGGCAAGGCCAAGTGGCCTGCTTGAGCCTGCACAGAATCAAGACTAAGGGAAGTAAGAAAGGGAACAGACCTAAGATTCAATAACAAATGCAACTTTTTACAATAGTGGGAACCTCTTTTAAAGCACTGTAGATCAGAAATTGAAATATCACCTAGGAGAAAATTTTAGTCGTGTAGTTTCAGATCTGCAGGAGTTAACTTTAAATTATTAAATACAACCAAACATTGCAGAATATTAATTCTGCATATGGCAGTAAGATTTTATTTAGAATCCGTACGAGAGAAAAATGTGAAGTTAATGTACGCTGTTTTTATGGCACAGATGTCAAACTATTATGAAAAAATATCCCAATTTTCATTTTGATACAAAAAAAATACAAAAGCACCTCCACTTCCCCACCACACACTCTCTCACACACACTTTTAAGTAAATTTCTTAAATCAGCATAAACAACTTTGGTTCACTAACATCAGATAAACCAGTCATTTCAATCAAGTTATATCCATAAATGTCTTTAGTCAAATACAAACAGAATAAATTTAAGGCCTGATTCTGCACTACTCATAAAAATATAATTCCCATTAATGGGAATTTTGCATGTGAAAGGTCTGTACAATCAAGACCTAATACAACATGTTCTACTATACAATTTGAGTCTCCTGTTAAAGACCTTATTAAGGCGCTGATCCTGTAAAATGGTTTGAATGGGGAATCCCTGCACCCAGTGACATCAGTGATGTTCCACACAGGTATAGGAGTTCACCCCCATAAATCATTTAGCAAAATTGGGGCATAAGACTATAAATTTGTCAACGAAGGAAGACAAAAAGCATAGTTGGGTTCCCCCTCCCTGCATTTTTCTTTTATCCCTCCATTTTTCTTTTATCAAACAAAGCTTGAGGATGCGCACCGGCAAAGATTAAAGCAATTCTGGGAAGAATTCAAGGCAAGGTTTAAATACTAAATCTTGGTGTAATTTTAAAAATAGCCCAAAGAGAGCATTTTATATTGGTATTTACAAATCTATACTATTTTTGGTAATCCCCCTGGAATAAAAATTGAAAATATCCACTGTTTAATCTTAACTGCTTCCAGATCTCATTAGATGGTAACTTAAAATAATAAGGGTGCAATCACATGAGTAATACTCTGATCTTGCTGTGTACTTTATATGATGAAAAAGAAATTAAGATCTTTGTGTCATTTAAAAGTAAGCATTAAAGAATATAAACTCTCTTCTGGAAATAAAATACCTTACTTATTTTTAGAACAAGCAATAGCAAGATTATTTTTAGACTAATCTTAAAATTAATTTACATTAGTTTATCATGAAAAAATTTACATTTTATGCCTATATACTTTACAAGAGGCTCCAGATCTGCGATGTATTTGTATGAAGGAGGTATATATTACAGAATTATTTGGCTACATTATAAGGCAATCTGTAAAAAACACTTTTTTCTACAAACTGTACATCAGTAAGATCTAATTACATAATTTGCAAACAACTCTGAACACCTCTGCTTACACCAACCAAATTATGCAGTATCATCTTTATTAAAATGTAAAAAAATGTGCTTAAAGGAGAAAGGAGTAAACTTGTAACCTCCACCGGTATAGAACTTGTTCTGAAATTCCACCCTGTAACAAGGGGAAAAAAATCCACACATTAATATACAGCAACTCAAAGCACAAGACTAGGAGCCAGGAATTCGTGAGATCTAATTCTGCCTCTAACGCTGATGCCTTTGGGTTAGCCACATAACCTTTCTGCCAGAGTCATCGCCAGGCCTGACATTTATCAGGAGGCCCAAATACAGCAACATTCTACTATACTAGCCCATTCCTCGCTTCCTATTTTCTGTTGTAGTTTGTTTTAAAGACAGTATAGGAACCCACAGTATAACACTGACAGGACAATATGATCTGTATGCTACAGTATGTTTGCATCTCCTATCCCTTTCATATTATGAACTCCAGTAAGTTTAATATTAAAAATTGTCCCTGAATTAGGTTAAATGTGTAGGGATCATGATGTTGAGCATAAAGATATGTTCAAGAAGGATAAGGAATTCAGCCTAATTCAGCACTTAGGCGTGTGCTTACATGCCTTGCAGAACAGGGATGGCCTTACATGCTTAAGTACTTTGTTGAACTGGAGCCATAATTATGAACTGGAGAGATTTAAAGTAATACCATCAGATTAAAAATTATTTTTTTCTACCCGAGTTACTAACTCCCTATTGTTACAAAACCAAAAATTTTAAAAATCCAATTTACTTTGTCATATTTTGCACTAAATTCATCTTTGAAAATAACAAATCAGTTTCAGTTATGAACCAATACATTCCTCCAAAAGAAGGAAACACTACAAGGGAATAATTAAATTACAAAAAAGCTGATTTCAATTAAATTTATTTAATGTCATGAAATGATTGCATCTCTATTAAGTTGTTAGACTCTACATTTTCGTTTTTAAAATACACATTCTAAATTTGGGGCCTAACCTAGCCAACAAGGTCCCTTTAACAAACCAATACACAGCTAAAAAAAAGGGCAGTTTTAAAAAATGAAGAGTTAGCACTTACCAATGAAGTCGTACAGCATGGAGAAAAGCAGAAAGACCTTCCATGACCAAAAGAATGAATACTGTTAACACAGCAAAGAAGGCTAGGACTGGAACTAACAGCAAAATTCCGTATGTTGCATCCACACGAAGGCCCACTCTCATGATCATTTCCCACAGCACTTCTGATAATTCTACAAAACAAATGATTTCCAAAATTACCTTTGGAAACATATACACGTATCCAATGAGTCTGTTTTAACCAGTCTGCACTCCAATTTCAGTGATGTTCTTGGGCTGGAATCTCCTGGACCAGAAAATGGGTCACCAAAAGTACTCCTTTGAAGGAATCCAGTATATATCACAAGATGCTCAAGGAATTAAACATTGCACAATAATTAATATATTTGTAATGGGTGGTAATTTGCATTCACCAGAATATTGCTTGAGTAGTCTGTTTATTGTATAATCAAATTAAATCAGGGCAGGATGATCTGGAGCCACATACGCTGTTTTGTTCTCTCAAGAAATAGCTAATATAAAGTATGTATTGTAAACAGTTTCAGAATAAAATCTATTATTTATGGCATCTGATTTATTAAAACCACAAATCAACTAACCAATACTTAATAGTTCTCATTGCAAGTGAACCTAAGCTACAGACCAGTGTTTACTACATTAAGATTTGAATACTGAGATACATGTTGATCACACAGTTCATTTTCTAGCAGCTTTAATTTTACATTGCAAAGCCAGCACACCTTTTCAGACAAGGTTTTAAAAAAATTGCTTAGAAACCATCACATTTAATAAGATTTTAATAAGCTCACATGCACACAACACTTCACTATGTCATCTGTAATCAATCAGTGCATCATAAAATACCTTTACAATATGGCTGTGGGACAAATTCCTGAAATCAGATCAAGAATATGAAATATGAAAAGCTGGTGGTTTTTGTGATACTTTCTTCTCATGTTCTTCCAACGAATAACTAACAGGAAATGGGCAGTGTGTTTGGAACATAAGTGCCCAGGTTCTAATTTAGAACGACACAAATTCAGAAATATACTAGCCCTGATTCAGGAGAGCTTTCCTATTCAGGACAGCTCTTAAGCCCATCCTTATCTTTATGAGCATATTTAAATATTGTCCTGAATACAGAGGGACTTAAGCGCTTTCCCGAATTTTGGCCATTAAAGGGAAGACTTTAAATATCACATGACATACTATCATTATCTACAGAATCATTTCAAGAATTACTAAATAATTCTTCATATAACCAGGAGTGAACAATGACACCATATACCAGATTCAGCACTCCAAGGCCATGTGTGCATGTACAGTGCTGCAAGAGCACAGCTGTACAGATACCGCTGCACCATGTCTGGTGAAGACGCTCTATAAAAAAAAAACACTGCCACAAGCACTAGAAGCTCTCCCACCGACATAGCGCTGTGCACACAAGCACTTACGTTGTAACTTACATCGTGTAGAATATTCACACCCCTGACCGACATCAGTTTTGTCGACATGGGCTATGTCTACACTATAGCCTAAGTCACAATTCCACATTTCAGGATCATGTGTTTTTTATGAGACCGGATCAGTTCACTAGGAATTTTTTTTTTAAATGACCAACCCAATAATTTCACGGCTAGGATATTTTAATATGATCAAACAACAACAAAAAGCACATTCAATATTAAACATTACACTGGAATACAAAAAAAGACTTACGTGCATGAGCAAGACTTAGTGCCCAGAGTCTCAGGTATGAAGCAGTGTTGGAGATGCATCCTAGACAGTATTCAATGGTATGAATAGTCTGATTCATAAAAACATCTGCAAAGTTAAACTAACAACACATATATATGTAAATACACTTGTATACATTAAATCCATACTGTGGAACGTAATAAGGTATAACATGCATCTGCAAATCCATGATAGGTTTTTATAACATTAAAAGAAATCAATGTAAAGGTCATATACATTTTTATATAATTAAATCAGTGTATAAACTCTTAAGGCTTAAATGCTTATTGAACTGACAACAAATATAAAGGCGTAGTTTTCTAGCTGGTTCTTTGCTTATATGACTAAGGAATTTTCTGAAAATGCAAGTAGACATAGCAATTACTCTGAATGCATTTGATATGAGCATACAGTTCTGCCATACTATAATGTGGTATATTGGAATCTGAATTCTAATCCCAGCTGTGCTGTTCGTTTACTGTGTACATTTGGACCAATCAAACTGTCTATGCTATAGCTTTTCCCATCCTTAAAATGGGGATAATTATTACTATCCACCTTTGTAAAGCACTTTGAGATCCTCAGATGAAGAGATCTATATAATGGCAAAGAATTATAATTATTATTAATATACTAATCTTTAGTTATATTGGTTAGTTACTAAAGCAAACCCAAGACAAATAATTTTTCCTGTAAATCCAGACAATTTCTTATGAAACTGTGGTACAACTTGTACAGTATCTTTATTCAGTAAGGCCCTATTTCCTAGATATATTGGTCCTACAGAGGTTAAGCATCAAATCTCCCAGTGAAGTAAATTATAGTAATTTTGCAGATGAGTAAATTGAGGGACAGAGTTTAGGAATGTTAATCAACTCCTATTAAAATCAGAAGGACTCAGATAAGGCCTTAAGTAATTTGTCCAAGATTATATTGTATAAGTGTCAGGAACTGGGGGTACTGCTCAAGGCTCCATATTTCCAGTTCCTACTAATGGTAAGACCACATTGCCTTCCCACCGTCAAGCTATATAACATATTCAAAAAATTAAAATCAAGAGCCTTTTCCCTAGAGAAGAAACCAAGAGGAAAAGATAAGGAGGAAGTTAGGGTATATTCTCTTCTTTATCTCAACTAAAGACCCTCAAAAATCAAGTACCCATAAAATCACGCAAAAGAGCTTTGCTTGAGTAATCTTTCTTTAAAAGATATGACTGTAGTCTCACCTGCATAAGGCACTTTGCCTATTCCACATTATTTCGAAACCTAGAAACTCTAGTAAGGGGAACTGATATATTTTTGTGATAAGAAACACAGCAGAGGACAATCACTAACAGCAGCATATAAACTGTATGCAGCCAGCCAATCAAGTCATTTTTATAAGGGTCCCCTACCAGGCACTTTTACAAGTTCCAGGAACTCAATGCGGTTTAGTGTATGGCAACTTGCAGAGTATTTTTTACCCCATACAATTTTCCATTGATAACTTGCTTTTAAGCCATTCTAATTACAGGCAGTAGCTGAAAGTGTTACCTCTTCTCCATCCCCTTCTTTGTGCACATTGTCTGAAGGGCTGCTTCCTTCCTCCACATCATGTGATCGCAACAGAGCAAGTTCCTCTTCACTGTCTTTTCGAACCAGTTTGTAGCCATTCTGCACAAAATGGAACCAGTACCAGTGTCAGTTCACTAACAAAATTCTTGATGTCACTTTGAGGGTTGCAGTTTTTTGTATTTAAAGCAGACATCACAAAAAAATTAAGACTCTCACGGTATGTCTACACTGCAGTTGAAAACCTGTAGCTGGCCTATGCCAGTTGACTCAGGCTTACGGTGCTGTTTAATTGCAGTGCAGACTTCCGAGCTCAGCTTGGAGCCTGGATTCTGGGACCATCCCGCTTTGCTAAGTTCCACCTCGCAGGGTCCCGGCTTCAGGCTGAGCCCGGATGCCTACACTGCAATTAAACAGCACCACAGCCCGAGCCCCATAAGCCCAAGTCAGCTGACAGAGGCCAGCTGTGTGTGTCTAACTGCAAGTAGACATACCCTATGGGGGCTACAGAAGCTGAGAAAGCTTCAGTGGAATAGGCCCACTTATGCAAAAACAGACATTTTTTCTAATTTGCATGGTCATATCAAGTTACAGGACATTTTAGAGCTCAGTGCTTCTAGATACTTTCTTAATTGAAGAGAGAATTATTTTCTTTACCCATATTAACAAATATAAATTAATCTTATATCTAATGTAGTTAAAAGAAATTTGACCAGTGTAATTTGTAAAAATATTTAATAAGTGAAAGTTTCCTGCTGTTATTTTAAAACTTTATTGTACACAATCAGTAAAAGTTATATTCACCCATCTATGATCAAGGAAGTGTTATAAAAACAGCCAACAAATATAACCATGAAGTATTTCCTCTATTGATTCAGCAACACCAGCTAACTACTAAGTGCAGTTCCCAGAGATGCATAATATCTACAGTGCAGCTAAGCTGACGAACACAGAATGGGCTCAATTCTGCAAATACTCACAAATCAGGCGTGCAATTGTTTGTAGAATTGAGCCCACAGCTTGGAATGACAAAGTGACATGCAAGTTGAAATTGTAATAAATACAGCACTGTTAATTTACAACATTTAGAAAATCTATTTTTTATTAAGGGAAAGGTGGCCAAAATCATTAGGGAAAAATTGTGTGTTCAGGTTTCTAAAAGTATGTTACAAGCAACACGTAAAGTGAAACAGTTGCCTGATTATACCGTTTTAAAGCTTCTTCCATATATTTTTATTTTAAAAATTAAGTTTTAGCCAAAATGATTTTAAAATATCCTTAACACACTGCTTGTCAATTTAGAAAATGCATGCAATAGGTATACAGTTCTTTCAATACGTACTCTGTACGTTCCAATGCCTCGGCCTCCATTGTGCAACCAATACAAATAAAGTGGTTTTCCAAAAAGCATTACAGGAACAGAAAGCAAAGCAACAATAAATAAAAATCGCTGTAAAATAACCTGTTTGTGGGAGGGGAAAAAAGAAAAGGTGTTTAAAGATGAGCTCAGACAACCTCCTCCCCACAAGTGCTAAAATAAATGCTTTCAGGAAGCAGCTACTGACTTCAGCATTTGAGTAGTCCCACCTGATTTCAGTGGGTCTTAAAGACATGCTTAAAGTTAAGCATGCATTTAGGTCCTTTGCTGAATCAGGGCCTTAAATAGCAGCTGAGGGTGCTCATCTTCAGGATCAGCCCCAAAAAGCAGGCAAGCTTGCCAATTTCCAAGCTTAAAAAGACTATTTTGGTACACATGCTAGCATTAAAAACTAAAAGAGAAGGGCTAATCTTTGCTCTGTTCGGCAGTCCTTTTAGTGGAGAGAATCAAAGCTAGCCTGAGTAAGGAGAATAGGATTTAGTTCTAGAAATACCAGATATGTTGTTTTTTTTTTAAATCTACATGAAAAGCTTAGAAGTTTAAGAGCAAAATACTAGCTGCCAGTCATACTGGATGTGCTTTTATTAATTTATCGTTTATAATAATCCTCCTGATACAACCTATATACCATTCCTATTCTAGAGTCAGACATTAGCTTAATTTAACATTCAGATAATACTTTTCATTCAATTGTACAATTAAAGAACATGATTATCTGAATTTTGTCAATATTTTTCAGTTTATAAGAGTAGTACTGACCTGTCCTGTATAAAGAGTGTCCATTCCACTAGTGGGAAATAAAAACATGTTAATAAATTGAATCAGAATGCTGGGAGCTGATCTGGAGTTTTCTGCGGAATAAGCTAGCCATTTAAAGATGATCATAAATACAAGATACCCAAAGATGCACAGCATGAATAAAAGTTCAGGAAGGAAAACCAAATAAATATTGTGCCTCTTCCTGAAATACCTAAAAAGAAAAACAAAAGAAGGAAAAACAATTAATGACAAACAACCTTTACATAGAAGGATCAGGTATAGTGTCCAATTCTATGAGGTGCTGAGAGCCCTCAACCCCTGTGGCATCAACAGATGTTGAGTGTGTTCAGAAAGAGAAACTGTATTAGAAATTATGAGCCACATCCTGATTTTCTGAATTCAATAGAAATTTTACCATAGACAGCAGTGGGCTCAGGGCCTGAACAGAGGAAGCTACAGTCTTTTCAATTAAAAAAAAATTTTTTTGCAAACTCAGGCCTGAATCCTGCATACACTTAAAAATACTTAACGTTAAGGAACTGAATCATCCCACTGACTTCAATGAGATGACTTCATGACTACTCATGCTTTTTAGTTTAGCATACACACATTGTAGGATTGGGGCCCAGATAACAAAAAGAACATTCATGTTTCCAATAAAACCAAGATCTTAACAACGTTACACACAAGAAGTTAGGAGGGGTCCAAAAGTGGCAGCTCCAAACCCATCCTTCTCAGAAGCATAACACAAAAATCTCACTTCTCAAAGGCTGCAGATTTTTCTGCGTAACACTGGCTTTCCTATATTTTTCCATGGAAATCAGGATCTCAGGTAAAAACTGACATTTTTTAAAAGCAATTTTCAAAGTGAATTCATACTGCCTTTGCTCAGTTCTCAAAAACATTCCAGTTCCTTCTAATCTCAGATAACGAACATTTATCAGGAAGTGTCACAACAACTTTATTGCCACATTCATTTAGCTGTAACTGCCCATACTTACAAGTGGTTAAAGACCCCCAGAATAACTCCAAAAGTCATGTGAGTCACTCCAAAAATCACAGACATTTTCATCTTGAAAGAATTTAAAAAACTGAGACGATTGTTTGCCAGGTTCCAGATCTGAAAGGAAAATAAAAAAAGAAAACAGAAATCAGTAAGATGAATAGATTTCCCCAACATGACTCATTTGGGGTATAACACAGTAGTCTTTCTCCTCAGGAAACCTCAGGTATGTCTACGCTGCAATTAAAAACCTGCAACTGACCCATATCAACTGACATGGGCAAAGAGGCTGTTTAAATGCAACAGAGACACTTGGGCTCTTCTATACCTCAACTAAACAGCCCAGCAAGCCCTAAGAAAGAGCCTGAGCCAACTAACACAGGCCAGCCAAAGGTGTTTAACTGCAATGTAGACATATCCCTGAATTCTAATTCCAGCTAAGATCCCAGGTGAAAATGACTTGAAGAAACTAGTTAAATCTCTCTCTGAATCACTAGGAGGATATCTTCCTCAACGGAGAAAGGGGAAATGGAAATGTGCATTTACTTACAATATGTAACATTATGTCTGCCTATATACTAAGCAGGTGTCACACTTAACTTGTCAGCTGTAAAGCACTGATCATCACAAATGGGTAAATTAAAGAGAAAGCACCAACCGGATCGATGCCAAAGGGATAAATTCCATTGAACACTCCAGTAACGTTTGGATCCAATGTCAAAAATTGATTTGACTTCAAATCATCAAGACTGTGGCAAAAGAAACATACAATCAGATCATGTTGCTTAAAAATAGTAAGCATGTATGGCTTTCAACTCTGCAAAATGTCCTTCCTACTTTCTTGTTTAGTAGAAAGAAAATAAATTGCTGATCTGAGGATTGAAGAAACCATAAAGGGATTTCTAAGTACAACAGTAAGAGAAACAGTCAACCTATTAAATTGTTCCCACTAAATTAAATGTTGATGATAGCAGCCGGAATGGCAACCCTGGAAAATGGTTTCTATTTATCCACAGAACTGGTGCAGAATGTTCAGTGTCAGCATAACTTCCCCCACACAATCTAGGTCAGCTCTGACCAGAGATGACACCACTGTAGATGAGACATATGTCGTTCAATAACCATTCAGTTTTTGGCCTCTGTTGAAACTGCCAACAAAGCAGCTAGTTGTGGTGATGTTTGTTTAATATGGCTAAATGTCCCCAAGAAATTTGGCTGAGGCTACCAATTCATTTCATATAACCCTCCAAAAAGACATCACATAGTAGCAACTTATGATCACTCTCAAGGTGGGTGGACTCATAATGGTGGCCTAGATAGGAAAGGTTTCAGATTTCATTCCCAGTCTCAGCCATCAGAAGAGGAGACCACAGTGACTATGGCCATGCTAGCCTGACCAGTCTTCTAACACTGAAAGACCCTGCCAGCATATGGTACCTGCCACCTGTCATCTTGAGTGCAATGACAATTCTAATACCAAGTGAGCTTTAATACCATGTGATGAGCATATATATGAATATAGTACTTAGCATTACCCATATGGTGAAGTGCCACAGAATAACCCCCAGATTGAAGTTACCCTAGAAATTCTGCTTTGTAAAAAATCAGAGCCTGCATTCCTAGTTTTGGTAAAAGCATTTAGAAACTGCCCTCTATAATTCTGGCTTATCAGAAGTTGCTAACTATTGTATATTAGAAGAACAATGTTAAAAATTGTGTTCAGGAAGGAAAACAGAGCAACCACTGTAAACAACAGTGGTTCCAATTTACTCTGAAGACAGACTTAAAAGTAACACAGTAATTTGTCTTTGATAATCAAGATATTCAACCTGCTAAAATAACTGCACTGCCATGGGCAAAATCCTAACTTGGGTTTATAACAAAACAATCTTCTCTTTAGATTTCCTATTTTAGGGTCTATAATAATTGATTTGACTAACTGATTATTTAGTTTTAATCCACTGTTATTGTCAATTTTTTTATTTCACTTTATTTTTATCCTAATTTGATCATTATATTGTTAAACCTTTAGTTTTGTACAATTTGTAGTAATGTATCCTGTGTTACATGTTTTTGTTTGTTTTAATTTTGTATGCTTATTGCTTTTAATAAAATTTTATAAAAAGTATACCAAGTCATACTTCTTTCAATAAACAACCTGGTCAGAACCACAGATTAGCTGACTCAAAGAAGCATAACCCACTCCCCATTAAATTACTCTTTGGTTCTCACTGCTGTTTTGTTATTGTGGAGTTACTGATAAATGGAGGGCTGCTGTCATTGATAGAGATGCATGTATTTTTAAGAAAATAAGCACTAATATATTTCTTCTGAAGGGAAGAGATCAGTCTCCCAATAGTTAAATAAATATTGTAAACAAAGGAAGAGGTGGGATTGGTCAAGAAATATTTTCCAGGAGGGTTACCAGCCTGAATGTAGTATAAAATACTGAAGTAATCCAAATGACTAGAACTTCTGCTTATACTGCACCATAAATGTGCATAGTGCTTTACAGACAAAATAATGTCTCTCTGCCCCCCAAAATTTCTCAAGGGCATTTTACTTCTTTGGGAAGGATTTGGAACCTCTCAATGACAATATTTGATGAGATACATGTCTGGAGCTGTATGAAGGAGTTAAACTGCTCCATTCAAGAAGGCAAAACAGAAGGGAATTAGTGTCTTTTCTAAATGTTGTAGATTTGTTTTAACAGTATAGTAAACAAAGTGTACCACTCACCGCCAGATATTTTGTTCAAACATTGCAGAAATTTTCCATCCAGAACCAAATATATTTACTGACTTTGAAAAACAGTCATTATAGATCAAGCCAGTATATACAGAAAACAAACCCATCAACAAAATTATGTATCTGCCTTCAAAGAATGTTTTCATGATCTGTAAATATTAAAGTACAGCACTGTCAGAGAAAGCTATGTGAACTTTCATCATCTGTACATTTCCACGAGAAGCACATTAACGACAAATTAAAAATCAACATGAACAATTATTACAGGGTATGAAGAAAAATAAGACAAAACCAGGGAAAAACAAAAGACAATCTGGATTGAAGACACTGTTTAGTAAATTAGTGCCTCTCACTAAAGATACCCAATTTATCTCTCACCTTTCATAGCTTTAGATCAAGTAATAGATTTGCAAGTGTTTTGTTACCATCTCTACCTAAGATTTTTACAACAAACTTAGTCTGAAAGTCACATTTTTCCTTTAAACTAAACCTGTATAGTTGAGGAACCTATATAGACTCTCACATAGATTTTGCAAAGACTCACAAAACACAAACCTAAGCCTTCTTTCTATTCTGGAGTCATTACACCACCAAATACTCGACTAACAGCTTAGTTTATGTCTATGACCTTTTTTCAAATTGCTAATGTGTTCTTTTTTTGAGATGGTCATTCATTTAATATCACCCTGATGGGTCTTGCAAGCCATATCAAGTCCATGCCTTACTCTGGACTAAGTCTATCCCTGACAAGTCATGAAGTCTTCATATACAAAACCAGAGAACCAACCCTATACATGTAAATTGGATTGATATGTTTTAGGACAATCGTTTTTTTAATTAACTAGATTTTAAGTTGATAGTCTCCTTTCTAAAACTATCCTGCAACAAGTTTCATTTATGAGTAATGAAAATTTACAAAAACAATGGAAGAAACTAGGATTTAAAGTTTTCATTCTGCCCTCAAGTCAGCCCATTGTGAGTAGGTGCTCCAGCACACACTGGGCAAAAATTAACTCAAGTGAAAATGACTGCCATTCTACTAAAGTGAATGAACTTCTGCATGCTTATAGCAGAACAGAATTTGTTCTATAATACAATATTTAAAATCTGACATCATTCTGCTATAGCTGAGTGAGTTAGGGATGCAGCAGCAGTCTTTAATTCACAATTGGCTCAGCTCTTGTCATAACAGCAGCCATCCTGGCTCACACCAATGGTCCATCTAGCCCAGTAACCTGTTTTCTGACAGTGGCCAATGCCAGATGCTTCAGAGGGAATGAACAGAACAGGTGATCCATCCCGTTGTCCATGCCTGGCTTCTGGCAAATAGAGGCTAGGGACACTGCATCCCTGACCACCCCGGCTAATAGCCATTGATGGACCTATCCTCCATGAACTTATCTAGTTCTTTTATGAACAGTGCTCTAGTTTTGGCCTTCAGAACATCAATGGCTATGAGTTAGACAGGCTGACTGTGCGTTGTGTGAAGAAGTACTTACTTTTGTTTGTTTTAAACCTGCTGCCTATTTCATTGGGTGACAACTAGTTCTTGTCTTATGTGAAGGAGTAAATAACATTTCTTTATTCACTTTCTCCACACCAGTCAAGATTTTATAGACCTCTACCATATCCCCTCTTAGTCATCTCTTTTCCAAGATGTCTTTTTAATCTCTCCTCATATGGAAGCTGTTCAATGCTCCTAATCATTTTTGTTGCCCTTCTTTGTACCTTTCCCAATTCTAATATATCTTTTTTGGGATGGGGCAACCAGATTTGCATGCAATCTCAAGAAGTGGCCTACTGCAGATTTATACAGAGGCCTTATGATATTTTCTGTCTTATTATCTATCCCTTTCCTAATGGTTCCTAATGTTGTTGGCTTTTTTGACTGCCACTGAACTTTGAACAGATGTTTTCGGAGAACTATCCACAATGACTCCAATATCTCTTTCTTGAGTGGTAACAGCTAATTTAGACCCCATCATTTTATATGTACAGTTGGGATTATGTTTTCCAATGTACATTACTTTGCATTTATCAACACTGAATTTTATCTGCCATTTTGTTGCCCATCACCCAGTTTTCTGAGATCCCTTTGTAACTCTTTGCCGTCTGCGTTAGACTTAACTCTCTTAAGTAATTTTGCATCATCTGCAACTTTTGCCATCTGTTCACCCCTTTTTCCAGATTATTTATGAATATGTTGAACAACACTGGTCCCTGTATAGATCCCTGGTGGACACAAATATTTACCTCTCTCCATTCTGAAAACTGACTATTTATTCCTATGATGTCAATTAGAATGTGTTTATTATATTATTTATTTATATTACCATTTAAAGAGTTGTATTTTAAAAGGTATCATATGCCTCTAGAAGAGAATTATCACAACACGCAAGCTAAGAAATCCTGAGACTAATGATCACTACTGCCATCAATACCACTACAATGCGCAAAAGGAGGTAAACTGTCCTTTTGTAGCTAGCTTCTGACCAAGTTTCTTTATCCATCTGGACCATAGAGTGAATAGTAATCTTATCAGCCACAAATATTATCTTATATGTGTGCACAGAACAGAGTTTTCAGAAGAGCAATAACTAGCCTACTGAAATTATCTAAATACTCTTTTGTTTAGGGTTTGGGATTTTGGGGTTGTTGTTTTTTTACCTCATCCTGTGATCGCAGTAGTCTAGGGTGGTTTTCATAAAGTACCAGCAAGAGAGCAAAGATGAACATTAGAATACCATGTCCAAAGTCTCCAAACATAACAGCAAATAAGAATGGGAAGGTAATGATGGTGTAGAGAGCTGAAAAAAGCAGCACAACAAATCTCTGGTTAACTGCAACCATATTTACTGTGATATTACAATGATCTGAATTTTGCCTAAGGAAGTTATACTGAATTCATATAAAGAGGTAGTTACTTTTTCTATGTAATCTTAAAAATGGTATCATGGAGTTCTATATTTATCATCTCTCAGTCGCTCCGTATCAAGTTTGTTGAGTTTATACCGTCAAAGATGCTTTAACACCCAGCCCTACACACTTAACTTGGTTGGTTTTGACTCATGCAGCACCACCAAGGAGGATTCCACAACTGGAAATTAGTTAACAATTCTGATTATAATGATGAGTGAGCAAGAAGAGAATCCAGCTCTCTCCCAAATTGCTGTATTGACTCTACACTGCTAACAGGAGCAAAAACTAAAGATTTATTTTTATCTTTAAAGCTAGCAAAGCCTTATCCTCATTATCACACCAGAAATGGCTGTGCTTCAGTTTTGGCTGCAGCAATGCATACACAGACTTTGTACGGTTAGTAAAACACTTTGGGATCCTTCTGGATGACAGGTTCTATATTTATGTAAGATCAATACCATAAATAAGGTTTCTGATTTTCATGATTGTCTTTTCTTTCCAATTCTTCTCTCATAAAAACAAACACGTTATCAAGACAATGGGTGGAGATATTATAATTAGCTATAGCCACCATTCTCTGTGCTAAGAAAATACATTGGAAAACAGATCCTTCCTAGTGCTTCAGAGCACTATATGCATTCTTGTTAAACTATTGAAAATTAAAAATGGCCAATAACCACAGAATGTGGAAGTCACCATTTTTCCCTTTACTAAAGGCTTGATTCAGCAAGATATGTAAGCACATGCTCTTTTATTGAGGCAGAGAGAAATGAATAAATAATTAATACAGTGCAAGATTTCAACAACAGTCTGTGGACAAACCTGGATTAACTTCTCTGTAGTTCCCAACTCCATAAGCATCAACAATGTTTTGGAACCCTGAAGTGAATTTATTGGTACGTATCAAAGTTGGAGGTGTTTCTTTTGTTGGTATGGTGTTCATGAAAGAAGAAATTGCAGCTCCACTCTTTCTCTAGTTATAGAATGAAAGGGGACAAAAGATAAATTGTATGAAATCATATTTGACATGTATTTTGCTAACAGAAGAAAAATTATTTTGATTTTGATAATCTCCACTGAAACAGATATTGTAAAATACTTATTGTCATAACAAAGACTTGCTCTCTTACATCTGAGGTACAATGCTGTTTGAATAACTTTCAAACCTGCATAACTCTTAATGCAAAAATGCACTAAATCTAACATTTGCCTCTCTTCCTACTTAAAAATATCCACCATGACCATTTTATAATTCAGTCTTTTTACAGAAAGAGCAAATAGTTACAGAATATTAAATTACATAAGTAACAGACACATAAGAAATGAAGTCAAGATTTGCTATTAAAAATTGTCTATTTAATTTACTGGAACTCCAAGCTTATTCTGATTAAACTAGTTTTATCATTTTTATAGTAGGACCAAATTAGTGCCTTCTAGTGTGATTTCAGATAGCCCTGTGAGCCCACTCATTCTTTGGGCCCAATCCTGCAGTTCACACACTCAAAAAAACTCTCACTGGCCAATGGGGGTTCTGCCCAATTACAGTGTTGGATAGGGTCCACAAGAACGTTTAATCTCTTTAGGGAGTTACCTATGTCCAGCTCCTTTCCCCTCTCAAGAAACATTGTTTTATATCTTTCCTTATCTTTATTGTTGGCTCGAGACATTCAAAATTTGGAATTTGTATGCGTACAACCATATAAAATAACTTACTGATCCTTCCTCAAGTGCTCGACGCAAGTGTTGCAGATCGGCTACTGGGCACCAAACCTCAGCAATTAAACATTTATTTGTGACATCAAAACTGCACTGGTTTAGTACATGATAAATGGCTTTCATCTTCTTCACTTGGATAACCCAGGTATAGATAGATTCAGATGCTTTACATAATACTTGTCGTAAGTAATCCTCAGTTTTATGCAGCACCTTTGTCAAAGGAAAAATTAATGGTCATTGCAAATATAAATGAAAGTTTAACTACAGAAGGAGCACTGAAACTTTGTCCAACTATGGTTCATATTGTTAAATTGCTAGGAGCCCCAAGGGCAGACCTATCCTACATAGAGTGGAAGGAACTGCAGCTGCCTTGATTTTAAAACAGAGATGCAGACCACAGAGACTATAGGACTTTCCAAAGAAAGTGCCTTTCTTGATCCATGCAATCCCTCACTTGGATCAAGATGAAGCGCTGCATGGTGGGATCTGTCATCTGCATGGATCACGCTTCTGTGGAAGAGGAGGCCAGTTGCAAGCCACGATGGAACTGCTGCAAAGTGGTGGTAGTTGTTATTATTATGGCTGCCTCCCTTGAACTACAATAAATTGAACTAACAAGATTAAGATTCTTCCTTTGCAGGTAGATCTGCATGGGTGGGACACTGGTGCCAATGCGAAACCCCAATAAAGTCAGCAGAGCACCACGCAGACATAAAGGTATGATCAGACACAGCAGAACGCATTAGTGGAGTCGGTGTTTTATTTCCTCATCCTCCTTGTGCTGAACATTCTAAAAGTGGAGCCCAATTTACAGAAGTTCATGCAAGGCCTTAGGAAAACGTGATTTGTTTCACTTTAAAGCATCAGCTCAGGCCCGGTCTACACTTAACTTCTGGATTCGGCAGCAGTCGATGGGGGATACACAAGTGACGTAAATCACTTGCGTATCTCCCGTCGACTTTGCTGCGTCTGCTCTGCACGCCATCCACACTGTGCTGCGCCACTTACCGGGGTGGTTTTCCTATGTCGATTGCTGGATCGACTGAGTGGGTCTACATAGACCGCTCAGTCGATCCAGATACATCGAACTGATGGTGGTGAATTTGCCCGGAGAAGGGCTACATCACTAGATCTTTTTCCTTTACTCCCTTTATTTAACACATTAAAATAAATATGTCACAATGTAATACATTCATAAAAGCAACTCCCTACAAAAGAATTAAAAGATAAAGAAAGATTTTTTAAAAATCAAGGCTTAATTCTTGAAGTATATTTGTCATGTTTATAGTAAGAGTCTAGTATTTAAACAGTATTTAAAGTTTTGACAAAGGACTTTGGATATAAACAATTTGCTGTCAAATATTTATCAAGCATCAAAGCACAGTACAACATTAACTAATTTAATCTCTAACACCCTGTGATAGTACATATGTATTATCATCTCCATGTTACATAAAGGGAATTTGATGAAGTGGTTACGTTTTCTGCCAGAAGACACAGCCAGTGCAAGAGCATAGATAAGAATTTAGGAATCCTTGGCTCCCAATCCTGTGCTCTGACAACTAGCCCGTGTCTGCTTCTAGAACCCTGTTACAATCTTTTTCTGATAAGGTATTTACCGAGGTCAACTTAACTCAGATGCAGTGTCTAGTTTTGAACGAGGTCATGCTTTTCAAATAACTTGCTCCCAGTCACATCGTACTGTCTCAAAGTCCTTTGATCTGACTGCTTTACCACACAATTATTATGTACCCAAAAACCTCTAGAATCTTTTACCAACAAATGTCTGGCCACTTGAAAAAATAAGTGCACACCATCAAGTTAGAGATATACCAATGTAATTAATACTGTAACTATGGGCTAAGTGATTATTTATGCTCCGTTTCTTCCATGAAAATGGTACCAGCTACATTTTACTCACAATATGAAGATCCTGAATGCGAACATTTAGTCCTTCAATAACTCCTCTGCGCTCCTCAGTGGTAATGGGATAAGGGTATACATGACAATGATAGCTGAAGAAAAAAAATACAGAACCCTGTATTAAAAGCCACGCACTGATAAAAGATCCATAAGGTGCAGATCCGCCATTATGGGTGTGAATCTGGTCTCCCCAAGCAAACATGTGAAAAACATGAGAGGCCATAGGTAGATGGCAAATTGGTTTGCTGTATTCACCACCTTCCCTTTCACAAATCTTGGCTTGAAATCTACCTTGGGTCACAAGAAGTTTGGTCTTGGTCCTTATGTGTGCACTACACCAAATCACCACATAATGTGGTATGTTTGGCCATTGCTGACCAAAAGAGGGCCAGGGCTAGAAAACGACACTGCAGGGGAGGGCTGAGGAGTGCTGTGATTTTGGACAAAGCTGCACAGAATTTGGGCATGCCATTGTTGTTACTCCCTCCCTCATTCTCAGAATTCTCTCCATTCCACTATCTAAATCACCTGAATATTTTTATTACTTTCAGACAAGTCACTCAAGCTATTTTACTGATGGTTTTAAAACAGTTCTCTGTATTTTTTGTTTAATCATGGTCTAGTTAGCGGAAGGCTCACCAGACTGGGAGTAAGAAGACCTGGGTTCTCTTCTGAGCACTGCCCCAGACTTTGTGTGAGCTCGGTCAAATCACTAAAACTCTCAATTTTTCTGTTTCCATTTTACAGACAGAAAAACTCCTTTGTAAAATTCTTTGAGAACCGCAAATGAAAAAGCAATATAAGAATTATTTGTTCCCCATCTACTGTTACCTTAAAGGCAGAGACTCTGAACCAAAGTATTACGACACTGACTGGTTTTAAAACCAAAACAAGAATCTGCAAAAATAATCAAAAGACTGAGGCTTATATTAGACAAAGAAAAAAATAAATAGGACTTATGAAAACACTAAACAGTATACAGTTTGACCCATTAAAGGCCTAATTCAACTCCACTAAAGTTAATAAAAAGACTGGCATTGACCTCAATGGAAGGTGGATTGGCCCTAAGTCGTTTAGTCAAAATTCAAATAGGAAACAATAGAAGCGTTACCATACATCCAATTGATAGGGTCACTCTTTAGCTGCATACTTAAACTAAATACTTGAGTAGGGATCTTAGATAGAAGGATTTATGCATTCTCTTTGTACATTACATAATTATAAAGCTAAGTTAGAACTACAAAAATAACAAAAGCCAAAATAATGAAAATTAAATCTTAAAAAGTATCCCATGAAATCAGCAT
The DNA here is from genome assembly GCA_007922155.1 of Mesoclemmys tuberculata. Lineage (NCBI taxonomy): Eukaryota > Metazoa > Chordata > Testudines > Chelidae > Mesoclemmys > Mesoclemmys tuberculata. Next base: position 9,565,832 of record ML675640.1, read on the forward strand.
TCCCAAGTAATGAAACAATGACCACGAAAGCAAAACTGACACAACATTATTCAATGTACAGTAAAAATAAAATTAGTTTTATTTCTCACCAGTCACATATCTTCTTAACCTTCTGGCCTATCTGTTCACCCCAAAAGGATATTAAAAACACGAACCATTTTGTGATTTCACCCTAAAATAAACAAACAAATGGATGTTGCTCATTTTAATTATGATTTATAATTCCACTACAATCTGATAATAATTGGTTGCTAGTTACTCTTATTCGTCTAAAAGGCAAAAATGTATAAAATTTCTGCAGCAAAATAATGAATTTTGAAAACAGGAGAAATACCATTAGCAGCATACAATTTACATCTTAGAATAGACTAAGAAAGGAAAATGTGTTATTGCCCTTTTTTCTTCTTTATGTTGGATTAAAACACATTTTGGGAGGGAATAAAAGATAAATTATTTTTTTCTACTTTTTCTTATTCACCTTAGAAATATTTGTAATATAAGAAAAGCCCATCCTTTTAAGAACTATAGTGTTACAAATTACATCAATAACAATATTTTCAATACGAAATACAGAGTACAGCAGCATGAGGCAGTCTTAACTGGCTTAGAATAATTAAATGATTAAAGGTTAGAAAAAAATCTTTGCAGATGATCAAACATTCCAGACTTTCTTCCTTTATTACTGCAAGGGCAGATAAAATGACTATATAAATTTACAGTACTGTACATGACTGGTTAATAAATACCTGAGTAGTCATTAATGCCAGGTAGCTACTCAAGGTATCCTGTCATAAAACTATCACCATTGCACAATAAGACTCTACATACGTCAAGCTGAACTGTTGGTTTTTACTCCTGCGGTGATAACAGGATCAGGACCAATAACTGTTTTTTGGTCTGTTTTTTTCAACAGTAGAGTAGAAAAGAATTTAACCTCCAGCCCAAAGATATTGAGAAGTCATTAACATTCCCTTTTTACCTACTGCAGAATGACTAATGACCCTTCACCTGAGAATCACCTCACTCAACTGTATGATGAGTAAGCATAATGACATGGTAACTGTTTACTCACTGTATCTGGATCTTCCAGACATTCATTCAGCTCTGCATAAGTAAGGATGGTATATCCTTTGCAGACTCTCCATAGCATTTTTTCAAACGCTTCAATTTTTGCTTGGTGAACTAAGCCAGATATAAATCTATATAAAAACAAACTATAATAGTAAACCAAAGTCCATAGAAAAAGTCAAAACCTAACTATATGTTTTCTCTAAAAATCTAATTATAATAGTTTAGCATCAGCATTTCTATAGAACAAAATGTCATACTAAACAAACTGGCCAATTTTATTTATTTTACACTCTAAAGCGCCTAATATGGAAACACTACATTCTACACCGGGAAGGAAAATGTGCAGTACTGGTCTGAGCACACCTGTGTGAACCGGATCTAACGAATTCCCTTTGTCGCAATGGACAAATTACTCAATTATTCTGCACCTCATAGATTTCCCATTTGTAAAATAGAATACTGCCTACTTCACCAAGTTGTGGGGAGCATTTGTGTTTGAACATCACTTTGAAAATGTGTGTGTTAAGTATTGAACATTTTATTATCTTTACAACTTTCATGTTGTCATTACTATTTCATTAAAATGCTACATAATTACCTTGGAATAAAGAAGGCAACACACTAGATCATTACATTCTATTACTATAAACATAAAGCATTTGTATTAAGGACAATGTATCAGTTTAATGAACATGTTTGGTAGTATTCTGGGGCCAGTCCTGCTGCCATTAAGTCAGTGTCAAAAACTGACCTGGTAAATCTAAAACACAGTAGGCCAGATTCTCAGCTAATATAAATTGGTACTACTCACCTGAAGTCAATGGAGCTACACTGATTTACACCAGTTGGGGATCTGGCCCAATATTAAGAGTAGTTTTACAGCAGTGCATAGGGGCTTGATCTGCAACACTTGATAAGATTTCTGTTCACATATTTTAATATTACCTACCCCAGCTTGGCACCCAGCCTGTGCATACAAGTGTAGTCCACTAAAGGATCATTTTCTAAAGATGAGAATTCTTCATAATTGGCATGTAAACAGGATTCATACTAACAAATAAAAGACACAGATAAGGAAGTTCAATATTTTTTAGCTTGATATCATAAAACCAATTAAAAATTCAATGAAAAAAATTCCTATACAGGATTTCAGACAAGCAAGGTCTCAGGATCTCAGATGAACTGCTTTTTCAGCATTCAAAAATATTGCTGCAAAGATTCTAGGACAGCATTGTAACTGCAACCTGTGTATAAAAAAGGCAACTTGATCCTTCACCCAATTTCTAGCAGATTGCAATAACAGCATTTAAATGACTGAATACTGAGAGCATTAATTCTTTAGGGAATTTTCATTGTGTGTGTATGCAGAGACTAACACAATGGGTTCCCAAACCCTGACTAAGATCTGTAGGAGCTACACAATACAAACAATAATAAAGGGCATGATATTGCATGTTGTTGTAAACACTCTGCCAAGTTATAGAACTACTAATATGCTTATAAGACAAAATATTACAAGAAAATACAATCTTGCCAATGTAATACACACAGTACCTCAACAGGTCTTTTCACAAAGGCTTGTGTGACCTGCAACATGTATGTATACTCTGTCAACTCAAGCAGGTTTTTCTTCAGCTTTTCTTTGTTTTTAGTCACCTCCCTCAATTCTGTCTCCAGTTTCTGCAACTGTTCCTAAAAAATGGAAGAAGACCCGGTATCGGTTTACCTCTCCGTTGAAAATTAGGGATAGTTATTTATAATTATTTTATGTTTCTTGCCATATATGATCATTTAAAAAAAATATCAAGGGCAGCATCAGACAGTTAATTCTTCAATCTGGTCACGTTAAACAAAATATTTTCTAAAATAAGGAATGTTTAATCATTTTTTCTGATAATAAATATGGTCAACTAGCAGTCTCTTTTTACAGCTTATTCTAGAACTGAAATTTTGGCATCCCAATTAATTCATTTGAAACTAGGAGCAAAGGAAACATTTCAAAAAAGTATTTGCTACTGGTTATATATTTTAATTTAAGTAAGAGCAACAATAAATCTTGTAATCTAAATCATCTGTGAAAAATGCCTATTAGTGCATTGGCAGAAGACAATGACAAGATGCTAAAATCAGAATAACTTCCAACTCTGCTGAAAATTAGTTAAATCCTCAAAGAAGAAAGTTATTTATACTTGCAGAATACAAAAAGACATGTCCTTCATTCCCCTTACTTTTCTCCCACTTTCACTATCCATTAGTTTCCAGCCAGTTATGCAACACCCTTTTGGGGTTTTTTATATTACATAGTCTGGAGCTTTTTTTTTTTTTTTAATTACTAATGTTATGCGCAAATCCATGCATAACTTTACTCATGAGCATTCCCACCAAAATTAATAGGACTAACCAAGTGAGTAACATTACACAAATGCTTTATTGTGCCTTTGTCACTTGAGTTACACCAACAGGAAATCTGGCCAGCTATCTTTTTCTAGCCCAGTATCTCTTTTGCTTTGTTCTCACTTAATATCTATAGAAAGTACTGAATGCTTCCAACTCCCAGATTTCTCAATGCAAACTCAGCATGTTTAGGAGCTTGCAGGGTCCTCAGTTAAATCCCTACTTAGCTTGCAAGGAAAGATAAAACAATCCTATACTGTAACTAGCTTCTTTCACTAAAAACATCTGTATTCACACAATTAGAAAATTTAGAAACTTTACAAGTTAGTTTGCCTCCATGATGCAAGAGTTTCCCAATTTTTTTAATTATTAAGCACTGAAGATTGGATCCTTCACTCTGCCAATGCCACTTTGCATTGTGTAAGCTTGATACACGACTGGCATCAGTGGTATAAATTAGGGCTGCCTGTGTGCATCCTAATCAGAATTAGGGCCTAAAAGGTTTTACAGTATGAATGACTGAATTTTCAATGAGAAGATTATAAAACATATATAATTCAACTCAACTCTGCATTTTACAAATAACTGTTTCTACCAAGATATTGTAAATGGAAATCATTTCAATAGCATCTAAACAAAACAGGTGTCTGCTTTGTATGCATTCAGTGCCTGTCCGTCTTTTACATTCAATACTGCCACTGACCTCCATCAGTTATATATGCAAAAGGACTGCAACAGTGGGTACATTCCCAAAGAGACATACAAGACTGAAAGACTACAGCCACAGTAGTTAACAATTTGTTTGGGAACCTCGAGAAGCCAAGTAAACCAGCATCCTCAGTATGTGAGAATAAAAGATGCATACAAGCTCTGAGTTAAGCAGACAAAAAATTAAGAGTTAACTTTAGCTCTGACACAGAAAAGCCCACATCAATGCCACACGCTCCCTTTAGTCTCTAACATATCACTGGCTGAAAGAGAAAAAGCTACAGAGGGGAAAGCCTGAATGTAAAGTAAAGGAATATTTTTTCTATGTTGTGCCAACCCAATAGAAGCAGTAAGGGAGAACTGTTAGGTTAAAAACAATAAAAGGACAAATACCAAAAGGGGCTGAGCCTGCAGGTTCTCGGGATTTATTCCAGAACAAAGGAACGCGAAATTCAGTTCCAAGATCCAAGGCTACGCTTTCATTTCCGTAAAATTCTTTAAAGAGTTACCTGGATTTCTAAAACATGTTTAAGCAGAGGGGCAGCAGGAGCAGCATCTCCTTCGGGAAGAGGAATGTCAGCTTTCTTAATTTCTTGCACTAGAAATCCTAGGGAAAGAACAGAAACAGAATTGGAAAAAGAACTGTATTATGCAACACTTTTCAAAACATGTTACCTAGATAACTTATTTAGGGGCCCAAACTTGCCAGAATGCCTCCTGAAAGCTGCTGAGTAACCTCAGCTCCCACTGAGGGTGCTGAGCGTGTTGCAGAATCAGGCTCTAGAGAGCTTATCTTTTTCTGATTCTAATATAGACTTTTGAGGTACTGAGCACAGAGGGCCGTTAAAAAGGATACAAGGTGGTAGGTGGTTGTTTGGGGTGTTTTTGGAGGGGTGCTGTCATTCAAAATACAAGGGATATCTTTCTTTTAAGTATTTGTGGAATTAAAATATCTTCAGCCATTAAGTCTCTGCAGAAAAAAATCAACCCCAAGGACCTTGAGAAACTTTTAACATTTCATAATGTCACTTTCTATCTTCAAGAGACTCCCTGCCCCTAATCATGCTTTCTGCAAAAGCTGATGTCCTGCTCACTGATCCATGTGTGCAGTAAAGATTCTTCTAAGCTGGGGGCAAGGGTAGCCTTGACAATAAACGCAAGTCTTGCAGAGCTATGGAATAGTTGAGACGACTACTAAGGGTATGAAAAGGATCATAAGAGATTAGCACAAACATTTCCACAAAGAGAATTCATCTAAGGTATTTTTCAAGTGACATATGGAAGCAAGTTGAAACTCAATTAAAAAAATCTAATTACCACTAATCCACTAATTTAATAGCATGTGAATGTAATTATGGGCACAGAAGGATTTTTTTCATGAGTGATTGAAAGTTCAACAGCTGAGGGTCTCCTTGTGCACTAATATACTTAATTCCTAAGGAATCCATCCTAGAGAGAAAGTTTCATTTTCCTAACCAGATTTTTAAACCAAGTTTATATTGAAACTATTGCAATAATTTATCAGCAATATAGTTTAGTAACTCTTCTACTACCTTTTATTAAAAATATTTACTAGACACTTAAATCATGTTTTACACAGGTAAACAGACAACACTAGACTAATTTTACAGCTACAAAAACTGAGGCACAGAAAGTTTAAGTGACTTGCCCAAGGTAACACAGTGACTCAGTACCAGAATAAGGCCTGGTCAACACCTAAAAATTAGATCGACCAAGCCATGTTACCCAGGGCAGTGAAAAGTTTGCAGCCGGACCACCATATGAAGGTTGACCTAACCCCTGTGTAGATGCAGCTAGGTCACCAGAACTCTTCTGTTGATCTCTCAGAGAGGTGGATAAACTACACCAACAGAAAAACCCCTTCTGTCAATGCAGGAAGTTTCTGTGCTATGGCACTACAATAGCACAGCTGTAGCACAGTACCTGTGCCACTGTAGCATAGACTGAGGCTTGGTCTACACTTACCCCAGCGATTTGGCGGCAGTCGACGGGAGTTATGCAAAATATGCAAAGAACTTGCATAACTCCCTTCGACTTCTGGATCAACTGAGCGGGTCTTCACTGACTGCTCAGTTGATCCAGATAAGTCGATCTGACGGTAGCGACTTTGCCACCGTCAGTGTAGACATAGCCTCAGTCTAAGAAACGTAAATTTGTTTTCCCTATCAGTCCAGTGCCCTATTCGTTGAACCACTGATTCCCAAATTTCTAACCATCAAACACTCTACAGGATATATAAAAGAAAGTCTCAGATTCTGTTGTGATCAGCATAATAAAACACAGAAAAATAAGATCTCCAGTGTAATAGTACTCTAATTAAATAATGATATAGCTTAAGATAGGATTAATTAGAGAAAGAAAAATATTAGAACAAAGCTTACCAAGTATCCTTTCCATTTCTTCACACTTCTTCACTTCACCCACAAATTTTCTCTGAAATACACTTACACTGGGGTTGAGCTGAGGGAGAAGGAGGAAAAATATTCATTAAATATTTATCACAACAGTAATTCTTCCAACATAACCGATTCATTGCCTTTAGGATCCCAATCTTGCAACCACTTCTGCTCAGCAATTTTGCAAATGTAAACAGTCCAAATAGACTCAATGAAATTAACAACTTGTGTAAGAGTTTGCAGTGCAACTGCAGACAAGCTCTGTTTCATCTGAAGTCTGTGATACTACAACTAGGTAGCCTGGAATTAGAACCATCTCTGTGCTGGAGAAAAGGTACTTCTTCCCAAAGGATGCTCCTCTTCATTTAGGGAGATGTAGAGAAATGTTTAAACAACAAAATTCTATTAAAACAGAAAAATCAAATCTGACTCTTTTTCAGCAGACTGTAAAAATAATTACATCCAGTAGAGAAACCATTCCAATATATATTTTTTAATTTAGTGCCCTTTTGACTCCAAATTAAAGAAAAAAATTTAGGGTTCAATCCCTCACCTACTGGACTGACTGGGAGTTTTGTCACTGAACTTCAGTGGACTCTCATATATGGTTTGAAAATGAATTCAAGTAAAACATTTTTATTTTACTAAAAAGCTAAACTTTCCTAATGTCATAAATTGTATGTGCAGTGTTCATGAATGTGTATTCAACTTTAGGGCTGGAATTATAATGATTTTTGTATTATCAGCTTGAAAATATGTATGTATATTTTCCATTATTTTCCTTTTCTCTGCAGCACTAAAATTAAGGGTCTGATAATATTACCCTTAATCATGCGAGCAGTTCTTCCAAGATTAAGCCTATTGACGTCAAACAGTACTATTTACAAAAGTAAGGGTTGCAGAATCAGGCTAAAAAATGGTGTTTGGATGACAGGACATAAGTGGTCTTTAAACACAGTTTTAGTGTCAATTATTACAAATCATTTTCTTCCCATATACTATTTTTTACTTACTAGATCATAAATGAATTTCCCCCAATTACTTCCAATTAAAATATCTGAATGGAAGTTGGAAGAAATTCTGAAGTCTCAGCCAGTATGCAAAGATCAACCAGATAATGACAATGAATCAAGCAAACAACAAAACAAAATTTAGCTATCGACCCCCTCTATTTTACATTTGTCAGGAACTTGGTTTCACCTCTTAAGGAAATTCTGCCTATACCGCCAGAAGCAGGTATGCTTTAAAACTGGCCAAAAACAAAAAGTCTGCAATATTGATGAGATCAGAAAATGAACTCCGCATCTTTTTAAACTGTTTAGATCAGCAGTTCCCAACCTCGGAGTCGTGACCCCATTTGGGGTCATAACAATAAAAAACAGGGTCGCAAAGACGCTCGACAGCTCCTGATCAGGAGCACTGGGCAGCGCAGGGTGGGCTCCAGCCCATTTGGGGCAGCAGCAGCACCAGCCTGGCCGGGTCACAGGCAGGCGGCCTCACTCCTCCCTTTTTGCTGTGTGTTCTCTCTGCCCATGCACCCGCCCTGCCAGGGTGAGTCCTGGATGTGTCGGGACACCCAGCAGTGTCCAGCTTGAGACTGCGGGCCTGGAATCGGGGGAGGCACTTCTGGGGGCTGGGGCAGGAGAGATGGGGGTGTCTCGGTGCTGGGTGTGGTAGGAATGCCTAGAGCAGGAGAGTAGGTAGGGGGTGTGGTCACAGTGTTATGGATGGGTCCTAAGTGAGATGAATGAGGACAATTATTGCAAGGCAGTAAAACTGAGCCCTGGTCTACACTTACCTAGAGATTCAGCGGCAGTCAACGGGAGTTACACAAGCTACGCAGAGCAGCTTGCATAACTCCCATCGACCGTTGTGCTTCCATTCTGTGCACCATCTTCACTGCACTGTGCTACACCACGACTTCCTGAATGACTGAGCAGGTCTACACTGACCACTCAATTGATCCAGAAAGATTGATCTGATGGTGGCGACTTTGGCACTGTCAGTATAGACATACCCTGAGACAGCACAAGGGAATAGCCTACACTACAGCAGTCTGTTGCTGGATACCTATAAATAGCAGCAGTGCCCAGAATCTCTTTGGTGTGCCCCCTTCCCACACTTTTAAGTCTCAATTTAGCAACCATGACATCTAGGTTTGTTTAACAATATGACCACACAGTAAATATAATCCACAGTTAAAAGCAAAAATAATAAATGTCAGATAAATAGATTTAATAGCTATTATAGGCTTTGTATTCAATGTTATATTTTTTATTTTAAAAAACATTAAAATGATTTTAAATGAAAAATATAAATACCATAAGCATTGCAATGCCCTGACTTCTCTGCTGGGGTCACCAAAATTTTTCAGTATTTAAATGGGGTCACGTTGAGTAAAAGGTTGGGAGCCCCTGGTGTAGATGCTTCCACTGACCTATCACTTGGATGTGAATACATAATAATTATACCCCAAGACTCCCATATACTCCAAGACTGAAGTAAATAGGGCTTCACATGGGTGCGAAGGCTCACCCACATAGATCAGATTACAAAATCAAGGCCTAAATGACCTCCAAGCCAGGGTTAGGAAAGAATCTCCCCTGGCTGTGTTGACACAGACCTCAGAGGGCTTGGGGCATCCCTTTGCTGACCTTCTATTAGAATTAAATGGGTGTGTCCTGTATAGTCATTTTCAAGCAACTGTGGGATGAGGAGAGGTATTGGTGGCCCCCACCAATCTAGGTAGCTTTGCCATATGTACAAACTTTAATTTCTTGAAGAAGCCTTTTAACTGCACACTGCTGAAACAAGCCATCAACACGCTGGCCATCTCAGTGATTATGTTGCACATAGTAACATATCAAACTATCCCCTTCCAGGCTCTGACCTCACCTCCTTCAATGGCAAGAAAATGGAATGAGTTACCTAATCAGTCTTCTGCATCTCTAATTTCTGATTTGCCTCAGGAGATTATGAAGATACAGATATTAAAGAGAAAACTTATCTGCCAGTGTTGCTTGAAATTTCAATGGTGAGTTACACCACAGGTGGCTCTTTGAGTTGCCACTGAACCCAGCATCTCTGGGACTATTCTAATTTTCCTAACATTATTCCACCTCTTGGAAGTTTAGGTTGTGGGACAGTAACATGACAAAATCAATTTAGAGACTCATCATGACATCACAATATGGTGATATAGTCACACAGCAAAAATGTAAGAAAGTTGCCAGCTGCCCCTCAGTCTCTGATGGCTTGTCTACACTTAAAATGCTGCAGCTGTGCCACTGTAGCACTTCATTTAAGACACTACCTATGCTGATGGGAGGGCTTCCTGGCATAAGTAATCCACCTCCCTGAGAGGAGGTATAGGTTGACAGAAGAATTCTCCCACCTGCCTAGTAGTGTCTTCACCAGGGCTTAGAGTGGTTTAATTGCATCTCTCAGGGATGTGGAATTTTCACACCCCCAAGTGACAGTTATACTCAACTAATTTCCTAGTGTACACCAGGCCTAAGATTGTCCCTCACATCCTGATATTTATAGGATTAGGCTCTTTCTCTGCAAGATCCTATAACCCACAAGCAACCCCTGAAGTTCCTCCATGGATCTCAAAACCATTCAGGGGCCGAATGAGATATCATGGCCTTGTAATGAAGCAGCATTTTCACCACATTGCCTTGACGCTCCAAGTCCGGCCCTTCTGCCACAAAATGTTTTTCTGAAACACCGTCAAATCCACATCCTGGCAGTGCTTGACAGCACGATGTGGCCCCACAGAAAACCAAAAAGGTCCAAGCCCAACCCTTCACCTTGGTCCCTCCTCTCACTGCACCGATCTGGGGAAAGGGGTGTGATGAGAGCAGAGGGAAATTCACCCCACCGAGATTGTAATGGTTTCTCTCCGGGTCTCCCACAGGGGATGCAGGGATGTTATGAGGCTTCTAAGCAGGGATGCCTCTGCTCATGCTGAGTTTCGGAGGGTACCGCAGGGGCCTCCAGGAAGGAGGGAGAGTCCCAAGGAAGGGAGCTGTGGGCAGGAGGGGAGGCTCAGAGAAAGAGGGGGATGACACAGGTATCAGGAGGAGGATCAGGAGAAGAGAAGGGGGGGAGAGAGGTCGGGGCAGAGTGTGAGGGGGAGAGGTGTGGGGGGGAGAGGTCGGGCGGGTGTGAGGGGGAGAGGTCGGGGCAGGGTGTGAGGGGGAGAGGTGTGGGGGGAGAGGTCGGGGCGGGTGTGAGGGGGAGAGGAGGGGTGCGGGGTGCGGGGGGCAGGGGGCCGGTATGACGGCGGGTGGTGCCCGGACAGGAGGGGAGGCTCAGGGGGATGGCGCAGGCGGCCCCCCCCGCCAAGGCCCGGGCCCGCACTCACGTCTCTGAACGCGGCCAGGCCCCTCTCGCCCAGCTCGCCGAGGCACTCGTAGGCCGAGCCCGCCTGCAGGAAGAGCTGGGCCAGGCACATTGGCTCGCTGCGGAACAGGGAGCCCATGCTGAGCCCGGCCGCCGCTCGCAGAGCCGCTGAGGGGGGGTCACCGGGCCCTGGGCCGCGGCCGACCCGCGCGCAGCCCGGCGGGCTCGCCCCGCCCCGCAGCCATGGAGCGCGAGCGAGCAGCCGCGGCGCTCTGCAGCCGCTTCCGGCCTCCCCTCCCCCACCCGCCCAGGCCGGGGCCGCGCGGCAGCCGCGAGCTGGGGGCGGGGCGGGGCCCACGGGGGGGCGTGGCCGAGCTGCCGCGGCCTGTGAAGACGAGCCGGGGCCGCTCCCCGGGTTCGCAGCCACGCGCTGAGCTGGGCCCCTGGTCTCGTAAGGCCCGTGAGTTCCGCAGAGACGAGCCTTCAAAACTGCAGGGGAGCCTGGGGGCTGCTGGGCCTAGCTCGTGTGGGAACCACAAACCCCCCCGTCTTCACTAGGCTTTTGCCTAACTCGAGTTAAGAGCAACCTTTCCTCCCTACTGCAGACCCAGCCCGTTGAGACAACCACGCCAAACCGAGGGGCAGCTCCCATGTGGGTCACGATTTATCTGATACCCTAGCTTTCAAAGTAGCTCGGATTAACCATTGAAGCATGGGCCCATTCTCTTAAATCAAACTGAGGGCTGAAAAGCAGCAGTTGGGTTTTCCAACATGTAAATCAGGGATGGTTGTGGGCTTAATCAGATCCCCAAGGATAGGATAAAGGGATTCAGTGCTCAGCAAAGTACAAAATGGTTTCTTCACTCCCAAGAAGAGGACTTTGAAACCAGTATTAAAGTAAATGCCCAGGCCCTTGGGAGAGAGATGCAAGGACAAATTTGCTTCAGCAGCAGAGAAACAAACTGCTGCCCCTTCAGCGCGGCGCAGTGTGGAGGGAGCAGACGCAGTGAAGTTTGCAGTATATACGCAAGTGATTTACGTCACTTGTGTATTTCCCACCAACTACGGCCAAATCTGGAAGATAATTGTAGTCCGGGCCTTAGGCAGATACTTGGGACAAGCAAAGTGTTATTTTTACCTTGTCCCATAGTAAGAGAGCACTTAAATGTAAAATGGATAAAAGGAAATAAATGCTTTCTACACAACATAATTATCCTATAGAATACAAAGCTGCAAGATACTAAACCAAAGAGTTCAGTTTCAAGGAAGGAATTCTACACAGAGGAGTAAAAATAGGTTACCTAGCCTAAAAGTTACAAGGTCTATCAAGCTTTATTTTTCAAGGCAGGTGATCATCAGTTGGAACTCCCACCCACCACTCCATCCTCAGGCAGAGTAGCGCATAATTGACCAGCTTGACTGTGAAGATGTGAGTCACCTGCTGCAGCACTGGTGTAGGCCTCTTGTTGGATACAAGATACCTGACTAGACAGCCTCTTTGATCAGTAAAATAGAGTAGTTCCTGGCAATTTTTAATGTATAGCATGCTGAAAAAAATAACAGCTAGACATAAGAGTAGGAATTATGCTGTAATTGCATATTTCCAAATATATCTACTTTAAACCACAATATACAGTACATATATATTTTTGTAAAGAGGAGACATGAAGGGGGAAAAGATTGAATTTATATCTTTTTTTTTTTTGCTTCTGCAATATGTATAAAGGTTTGAAAAACCCACTCCCTAAAAAGAGAGGGTTTTTGTATCACAAATATCTAGTAGAGACTTCCTTGTTTTTGCTGGAAGAGCTAGTGGGGTAACAACATCCCTTGTTCACCTTTTTAAACAAACTTCTAAATATAATATTGGAGAAAAAAGCTTTAAGGAAGATTACATTACCATTCCAATTTTTAAGAGAGCTCCCTGTGACCCAAGAATCCCTCAGTGCCAACTGGCAAAAAGGTTACAAGAATATCCTAATTCTGGTACATATAGAAGAATATAGTCATCAAAGAATGTCATAAGGTATCAAAAGAAAGCCAGTGTCACACTAGTTACAAATATCATAAAATGTACTGTTATTAAGTAAGGAGTTATGTATATATAACAGAAACATGTTCTTACAGTTTATATCAAGGTATTAATCCCCCAGCAGCTGAGATGAAAAACTGGTTTCCTGTCGGACCAGAGTTGTTTATCCAGCTATCTATTGAAATGAAAACTGAATATTGTTTTGTTCAGAATCACCAGTCTGAATTAAATGCTGATGAAGAATTGAGAAATTTAACAGGAAGAGAAGAACAAGGGGAAAAGAGTCCTATCCGAGGGTGCACTGCAGAAATTAACTGGACTATAACAAGAGAAATGTTACCCTGCACTTAGGCAGTAGAGAGAGAGTGAGCACATTTACATTAATAAAAATGAGATCACAACCAGCCTTGATTGGATACTCTGCAAAAGACTTTGGGTGAGATAAGACTGTTGTAGCCAGGAGGATAGCCTGTAAAATCTAGTCTCTAGAATAGAGAATTGATTTTGTTTTATATGTACCCCTTCTGTTTCCATTATCCTTACTCACTATTTCTTGAATCTTGATCTTTGATAATAAATTTATGATTGTGTTCACTATAAATATATCTGCGGTGAGGTATTGTACAAGGAGCTGATCCTGAGTTGAATCATTCAGTGTATATACTGTTTCCTTGGAGACAGCATGCCTGATATTACTGTAAGTATTCAGTGGATAAAGGGGTGAACACTGCATGGACACTCTTCAAAGGTACTTGGGGACTGGGATGCACCTAAGGTTAACCTGTAAAATAAAGAAAGGGCTGGTATGGCCCAGAGAATATTGTCTGCGTGGCTAGCAGGCTGGTGGTGTCAGGGCGCTAACGCCCAGTTTAACACAAGCAAGTCTCTGTCTCTCACTGGGAGGCAGGAGGGTAAAACAAGGTGACTCTCAGTCCTGGGCAAGCTAAGATCCATCACATTCCCACTCTAGTTCTCCAGGGAGTCTTCCAGCAAAAGCAAGGAAGACAAGACTTGAGCTTACAAAACAAAAAACCAGCAGATTCTGTTCTTTTAAAAATACTTTCCTGTTTCTTTATAGAAGAAAGGAGAAGCATACAGAAGGAAAAATTGTTTTCCATTGCAGCTCATTTTTAAAAGATATACTTGTAAACAATAATTAGCACCACAAATGGAAATAAACATGGTGACTACTATTGCAAGTCAAATGATGCATTTTAAAGTGGTAAAACAGTTCCATTGGGATTATTGCTACTATTCCAAATAATTTATCCTCAGAGTGATCTGGAATAATGGAAAACCTAAATTAACTGTAATTTTCAATCTTAAATTGCTGAGAGAACACTTGTTGTGTACTTAATCATTAATTGAAGTTTATATCTTTTTATTGGTAAATACTCAAATATCTTAGTTTAGGGATGAATCTACCCAAGCACATTCCTGCACCCATGCAGTGCACCTCCTAAATCAATATCACAGGAATGCACTCAGGCAGATCTATTTACAGGATCTAACCCTTAATTAACAACTGTCTTTTTAAAAAACCTATTACAACCATATTCTATATACAAGAGACATTAATTTTACATGTCTGAGTATTTATATAAAAATATACATAAAATCTAGAAATTTAATCTTTGCAGTTTTATAATAAAAGTACTACTTATCGAAACATTAGTTGAATACAAAAGTATAAAAAACTGCATTATTAAAATGGTTCTCATTACATTCTCAAGTTTTAAAATGTAGTATTATTTCATGTTTTAAGGATTCTGTTACAAGAATTACTCAGAACAGCTGCAAGTAGGAAGAAAAATGCCAGTATCAAGCCTTTGGCAAGACACTGAGAGTATGGTTCTCCTGAAAGAAAAAAAAAAGATCTAAATAAATACAATATGAAAACCCCGTCCCTAAAATTTTATTTTTATATTGAATTAAAAGTTAGGCAAAGATAAGAAGCTACAGGTTACAACTGAACATGGGCCTGGATAAAATAATGTAGTACAAAACAATCTGAGGCCCCAGTCTCCTGCTGAGAACAACAGGGGCAGTCCTTTGTTCCCTGGCAGTTCTTACTGCAGGAGCAGTGCCTCAGTGGGCTTTACAAACATCAGCCATTTAACCCCCACAGTCCCCTGTAACACATGATCATACCCATCTTTTACAAATGGAAAAACTGAAAAGCCTGGATTGGAATTCAGGAATTCCTAACTCAATTAGCTGAAAGTGGACAAATGCTACAGACAGAGGCAGAATACAGAACTTGACTGATATAATAGAACAAGCCATGCATTCTTTTTACAAAGTAGGTTGGCCAGAAAGAAAAGTAAACAGACTGGGGGGAAAGAGGCGCAAGGTAGAGAGCTTTGAAAGGGGCTAAAAAAAGGAACCTCACTCTCCCTAAAACAACATTTAAAAAATATCCAGTAAACCCCCAAGCCAACCAATGAAGTCTTGTAACTATTGTTTATTTTCCCCCCACTAATCTGCCAAGATACAATATAAATTCAATCACAAACAGTAAAGAACAATTTAACAAATATACTTTGCAGCTTGCAATTTCCAAGACAGGAGGACTTCCCTTCCCTTCTAAAAAGTGTCATGTAATTTTACTGAATTTTTTAATGATCTGAAGAAATCTGGATAATACACTGTACTCCAGCCAGTCTACTTTTTTTACCTGTGTAATACCGTGTCAATGGATAAAGGAGTTGCGGCCAGCAAACTTCATTTCGATTGCAGTCATATTCTGTGTCGTTAATCTGAAAACTACAAAAACAATTTTAAAAAACTTTAAATTGCAGCGATAATACTACCAGACACCAGTGCAAATGAAGGGGAAAACAAATTAGAAAGCTGTCTGGGTTAAATAATCCTGCAGCTATTTCTTCATGAAATTATTTTTTCCTGAAAGATCAATTAAAGCAGGAGCATTAAACCTGAAAACTTCCTTTCTATGCAGTATCTCTGATTTTTAGCCATGGAATGATTTAAGGGAATGTTCTTTCTTGCAATGAGCAAAGATATACACCAAGAAAGAGGAGTTTGGGGAGGTAGTGCAAGGGGCTTAAACCAGAAGAACTGGGATGAAACTGAGCACAGGAAAATGTAAGTTGAATATAAGGGAAAACTTCCTTATGGTAAGAACTTCTAGTTCATAGAATAGTTTCCTGAAAGAAGTGTTGAAAATCTCATCTCTTGAGAAACTTAAAACTAGACTGAACAAACCAATATAAAGTTTACTATAAGAAACAACCTAGCCTTGCTGGGCATGACCTAACATTTATACTTTTCATATAAAATTCTATAGTTCTATTAGCAAGGGAACAAACCCTGTGTTGTGGTAATAACAACGTAATTGCTTGCCTGTGCCTACAAGGCAAGGGTCAGTTTAGGGGCTGATTCAGCACCCTTTATTCACCTGAGTGAATCTCACACAAGCAGAACTACTGAAGGACTTGTCACAAGGCCCTAGAGACTGAGTACCTTTCAACTCCCACTGAGATCCCACTGATTTAATGGGATTTAAGGCACTGAGCACTTCACAGAAACAGACACTTAACTGATAGAACAGCTGTGACTCCATGCAGTCTGACCAGATCCTAAGCCTAATGTCTATTTTCTAGCAATGCAAATTTACCATTTTATTATTGTTAATTTGGTATTTCTTCATAATATAATGCTGGATAACTGATTTCTGTAAAAAGTTACCTCGTCATTGGAATGGGTGGTTGAGCAGGTACTTTAATAAACTGGACTGAAGCAGTGACAGGAAGAGAACTGGATTTATTTTCACAGATAATCCCACATTGGAATTGCCATATCACTGTGGAAAAACTGAAAGAAAATTAACATATAATCACTGTAATTTATATAAGAACTATCAGATGGATGTCAAAGAGTGTATCATATAAACTAGCCATTAGGAAGTTTAGACATGAAATTAGATGCAGGTTTCTAACCATCAGGGGAGTGAAGTTCTGGAACAGCCTTCCATGGGGAGCACTGGGGGCAAAAACCTAGCTGGCTTCAAGGCTGATCTTGCTAAGTTCACAGAGGGGATGGTCTGATGGGACAGCCTAATTTGGCAATTAACTGATCTCTGTCTGCTAGCAGTAAATATGCCCAATGGCCTGTGATGGGATGGTTCTGAGTTAGCATGGAGAATTCATTCTGGCTGTCTGGCTAGTGAGTCTTATCCACATGCTCAGAGTTTAGCTGACTGCCATATTTAGGGTTGGCAGGGAATTTTCCCCCAGGGCAGATTGGCATAAATCCTGGGGAGGGTTCGCCTTCTTCTGCAGCATGGGGCATGGGTCACTTGCTGGTCGATTTTCTGTACCTTGGAGTCTTTAAATTATTATCTGAGTACTTCAGTGACTCAGCCATAGGTTAGGGGTCTACTGTAGGGGTGGGTGAGGTTCCGTAGCCTGCGTTGTGCAGGAGGTCAGACTAGATGATCATAATGGTCCCTTCTGACCTTAAAGTCTATTAGTCTATCTTATAAAGGGGTTTTTAATAATATTTACAGTGTATCTGTTGCTGTACTCTTGCACTGCATTTTCATAATTTTATTAGTTATTCTCTCTTTTTAATAAGAGCTGAACAATATCATTCACCTAAATCCCAATTAAAATTAAACACCAAGTATAATACAAATGCTTTGCATTTATATATTCTCTTTTCATCATGGCTAACAAAGCATTTATAAACATTAATGGAACCCTCACAGCACACCTGTGGTTCATGTAAGTGTCATACTAATGTTACCTATAAGTAAACTGAATTGCAGAGAAATGACTTGCCCAAGGTATCTCAGCCATCAGAACTATGCCCAGTATTCAGGGATCATGGCTGACCGCTATTCGGCGCAACAATGCGCATTTGCCATGCCAAACAAATACTTATTTTGCATGGACAGTGGGTAAATGCTTTTTTTTTTTTTTTTTTTTTGCTGGAACAACTTTGGCATACACACAATAGAAAATTTTACCTATGAAGGTTTATATTCTCTTCCTCGAATGAGATGGAATGTATAAAACATACTGCTAATCTGAATTTCTGACACTTGAAATTTATGAGTTTTGGGTATTTTCTTCTGGAATTTTTCACTTATGCTTTAAATAGTTTGCTACTAATGTGTGTATCCAGTGAAGCTACACAAGCTACTCAAGTAACAAAGCTAGTTACAGGCAGAGAAACATGGCTGCTAATAAAATGAGACTGTCATGTTAAAATAATATTTTAAAGTAATAAATTTCCTTATTGCTGTTGCTAGCAACATTAGAGGAGATTTATTTTAATTCTTTCAGTTCTAAGAAATCTGTTTTATTTTTCACCACTAATTTACTTTTTGCACATCTCACCTTGGAAATGAAAACAAGCTAACCAGAAAGTGAAACTGATTATATACTAGAGCAGTTGGATTTGGGTTGCAAACACTGTGAAGAAGAAGAAACCCAAACAAAACCTGAGATAATCATGAGAAACATGTAAGCAACTTTTTTTTAAGCTACATCAGTGTCCAAATATATCTGAACACAATGTTCACCAAATATAACAAGCACCATGATTCTGTTGTACCTGATCTGTACACCAAGTATCTCTTCCTGTGCAATCCCTTCTACTGCACCCACATCAGCAATGATTATGCGAATATTCAGATTAGCAGGAATATCTGAGCAGATGCCCTTCAAATTTCCAACACTTGTATTTGCATTAGGATTAGGTAGATCTAAACCTATTCAGAAAAACAAAGTTACTTAGATTTGAAAAAATATATTACAAAAATATTTTAAACACTATCATAATGCAGTGAGATACTAATAAACACTGCAGAGAAATACAACAAAAATATCTTTTCTTCCTTGGATAAAAGAGAGGTTCCACATTAAATACTGAGATTGTCAAAAAAAAATTTCAATGAGGAAATAAAAAATGTCAATTTATATCATGTGTACAGATTGACAATAAAAATAAAACTTTACCACAGTATCCGTATTTATATTTAATTTGTGGAGGAATGGGAGGGAAGGTATTGCATGGACACAGACAAAGAGGATTTCTCATCATTTGAAATTAAAACACAGTTACCATTCATCTTTACCGTGATTTTATAAGAAAAATATAATATTATACAATTAGAATATTTTAAAGTAAAACCAAAATGTATATTAATCTAAGCTAGAGATAACAGAAGAAACTTTGACTTACGTATTATTTCCACCAAGTCATTTAGATCACTGTAACTTGAGTTGCCTCTCTTCCCAACATGAGTAGCTTGTATTAATGAATTAAGCCTAGCAGTTACATCCTCCCTGCAAAACACTCATGTTGTAATACATTACGAATAAGCCTGGAGCTAGATCACTCTGGGCTGTATGTTGTTAGAGCTTGTCAATGCTTGTAGAGGAGACCCAGTATGAAAACGCAAGTGGTGCTGGAATTGATATGGATGACTCAGTAAGGTGACATACTTCCCTTTGAACCCGTAAACTCCAGGCTGAGGCATGATGCAATGGAGTGCTATGATACTGGAGGTGCCATCTTCCAAATGAGATTTAAAACAAGGATATTCAGCATTTGTTGTCATTAAATACCCATCCCTAGAGAGGAAGGCCAGTGGTTCGAACTCTAACCTGGGACCAGATTGTGAGGTCTTCAGATATTGTGGAAATAGGGGCCACAAGGGGACTTTTCACAAGAGATATTTATTAGTAGTTTGGCGTTTCAAAATTCTCATTGTAGGCATTTAACAAAAAAAACAAATTTCAGCTATTTGAGTTATTCCAGTGGGAAAAACGGGTTTTTTTTTAAATGGGAAAAAATTCATTTTATTAACATTCTCCCAACACCAAAGCAATTTAAAGGGTTTTGCAGAAACTGCTAAAAAAATCTTTTAAAAAAAAGAGAGAGAGTAAAAATAGCCATTTTCAAACCCAAAAGTTGAATATTTCAGAAAAATATGAATATATGGATACAGGAAACTTGTACGGGGACTGTTTTGCAACATCAGCTACAGTAAGACAAAACAAAAACCCACCACTATGATAACATCAGATTAGTCAAAGTGCATCGGTTTCTTATTTTGAATGCTAAGATGCGAGCTGTATTAGCATTTAAAATAAGCTACAAATGAATGCAAGGGCAGGGGGAGGCTAGCAGGAAGATTGGATGATCCACACATACCTCACCTTAACTGATTGCAATCTTCATTAATATCAACTTCTAAAATGCATCCAGATAGTGAATTTATTCCAAACAGAACTGGTGTAAAAGTTGCTGATGTACACAAACCACTGCCAACTACAAAATGAAAACATCCATTTGTGTTTCTCATATCAACTTTTCAGTCTCTAGCTTGCAAATTTGTAGAAAGCTTACTTGGATTTAGAATGCTAGAACAGTACAGTTCAAATACTACTAAAATTCTATTTATCTTAAGAGTGCATCCATCATTTTCATTTATAGCATCTTAAAAATTGCAGATTCTTTCAGTTCTTTGTTTTATTGCATCCATCTTGCACTTCCATGGAAAATGACAATATTTCAGATTACTTGTTAGTATATTTTCCCAGTATTTCAGTAATGGCCTTTTATTAAAGAGAGCATCATGTGCAAAGTATTCTAATTATGACAAAGGGAAATCTGATTTATACATATATATTTCATGGCATTTGGAGTTTCTATAATAAACTTATCTAAACTCCAAGAAACATTTGAGTAGCAACTCAGCACAGCAGTGGCGGCAGGTGAAGCTTCCTCTGAGGGAGGCGACCTCCTGTCCTGCCTCTTCCACCCCAAGCCTGCCCCCCATCCCTCCTCCCTTCCTGCCTCCACTGCTGGAGGGACATGGGGGGGCAGAGCAGCAGGGACCCTCCAGAAAGTGAAGTGGAGGAAGGGAGCAGCCAGGCAGTGGCGGGCAAGCAGTGGGGGGCCTCGGGGAAGGGGCAGAGCAGGGATGGGAAGAGGTGTGGCCACGACAGCCCAGGTGTCCGGCGGTGAGTTGGCTTAGCCTCTCCTGGCCTATTATACCTGCTGCCCACGCAGAGCTGTCTGGGAAAGCCAAAAATCAAAAAAGATGAAGCAATATACAAATCAGAATAAGAGTATTTTGGGCTTATATAGCAGTTGTGATAGAAACATAGCATTTCAAAAGGTAGTACCTGGTTGCCAAAGTTTTAGAGTGGTAACAGTATCAGAGGAATTAGTATTTACAGCTCTAACAGGTTTGCCAACTTGGTAACCTAAACACACAAAGAGAAATTGTGAACTTTTTATAAGAATTCATCAGCATTGACAGACATTTTTATAATACATATAACTCCCCGAGCTCTTAAATGTGCCATGGTCTAGTGAACCGAGTTCAGGAATGAAGGTTAGGAACTAATGAATTCTCATCTTGACTCCCATAGCTACTCCGTGACCTTGGAGATCATGATACCGGCCACCTCTGTAAAGCACTTGGAAATCTACTGATGAAAAGCACTGTAGGTGCTAGTTAGGTATTACAGTTAGTCTCCGTTATTCTCTCACAAGGGTGTTGCGAGGATTAGTTAGTGTTTGTAAAACACTGTCTAAAAGTGCCTAGTATTAGCATCTTGAACCTTTCTCATTTTGCTAGAAGTTCTGCCTCCTACAGTTCTGAACCTCTTGGCTAGCGAAGTGTTTAATTTCACAGCTAAACAGAACTTTTTATTATAGCAAGAATGGCTTCACTTCAAACAAAAGAGTATTAACAAATTGCAGAAAATAGCAAGAGCCAAATTCTATCTTGTGTTAGCTGGCTGCACTATGAAAGAGAGAAGAGGGCAAAGAAAGCCTCTTCTCTTCTATCTCCCTATGTCGACGCAGAGCAAGATTCCAATTCAACATTCAAGGCAGCATTAGGATGAAAACAGCTAATGCATCATTTTGTTCGGAATACTCACCGTAGCAAGCACTATGCCTTGTAGTGTTTTCAGGATCAGACCCTAGTATTTTAGTTATACAAAATCTGATTATACTTTTCAGCATCATCAATATTATCGGTGGCAGGGCAGAAAACAGGAAGGCTGTGATTATCAACATTAAGACGAAAATGAGAGCGATACAAGAAATAAAATTGGGCATAACTGGTTGTGGCTATCAATAAACATTTTCCCCCCATCAGTCAACAGAAGCTAAAGTAAAACAGTAGTATTACCTGGATTTCCAGATAGTTCTGTTGTACCAGTACTGTTGAAGCTTACAAAGTTTACTGCAAATCTCTGTGTCAATATTTCTAGTAAAAGAAAAAAATATAAATAATTTCTTAGCAAAAAAGTAATCCATTGCAATACTTTTGATATTTAAAAAAGCAATTGCATCAAAAACTGAACTCCCACTCCCCCCACCCTCACAGTCACCAAAGTCACACACACACAAACGCGTGCACGCGCACGTGCCAGCTGCCATTTAGATCCACACCTCTTGGATTGTGTGTGCATGCTCATACATGATTTCAGAAGCTGATTAACACATTCTATGAAGCTTCTCAAATCCTGCAATACAGGTCATTGACACATGCCTTTTTGTGTAAACCATATACTTCCAATCATTGATTAATAAATGACTACCCTAAAACAAATAATATACCAACCAGACACACAAACTGGCTCTTCTTAGTCCAATGGAAAATTTATTTCAAACTCTATTGTCTTCTGATGTTTGAATAAAAGTATTTGTCACAAAGCTTCTATGCTGAGAAAAAAAAAAACCTGTTTCTGAATAAGCAATTTTGTAGAGGCATTACAGTACCTCCATCACATAACTCTCCAAGGAGGATTGTGACATTTATTTCCTCTATTGTCTTGCCTTTCCATATGAACATATAATATTCTGCAAAGGTCACATTTATACATAAAACCTCACTAGGCTGAATGTCTCCTGCAAAGAAAAGAACAGTTCAAATGATGAAAACCATACTAATGAAAGAGGTTATTAAACCTTAATGAAGATTTTAATATAAATGCAATAAAAAACTACCTTTAACAAAATCTTGGGGATACCAGCCTTCATTCTAACTTTTTTTGAAAAACAAAAATGCCTTCGTTTTAGTGTTAGTTAATATATCACGTCAATGCAGAGCATCTATGATGCATTCCTCTAGCCTGTGATCTTCTACATGAAAGTGTAGATCAACTGACTGTAGGATGCACTTAATAAGAAAGGAGGTCTTTCAAAATACCAATCTATATGTGGATGGGGCTCAACTATTATATCATAACTTCATTACAACAGTTCATTTCTTTTGTTCTCTAAAATTACTTTTGCTGCTGGCTAAGATGTATAAGGACTAGCAGTCTGATCCAAATCACACTGAGGTCAATAGACTTCTTTACACAGACATCAAATGAAGATGGATTAGACCTTAACGTTTTTCACTTCGAATAACACAGTAAGACAAATTTTTTTTTAAGTTTCAGGTAATACCAAAGATCCCTTTTAAGAGTCACAACAGATAAAAAATGTTAGGCCATAAGGCCTTAATCATCAACTCCTTGTCTCTTTAAGGCTGGGTAAGAACAGATGTGTACAGAACAGACACATACCTGGTTTAGTGATGAAATTACGTACATCAGTTACATTCCCATAGATCACATTTTGTTGAATGGTGCCTGGCAAGAAAAACAGTAAATGCAGCAAGTCTAACCAGCAAACATGACATAGCCTCGTACTTTTTCCACATCCAAGAGAATTTATTGAACTAAAAAAATGAGTCAGAAAATAAAGCAGTAGCTCTTGGTAAAAGGCTACACAGTCATTACATCACAACAGGTTCCTCTGAAAGAGCATGCTTTACATGATGCAACAAAATAAGCTATTTTTGCTGATTTACTGTATTAAGATCCAGAGCGATATAATAGACCCAGCAATGCTCTCAGATACACAAGTACAACAGAAGGACAAAATTACATCCAGACACTTCAAGCCCCTGGTTGTACAAATACACATTTTCAGAAGAGCAATAAAGATACTGACACTCACCATTTTCCGATTATGATCAGAACTTTCTTATTAAATGATAATATATGATGTTCTGAAGGACTAATATACTCCCACAGAAGAAGTGCAACATGTGACAAGAAGTGGGGTGAAAGGAGTGTATTACAGTAAAAAGAGAATGTCTTACCTTCAAAATTTTATTGGCAGACAGCTTACGATATGCTGTCTTCATGCTGGCACAATGGCCGGGGGTAACATAACCCTATATCTGAGACCCAGAAAATGCTGCTCTCTACACCAGAAGTGCAAAGTGTTACATAGCAGGTACTTTTAGCTAACTCTAAAGGGAATATAGTGTCTGCCCTTGGATGGGGAAAAAAAACTCTTGAAACAGTCTGAATACATGAAAGAATAGGGATGCTCTTGATGCGGACAAGTACCTGAACCCTGTCAGGCAAAAGCTGTATTTGGTGAGAGAGGGGAAACTGATCAAGTCATACGCTAAGCGCCAAGTCTCATATCCTGAATCTGGGGACCCTATGGCAGGAGACTTGCCACAATAACCAGTCAGTCAACAGTGGAATGGCTTTGTAACGGACAAGTGTGGCCAAATATGTTCTCACAACCACTAGGTAATAAGAAAAATACAGGATATCACATAAATAGCTACCATATCATCAGTCGTAGGACTTTAATATTACTATATCTATTCTCAAATCAATATCAGCACATTTTGTCAAAACAAATGCAACATACCTCCAGTACCACTGTTTATCATCACATTATGAGACAATCCTTCCTTGTAAGCTGACAGACTGCTAACACATTTAACATCAAAATTCCGAAGGAATGCTACTGGGGCGTTTCCAACACACTGCCCAGCCATGGATTGCTACATGCAGTTCAACAGAAAAGAACATGAAGATGGAATTTATTCTAGCTCTACTGTTCAAGTTAAAAAGCAAATAGCTTTTTCATTGCATAGTGTCTGTACTATGCCCATATACACTTAGCTCAAAACAAGCAAGCTGTTAGACTACATTAATTATTTAAATTTAAAAAGTCAGATTTTTAAAAACAGCTTTCAGTAACATTACAATATAATTCAAGTTTCACTCTGATTTACTAGACTGACAACAAACAGTGACTTTAAAATAAAAATTCTAAAATGTAAAAAAAAAAAAAAAATTATAAAATGCCTGGGTAGTTGAGCATGGGGGTAATGGAAAACAAATAGAAAGAGTTTTCAGTTACAGAACAGAGGATATAAAAATACAGAAATATGTAAAGAACTCTAAATGCCAAATTTGTTTATATGTCTTGCTTAAATTCAAAATACTAATTATATATGGGAAAAAAATGGATAGTGCAGAGATAATGTTTATTTTTAACGTGAATTTTGTGCTAGGTGAAAAGTATATTTCACCAGCGCAAAACAGCTAGTCACAGAATTGCTTATATCTGTCTTTGACCTGTACAGAGATGTAAGCTTGAAGGACACTGAGGTAGACAAATAGGGGAAAATAAGAAAAGCCAAATATTGTTCACATGACGCTATTACCTGACGAACTGTAAAATATTCATTCCCTGTTGTCATAATTGGATCCCCTTGTTTGTAACCACTAGAAGGTATTTCTGGAACAGTTTGCAAATGAATCTTAAATGAAGAAACTTGAGATGGAGAACTGCAAAAAAATTTAGAAAATAAATGATTAGTGTATCACTTATCAAATGCAAATAGTTACGCATTCTCTCTTTCAAGTCTCCCTCTCTCATATTATCTCTAAATCCATACACACAATCAATTAAAATTCACTGTATAAACTTAAATAATCCACATATTTTAAAATGTTGATTTTCGATAATTCCTGTAAATAGAGCCCTGAATTAATACAAAATTTGTATCCACATCCAATCTGCGATCCACAAACTTGGTCCGCTGATATAAAGTGGATATCTGTAGATTTGCAGGGCTCTCGATATAAAATCTGTATCCATATCCAATCCACAGACATGGTCCATGGATGTGGATATCCACAGATTTGCATGGCTCTATCTGTAAATAACATTACTCACATTACACAAGTGGCGTAACAACTTAATTGGCATGTAACTACTCGATACATTCACTATGACTATTTTCTTAAACTTACACAGAACCATGGTAGAAGTAGCCAAGAAATGGTGTATTGTTAAGAGGAGACTGTACGCACAAGAAGGGAAACCAGTCAGGAGCATTGTTTGTTGTCTGAACAGAGCACAACTGGTCAAAAGGCAGGTTTACATTCCCACCAAACACTCCAGCAAAACATGATCCACTGAACAATTGCTTCATATCTGGAGTGCATTCCTTGAAATCAAAAGAAAAAGGAAGTTGTTTAACAGGACAGAGCTTCTTTTCTGCTTTACCAAGGATGCTCTCTCATGGCAGGCAATATTCATACCAGGGTTATTTAAGAAGTGTCTCTTACCACTATTAGGAGTTAAGATTAGAATGGAAACAGTGACACAAATGTTGTATTCCATAACACATTTAGCTGAGCCATAATATTTGAGTTCAATATGGCCTTTTAAATGTTTTCACTACAGTGAGTTTCCCTTTTAAAATTCAACCATTAAAAACCAGGACACCAACAGAAACAGTGATTCCAGTGAAATTTAGTGCCTGAGAGACTTCTGGTGAGTGCAGTCCTCTATTTATGTTGTTTTAAAGTGATGTACTTACTCTTCAAAGACTGATACAGTAGATATTAATGCATAATATTTTAACAAATAATTTCTCAGGTATTTTAGTGGACTTTGCTGTATTTCCCTAAGAGTACTGGTAACATAAAACTTTAAAGGGAATTACTTAAAAGTTAAACGTAATCAGTACCAGATCACAGCAACAACGAATATCACAAGTTCCAGCCGTCAGGTTACAAGGACAAGAGCCCAGGGGCTGAAACACTTGATTGGGGATGAGTGTTGCATTTTCTATAAAAGAGTAATATAAAATAAAGTTAGGCCATAAAGTTAAAGTTTTAATTTTGCATTGCAATCCCACTAATCAGAATTATATGATAACATTCTTTTTAAAAAGAAAAAGAGAAAATATGCATTAGAGGATGTTTCAACCTTATACATTTTATTTTTTAAATATTGACAAATAGGGCAGCAATAAAAGATCCTTGTTCTGTATCCAATTTTCCATTACCTTACATTTTGGGCCCAACCCACCGCAACCAAATGCACACTAAGGACACCCCTCCAACAAGCAACTTCACATCTCAGATGTCTACCCTAAAATATTAGAAGAACCCTGTTTGCATTAAGAATGAACAAATGGAAAATCAACACTAAAATAAAATCAGACATGAGATATCTACATCACTATATTTTAATCATCACTTTTATTCCGTTTAAAAAAATGATTAATTGAAAAAATTAAAACTATCACTACTAATTTGCCTCACAAGCAATAAACTGTGCCAAGATAGTTTAGCTTGGAATTACCTTATTAAATCAATTTTGCAGATGCCCAAAAGGCACAACTGCAGCCCCAAAAAAAAATGATGAGGTGAAATGCTGGCTGACCCCACTGAAGATAACTGGGTGGTTTGCCTTTGATTTCATCTGTTGTCTATAGCTCTCGGCCCCTGGCTCCCAGTCACACTTGCAGCCCCAGCTCTGCTCCCGGCCCCCAGCCCCCACTCTCAGCTCCTGGCCCCCAGCCCCTACTCTTAGCCTGTGGGGACCCGGACAAATTCTATTTGTAAGAGGAGGGGAGTAAGGGGAGGGGAGGCACAAGAGAAAAAGTTTGGGGTCCACTACTATAGATTATAAATAAATTAAAGTTTGGGGCAACAAGAGCTAGCACGCTGGGAAGTGCCTAGGAAGACATGCAAATATTAAAAAATGAAACTAAAACCAGCCAAGGTACATATTTCTTTTTAAACACCTAAATACTTACCTGACACATTTCCGGTAAAGGAAGAGTTGGCATATATTTCAGCTTGAATCAGGAGATTTGCCAACACTGTTGAACCACGACAAGCAGAAACTTGAAGAGTCTCAACAACACAAAGTGACTCCATGCAGCAATCAGTTGCATTAGAAAAACACAACTGCAGGTTTCTCATCAAGGTTATGGTCACTTTGGAAACATTCTGAAAAATATCAGTTCGAGTTTGACAGCTATTTTTAAATTTACTAGATTATATTTAGTTATACCCCACATCAGCTTTATGCATGGCAAGCATCATTGCCATGCGGTCCCATCTGCTACCAGTGTTACAATTATATGCAGAGGCTTCAATTTTATCAGAAAGAATATTTGTTTTGCAAGGATCCTGTAAGATAACTGCGATTTGTAAGCAAATGAAGCTGTGAAACGCATGCAGAATTTATTAACATATCTACACAGATGTTTGCTCACACATAAATAAATTACACTACCTCAAAACATACATGCACAAACCTAAAGCCAGTGTAAAGGATTCGTTTTTGGCTTTTTTATAGAGTCCTGCCAGCTGAGGATTGGACTGATTTTGCAGTCCATCAAGGCCTCAATTTAGCAACTACTTCAAGAGGACCACAAGCAAGGCAAATCATGATATCCCACAGAAGCTCCAGAATTCGTAAGAATAAATAAAAATGATAGTCTAGCATTTACATAGCACCTTTCAAAAGATATCAATCCCTTCACAAACCACAGACAGATAGCAAGTGCATCTACTTATGAGGGACATGGCAGCAGGCAACCACCAAGACAGAGTTGAATTCTGACACAGGATAAACTCCACCTCTAACTCTCTGCTCTTATGAAAAGTGTCATGGGATCTTCAGTGTCCACAAGGATGGTTATTCCAAGTAGTAAGAGATCAAAACAAGAAATCAAACATGGGTATTCTTTATGCTACCATTAAGTTAGCCTCACATTAATTCTTAATACGCCAAACTTCAACTCCCTACCTTTAGAGTAAAGAATCAGTATTTTACATACCATACCATAAGATTCAACTCTATTCAAATGCCATTCACCAGATCTGTTACTCTCCTTGCAGTTTAACAGTGGTAAAAGTCCTAAATATAAAAGAAAAAAAGGTAAAATTTTGTTTGCTGCTTTCCATCATTCTCATCTACACAGCGAGCAAAGTTAAACCCGAATCCTGCAACTGGCTCCACATGGCAGGATGGATAAAAATCCCTGATTTATTTCAATTGGATTTTGTTTAATTTTGTTATTTAAATTATAATAAGGTTTTCTTTTTAAAAATAAACCTGTTTAAAATGAAATCTAAATTTAATTCAAAACACGTTAAGGCCTAGACAATTTATAATTTCTTAAAACTTTGAAATAAAAAATTAATATCCTAAACACGAGTCTCCATAGAAAACTCTGAGTTAAAGGCTGCTTTTCTATATAAAAAAATAATCAGGGAAAGCCACCTACCTTTTGAAGTCAAGCTTTACAAATATGGAACCACAGTAGTAAATAAGCAATATCTTATTCACCATTTTCTAACATACTAAAAATGTACAATTAATAAGAATCTGAAAATATTAAACATGTCTGCTTAAATTAATGTACAAAGTTATACTCTAAGACTGTCTCTAGTGTATTCCATCTGCATAATGCAAGCACAAGTCATGAGTTAAATGTTTTCCTCAACAGCCAGTGCCTGCAGCATGATCCAAACCCAGTTTACCTCAGACAGACACTGGATAGATCATTAACGTACCACAATCACTTGAGGAAGACAACAGCCAAAGTCAGCACTTGGAACAATCTGCTCAGAAAACTAGCTAGTTCAACCTGGGGTGCAAGCACCCGAATATTTAGAACATCAGCCCTTGCCTCTGCTATTCAACAGCAGGGCACTGTGCTCCTGTCTGATGTCACCCATCTCACAGGAAGCTGGGAGATGTAAAGCTTAACAAACCTATGCATATTGTTACCAGGACTTTACGGGCAATCCCTTTGCCAACGCTACTGATGCTTAGCAACATAGCACCGCCCCACATTCACTGTTAGGCCTCTGTCACGCTGTTGGCTAAGATCCAGGAGAATATGGTCACTTATGCCATCACAGGGCATGATGGTGGAATCTGTTTGGCACACTACGTTTCAATCTGCCCAGGCACCTGTGGTCATCTCTAAACCATTTTCAAACAGGACAGGGCAACTGTGCAGCCAATCGCTTTAAATGGGAGTATTTCTAATGCAGCAGTGGTCAAATTCAGACTAGGTCACGTATTATTGTCAAGTGCCCACTGACTTACTTCAACAGTGGGCTACCAGCTCGCAACCTGGCTGATGATGATACCATTAAATGGCTGGGCACATTGCATATATGCTGATATATACTGTACCCTCCTAGGTAGCAAAAACATGTACCAAATCTTGTGTAACGACTCTATTTAGTTGTAAATCAATGTTTTAATGGTTGTATGAACCACTGAGAATACACCTTTCTTTAGAAAAAAACTGAAGTACAAATGGAAAAGTTGATGAAAATCAATTATTTAAATTGAGGCTTTCTACTTGATTTAAATCAATCTACCTTGCCAAGTGCGCAGACTCCCATGCCCACATGAAACCCACTGGAGACAATGGGGCTCTGTGCAATGCAGGTTGTAAAATAAAGACCTTATTTGGTCAGTGGGAATCCTCTTGAGCTTCCAGTACAAAGGTAATTGTAAAACAAACTATACGATTTTCCTTCCAACCATTTTAGGAACAGAAAGTGAATTAAGAGTTCAACTTATATTTATTTGAGTGTCATTTGAAAAATTAATAGTTTAAGAGATCTCACCTGTCTCAGTGTTCACATGAATTACATTTATAGACAGAAAAACGTCTGCTGAATTCCCAACTAAAAACGAACTGACCATGGGCCCAGACATGTGGATAAAAGATGGCTGAAAGACTAAAAAGAAAGTTAATTGGAATTAATATTCACAATAGCTTAAAAATCCTATATTGATTTAAAATGGGGTGGACATGGCTTGATTTTTCTTTTCTGGCATTCTTAGTTTAATTTAAAATATAATTAAAAATAAACAAATACTTTGCAATGTCTGTGTTAAGAAACAATAACCAGTTTCTCTCAGAGCTCAAAGGAATAGTGGCCCCACGACATGTTTGTTTTCTACACTCAAATCTCGCTAAATGCCTCATCAGTTCATTTTAAAATTAGCCCACAGTAACAAAACAAAACCGTAAGGGTTCGGGAGCAGGCTATTTCCAAATTTCTCTTACTTTTCAGGACACACACATGGTGTTTTTAATGGAGTCTTCTCTGCAGCCTTTGCTAAATATAAAAAAGAAAATTCTTCTACCCTAACAAATTATGGTTACTCCCACACACAAAAGAAACATCTAATATCCAGTAACATTTACCCATGTCAACATATTCTAGGGCCAGCACCTTTGGTTTCCCATACTGAAGAATCCCTTTTGAAAGCCAGATTACCACAGGACACCCATGGCTTTTTCTAACCCTTCCTTTTTGTCCCCCATTCTCTATGACCAAACAGCTCCACACAATCCACCTGCAGAGATCTATGAACACCCACTAGTTGTAGTCACTGATGGCTAACTCCCACCTACCTCTCCCATGAGCCACATGACCCTGACTTGTCCAACCCCCGGCCCTATGAGATCCCTCCCATAACTCAGTGTCCTTTCCCTCTTGCTTCTTCTATGGGTCTCCCCTCAGTCTGTACACCCCTCTCTAGTCTCGGTGACCCCCACCCCACTGTCCAAACCCCCTGCCTCTTCAGGGGTCTCTCTGGCCCCTCCCCATTGTCCCATCTCCCTACCTCTCCCATAGGTCTCCAGGACCCTCCACACTGTCTCATGATCCCATCTGCTGCTTTCCCAATGGGTCTCTCTCTGGCCTCTCCCACACCTCTCTTACAAGTCTCTGGGCCTTCCCACTGTCCCCCCACATAGAATCAAAGGACTAGAAGGGACCTCACAAGGTCATCTAGTCCAGTCCCCTGCACTTATGGCAGGAGGACTAAGCATTATCTAGACCAGTGGTTCTCAGCCTGCAGCCCAATAAGCACGCAGCCATGGGCCATGTGACATCCTCAGGCCCATACAGGTAGAATAGATATAGTTTGGATATGGCCCACATAACACATAGAGAGCTTCATATATAGCCCACAATGGTAAATAGGTGGAGAACCACTGATCTACGCTATCCCTGACAGTTGTTTGTCTCACCTGCTCTTAAAAATCTCCAGTGGAGATCGGCAGCCTCCCTAGGCAATTTATTCCAGTGCTTAACTACCCTGCCAGTAACTTTTTCCTAACATCCAACCCCGACTACCATTAGAGGTTAAGGAAAACAATTTTTCTCCCTCTTTCTTGAAACAACATTTTATGTACTTGAAAACTGTTCTGTCCCCCCCCGGTCTTCTCCAGACTAAACAAACCCATGCTTTTCAATCTTCCCTCATAGGCCACGTTTTCTAGACCGTTCACCACCTCTGGCCTCTCTCCAGTTGGGCCACGTCTTTCCTGAAATGTGGGCCCACAAGGGCCCACAACACTCCAGCGAGGCCTAGCCAGCGCAAAGCAGAGCGGAATCACTACGGTCTCCCTGTGCCCGTGTCCCCCAATCTCACAAGGGGCACTGCCCCCCATTTCCCCAGTGGGCTCTGGGCCACCTGCCCACACAGACCCTTCCCCCACTGCCCGCCTGCCCCAGTGACCTGGGCAGGGTGTATGTTTGGGGGGCGGGACCTGAGCTGCGCCCCACAGACCCGAGACCGGCAGCCAGGCTGGGCTGCCCGGTGCCGAGGTGACTCTAGGGGGACAGGCCCGGCTGGGGCTGCCCCGCAGAGGGGCCTGTCCCCCCGCCCAGGGCTCCATACGTGCTCTCTGCTCACCCCCACAGCTGCCCGGACCCAGCAATACCCACCGGGGCTCCCTGGCGGAGCCGGGATCTGGGCCCGCCCCGCGGGGGGCTCAGCCCCCAGCAGCAGCAGCGCCCAGAGGACAGGAGCGATCATGGCGGGCAGGGGCTGCCACAGACAGGCCGCGGGGCCCGCTTTCCCGCGGCCGCCATCTTGGGCCGGGCCTCCGTCGCTATGGAAACGGCTAGGCTAGGGCTCGCCGCCCGGCCCCCGAGGGAGGCGGGCTGGGGGCGGGGCCTGCGGAGCGAGCGCGGGGCGGGGCCGGCAGAGCGGGACGTCAGCGCGCCTGGCCTGGGGGCGGGGACTGATGAGGCTCCGCCCCCACGACTATTCCACGCTGGCAGCGCGCGGCACTTCGGCGATCGCGTCCACACGGGAGAGCGAGTCTGGCTCGGCTCGTGCGGAACAGCGGTAGCCACGCCCGGCCCTTGCCCTGGGGCAGCGCCCAGGCTGCCCAGCAGGGGCCGTGCTGCTTGGTGTTGGTGCAGTGCAGCAGGGGGGTCGGGTCTCTAGCGCTCCTGTGAAGGCATCTTTTTACCTGCCTCTTAACTCTAAATAGGGACACGCACCCTGTGCGCCCGCAGTGCTCCCCGCGTACAACCCACGCCTCGTTTTACACCGCAAGGCTTCCACTGCCTTCTGTAGTCGCACACGTTTGACACTAAGAGTCACCAAGAGCCTCACCTATCCAAGGATGCCTTCACGGGTGTGGACCCTCATACAACATTAACCTTTCATAATTTTTCCTTTGACGTTATAAAAAGGAAGGATTTAAAAAAAGGGGGGGGGAGTTTTTTAAACAAGTTGTTTTATTACAAATATTTATATAAAGCAAACTATAAATACAGTGTTCACATAAAATTGCATTTAGCTAATAAACAAGCCAATAAAAGATTGGCATTTTTAATAAAATTTTACACAGGAAAAACCCAATGAAAATCATAGAAATCACCTTCTGCATACACTACTAAAAATGAATTTATCTACAGTCCTGTTTTCTACCTAGAAAACAAATATTCCCATTATATCTCTCTGAGTAGCACATCAATTATTAAATCTAGATTAAAACGCCAACAGATGCAGTTACAGATTAAAAATAGGGAATTTTTCTTAATTTTTTTTTTGGTTTAAACAAAATATTTAGAAAACTGAGAGCATGCAGCCTACGTTCACCTGCTGGGACACAGAAAAAAAATCAATTCATAACAGAAGCCTTCTAACATAATCTTTCTTCAGTGCTAGTCAAATCTAAAAAAAGAAACTTGCTTTCATGTTTCAGAGAACTAAACAGTTTTCCAGTTTCAAAATACCTTAAAAACAAATCCCTACAAATGAGTGAAAAAAATAAATACACAGATGCTTCTGTTACTGAACTCCACAAGGAAATGGACTCATCTCTGTGTTACCCAATAATAGATTATTCAGGTGAATAATTTTCCATCCACTTTTGTTTTGGGAAGAAGACACCAAAATGAGAAAAGACTAAAATGCACCTAAGCAGACAACACCCACTAAAAGAGGATAATTTAGTGATGGTGCGTGGGGGAGGGGGAATCAAATTTGCCTCTTCACAAATGAAATTTAACTACAAACGGTGTTGAAAAGAACTGCAGAATCCAGCCATAACACCAAAGACTGGATACTGCAAACACATACGGCCATGCTTACCTTTACTTTAACAAGCATGCAGGACCAAAGTATTTGCATTCTGTCTTTGACTGTAAACGAACTCAGGGATGCTATGTTTTTCTATGATGGCAATTGCACCTTCTGCTTTGTACCAGTAGCTGTTTCTGGCTCCTGATAGTCACAAATAGGAGTTTTGATTTTAAAATAGTACAGAGCATGCATCAATACAACAATTTGTTGCTCACAGGGCTGGCGTGTACATCATCTGTGATGTTTTTTAATGTTTAGTCCTTAAACTAGCAACATAGATTTGAACACTATTACTTCTTTCATGCCCTATAGAAAAATGCCACCGAATTCTCAGCTAAATGCTGTTCCATGGAATTACACGAAGGAGGTAATGGTGTATTCAGATAACGTTGCTATACAGTTAATTTCAGTCTCTTCTTCTTGGCCTTCATGACAGGTGGTAATGAAATCTTAAAAGCAGTCCTGAAATAATACAAGAAAGAAAAAATAAGATATGTTGACTCCATTTCTAAGTCTCACTTAAAAAAAATCAAGAAGAGCACTTACTCGCATGTGCTGCAAATAGGGCTGAAGTTGCAGAATACTGGAAAATAAAAGAATATGCCAGTTTCACTAAAATAGTTACCTTGAAACAAGATAAATTAGGTCAGTTCAAATATATTTGTAAAACTTACTTGACAAACACACAGAGCAGACATAACCTATTTCAATGAGATTTCGATGACAGAAGCAAGCTGCTCGATAGTCAACATGAATGGGGGGTGGAAGTATTAGCTGGGATCTTTGCTCTTGATCAGGAAGAAATACCCACTATATAAATAAAAAATTATGCATATTTTAGAATCTGGGAGGAAGCTACTGCGTAAAGGAATTTGCTTTATACACTAAAACTATTGCAGAGAATAAAGTTACTAAACCCACCTGCCAAAGAAATTCACCTCTACAACTGCATTGGGTCATTAAGTAATTTGAGGAAGAGGGGAATTTTGTCCTCATTTACCTACCAGGAAACATTTTGATGCTCATACCGTGATAAATAAAAAACAGCCTTTTTAAAATTCTCAAGTCATTTTACGATGACTATTCATTCAACATCAATTTTAAGCATTTGTAAGGTTAGTGGGGGTTAGCAATGCCAG
Organism: Mesoclemmys tuberculata; assembly: GCA_007922155.1. Classification (NCBI taxonomy): domain Eukaryota; kingdom Metazoa; phylum Chordata; order Testudines; family Chelidae; genus Mesoclemmys; species Mesoclemmys tuberculata. Next base: position 9,601,471 of record ML675640.1, read on the forward strand.
AAGACACCCCCAGACACATCACAAATTTATCCACAGAATGCATACAGAACACAGAGCAGTAATGGAAGGTTTGCTGCTCCCCATTCTCTTTTACACACCACCACCGTGCCTCAAATTCTAACCAGTTGCAAACACCTCTGCAGGTAAGAGCGTACTTCAGTTACCATGGCCCATTCACTCACTGAGTGCTAGACCGAAAATGCCAACCAGGTTGCCAGTTCTGGTCAATTTTGGTGGGTTGGTTCTGTGTGGTAGGCTCTTGTCCTAGAATTGGACTAGACCAATTCATTTCAAATAGACCAAGAAACAGCTATCAGCTAGTAACAACTTTCAGTCAGCAGCAGCCTAACCTTGCCTGGCCCCAGCAACCCAGTAGTAAAAGCTTATATCATATTGTCATTTCCCTCCAGTCTCCCCATGCAAAATCAATGTTATGCACCAGCACTTCAGGGTACTGAATTAGTGGTATTCTTAAATACTTTGAGAGACACCTTCCCTTGTTGTTTCCCAATTTTTAGGACAGCCCCTCACCACAGTAAAGCCACACATATGACTATGGGAGCCAAGCGTGAAAGCTCTCCTGCAAAGCCTCTCCCTTGTCCATAGCCCCCAGGATATCCCACTGCAGCACAAAGAAAATGAAACCCAAACCTCAAACAGCTGAATCCCTAGGAGCAGTCTGGGTTCCCAAATTTCAACTTCCATGTCAGTTCAAAGAGTCTGCTCCTATTCCCAATGAAGTCAAGAGGAATTTTGCATCTGACTTAAACAGGAGCAGCCTTCAAATGCTTTTTTTTAAGTTAACTTACCAGCAAATACTGCAGAAGGGATGGCATCCGGGGCACTTTCAGGTATATGCCTCCTGTAATATCACAAGCCTGGAAAGCACACACTTAATATAGGAATAATTTTATATAAACCTGAACAGAAATTGCTAAATGCTACAAAAGGGTTAAAAAAGCCACACATTTTTCAAGTCCCACAGACTTCAAATCCTAAAGAAGTTATTTGCCCCAGATATTTCCATTCCTGGCTTTTGTACAGTCTTAGGGGAAGCTGAAAAGAGGAGGATTGTCCATGGAGAGAGAGATGAGCAAGGAAGTGTCTCTTCTCTCTGGTACTGCAGTAAAGGACAGATGTTAGAAATAAGTAGATGTCAGTGCACCTCAAACTTAGATACAGAGCTGATTTTTTTTAAATTAAGTTAGTTTCTTTAAAAAAAAATTCTCAGTTGTTCTTACATAGTTCATACACCTGAGAACACTTTTTTCCCCTTGAGTCCCAGCTGAAATTTTAAAACTTACAGGCTTCCCCCCTGCCAGCCTCTCCCTCCCAATCAAGAATTTAAATAAAAAGAATCTTCAGTTGTTTCTTGTACTGTCCTACATTAAGATTCTTTATCCATATATACTACCAAAACCAATGCCTACTCAACAAATTTTTACTCCCTGGAAGGAGAACAACAGTTTCCAGCAATCAATGTGTTAAATACAGAACAGTTTAGATTCAGGACAGTATGTTCCAGTAACAGGGAGAGAAGAATTGATCAGAAAAGTTTTCCAATGTGACAGACTATCCAGGAGATAATGTGAAGAGAGCTGGATTTAAAATTTGTCATATACAAGGGAGCAAGTGGGAGCTGTGTTCATTATCACACAAGACTTGGGTTTGATTTGCCCAGTCTCATCCTTCCACCTCCAAGCAAAGGCTACAAAACGTTGGAGAGAAGAATGATTTCAAATGTATCAAACTAGCTGTCACAAAATAGCTATTTTCAATTCTTCATCTAAGAACCAACATAATCAATGAGTAACAAAAATACCTAGATTGTACCTGCTGAAGGAGTCCTGAATCAGAGTCCAAAACACAGGCATCAATCAAAATATTCTGAAACCAAAAAAGATGAGGCTTACAGAAAATGGAAGTTACAACAGCACAGTAAATATAACTCTCCTTTAGCATTACTGCGGAGATCTAGTTTAGCTATAAGCATGCTACATACATATAAGACTGCTGAGACTGGACTTTTGGCACCAAAATTTAAGCTCTTTTACTTTAACCATTGCATGCACCACATCATCCAGCCTTCTCTCTCCAGTAACTGGCACTATGGGAAGGACCCGGATAAAACTTGTCTAATATACAGTATCTAATTCTAAGATGACAGGGGTAAGGCTCAGTAGTGATTTTGGGCTGAACTGGTAGGCAATTTTATTACGAAGTGGTGACCTGGATCTACATTTTAACTCAGCTGCCTCCCTGCTTCTAGCCTGTCTGGCTAGAAGATGCGAAGACCTCCCCAAACACCCCTCAATCTGAAGCACATATGTAATAGGGATAGACAATCTTTAGGTTACGTGTCGATACTGAAATTACTGAATATTTATCCCAATAAAACATTAACTTCACCTGTTTCTGTGCTGCAAAGATCACATTCATGAAATTCATATACTGTAATGCACTGTCTTCTGCAGCTTTTATGACCTAGGTAAAGCAATGGATACCTATTAGCCTATGCAATACTATGACTGGATTTCAAAGCTCATTTAAAAAGTTACATACAGAAACTCTTACCAAAATTCTTGACTTAATTTCTTGACTGGCTACACATTGGAGACAAAGAAGCATGCATTAGTGTTTCACAGTTACTCCATACATTAGCTTCCAATATTTTTTCTTTGAAATTGTGCAGTATGATCATACACCTTGCTTACAGTGGGTAGATGAGAGACAGCCTTATTGGTATACTGAGAAGACCAAGTACCATGAAAAGAGCAAGAAAGAAAAATCTGACAAACATCAGCAGACTAAATTCAGGAGTGGTGTGAAAGCAGATACTACCATATTCATTCATCTTCAAAAAGCAACTGGATGGTGAAAAGCAAAGGAATTTCAGTCTCTCATTGATAGTTCACTGGCTTAAAGACAAGTGAGTCATTATAATGGGTTTCTGACTTGTAATTTCAGTCAATGCACACATGTCCACATCATAAAATCACCAACACAAATGGCTGTATTAATCTGTTGTCACAAAGATCAACTTACATACAGCATCATGGGTTGGTCCCCCAAGTCTTACCAGGCTTTAATCACAGACCACAACCACTCCAGGTCTCCTTTAACACCAGGCTTTCTTTCAGCCAGCCACCGCCTGTAGCATTATTCATGTGTATTTACATTCTATAGCCAGCTGCCCAACTTGCATCTAGGGAAGGGGAACAGTACAAGCTGCACCTAGTCCTGACTACTTCATTCTTCCTTGCTGTCAATTTATATAATCCTTAATCCCACCTATGGGGGTTGCTTCCCCTTCCATTAGCCTTTCAGTTGTTGTGCTATTCAGTTAATGGACATTCTCTGTCAACTATCTGTCTTTCAGTTAGGTTCCACTTAACATATACTGGTGGGTATTACAGTGCCTGGGTGCTGAATCAGCTTCCAACGCAGCACACACTGTTACACACATCAACCCCTGTATGACTGACCTCCAATGAGTGCTCAAATTGGGCAGGTTTCAATGATTACGACAACCAATACATCCCACTGCTGCCAGCTGAAAGAGTTCAGCATTTTCCCCTCCCGCACAATTCTAATACTCAGCTAAATATTCAAGTAAAAGAAAGCCAGTACCTTTTACTTCCTTGTTCATCCTGTGAATATCTATTACACTTAGTATTCAGGAAACATTTTATTCTAGGAACATCTGCGAAATAGATCTGTGAACCTTTCAAAACGTACTAAAATAGATCAGAAAAGCACTGCCTATATTAAACAATGTTACCCTCCTAGCAACACACACTGTACTGAAGTTTCTGATCTGCTGGTAGTATACTCATAAGTTGTAAATTTAGCATAATGAACTCACAATATTCGAATACAGAATGCTGCCTCAGAAGAGTTCAAGATTCCATACAGTGACAGTGTGAATAACATACGGTAGAGAGACAGATTTTGTAAATTCCAGTATTAAAAGGATACAACAAAGTGCTTTAGCAAGTGAACCTGCTAACAAAGTTTCTGTTTGCTGGCCCTTCATGTCAGCTGTAACACAAAAAATACATAGAAATGACCTTTGAACAAAGTAATTGAATATTAAACATTTAATTTGAATTGTGTATTGGGCAAATAACATAAAAGCGTAGGCTCTAATACAGGTTCAATACAGTAACCCATTGACCTGAAACAAATTCTTGCATATTAACAAAATACAAAGTGATGAAGAATAAACTTTGGGAGACAAATGCAAAGGAGCTTCCATCTGTTCCTAGGCTCTTTCCAGCTATCTTGTAGTTATCCATATTAAGCTTAGGAATTTCCTTTTCTTAACATCATCCATGCCTGTAGATAGTTGTCATACCCTACCTATTATCGTTTAGCCAAACTGTCCATATTTAATTATTTCAATCTTTATTAAATCAGCCCCTTATTTTTTTTCCTTCTGTCTGAATTCCCTCCAACTTGATTACAGCTTTCTGGCATTGAGCTGCCTAGAATTGGACAAAATATTTCAGGTGTATTCTCATCACTTGTGCAGTTGTTTTAGCAACCCAGCTCTCAAGTAGATTAGAATCATTATAAAGAGAGATAAAATGTGGAACTTAATCTCCTTAACGGTGTCTTTTTCACATGACATCTCCAAGTATTATTTTTCTTACTTTAACAGTACTAAAAAACTAATGAGGCTGAGGAACCAAATTAACCAAGCTGGCTATACTCTTTAACAGAAGATCATCTTACTTTTTGTCATGAGGTCTTTAATCTCCTCTGTGATTATTTCATTTATTGCAGTTAATAATTCATATTTTCCATCTTTGCTGCCAGAGCAATTAGATTCTACGAAACTACCACCATCTCCAAAGAGATCTGCAAATGCCCAGTGTTTTCCAGGGTATAAGAAACAACTAAAAGTGAGAAACAGCAGCATAAAATTAATCATTTGTTTTTAAAGAAATAGGTGAAGAGCCACACATTCAACCACTGCATCAAAATTTCATTCCAAACAATTCTTAGTACCCAGGACACTAATAGTCTAACTATGTAAGGAGTGTGTTTACAAAGCCCTAAATGGAATAAGTCCCACCAACATAAAATATCCTGATGGGAACTGACATTCAGATACCATCTGCCTTTAAAGAACTCCCCCTCATTTCTTAGCTCAGCAAGCAATCACCCCGATGTTCTGATAAGCTCCAGGAAGGAAACTTACACCTCTTTTGTCTTCTGTATCAATGCATCTCTCCTCACTTTTACAATAGTCAAGATTTTTATTTTTAATTTCAAAAGCTATCTTTCATCACGTCTTCCTTCTCACAACCCGTTTCTTTTGTTCTTTTGTATTAAATAATCACCAACCCAGAATTCCCTCCCCTTGCTGTTTTTATTTATTTGTTTTTAAGGGGGTAATAAGAGTATGTATTTTAACCTTGGTTTGAATTACGCTTTTCAGCACACTGAGCTATTCAAAAGAGGAATATGTGAAGAGAAGTTTTATAAATAAAATGATACGGATATAAGAAAGTTATTGTACCTTTCTTGGGTATGACTTGCTATTACAGCAAGTTTGTTGCTGCGATTCATAAATAGATGTGAATTTCCCATCACCATTACTGCATCCAGGCATTTTGATAATGTAAACTGTTGAAAAAAGAAAAATCAAAAAAGGACAGAGCAGTGTGTGAAAAGCTCAGGAAAACAGATGTACCAGAAGAGCCACCAAATTTAAATAAAAGAACTTTTAAAAAAACCTGGACATATAAATAATATTTTCATTAGGGTTTGGAATTTACAAAGGGAATGAACAATCCTCTCTGTAGTAGATAGGAAAGTGTCTGGAGAGCTTTTCCACTTCCATGTACATGCATACAGAGACAGAAATGGAAATTACATAAATATACAAAAGATACTGACACACCCCAGAACTGCTAATAATCACTGGGATGCTCCAGAACATGTGGCATTGGAGTACCACTTATATAGGGTTCAATATCTTCAAAGCACAGTACGAAGATTAACTAGTTAATCCTCACAAGAGCTCTGTGAGGCAGGAGTTTATACCCCAGTTTTAAGGCTGGGGAAACTGAGGAAGATAATTCACAATTTTCAAGCGTCCCCTAATCAAATGTGGGTGTCCAACCTGAGACACCAACAGCCTGGTTTTCGGATGTGCTGAGCACCCACAAATTCCATTGATTTCATCTAAAGTCTTGGGTGTTCAACATGTCTGAAAATCAGGCCCAAGATGCCTCAAGTTGAAGCTATTCAAATTAGCGGCCAATTTTGAAAGTGTCAGACTAGTTTATTCAGCCAAGGCTACAGAGCAAGTCAGTGACAACAGGTAGGATTAGAACTCAGGAGCAGCTTCATGACTCTCCATTTTTTACTCAATCAGACAAACTGTGCTGCAGCACCAATGAAGTCAACACATTTTTTTTAAAAGGGCATCAGACACAAGATGTTACTGAAACTATTTTATGATGATCCAATCAATATTACAATACTTTTGAATTCAAAGAGTATTTCAGTTTCTCTCCAGCAAATGCAGTTCAATCTGGATTATCATGGATTTAAAATAAAACACAGTTGTCAAAAAAAAAATAACCTACAGAAAAAAATCTATTGGAAAACATTGTGACCTCATGCTGGTCAGGAACCCTTACCTCCGATTCTCCTAGCACCTTCTTACCCCACCAGATAGGGTTGGTATCAACAATGATGACTAAAAGATTTAGCTCATCATCTAGAAAAGGAATTATAATACATATGTTTGAGAACAGACAACACACGACACTAGGCCAAATTTAAGTGTGTATAAGCAAAATACCATTTTGTTTAATACCCATTCAGTTGAGTGTGTGCACAAGTGTTTGCAGGGCCAGAGCCTTATATTCTACTGTTATTAAACACATTTTTCTTTAGTTACACTTCTCAGCCTCTCACACAGCAGCCACACAAAAAGCGAGCGAGGCCGTGTGACCAGACAGCCTAAGATTCAGCATTACTTCGGTCACGTACTACCCAAAATCCCCTAAACAGCGTGAAACACGGCGGGGGAGACGAACAGGTTCTGTCACACATAAGGAAACGTATTTTGAACCCCAATATCCAGCGGGGGGCGGGGGACCACTTTGGAAAGGCGGGCACGGAGTGCGAGGGGCCACCTCCGAACTCGAGGGGGTCTGGTGCTTTGCTCCCCCCCATTTTCCAGGCTTTATCACATTTCTCAGCCTCTCAGACCCCAGCCGGGCTGTGACCAGGCGGGGCCCCCCGGGCAGCGAGTGCATCGGCTGGGAGGACCCGCCACCCCCAGCAGCCGGACAGCGGGGCGCAGTGCCCGGGGCTGCCGATGCAGGGCGGGGGCCAGGGCCGAGGAACCCCAGCGGCGAAGCCCGCGGCGGGGACAGGCGGCAGCAGGCCGAAGCCGCGGCCCGGGCCCTGAGGCGAGCACGGGGGGGGAGGGGTGACAGACTCCCCGTCAGGCCCCACTTCCGGCCCCCTCCCCCCGTCCGCGCGGCAGGACGGAGACGCCTTGCCAGGACCCACCTGCGCTCATAGTGCCCAGCCCCCCGACACCGGCGGGCTAGGGCGTCGCTTCCGGCGCCTGGAGGTGACGTCACCGCGCCCGAGTCGCGCTGCCGGCTAGCTCGCGCGCGCTGCGGCGGGAGGGGGCAGGCAGGGGCCAGCGCGTCACCGCGAAGAGGGGCCGGGCGGGGAGGAGACAGCGGGCGGCCCCCCCCCCGCGCGAGGGAAGCGGCGCCGCGGCCATGAACGACGCAGGTAACACGGGTCGGGCCCGATCCCGGGGGGCGCGGGGCGGGGCGCCCCGTGCCGGGGGGAGGCCGGCGGCTGACGGGCCCCGTTTCCCTTGCAGACCTGATCGAGGCCTTCAAAGCCCAGATGAGGGAGGATCCCGACGTGGCCTCCGCCGTGGCCGCCATCCGCGCGCTGCTGGAGTTCCTGAAGAGAGACAAAGGTACAGGGGCCCTGGCGCGGGCCGTGCTGCGCGGAGTGGCGAGAGCGGGGCTAGAACCCACAGACCTGCTCCGCGCCCCCCCCCCCCCAGCTAAAGGAGGATGGTCAGGCTGCACGAGCCGCAGCAGTCCTGAGTCCGTCCAGCAGAGGGCAGGGGTAACCCGCACCCGGCCCCCACCCCGCAACATTCATAGGCGTGGAAGGACTCGGTTTTTATTGGTAAATATCGATGTCACTGTCCAGACGGGCACAAAATGTTCCTGTCAATAACTACTGACATTTACAAACAGCCAACGTAAGAAAAATGCTGCTTGCTAACTTACTAGAGAGTGTCCTTCAGTAATGGTTGTCTGACACCCCTGTCGTTTCCTGCAACTGTGAAAACTGTAAACTGATAAAAACTGAAAAAGATGCTAGAACCCCACAATTTTGCAGAACTATGAAATGCAAATCAATAAAAATAAGCCCCAATCCCATTCATGGTGTTTCAGATCACTGAAATTCATAGCGTTGTTACACTTCAGATGATTATTTAATTTTTGCTTTCTCAAGAAGCAGTTCTGCAGTTCACCTCTGCTTCCTAGATTTTTTCTTTTTCCACAAGCAAACTAATAATCCAGCTCCCGCACTGCCTTAAAATCAAACCCTGTGTTTTGGACCTGAACGTCATGCTGTTTTTAAAAGTTCAGGGAAGAGTTAAACATGAAGGTCTTTGAGCAAACAGCAGGGTACACTTACATCCAAAGTAAGAAACTTGCCTGGTGGTAGTAGTGCAGAAATAAGCCTATGCTGGGAGAAGCATGCATTACTCCATCAAAATGTGGGAAACAGAATTAGTACCAAAAGGGTTTTCAAAACGTATCAAGTGTTTGTTTCATTAAGTACAATCTGCTTTACTGGATATGTGCACTTCTACTCACAGAGTACCTAAGCATCCACTGAGCATTGCTGCTAAATTATGTCATTACCCTCGAGAACTTGTTTCTCCAGGTTTCACTCAAAGCACATTGAGAGGCCACCAGCAGAAGTCAACACTGCTGTTGACCGTGTAGTAGCATTTCATCAGTTTTCGTTCCTGACAGTGACATGTTTCAGGGGTGCTTATGTTCTCTTTCTATATAACTGTTAGGCTAGAGAAAGAGGGGTGGAGGGTATGCTGGAGGTAGAGCTTGTAAGACCATAAATTTTATATCCGGATTCATGGAATCAGTTGAAAAATTCACACGGTATAATAAGCTTCCACTGTATTTCTGACACTCTGAAGAAATACCAAGTTAGTCATTTGGAAATTTTTAAAATAGCCTCATTAGTGCCATACCAGAACACATTTAGCACAGGGCTCAACCGATTTGCTTCCGAGTTAGAAGCCAGCCCAAAAATTAAGGAGCCAGACAAAGTAGGCCCAGCAGCAGGGCACCATGTCTGGAGCACAGCGGACACTCCCCCGGGAAAAAAAACTAGGCACAAGCCTTAAATTTCTAGGTGCCATGGCGCCCTGGCGCCCAGGGTTTGTCAAGCCCTGATTTAGCATGTAATGTATCTTGTTTTGAAATGAAGTTTGCATGTCTCTCTCTCAGGTGAGACCATTCAGGGTTTGAGAGTAAATCTCAAAAATGCCATCGAAACGCTGTCTGGTGTTGACTCTTCGGTGGCAGTCTCTTCAGGGGGAGAGCTCTTTCTAAGGTTTATCAGTCTCACCTCACTGGAGTATTCGGTGAGTTTGTCACCACTTATAATACTTCACTCATCTATAAAGTAATCCTGGGCCTTAATTTTTGTTGCTGCTTTTTCCAGGACTATTCCAAGTGTAAAGAAATCATGATTGAACGAGGAGAACTTTTCCTTAGGAGAATCTCTCTTTCGAGAAGCAAAATTGCAAAACTCTGCCATACATTTATCAAAGATGGTGCTGTAAGTATGCCAGGACCTAATTACCCTGTTCTGGATGTTCCATTATTTCAAGAGAGGGAGGTAATGGGAGGGTTTATTAGCAGCGGTTAAGGCAACCACATTATCTGATGTTGGCTTTCCCAAGTAAAGATTTTCTTCCTACTTACCACCCATCACATTTGTTTATGCCACATGTTCAGATATTTTCTAAGACTCCTTTTCTTTCCCCTCCCTCCACCTTTGTTTCCATAAAAACTGACATTAAGCTTATGGCCCAATTTTAAGTGGTACCAAGCACCAAGCACTGCTTGCTTAAAAAACAGAAGTGGTGGGTTCTCAGCCTCTCTGTGTCAGGGCTTCAGTAAAAAGAGTGTCCTATAAAGTCCAATTTTCATGGATTGACCTCCCACTATTTGTAAATATACAGGAGTTTAATATTGGACAGGCCACTAAAAGTATCTATAACTCTTAATGTTACGTATTTGTGAAATCTGGAAAAAGTCATCTTACAGTAACGGAAGATCAAGTTTAAAACACTTGTGCATGGTAAACAATTACAAGAGTATGACAATAACAAATCTTTCTTGAAACTTGATAAAGTAGTAAAATGCCTGTTACTTTAACAGCAAATATTGACACATGCCTATTCAAGAGTGGTCCTCAGAGTATTAGAGGCGGCAGCTGCATCAAAGAAGCGTTTCAGTGTTTATATTACTGAATCACAGCCCGATCAAGCAGGGCAAGTATATGTCAGTTTTATCTTCCTGATTAATAAGATACTGTAGAACTAATGTCAACCAGTGGAGTCGTGATTTAAGAAAAGGTTATACTTATTTTTGAATTATTGAAGGGTAACTAACTATTCCATTGCAAAATAGCACATCCATCTTGACAGGCAGTCTACAGCAATACTGTAGAATCACAATCAACAGGCAATTCCCTATAGTAAGAGAGTGCATTACAGCATCCCCAAGCTTTGCAGCAAAGGTGTAACAAAGCACTACTAGGCAACCCATCTTTCCCTCTAGGAATGGTTGCTTAAAAGAATAGTCATCTTGAAGTACTTTTAAAAAGTAAGCTAATAGTAGTAGGTGTTACTTGAAACCATTTTGTTTTTTTAAGAGTGGGTTCCCTTCAAAACACTAAATAGCATATATTATTGATAGCTGTGTACAGAATTGTCAGTGTCCAGAGGATACAATGTAGTGTGAAGAAGAGTCAGGAAAATAGCAAACTATACACACTGTATAACAACTAATCAGTTTCATTTCTAATGCTAATTGAAATACCTGAAGATGGGCCCAATGAAGTGGAAGTGATTTATCACCGTCACTGAAGTAACATTTCCCAGTACACTCTGTTCATAGAATCTTGTCTAACACTAAGCAGATGAAAAAGCTGTGTTAAATGCAAACTGTCAATTTAATCACATTTGTCTGAGTCTTTTACCTTATATAATTACAAGTAACACTTATTATTTCTAAACTGATTAGAGTTTTACTCTGCATTCTCAATTTCATTATTTCCCTAATAGTCAGCTTGTTTACCCTTTATTTGTGGGAGTTTTTCATAAAACAGGGAGAAATAAAAAAAGGAGTGATTGCAGAACCACAACTAGTGGGAGGGAGATGCAGACAGGTGTGGGATCTATCATCAGGTTTCATTCATACATACTTAAAAAAATAGTTGTATCACATCTGTAAATTTCACTGATCTTTCTTGAAAGATTTCAAAATGTCATAAACATTATTTTAATAGGCAAAAAATGGCAAAGGCCCTTAGCAAGCTCAACGTTCCTGTGACTGTGATTCTAGATGCTGCAGTTGGGTAAGTTTATACATTACATTTTTAGATGTTAGTCTTTCATTGTCCTTCTGGGTTTAGTTTTAACTCGGCCTCCGGTGGCTAAGATCAAGCATAGTGTCTGTTCTTATCAGTTTAATATATATGAACTTCCCAAAAGTTAGTTCAGATTGGAACAGATGGGCCAATTGAACCTTTCTATGTAGTATCAATAGGCAAAGGCACAGCCACTAAACAATGTCAAATGATTTCACTTGTAAAGATAATATCATTGCCATAAATCAAGCCAAAATATTTGAGAATGTTTAACTCTCTCTTTCATTCTAATATATTAACTTAAATGTAGCATTTGGGGCTATGGGGGAGAATGGGCTGAGATAACTAAGAACGGACTATAACTAAGGGCTCCATTTTGCCTGCCACTGTTTTAACAAAATCAGATGCTTTACATATACAAGTGCAGTTACTGGACTTTAAAAGCTAATCACTGCTAACTAGATACCAGACTTTGAGTCCTAAATGCGTGAGGATGGAACAATGCTTTAGTAAAACTTAATTCTCCCACCAGTACCAAATGCTTGAGAGGCCACTGTCAAGAAGGTACACACCATTCTAAAGTGCTGTATTTTAGAAGATAGTTAAAGTAAAATCAATAAATTGATCAGTTAACAATTATCTGGCCAGATAATTGTTAAGACGGAACTGAATAAATGTAACTTCTCTCCTTATTAGCACTTTTAGTTGGTATTGCATTTCCTTTATGCAATACACAGACAGTCTATCAGTATTCTCAGTGAAGGAGAAAACAGATGTGAGGGGCACTAAGTAGGGAAAACACTGGATTAAAAGCATTTGGCATTCTTTAAAAGTATATTTTAATTGTGAATGTCTTGAAGTGTGGAGCTAAAATAAACTTATGAAGTTTATCTTGAATATCTAAATTTCTGTAACTGATTACTGTAACTAGTAGACTTCAGCCAAAATAATCCTCAGCAACTTTTGAGGTAAGCATTTCAAGTATGTTTGGAGAAGCAGTGTTGTTTCATATTTCTGTTTGGGTAGCTCAAGGAAGGATAACGTCCTAGGACATAAACAGGCTGCAGCATGCGTATATCTGGATAGTTGCAAAAATGACTAGTCTACGGGAAAAGCACAATGACCACAAGGTATTAACAGAATGGGGGGTTCTTTTTAAGTTACGTTTCTAGCACTACACAATATGTTAACTTTTTTCTTAAATAGCTACATCATGGAGAAAGTCAACCTGGTAATAGTTGGTGCTGAAGGTGTGGTTGAAAGTGGAGGAATTATTAACAAGGTAAGAGGTGGTGATTTTGTGTTTCTTCATATATTTGGAACAGACTGTGCATGTTATGGATTTTGAAAGTGTGAGCAATTTTTGCAATGTATTTCTAGTAGATTTTTACTCACTATAGTTTAATGGGCTCCTTCAAGCTAATGCAGGTGGTTTTATTCAGGAAGCCTCCCATTGGTGCTGATAGTTATTTGTGAATATCCTGTGTGCATTAGCATCACAATTAAGACTATTACAGTAAGTTGCCATCTTCCATAACCCATTGCAATTCAAGAGTCATCATGGTTACAACACCCTATAGTTTAAACTAAAATCAGTTGTGCTTCAGCCTCCTATCAGTTTCAGTTTTACAGTTGTCAGCATCAATAAGTCTATACCTTAGGCAATAACTTGTTTTACTTTTTCAAAGTACATTCTGTTTGCAACTTTCAGATTGATATGCAAAATAGTACACAGCCTAGAGTCAAGTTTGAGTTTGCAGATAGAAGGATATCCTTTGACTTGAAAGCATTAGATAAGAAAGCTGCTTAGAATAAACGAAGAGATAACTTTCCTCATTTGCCAGAATAGAGAGTGGGAGTCAAGACCATGGCTTCTGTTCCCTCCTGTGCTACTGCTTGCCTCTGTGCATCGGCCTCCTGCTTTGTAAAATGAAGATAATACTTGTCTACCTCACAAGGGTGTTGTGACTCATAATGGCCCATAAATAACTTTTAAAAGAGCGTTCTGTTTCTGAAGCTTGGTTTCTGTGAAGAGTTCCAGGTTTTTCAAAAGGGCTTTTAGTTCAGAAGTACAGTAGAAGAGTACTGTCTAGAACCACGGAAGTTTGCTGTCACTCTAGCGCTGAGCGTATAACTGTTTTCCATCTCAACTGTCTCCACAGATAGGTACAAATCAAATGGCTGTGTGCGCCAAAGCTCAGAATAAACCATTTTATGTGGTAGCAGAAAGCTTCAAGTTTGTAAGACTCTTTCCTCTAAATCAACAGGATGTCCCAGATAAGTTTAAGGTAAGGCAAATTCAGAATACTTTCTGACCCAGAGAACTGCACATAAATTGGTTCTAGGAGCAAATACTACCATAAATTTAAGACTAAGGATGAACTTACACCTAATGCACTGAAAATGTAGTTTAAACTTTTCTATCCAGGGTAAGTTAAAACCACACCTGACATGTAACATACAATATAGCTTAAACAAAAGTATGTTTGCCAATTTGGATTTTCCCACCCTCAATTACTTTACTAATATTTTATAGTATTGAAAAAGCCACCTGCTCCATGTATACTAAATCAAACTGCCAGAAGCAGCACCACTTCCCCTAATTGCTACCAACGTACTGTTCTTGAAGCAGCTCACTCAATACGCAGAAGCAGCTGGCTTGTTGGATGGATCAAGGGAAACTTCCCAGAACTATAAACTTATGTATTACGGTAGATGATAAAGTGGCAGTACTAGGTAACACCAGTCTATGCTTTGGTTAGAGCAGTGGGTTCCTTCAGCTACAGCTAGGGTCCATAAAGTTTGGTAAAGACCCTGTTGTTCTGCTCAAAAACGGCTAGGGCTAGGGCTGTGACAACTGTTTTCTTCTCCCCCCAGTACAAAGCAGACACCCTGAAAACAAACCGAAGTCTAACTGAGGAGCACCCCTGGATTGACTACACCTCACCATCACTAATTACGTTACTGTTTACAGACCTAGGTGTGTTAACTCCCTCCGCTGTCAGCGATGAACTTATTAAACTTTATTTGTAATGCCGCAGATTCACTGCCCCATGTGCTCTGTTGTTCAATGATCATCCCGCCACAGGGGCAGAGTTTGACTGATACAAATTACACCCACACGTTATAAAAAAAGACTAAGGATTAACGTCGTTCCCAGCAGCCTTCTGATTTTTACAGGGAAGAAGAAAGTTTTGAATTCATTACATATGGATGGACCAAGTTCAAAACAGAAGTGTAAGTCATTACAGGGTCAGATCTAAAATAAGTTCTTATAGGGTGCAGCATTCTAAGCATGTAGAAAAAAGACACCTAAACTTCCCACAGACAGACCTCTGAACAAGTTTAAAATTACTTAATGATCCCACCTATATTAGGTACATGTCTCAACAAAAAGAATCCACCCAGCTGATAGCTGAATTCTACAGTTCTTACTTGAAGCATTCAGTTCTGGAACAGCAATCTGATTTAGTTCCATCATCAAAGTTGCAGCTATGCCTGTGCCCCCAGCAGAGACTGAAGAGATTCTACTGGGTGCACATAGTACTGATAGAAGTCAAGTCTATTCTGTGGATGACTAACACTGCAGAGCACAGAATGAAGTGCCGTTGCGTAAAAGTATAGCATTACTAAACAAGAGAGGCACCTTCAAGGAGAGATGCTTGAAGCAGGATTGTCAACCTTCAGACTCTGAGTCAACCACAGCTTTGACTTTTCTCTCACTCTTCATCAGCCTCTTCTCAAACTCCTCCTCGCTAATTTTACCCTTTTTTAGTCTTTTCAAAAGTCTTGTGTCATTCAGCAGCTCCTCCATTTCATCATCTTCAATATCAGAGCCCTGCAGGTAGTTGAAACACAGTGGATTTACTCCTGCATGGAAATGATTAGGTTCTATATATCTGAACACTTCAGAAATAACCATATTAACTTTTTACGGGTGGTGCTTTGGGTGTATTGTGCTGCTGTCATCTATGATGTAGCCATATTAGGTTACTAAAAGAAACCCCAGATAAAATTAAACTTGTCACATGAAAGAGTGAGGGGCGAGGTGAGAGTTAACACTGACAGCAAAGCAGAATGCTTGTGTAACATTATACTTGCATGGAATATAGTGAGTTTGAGCCACCCCTGAGGAAAGGGCAGCTTCAGAGGAGGCTGTCAGGAAGGTGCTGAATCAGTACACTTCCTGCATGCTGCCGATTTTGGCCTATACCTGGAGAGCTCAGGTCTCTGCAGCTTGCAGGGCTCTTCTTGACTTTCTGCTACTAGAGGCTGATGACAAATCTAGGAAGGAATGGAGCCTAGTCCCTCTCTCTAGTGGGTTGACTGCTCACTTATTTTCTTAGTCACTTCTTTGAGAATGCAAGACACTCAGGAGCTGTAGCTACCTTTGTTTCAGATTGCTTACAGCACTAAGGAGTGAGATTGAAGCAATCCAGTCACTGGCAGAGGAGGACTGGATAGGATTTGCTTTTGAGCTCATCAAGCTCTGCTTTTGGGGGTACCAGGCAGTCAGTTGGGACAGACAGTTCTACTTTCTGCCCAACTGAAGTCCTCCTCTCCCCTTGCCTTTTGGGAGTGTTACAGTCTAACCTGGCTGTGACTATATTGCAGTAGTCACATGTGCATTTGAGTAAGTCAATTTACCTCTTCTCGTCGTCTTTTCATTGTCATTTTCTTCTCCTTTTTGGCTTTCTGCTTTGACCAGGCTTTATTCTTTATGAATTTTCTTTTACCTTCATTTTCTTGTCTTTCCTTTCTTTGATGCTCTAACAGTTTTTGCCTTTGTTTTTCTCTATTTTTATCTTTGAACGGAATGGAGTCTGTGTCGATACTGACAGGTACAAAGTCTGAAAAACACTTTCCTTTTAGTTCAGGCATCTTTGGCATCCTCAGGAGTGCAAAACCACGAGCAAGACTAGCAAAGTCCAGATCTGTTAAAATAAGGATAAAGTGATAGGCCTAATTCCTCAAATTACTTAAACTCAAGAGGAGTTCCACTGATCTCAGTGGTACTCAGGTGTTTAAGTACTTTGCTGGAGTTACTAACATTTCAGAGTGAACACCTCTGGAATGGAGGTTGGTTGTAACGTGGAAGGTCTACAGTAGTCTTTGAAAAGTAAAGATGCCAGCTGCTGCTGGGAATTACCTTTTATTCGGAAGATAAGACTGCATTCATGTTTGGCATAGGCCTGCACACAAGATACAAATGCTTTCATCCCTTTCTCAAACATGGCTCTGTCAGCTACAGCCATAGACTTCAGTTTTGGAAGAAGATCTACTACATTTTTCAGTGGATTCATTTCCTGCATGGGACACTTCACCAAAAAAACAAAAAACAAAAGAGCTAAATGTAATGGGTTAAAATAAGCAATGGAACTTCAAAACACATACTTCCTCATCAATTAAACCTCAACACATGGAGGATATTTACCTCCTTCATATTTTTTACTGATGAAGAAACCAAGGCAAGGTTAAGTGGCCTAATCAAGTTCACACAATGAATTCTGAGAGAATAGGGAACAAAACACATACATTCTCACTCAACTCTAATTACCAGACCTCACTGCAACCGTCCTATTGCTAATCTGGTGGAAATAGCCCCAAAACGAGAAGAATGGCATTACAAACATATACAAATTTTCTGTCATAGACTAAGATAATTACACAATGCAGGAACAATCCTGCTTTGGCAAGCAGATGAGTTATTACCTAATAAGTAGTTCTCACCTCTGTTTTCTGTTACTCAGCTAGGTTAAAACATCTCATATGTGTATGTTTTACAATTTATGAATTCTGATTTGAAAAAACCTTGGTTTTAGGTCTCATGAGTTCGTTTGCATTGTAACTCTTTTCTACTGTTAGAACATAAAAGCCAACTCACCTTTTGGTTTATTGAGAGAAAATTAACATAAGATTCTTCCATGGGAAGCAAAAACACAAGTGCACTGCCTAAATGGCCAATTCGAGCTGTTCGACCACAGCGATGCACAAAGGCACTAGAAACACAACAGAAAGCTGGTTTAAGAGGATGAGATGCTCAATTTGCCTTTCAAGCAATACAAGCTATTGAGTGGAAGGGCAAGTTTTATGGAATGAAATATCTAGGGGTAGTGTCCTCTTGATGTAGGGAACTAACTAACAATAGCAGTTACCTGAATACAGTGCAAGCAGCATATAACCCCCTCTCCCAACAATCAAAGCATCAGGTTAAAAGGAGGTAGGTGTGTGCATGTGTAAGTAAAATGACAACAGTGGCTGTAAAATAGAGAAATAGTCACTTTAATTAGCTTTATTTTTTAACCATCATCATAGCACCTCCTGAACAGCTCTGTCCCTGCCTATATCTCTGCTCCCACCTTACTGCCTTACTTCTTTCATTCTCTGAATGTCTCCCACCTTACTGCCCCTTTGGTATTCTTTCCTGCCACCCCTTATGCTAGGAACTCTCTTCCATATCAGTGTAAATGACCACTACCTTTTTCTTTATGTTAACCCACCTAACCTATAAGTGCTGTTATACATCCATAAGTACTGTTAAACACATCAGTTTTAACAAAAACTGCAGTGTTCCAGTCTTCCTTTGGGCATGTGGGACAGCTACATTGTTTTGTCTATTTATTCAGACAAAGTCTTGGGCAGGGAGTAGTTCTTCCACTGTGTTTTGTACAGTACAGAGTTCACCGTCCGCACTTACGTAGTACATTTACTTGAACAGAAGTGGGATTAAAGTTCTGATGAAGAACGGAAGTTGTACCTTGCACTGCTAGGTGGATCATATTGTAAAACCCAGTTTACTTCTGGAATGTCTATGCCACGGGCCATCACATCAGTGCAAACTAAAATGCCACTAGAAAGTTGGAAGAAAATGCAAATTTCCAATTAAATCATCATTTGAGAAGTGCCAGCCAATGACTCCCAATTTTTGCCCTGATTTATATTTTATGCATCTCATTGGAGGCTGTGGGAGTGCATGTCAAGGCAGAATATTTGGTCTTAACTCTCAAGTGTTTTAAAAGTATGCATATCAAAAATCAGTAAACCTAGTACAGGCTAGTTAAAATTTACAGTGACTGAAAATTCCACTAAGTATCTAGGAGAAGAAATATATTTTGTATTATAGCCTACATACCACTAATTTAAGCTTGATAATCAACTCTCTCCTTTAAATATGGAATTTGTAAATTATTTCCCCTGCTTCTAAATACCATAAGCATGATAAAGAAAGATCAAATGATCTAACTGCAGTTTCAAAACTGTATCTTTAAAAAAAGATTTCATCAACAGGAGACCCAGGGAATGATTTTGTTTCACATAGAAAGCTAAAACTGAAATCTTAATGCTTAGATGGCAATAAAAAGCATGTTCCAGGGCAAGAATTCCAGCCTTTTTCCAATGAGTCACAAATATTGCTAGGCCCTAATGACTGTATATATTGCAAAAATTATAAAAGCAGATACTTTAATGGAGATGAAAAAGCATTTTGTTAGAGATAAATCCACATTCTTTTGTTCATATGCTAGTAAGTATCATGGGTTTCAATTATTTTTGTCAGAGGGGAATTTTTACCATCATTTCTCTTTCAAATGAGAGTTACCCAAGAACAGTTTGTGTTATTGTTTTACTGGAGTAGTCTATTCAAATTCTCCTACCTTGGGAGTTTCCGAAACTCAGTAAAAATCTTGTTACGTTTGTGTTTCATTTTCCCATGAATGCACATTATTTTCACATTTTTAACTAAGGATTCCAGCGCTTTCCCATAATACTCCACACAGGCACAGGTACTGAGGAGACAATGAAAACCACAAAAAGTCAGCGTCCAGTTTTTTTGTAATCTGTATTTTTAATATTAAAATTGCATGTGGATTTAGCACTAGTGAAAGGTGATGCCTTGACAGCCCTGAAGGGTGGAGTCCTTTGCGTAGCCACTAAATAGGTATAACATGTTAGGACAATGCAAACTTCCACACAGTGCCCTGCCAATGTGCCTAAGTTCTGACCCAGAGGAACTCCACGGTTCAATTCTTGGCCTCTCTGCTGACATTACCAATTATTCTTGTGGCATGTATGAGACACAGTTATCCATGGAGAACAGGATTGAGACCATCAACCCATTTCACATAGGTTACTAGACAGCCAGCAAACAGATGGTGAGTTTCAGCAATTACCAACTTGTGCTGGATTTGAACAACTAGTCTGAAAGTGAATGGCATCCCCATTACTGGTACTCTGAGCCATCCAGTCTCTTGCTAGGAAAATTTGTTATTATGAAAAATTGGAACGTAGCTGAACAAGCTTTTACAATAAAGCTTCTAGACTCAACTATTTCTACCTGAAATATACAGGGAGTCTAAAGAAAAGAGATGCAGGACGTTGAACTAAATCAGTGGTTCTCAAACTTATTTAATCATGTCCCTCCCCCTCTTCTTCATGTCTAATAGTTTACACGCACCCCAACAAAAGTACATATACCAATTTTTTTTTAAATCAACATGCAACTCACTCACTAAATATTAAAAACAGTAAAACACTGATCCAAAACCAATGATCCATTGTAATAAGACCAAAAGCAAAACTATGGTTGTGGTCCATGCTTATAGTTAAATGTGCATACCACATCACAGTAAACAGATTAACATACAAATGGCAACAATTTTGTATAATACTATGTAAGCTTAACAAAGAAATCTGTCAAATTGCACAGCGTCATCTAGAGTCAAATGCAGAGTGCCATTTGAGGACCTGATATGTCTTGAGGAATCAGCTTTGTTAGTTATTCATTGCTGGGGGTAAAACACATGGTTTTTTCCCTCCCCCTAAAGCTTATCACACACACCTCAGAATACATTCTGTGCCCCCCCAGTTTGAGAACCTCTGGACTAAATGGCTTCCTGTGGACCCCTTAAAGCACTAACAGTTCTATTATTTTATAAACTCATCAAAGGTAGAAAGATGTCTTTCAGAACTAGCTTTATTTGTTTTGTGACAGCAAAAGCCTTTCATGCGAGACCTAAAATTAAGGGCCTGCCACTTCTGGTCACTAAAGATCCCAGACTATTTTTCACTTGAGTAGGAGCACTGCTTCCCAGTAACCCAGCCAAAATCTAGAGAGGGTTACAATTACCTTCTGCCTCACTACATATCCCCTAAAGTGTCAGGCAATCAATATTTTTCAGAGGTAATGCCATTTTAGAAGTACAGAAATTACTGTACCTAAATTCGTTAATTTAACGGTCTGATTCTGAATTTCTTGCCCATCCAAAACTCACTTTGAATTCATTCTGCATTCACCAGGAATGTAAGATCTAGCCTTACACGTGGAAAGGGCTCTGGGATCCTTCTGAAAGAAAGGTGCTATACCAATTGCCTATTTTTATTACTAAAAGCATATAAGTATTGTTTTAATGACTCACGTACAGCTGTCTGATACCTTAGTGTAGTAAGAAATAAACAAAGTTCACATGACCAGAGCAATTCTTTCATTATGACCAAAGTACAAGACAATCTTCATATGAAGCAATGATCCACCCCTTTTTGAGCATTGTACTCTACACAGAAAGCAGTTAACATGCTCCCATAGCAGATCACATTTAGTAGGTCTGTGTGTCATGCAGCACAAATAATCATTACCCCATTTTCACAAAGAAATCCAGAAGAATTACCTGAAAAAGACTAGATGTTTTTCTTGCTTGTGTTGTCGAAGAAAATGCACCAACTGATTAAATTTTTCATCTGCTCTGCATATCTATCAAACATCAAAAACATACGGAAAATAAAACAGTGGATTCAAGACAAGCTGATATACATTTCTACCATTCACCTCAGTATAGAGCTTTTGTGGTTCATTCATGCACTAATATAGGAGGCATTTTACACAAGTAACTCAAGTTAATGCTTGCTGAGACATATTCCACATACATCAGTGTGGGAACACTGTCCTTTATGCTTGCTAAAGTTCATTAAAAAGAAATAAACTAACATTTGAATTCAGCTTTAAAAAGTTACCTGTTATTGGAGGTTTTTGAAGCTGAACTATTGACTTAATTACAAATCTTGGTCTGAAATTATTTTCTAAAAGAGCAAATACAGAATTGGGGGTGTTCAATATTATCCCCATTTCAGATATGGGGGGAAATGATGTACAGAAATTTGGAGCAAGTTCCCCAAGGTTATAGAAAGCAAATCAGTGCTAGAGCAAGGAATTAAGACCAGCAATCCTGATTTACAGTCTCCAACTCAAGCTATTTGACAATTTTGTTTCAGAAGAATGTGAAAGGCTTTAGGCTTCCTTTAGTAATTGATTTATCAGCTTGAATCCTTCTGAGGGAAGCGCCTATTTCAAGCTTTGTTTCCTGCAATAATGTTACTAGCTGTTTTTGCTGCAGTATTAGCATGTTCACTGTTGCATTGTTTCTGAAGGCAACAAGGCTATCAGACTGCAGTGCACCAGAGTGCAACCTTCTGAGTTCATCATTATGTTTAAAACAGAAACAACAAATGTGGGGAGCAGGGCGCCTCACCATGTAGTAATTTTCAAGTCGCGTGGGTGTTTTCTGAGTGCTACTCGCTGCCACTCCCTTCTCTTTCACTGAGATGCGGACAGGATTTCGGAGACCTGCTCTCACCAGGTTCTCTACTTCTTGAGTCTGGGTTGCTGAGAACAGGCCAGTTCGTCTCTGCTTGGGCAAAAAGTCCAGAATGGTGTTTAAGCTGCAAGTAAACACAATTTTAAAAGAAAATGGCTCCAGATTTCCATCAAGAGGGAGTTTTATAATCAGTTTTTAAATAGTGATTTTTACCAAAGAATACTATGCATACAACATCCGTTGTTGCACTAACAATCGTGTTTTCCTGACTGATTATACCCCATGTGTGTTTGTATGAGATTTTAAATATGTCGTCATATTAGATTTACTTGAATGTACACTGCATCTGAATAACTATGTTTTTGATTATTAGACTTATGTTGTCCCCCGCCCTTGGCTCATCTCTTTTCCCCCCAAACCCTTCAGAGACTCTATAAAAACTTACAAGGAAGCTCAAAAAGAGGACAAGATCAGAGAAGAGTGGATCTCTGAAGAGGAAGAAATATCAAACTGTAGTATGCATCAGTTTATGTTAATGTATGATCAATTTTAATCTCGTATTACAAGATTTTTACATCAAGATTGATTACATCAATTTTTAATCTCGTATTATCAAATTATTTAGTGTGATGGTACCAATGGCAGAAGGGTATAAATAAGCTCCAAGTGCACTTCTCCTCCCATCTTAAAGTTAAAAAAGAAGGCATCACATATTGGTAAAATCAGAAGGATCCAGTGGTTAAATTACTTGACGGGGATTCAGGAGATATGGGTTTAATTCCCAGCTCTGCAAGTCACTTTATCTACATTAAGGAAATTTGCAAGGCCTAAGCCTTTAATTTCTTTGTGCCTCAGCTACCCATCTGTAAAAACAGAGATAATACTTCCCTATTTGAAAGGGGTGTTGCAGGATAAAATCATTGTTTGTGAGGTTCTCATATACTAGCTCGATCGGTATCACAAACACCTAGATTGGGACCTGGGACTCCTAAATTTGTCTCGTTGTGTGACCTTTTACAAGTCATGTAACCTTTCTGTGACCCAGTTCTTCACCTGTAGCATAGGAACAACAACTTGATCACATTAACAGTTGTAAAGGGCTTTGACAGCCTCAGATGGACAGCATTATAGGAATGCCCAGCGCGACTAGAATTATATTAACAAATACCTTGCTTCAAATCCCATATCTAGAAGTCTGTCTGCTTCATCCAGTACCAGCACATCAAGTGATTTCACATAACTTGCTAAATCCAGCCCATCTGCTTTTCTTCTGAACATATCCTCCAAACGGCCCGGCGTGGCAATAATGATATTCCCACTGTCGGTGATAGGGAGTATATAGTTAGGTTACACTTTTAATTGTACTTGGATATCAACAATGTCCCAGAATCTCATCATACCACAAACCTGTACTCAAAACAGTCTGGAACCCTCAAGTGGGGATTGGCCTGTATATTTCCGAGTATGGTAGAGATCTCAGTCCACTAAATACTTTGCTACTGCCTGTCTTATTAACACTTACAGTGCTCAGATATTATGCTGAAGGGCGAAAGAACAAAACCCTAAAGACAGATAACTTGTGCATACAACAGCTCCCCAGCTACTTAGATCGATCCTAGAGCTCATATAGCTATAAAATAGTTATGAAATGAAAGGATTCTGGGTACTGGAATTCAAATAAGACCCCCAAGTATATGCCACTTTATTTCAGACTTTCCACATAAGTATCACCACAGAAAACAGTTTGTGAAAATTACACATATTTGCTTAAGCAATATTCCGGTATTCACAACAATTCAGGCCATAGATTGTAAAAATTACTCTTCACAGAAACCAAAGATTATTCATCTACTTCTCCAACCAACATTTACATACTTTTTTCAGCTTCACTCTTCCCAAGCTGAACCACAAGACCATTTATTTAAGATCCTCTTCAGCACTTACTCCTGCTGTGACATTTACACTAAATAAGCCAACTAAAATCTCTCTTTAATTAAAAAACACCACCTCTTATTTATGCTGTGCACTAGCCCTAACTCTGTAACACACAGATTTTACATTTGATCCCTTCCTACTATTTTGTTAGTCCCCCATTATACTGTGCCTAATTCAGGAGGCAGATCCCGCAAACACAAGCACATAAATAACTTGATTAATGGAAGGCAATGGGACTATTTGTATATGATTACATACATCCTTAAATGTGCACAGGATTGATGCCCTAATTTGTAAACTCCCTGGGCCAAGGTTTATGCCTCATTTCTGCTCTTAGAGGCAGCAATAGAAATACATTAATGTATCAGTCAACTCACCCATGTTCTTTGAACTTTTCAATATCTTCTATAGGATTCCTACCACCGATCAAAAGAATCTGGCTAAAACAAGAAAAGTGTCACTCAAAAATTTGCAAACAAAAGCCAAAGGAAAGTCTGTTTTTATTACAAGCATACCTACCTAAATTGAACGAAGTGTTTTGTGAAATGTGATAGTACTTCATCAATTTGAACAGCTAACTCTCTTGTGGGTGTGATGACAATGGCTCCAACCTGCTCATTAGAACAAAAATGAAACACTGAAAAACAAATGCTCCAAAAGACATTTACTGTTTGCTATGACTATATGAAATTATGATGCTAAAGTTTCCATATGCTTCAAACACCATTTTAGCTAGAGTGCTAAGAAATAACCAAGTGATCTAATTCAACCATTTTGTATTGAAATGTGACAAAACATGATGCAACAAACAACAGACTGTAAGATACAATAATGCAAAATTTCTTCTAAATGCTTTTTCTTTTAATTGAGTGTATACACAAAACAAAATTAAGTCAATACAAAGATCTATTAGTGACAAATAGCATTGGAGTGAATTCAAATTTGTTAAAAAATCAAAAAACATTACAATAAAAAAGTGAAACGTCATACCTCTCTGATTTCATTACACTGTGTTTTATATTTTAAGATATCTTGCTCTCTCTAACCGTTTACAGACATCTTTTGCTCTCGGTAAATAAAAGCAATATACAAGTACAAATTATTACTAATCAATTTCACAAACTCTATGCAAGAACACAAGTCTGTAGGAAGCAGCACAGTACTTTAAAAAAAAGCAAAGAAAGGAAACTTGTTTTCAATTAATTCCTACTTATGAATGTAGTAAGGGCCTGATCCTGCAAACATTTAATCACGTGTAACTTCACTCCTAAGTAGTCCTATAAAAGTCCTCAATGTTAAATTACATCTGTATATTTATTTATATCTTCAGAACCCCTCAATTCATTCTTACCTGCATTTTCTTTAACTTTTCTTCCCGTCTGAGAAGAATTTCTAGTATGGGAATTACAAACGCTAATGTTTTGCCACTGCCAGTTATCTGTGAAAATTGAAGCAAAGTTAGTTTTTTGATGAATGCAGATACTTGTAAGAAAAAACAAACAGTGAATTGAATTTACAAAGTACTCACCGCTTCTGCAGCAACATCCTTATTGTTCATAAACAAAGGTATGGTTGCAGACTAAAGAAGACAGAAATATTGCACAATTACATCCTCACTGATTTATTAAACAAATCTTACGTAACAAAATTCACCCAAGGATCTAAAAGTGCTTTACAAAATAAGTATCATCAACCCCATTTTACAGATGGGAAAATGAATCCCAGGAAGGTTAAGTGATTGCTCTAGATAAACAGGAAGTCAGTGACTGACCCAGGATAGAAAACCCAGGAGTTTTGACTCCCCATTGTCCATTCCCAATTCTAAAGCACCAGCCCATCATCAAAGCAGCAGACTTGAACCAACCTCCATCACTTCACTAGAGCATCACCTACTGCCTTGCAGGGGCTACTTATTTCATAATGGAGCATCTTCCTTGGTACCCGGCATCCCCTTTGTGTGACGCACCACAGCAAACTGCACCACAGGGGCCCCACCCCACCACTTTTAAAAAAGGCTGCATGCAGACCAGGGACACTCCTGAGGGGCCCCTCCATGTACTGACCAGAGGGGCAGGCACGCCCCACAGAAATGCTCACACAAGCCTCCACTGCAGGAGGGGGCGGGAAAGGGCAAGGCCGCGAGGGCTCCCTCCCAGCAAAGGGCCCAGCAGGTACAACCGGCCCGAGACGAGAGGGGTCGCTACGGGGGCCCCCACCCCTCTGAATGTGGAGGGCAGGGGCGCAGCCCGCCCTGAGCGACGCCACGGGGCCGACCCCCGCCTATCTCCAGGGGCTCTCCCCGCCCCCACCCCCCATTAAAGGGGATGCTGGTGAGGTCAGGCTGGGGGAGGGGAAAAGACCCCCGCCCCCAGCCCTGAAGGGCCGCCCCAAAGAGCCCCGCAAGCGGGGCTGCTCCCCCCCTACCTGCACGGGGGTCATGTGGGGAAAGCCCAGCTCCCGCAGGGTCTGCAGGACGCCCGGGCTGAGCGCCACGGGCAGAGACTCCCACGTCCCCTCGGTCACCGCCTCCATCTTGAGCGGGCTCCCTTCAGTCCGTCCGTCCGCTCAGGGTTCCCCCTCCTCTCCGGTCCGCGTCAGTGAGTCCGTGGGGAAACGGTGGCCGGGCGCAGATACGTTCCGCTCTGAAGCGGGGAGCACGTAGCGAACCGCGGCTGCTCCCGCCCGAAGCCGACTCCTTCCACGTGCTGCCTCGCCTGGTGTGGCGCGCGCCGCCGGCTGCGTGTCAGGCACGTGCTGAACCCGCGCCACAGGCGGGAGTTGCAGCTGCCCGACCTGTCAGGGACCGGTTTTGGCTCTAGCTCCTGGCCCTAGAGCTGGATTTTCAGCCCCTTTCCCATCTCTTCTACTGGGCCAGACTTTTCCAGTGTTAAAGGTGCTTTTATTGAACTTTTTTTTTTTTTTTTTTTTTTTTTTTTTTACACATACCCTCAAAACCCCAACTCTAATTATACTGCTTTGCACTTAATGCCAAGGCCAACTAGTATCCCTGCACCGTTAGTCAAATGTATTGTATATTTAGTGCAAAAAACTTTCCATCTTGATAAGAAAATTAATAACATTCAAAGATAGGGAGGCTTCACCTTATTAGTAAATGCAGTAAATGGAGAGCTGTCCAAAATTCCTCCTACCCCCCAAAGAGTATGTTTCAATTAAAGTGTAATTTTCTTTACACTTGTTTTTTCTAAAAATATTTTAGAAAGCAAAAGCTCTAATGTGAACAAGATGTAGAGAATGTCCTAGTTAACCCTCAAGAGACAAAAACTTTTTTTTTTTTTTTAAAGAATTTGTTTGTTTATTGAACCTGGGTCATATTTAGATTCACAAGCAATTTTAAATGTACATCTTAGAATTCAATTTAGAAGTGTTTCACACAAAAATATTGGCACACAACAGTTGCACGAAGGTGTAACAGCCACCTTTTTTGAAGAATTGCTGCAAGTGTTTGCCCAAGGTTGAAAAAGTTTACCTGGAACATGAAAACCTGTAACAAGTTTTAAATTAATTGTACAAAACAGTTGTGTGTTACTTGTAAACCTTTCCCCTGCTCTTGAAAAGACCCTACACCCCTCCCCCAAAAAAGATTACAACTAATATAC
Source organism: Mesoclemmys tuberculata (assembly GCA_007922155.1). NCBI lineage: Eukaryota > Metazoa > Chordata > Testudines > Chelidae > Mesoclemmys > Mesoclemmys tuberculata. Next base: position 9,629,306 of record ML675640.1, read on the forward strand.
ATCAGTCACAACATAATCCTGGATCAGCACCCACACCAAAGACATGTCTTTAAATTTTTTAAACCCGGCATCAGATACCAAGAAAGGAAAATAATTGTTTATACAAAAACTGAAATCCACATGTGCCTGAAATAAAGAAAAAACACACCAGTACTTAGCATTATGCTAATCAGAACCAGATAATGGCAGAAAATGCCACTTAAATTGAATTAAGAGCAGCATAGCATTACAATAAACCCCAAGAACCATTAACCCTTTGGCATCAGAAATCCAGATTTCCTGAACACTGGTGCATTCTACAATAGTGCCAATAGTATGAGCCTGGGACCTGCAAGCACCAAAGGGTTAATAACTACTGTTTGCCAAGACACTGCACACAACTGGCTTTGATAGTTATAAACCTGTGAAATTAAAACCATGTAATTGGCTGGTAAGAAAAGGAAATAATGTATTTTAATATCAACTTTTAATTAAAAAATTCAGGAAACAATTCAATGTAATTAAGATCATTACTATAGATTTTTGTGTGTGACCAAGTATGCATACTACGCTGGAAATGTCAGCTGTCTTCTATTTATTATCAGTCATATCAGTATGAAGTTCTGCTTCATTTGCTCCATCTGGGCAGTACATGAAAGTGAAGAGGGGATTATTTTCATTCCATAATGTCTACTGCAGGATTAAAGATGTGAAGAATGCAAATAGTCACTGTTTCCTTAGACAGAATTGCAATTGATTGTGAAAACAAAAGTTAGAAAAAGACAGTAACATTGCTTATTACTACATTTAAATTATAGCATTTGCAGTCTGTTTAGACCTCATTTAGCATAAAAAGACTAGGCAGATTTCAAGTGAAAAAGTTATGCCAATTAAGTGACAAGATATTTTAGCACAGCTTTTGCTACAGAAGATATATAAAAACATTTCATTTTAACTAGGAACTTAAGCAAATAAGTTCTATAGTTCAGAAATCAGGGTTTAGAAACTAAATGACATTGTTTTGTGACCAAGATGTTTGGTAGACAGTGAAGTGAGTGTTTGGGATCATCAGGAAAAGTTTTCTTAAACAACTCTTCGGACTTCAAAAAATCTCTTCAGATAGTAGATTTGTCCCAGCGTCATGGCAACTAGTACAAGGGCTTCAAAGAATGACCAGAGGACCACTCTGCTGTTTGTGTTGTCATTAACTGTTGGAGAAAAAACAGAGGTACATGACAACTGAACTGTTTAAATAAGCATAGTGTAAGATATTTTACTGTTTAGTAAGGTGTACATGGTTATGACAGCAAGCACATCTCTGTGCATTCGTCCATACAACCTTTAGAATGCTAACATACGCTACACCTGTCAGCCAGGTAAGTGATTTAGAACAACTGTGTTACTCTCAAAAAGGTTAATACAGCTGACAGACTGGATATATCAATATAAAATGACAGGTACAAAAGGGTTATAAAGCCTAAAGGTCCAAGCAGACTTTGCCAATTACATGTCCATTTCTCCAGTCCAAGGAGCTAACTTTTTAGGTATCAGAAGCTCTTTCAATCTCCATGTCACTTATGAGCTGCAGCATCTTTCAATGCCTTACCCCATTTTCATTAGAACACTTATTAACCCAAACTCATTTATATGAGTTTGACTGCCACACCTGGTACCTTACTTCAGATTTGCTCCTCTGCTTTCTTCCCCTTTAGAGCAACAATTGCATTTCCTAACTTCAGAATCCAGCTGGTATTCCAATTCAGTCACGTCTATCAATCCATCACTCCATAGTGTCAATACAGTTTCCAATACCGATGGAACAAAAGTGTTGCCAACTACCACTAAAGCTGGTTAGTTTGCACGTACTGCAAGGCATTTTAAACATTTGAAGAGTTCATTGGCATGTCAAAAATGAGAGTTACCCTCAGGTAAATTTCTAGAATACTTCCAGTCTATTAGTAACAGCAAGCTGTTTGAGTCATGTTACAACTGGTTTGCCACTGAGTTTAAAACACTATTTCCCAGAGCCTAATGTTATACCATCATATCTTCTACATCCTTTAAAAAACAGCATAATGGGCCCTGTTAGGAAGATAGTAAATGAATATGGATATCATAGTTCACAAAATGTTAAGTCAATTCTTTTGCAGTAAGCATTATTGCCTGAAGAAAGCCTCAAGACACATTCTTCCTGGATGGGAAATTATGAACATGGACCATAACAGATAGAACCAGTGTAAAGCAATGCAGCAATTGAAGAATTTAATAATTGGATTTTGTTTGATGGATGTCCCCTCAGGAATCTACCTCATTTTCCCCTAGCCTTTGATTATATGTGTTTCTCTTTATGAAAGCCATTCAAAAGAATTTTGAATCCATAAGCATAAAGAAGAAGCTGGTGTTAATATACATTGATAAGTTCAGTTCTTCAGAGTTATAAGTGGTGGAAAATTGTATGTAATCAATCTTTTTAAAAATTAAGTTCCTATACAGAAAGTTCTAATGTTTAGTTATGTGTTCCACAGGGAAACAGATTTCCCCTTTATTTGTACTAGACTTTTTCTATTTGCCCGTTCTATTTTTAGTTAGGATTGTGTCAAACTCTGTTCACCTTCATCACATGAGTAGCAATATTTCCACTAATGTCAACGTGTCTACCTCTGCACCAAGGAGACAAGGAGAATTAGGCCCATTACAGCGAAGTAAGCCAAATTTATTTCAAGAATGAAATAATGCGTCCATCCAGCACCAGGAAACATATCACTGGCCTTGAGACATTCATGAACAAACCATTCACTAATTGCAAATAGTTCCTGCTTTTTTTTTTCCTCTTCAGATTTTACACAGGCAAAGCAGATAAACATTTTGCATAACAGAACTTTTCAGTTACACTAGAGACAGCCAGGTTTAAAGAAAGGATCTCAATGTTATATCACTTTATCATACCAGTAAGACTCAAGAGTTTTAAAATTCTCAAATAACCCAATGTTGTTAATAGATAGCGTCCCTAAAGGTCAAAATATTCTAGCATTTAAGAAAAAAACAGCATGCAAATCAAAGAAAGTCACATACTCGCTCTGTGTATTCTCTCACGAACTTCCATGTACTCCTGTTCATGCTTTACAGCTGTCATGGCCACTGCTAACTCATTAATCATCTCTTCTAGCTTGTTCTGATGAGCTGTAGAATAATTTAAAAGATGTCAGACAGTCTGTATTATCGACATATAAAAAAAGCTTCTCCTGAAAGTAGATGAATAATTACATTTAATTCCATATTATAGTTAGTTTTCTAAAATACATAGTCTATACAGCTGAAAACTTCTCAACCTTGTAGGAAGTCTTTAATAAGTAGATCTGATATTGTCAATGAAGGGAACAATATTTCTAAGAACTTCAAAGAGTCAGGTTCACAGGTGTCTTCCTTTACAATTTTATTTTACTCCTGAGTAGGCCTCCTTCTGCATGATGTCCAACATGGAGATTAGGGCAGGGGTGACTGATTTTATAGTCAATACTGGCCAGTTACATTTAATACATATATACTTTTCCAGAGAAGCTGAACGTGACATTTATTTGAACATATCAAAGCACTACAATATTGTGCTAGTACCTGTCCTATTAGGATTACCTTCATTATATGTCTTTCAAACACATTCTATTAAAGAGTACAGAGCTTTAATGCTATCTTTTCAACAGCACAAACCAAGAATTTAGTTTGAACTTGTGATATTGGATAAACAAGATGAGTTTCTGAAATGGTGTGTTTGGATACTCCTCTTGTGCTTTCCTTTGTAGTTGATATAAGGGGTAAAATCAGTTCTGAAGGAAGACGCCTCTTTCCAGGGACTGACGTGACATGATAGTGGCCTGATAATGGAAAGAGGAAAACAACACCGAATGATTATAGTAGAAGGATGGCTTGGGGGCTCACCAGATGCTGGGATCAGAGATCCAGTATTTAGTGGTTTGGATGTCACATGACAGTAGGATATTGTTTACTGCCTTCAATGCTCAGAACAATGTGCAATTCTATAGCATTTCGATTAATAAAGTATACTCATCAAAAATCTGTAGCACCAAGAACTTCAAGTCACTGCCCAAGAGGCTGACCTCTGCTACTAACAGTTTAGATAGCCTGCAGGAATTACCTAGAAGTTCAGGGCATTCATGGGACATTTAAGGGCAATACTTGACTTGGGAGCCACCATACATTACTTTTGCTTGTAAATGGCAGAGATTTTAGATGCATCCTTAAATGCTACACAAAGGAACTTTCTCTTTCAGTGTTTGAAAACCACACTTCTTTTAGGAAAGAGAAAATAACTTATGAGTTATGAATTCTGTCACCAAAAAAACCCTTTATAGTTGCCTGAGCAATACTGAGCTTACCTTACAGATATTAAGATACACCACCCATTTTCATGGCCAGCTGATTACTGCAATATGGGTAGCTTATTAGTAAAAACAAAGATTACTACTACATAGATTTGTTTAAACATGCTGAAAAGATATTTGCTTACAGGCAAACATCTGCCTTAACCCGAAGAAACTAGACTTGTGTCAGTATTCTGCATGATAGGTGTGCTATTCACAAACTTGAGAGAATCCTTTAAATCTTATCAATAAGATCTCAGTTAGGAAATTGTTAAGTACTCCAAGAACATTTCAAGCACTCACTTCACACACGGGTTACATATCTGCTATAAAAGAAGACAAAAGGTATTACGGTCTTCTTGCTAATTACCGTACTGTTAAATGGTTTTCTAAATTTTGTGATTCAGTCTGTTTTCCAAACATTAATTTAATTCTATGGTAAATTATATCTATTCATAATTTTTCACTTTTAGGCTATGCATTAGCTATAAGATTGTATTACAAGGAAGTGGTTCATTCCCCTCCAAAATGCCCCCACTTCCCCACATCCACTTCAATGACAGCAAAAACAACAACTATGAAATACCTTCAGTTACTGGATGTTCAGTATTTTAATTGAATTCCACTTAACAGAAACTCCTGATCATGTCTCCTGTTAGCCATAAATAACCCCCTGAAGACAAATGTTCATCAACAGTTTAAGGGCCTGATCCTGAGAGATGCGAAGCACCTGGACCACTCAATGGAAGTTGCAGGTGCCCACTATCGACCAGGATAAGACTTTCATTTTGCGTAGTTTATTAAAAAGACATTCTCATGCTAACAAACAGATGTTAAAGAAGGGGAAAAGCACAAGTTAGATGTTAGTGAATACATGTATGCAAAAGACAAGATGCTAATGAGCTTTCAAAAAGCAGTAGACATACCATCCCATGTATCTCCACCACCTAGGGAAAAGTGTAAGAGATGAACACGAGTATAGGACAAAAGGCAGCACATAAACCAGTAATTTACATGGCAAGGAGAAAATTCCATATTAGCACACTTATCGAAGAATTCAATGAATGTATGTTGTAATCTACATAGTGCTGAGCACCTGAACTGGAAATCAGAGTGTGAAACTGAGGAAAAGACTACAAGAATAAAAGCATTAGTGTCTAGAGGCAGCAGAGTGATTCCCTTGTCATTTGGCATTCTGTTGCTTAGTAGTGTCTGAAAATATTTAGATCCAGTTGTAGCTGCTCAAGAAAATGGCAAACTAAAAAGACTGAATGAGATAAGAATTCTGAGATTTCTACCACGGTACTTTGGAAGGCTCTGTGCAGGGAAAAGCTTCTACAATTAGCGTCTGAAGGTCACAATCAGAACCATTCTCCTTCCAACAGTTCTCCTCACCTTCTGTCTCCATGTCTTGCCCTTTTGGAGCTTCTCCAATATCAATAGTGAACATCACTATCTTAGGAGTCATGGTGGACATTCTGTTGCTAAAGCAAAACTTGTAAGTTCCATCCATGTGAGCAGCAAATGTGTATTTTCCACTGGACTCTCGGTCTCCTTTATAAATCCCTTTATTATCAGGCCCTGTAATCTGGAGGAAAAAAAGCAAACTTCACTACTGAAGTCGTACATTTAGAAAGAGCAAATTTAAACTAAACTCATATTTCATCTGGACATGGCACTCCTACAATAGATATCGATACCAACAGGATCTATATAACCTCTGACTTCCCACAACCAAGAAGCAGTATGTTATTTTTCTGTCTGCATTAGAACCTTTCAGAAAATCTCTCTTTAAGAAGGTGATGTGAAAGGCTTTTTACCTGCCAAGATCTGCATTATCTTGCAACGGTCAAGACAAACATTAACATCCAAAACTAAACATAAGATCAATGATTGCAGGGGAAAAACAGAACCCTAACCTCCCTTTCTGGCAGGAAAAGAAATGAGAAGCCAGCTTACTTTGAAGTGTCCCTGTTGTTTTAAAATATACAATTCTGTGCTGCTGCAGGTGCCATTTTTAGGATGAGACTGGGCCAGTGTACTGACCACTTGGGGTTATTAAAATCTTAAGGTGCCAGAAGTAGAGTGTCGAACACAGTGTCTTGGCCCAGGACCTTACACCTTGTTTCATTACATTTGCTGCCCTAGATATTGTGGGTTTAAACTGGGTTTAATAATTTTCTTCACTTCTTCTCCTACCTATTTGTATAATGTCACTGCGTAACTACAGAAAGTACCAAGAAAAGGTACTGCTGCATCTAGTCATTCCACTCACAAAATCACCCTCAACATTTTCCTTCCCTACTATAGCCCACATCCTCGTGTGAAAGTGCTCAAGACAGGTCTAATAGCTGGGATATTTCACTTCGAAGATGACTGCATTAGTGGTTGAAGAGCTTCCACGTGCAGATTGATCTGGGATGATTTGAGATGAAGTGTGTACGTTATTCTCCTACTGGCTTGGATCTGGGGGTGGGGGTGTTCAAAAAATGAAAAGCCCACAATTCACAACGTCCGTCAAATCCAATCTAAAGTTAAGTCAACAATTCATGCATCAAAACTGGGAAACTGCTGTGTCCTGTTCCTCTCCTCTCCTCCCCCTCCCCGGCAACTAATCAGCACTATTCTGTAAGAAGCATGCCCTACCACATCTCCTGCTAATAGAAGGCTCATCTTGAACACTTTCACAAGAGGATGTGGGATGGGGCAAGGAAGGCAGATTTTAAGAGGGTAGTTTTGTAAATGCAGTTACTAGACACACTAGTGCCTTTTCCAGGTGCTTTCTGCAGTTACGTTGACAATAAAGAGCAGTTGGCCTTGGGCAACTTGATCTGCAGAAGTGACTTAGCCTTTTCTGAGGGGATTTGGATATCTCAAGTCACCACCGGGGGGCCATGATCTAGCATGCGTGAAATAGAGCGTCTGCCAAATAGGAATTTGGCAGATAAGTCTGGCATGTAAAGAAATACAAGTAGACAGAGAGCGCTACATGAACATTCTAGCCAATTGTGATTAGTTGTCTTTGAATTCATCTCCACCTTGGCAGTCCCTGTCATCATTCTCCCTACTTCCATTGCTCTGAGCTATCCCAATTAATAGCCATTACACCGTGAGCAGTTGGTGGCCTAATCTCTGTCCCATTCCCTCCCTCTCTCCTCCCCCCAGGCTGTCAGTAGCCTGACATCCCTGCTGTCATCTCCTCCATCGTGGTTACACTCAGAATCCCCTCACACCACAACAGGGCACATACATACACTGCCCTGACCCTTAAAGGATTCTGCTTTTGCCCTTGGTAAGGTGGAGACTGATACAGCTCTGCTCCCCGATGCCAAAAAGCTTAACTTTGTCTGAGCAAATAAAGCATTAGTTTGTCACCCTCTCCTCAGCATGGGTGGATGGGAGGCTTGGCTGCGCCCAGGACATTCCATGTGCCCTTGGGTGAGCCAATACCAGGAGCAGGACCCCCACCTGCATCCCACTCCCCAGCCATGGTTAGCCCCCCTCTTGCTTTAATAGGCACCACATACTCCCCCAAGCCCAAAGTCAGCTGTCACCTCACAGTCGTGGCACCCCCCACAGATCCACTCCCCACACACTGCCTCACTCTACATTCTGCTCTCCCTCCCCAACAAGCTTCTCCCCAACCCTCTACAGCCCTATTCTACTCTTAGCTGTCTACCCCAGATAAATGATCTGGAAAAAAAGGTAAACAGTGAGGTGGCAAAATCTGTAGATGATACAAAACTATTCAAGATAGTTAAGTCCAAAGCAGACTGCGAAAAGTTACAAAGGGATCTCACAACACTGAGTGACTAGGAAACAAAATGGCAGGTGAAAGTCAACGTTGATTACTTTGCATTTATGTACATTGGAAAACATAATCCCAACTATACATATAAAATTATGGTAAATTCGCTGTTACCACTCAAAAAGACATCAAAAAGTCATTGTGGACAGTTCTCTGAAAACACACATGCAATGTGCAGTGTCAGTCAAAAAAGCTAACAATGTTGGGGATCATAAGGAAAGGGATAGATAATAAGATGGAAAATATCCTATTGCTTTATAAATCCATGGTACGCCCACATCTTGAATACTGCAGGCAGATCTGGTCACCCCATCTCAAAAAAGATATATTGGAAGTAGAAAAGATACAGAAAAAGGCATACAAGTAGTGGTATGGAAAAGCTTCCATATGAAGAGAGAATAATAAAACTGGGATTTTTCAGTTTGGAAAAGAGACTAAGGGGGGATATGTTAGAGATCAATAAAATCATGACTGGTGTGGACAAAGTAAATGAGAAAGTGCTATTTACTCTTCATGACACAAAAACTAGGGATCACCAAATGAAGTTAATAGACAGCAGGTTTAAAACTAACGCAAGGAAGCACTTCTTCACACGACCCACAGTTAACCTATGGAACTCCTTGCCAGAGGATGTTCTGAAGGCCAAGCCAACAACGTGGTTCACAAAAGAACTAGGTAAGTTCAAGAACAGGTCTGCCAATGGCTATTAGCCAGGACAGGCAGAGATGGCTGTGTGTCAGAGGCTGGGGACGGCCAACGGGACGGATCACGCCACCATCGCCTGTTCTGTTCCTTCCCTCTGAAGCACCAGGCACTGGCCCCTCCCCACAAGCAGGACCCTGGGCTGGAGGGACCCTTGGCCCGGCCCATAGGGCCGCTCTTATGTCCTCCGCCGCCGCCGCCGCCCCAGGCCCCGCTGTCCCCCCGCCTCGCCTCACCTCCACGTCGATGTCCAGGAAGCCCCCCTCGGCCACCTCGAAGATGAGCCCCATCTTGGTGCCGGACGGGACCCGCTCCAGGAAACACTCCTCCGCGTGCGCGTCGATGCTCACGAAGTAGCCGGCAGCCGGGGCCGAGAGCGCGGCCAGCAGCGCCAGCAGCGCCCTCACCGGCGGCGACATGACGGAGCCAAGGGGGGAGCGAGAGCGACCGGCGCGGCAGAAGAAGGGGGCACTTCCGGCTCACGCCACGCCCCTTCCGGGGCACGGGGCCGCCGCTCATAGGCCGGGAGGGACTCACTGCCACGTACGGGCTGCGCTACAGTGGCCACCGAGGGACAAAGCCAAGGGTGAGCGGTACCAAGCCGCGAGGTCGACGAGAGGAATCCACGCTACGCAGGGGGGCGGGACAGTGCCGGGACAGGGCCAATCCGCGCCGCGCAGGGAACGGACGGGGGCCGGACGGGGCCAATCCGCGCTGCAGGGGCTCAAAAAAGGCTTGTTCGAGGCCTTAGAAGAGCGGGTGAGGAGCTGCGAGGGAGCTGGGACCCGGATGTGGGGGCCGTTTCGCAGCCCTGCCCGGGTCCTGCGGAAGAGCTGCCGCGGCTGGTCTCTCCCCCGCGGAAGCGGGTCCCCAGCACCCCCTGCCGTAGGCATGGCGGCTGTTGTTCCCGGCCTGCCGCAGGGAAACAATGACAGCGAGGGGCCTGGAGCCGCCGGGCGATCGGCCTGGGCGCTCTGGGGTCGGAGCTGGGCCGGTGTCCCCGTGGCGGTGGCAGGGGAGCGATCCCTTGCCGCTGGCACCGATCACATGTTTGTGCGCTCGGGGTGTTTTGCGTGGTGGCCAGGTTACTTCCAGTCCAGCCAGAGGATTTTCTTGGAGCTGCTGCCAGGACTCAGCCAGGAAAGATCCCCACAGGGGTCATTGGGATTGGATATATTAGTGCAGCAGGGTCATTCTTAGATGGCCTCTGTACCACAGGAGTTAGGAAGGGAAACTGCTCATTCAGTCATTGAGTCCATTCCCTCATCAGGGCAAGTTTATTCCCTGCAGTTCTTTATCTAATATAAATATGTGCTTCAATACCTACTGGTCTTTACTTAGGTAAGCCCAGCCAAAGTTGAAAAGGTTATTTTAATAACGTTTCTTATCCCAAATAAATTCTGAGGTGCGTTTAACTGCATTTCTGACCCAGCTACTAGCGGTGCCTTTTATTGAGAATGTTGGAGACATATGGTTTTGGGGAACAGTTTCTGAAGTGGATTAAAATAATCTGGAAAATTCCAATGCCTTGTATTTGGGGATATGTCAAAAAAACGGAGTCAATGCCGTTATAGAGGGGAACGAGACAAAGATGTCCCTTCCCACCCTTATTTTTTTAAATTCATTATTGAACCATTAGCACAAAAGATCAAGGGCACTGAAGAAATGCAGGGAATAAGTGTATTTGGAATAGAAAACAAAGTTTCATTACACACTGATGACTTTATGCTTTTTATACAAGTTATAAATAAAAGTTGTCCAGTATTTCAAGAACTAGCTGAAGGTTTTGGTCAGGAATTGGGATACAGACTAAACTACTCTAAATCAGCAACACTACACATTGGCTCCATATGATCTCAATAAATTATAAATACCCAAAGTGGTGGGTTTATTAGATATTTAGGCATTCCCCCTAAAGTGGAGAAGCTGTTTCAATTAAATAGTGAGCCATTATTGACAATTATTTACAATGACCTAGAAAAGCTGGGTATTATTACCATTGACTTTGATAGGTAAATTTCATGTACTTAACATTAATGTTCTGACCAGGTCTTGTATCCTTTTTCCATTATTCCCTTTACATTTCTGAAAAATTTCTTCCAGAAATTTAACAAACCTATTCAGAGATTCCTATGGTCAAATCAGAATCCAAGAATCAAAATGGAATTGCTGGAATGTCCAATTGAAATGGCATTATGAGATTTCAAGAGATACTATAGGGATGCACAAATTAGGCTGATACTGGAATAGATCTCCTATAGAGAGAGTCTATCATGGATACAGATGCAACAGAAACTGGCAAACCCAATCTCATTATATAATTATGTGCTGGATCATATCCCATCATTCTGGCACACAGAAATAGCACTTGCTTATTAAAAGTGCACTTACTAATTGGGCATACATGAGGCATAACACCAGACAAAAAGAGCAGATCTCGGTAACACCAAAAATGTAATTATGCTTTCAAACTTGAGCTGAATAGGGGATATTGGGGCAAATATCACTATGATAAGTGGAAGGATTTATTTAGGGATGGACAACCCTTACAACAAATAGATGTGATATATTTTAGAAAGAAAAGTATACACAATATGAGTTTATACCGATTGCTTACCTTGTTTTATTAAAAACATTTTCAGAGAAGAAAGGGACCAGCAAAACTATCTGTATTAGAAAATTGTATACATGGGCTTCAAGTTTCAGTGATCAAGATTACATCTAGAATGTATACTCTCATGACTATGTTTTTAAAGAACAATTCACAGAAAGCTATTAAGTCATGGAGTGCAGACTGTAAATATGAAATAATAGTGAAATAATAGAATGAGGTAGTGCAGATGACAAATATTGACCCTAATACTAACCAAATAGTGCAAAATAAGTACTTTTTGTTTGCATAATGTACATTTCTCCATCCCTGTACAATAAAATACATAATATTACCTCAGGTATCTGTATGAAATCCAAAACAGCCAGGCCCACTTTTATATACAATATGCAACTGTTGGATAATAAAAGAAAAATTGGAAAACCATCTTGAAAGAAATAAAAAATATAGAGATTGAAGTCGAACAGGACTTAAAGACATATATATTGGGAGTTGGACTATTAAAATGATTTGAATAAGGAAGTTACTCCTATTCTTGCTCATTATAGAAAAAAAAAAACTTACATTGGTAGACACAGGCAATGATTGCTACTTTAGATTACTGGAAAAACCATTAACAGGATATCTTATAATGGAAGACTTACATTATGTAAAAAGAGTCCCAGACAAATTTGCAAAAAAATAGATAACAGCAATCGTATGCCTTGCACAGGAAAACAATAGAAATAATGAAATCATTTATATGCTTTGACAGAGACAAAGTAATCATATATTTTAGGATAGTCAAAAATAATATGCACAGAGAATAGTAATTAATTGAATTAATCTTCTCCCCCTTCCTCCATTAGCTTTCCTTTCTATTTTCTTGAGACTTGTTTCCTGACACTCCCTAGAAAACATTCTGCTGCCTCCCCCCTCCAAAAAAGTAATATGAATGATCATATATATACATATGCACCATGTTAAGGTTGTGTTTAAGTAGGTTTTTAGGAGGGTGGGGAAGGCAAATAATGTTATAACATGGTACACTCAATATACAATATGTTGCTTTAAAATGTTAAATTTTTAGTAAGATAGGGATCTATAGTTGTCAAGACATCATAATTGTAATTTCTTATTGTTAAGGACTCAAAATATCAATAAATAAAATCTTTTCCCAAAACAAATAAAACAAAAAATCTATTAGCAGTGCCTGTCTTGCTAAAACAGTGTGATAATGGCAGTATGGGATATTTTGATTAAACATTCAGGCTGCTTATTTTGATTTAAGTCCCAAAACTCACTGTATGGATGATTAATAATGGACAAAATAGATGGAGATGGACATTTAGAGATCTTTCACTTATTAGCAGGGGAGATATTTACAACCCTATTTTACAGTTTTATAGTAAGAGCTGCAATAGTTTTTCTAATTAAAGGTGGCGTACTTATGATGAAGGCTCCAGAAAGAATTGAAATTGATAGTTCCCTTGAATTAGTCAAGAGTAAGAAACTAAAACACCAGTTAATCCACACGTTTTATAATTCACAAAACATATTCTTCCCACTTTTCCATTAAGATTTAATAGCAAAGGCATCCCTATAGTAAGATCTCATATCACCAAGAATTTGTTACAAAAATACTACGGTATGTTCACAAGTATGCTTATGAAGGATCAAATAATTAAAACGAAGCCACCGAATGCATTTTGTGATGAGATAGCCATCAGGATCAGGGCCTCGGGGTCTAATCCTGCACTATACTAGACACCTTCAACTTCCAGTGAAAAGGACAACCAACTCTTAACAGGATCAGGCCCCTTCTCCCTAAGGGCCTGATCAAAAGCCCATTGAAGTCAATTAAAAGACTCCCATTGGCTACAATGGGCTTTGGCCAGGCTCTAATTTACACTGCATCTCCCAGTCATTAGTGTGAATTAGTGAGGTTCTACTGTACTTCCCTTCACAGCTATCTCCCGACAGCTGTATCTAGTCTCGGTTTTTGCTAGCCTGTTTATTTTTTATTTTTGTCCTCGGCATGGATTCGCATGTAAGAGCAATCTTTCATGATTGTCTCTGTGGTTATAAGGATTCTTTTTTCATCCTTATTTATCCTAGGCAAGATGTTCAGTTCACAGCCCCTTTGTTCCTCTGAGGTGCCCTAGTGTGGCCTTTTGTATATTCTCATTATGCTCCCATCGCTTTTTGTGCCCCTTTAGACCATGTTTTCCAGGAACGATCACCTTGCTGTTATTCACTCTCATCCCTTCTCTCTTCTACACTGGTGTGTTTTTTGCCACTAAAAAGCTAGTTAACAAAAAAAGTACAAAAATCCATTTTTATTGGATAACCTGAATGCTTTGTGACTAATGCTGAGCAAGGAAGTACAGTGTCCAACCCAAATACATACAGACTGTTTTCTTTGCCCACAGAGCTGCACAGTTCAATGAACATGAATGCCACTACGGGGAAGTTAGTAATTTTAGGGCTTGTGACGGAATGTAATGTGATACTGACTGCATGAAGTGAATCAGTTTATCTCCATACACAGCTTAGTGTTGCAATATTTGCGTGCATTCAAAGCTGCCATTCACATCAATGGACATTTTGAGTGTATGTAAGAAATGGAGGTTCAGCTTCATAATCACAGTATATAACATATTATCAGTAAGTCATGTCTTTATTCATTTATTTATTGTAACTTTTTCCTTTATGCCAATCCCATTGTTTGTTGCTGTCATTCATTGTATCTTGTCTAAAATTTAGGGCCATGATTTTGTAGAGAATGGAATGGATTACAGGACTAAATTAATCACTTCAGGGCAAAGAATGTGACTTTTTATTTATCTACAAAGTTTCTAATACACTTTTGTGTTCCATATAAATAATAAATTATATGTATATAAAAATGTAGGAGCATAAGCAAAAAGTATTAAATAAACTGCAGTTAATACATGTACATAGTTTTCAATTTTAATCCAAAACATATTTAAATTCTTCTCTGTGCCATTTTTTGTATCCTAAGTAACTTTTATACTAAATAAATTGTTACATCCTAATCAAAGTGTTATGATGTGTCATTATGTATCTATTTGCTGTTTTGTTGTACTGCTAACAATGGTGGGAAAAGGCAAACCTAATTCAGATTCAATCATACTTGCTGGAGTTGTACAAGTGTTGAAGAGAGGGGAAAATTAAAAATAAACAAGAGGTAAATCTAGAAAATATGTATCCAGAAGAAATAACAGTGGAGCGATATCAAGCTAACGGTTTAAGTGAACTTTTACTGTTGACTTCACATTTGTCCAGATGTCTCCCGCAGGATCAATACTTACCCTCTACTGACGGTCTGATGCTCCACGCTGATTTTCAGTGAGGCTGTAAATCACACGATCGCCCTGCAGGAAGACAACCGTGCATTAGAGACACGCAGAAAGTATTTCCTAGTGCAAGCCACCGGGCGCGCATCATGTGCTCCCAAAACCCCGTTTCCCCTTTCCCATCCCCAACTCCCGCTATCCCAACTTGGAGGGCAGCAGACATGCGTGGTGTCCTCCCCCTTCTCCTCGCCCTGTGACATGCTCCTGTTATTGGCACCGAGCGGAGGAAGGAGGCAGGCGGGGAGGTGGGGTTGCACTGGGAGGGGGCAGACCAGACTCTCTCGCTCGCTGCCTTCGTCTTCAGCTGTTCCGATCCAAGTGCCAGCGAGCCCGGCCGGCCCCGGCGGCGCCTGCAGCAGGCACGTTTGAGGAGCCGAGGCGGCCAGAAGTTTGCAAGTTGCAGCGCCCGGACAGGCTCGCGGCGCCGGGGGTCTATGCGGGTGCGGCGGCGGGCTGCGGGGAGCCATGGAGCGGGGCGGGGAGTGCCCCGCCGCGCTGGAGAAGAACGTGGCCGAGCTGACGGTCATGGACGTGTACGACATCGCCTCGGTGGTGGGCCAGGAGTTCGAGCGGGTCATTGAGCAGCACGGCTGCGAGGCCATCGCCCGCCTGGTGCCCAAGGTGGTGCGGGTGCTGGAGATCCTGGAGGTGCTGGTGAGCCGCAACCACATCAACCCCGAAATGGAGGAGCTGCGGCTGGAGCTGGACCGGCTCCGGCTGGAGAGGATGGACCGGATCGAGAAGGAGAAGAAGCACCAGAAGGTGGGGGGAGGGGAGTAGCCGGGGGGGGAGGGTGCGGGGCGGGGAGCGATGCTAAACTTGTCCCGCCCGCGTAGCTTTGCCGTGCGCTGGGCTGCCGGGGCTCGGGGCGGGAGAAGGGCTGGGGCTGCCCGGGCAACGCCTGGACCGGGGGCTGGCGGCGCCCTGCCCCGCGCCCCCCGGCCCGGAGGGGCGGTCTGGCCCCGGCCCCGCGGAGCTGCGCCCCGCTCCGCGCACAAAGAGCGGCCGGGCCGGGCCCAGGCCGGGCGGCCCTGGGAGCAGGGCAGCGGGATGGAGATGGGCACTGCCCCGCAGCGCTGGGTGCCATCGAGCGGCCTCGCCCCCGGGCGCCAGCCAGACACAAACTGGGGTGGGGGAGGGGATTGTACTCCCGGGAGACCCCTCCCCCCATATCCCATTTCCTCCCGCTTAGCCTCGCCTCGCTGCCAAGGACTCGCTCAGAGCCGGGAGGCCGCTAGGCCAGAGCCGGTGGCTCTCAAACCTCCCCCTTTAGGGCCCATTCGGGGCAGGGCCCCTGTGTGGGAGCTAAAGGGCAGCCTCCTCCTGTGACCCCGAGGGGAAACAGAGACCCCAAGAGGTAGAAAGTCAGCATCAGGGCTGAGGAGAACTTGCGGGTCTGGATCCCAGATGCCTGCTCCCTCCACTATGGCCTAGGATGGCCAATGGCATCTGTCGCACCAGGCGAAGCAGCTGGATGGGAGCAGGTGTTCTGCGACCCTGGGGCCTATTTCCATTCCCTCTGGGCCCTGTCCAGTGACTCCTCAGAGCTGGTTCTCAAGCAGGGGTGCGCGTGCCCCTGAGGGTTGCCGAGGTCTTCCAGGGGGTACATCACCTCCTCTAGATATTTGCCTAGTTTCACAACAGGCTACACAACAAGCACCAGCCAAGTCCATACAGACTAAAATTTCACACTGACAATGACTTGTTCATACAGCTCTATCTACTATATCCTGAAATGGAAGTACAATATATCCTGACTGATTTATAATCACAGGGTAAAAATGAGAAAGTCAGCAATTTTTCACTTGCTGTGACACATTTGTAGTTTTAGGTCTGATTTTGTAAGCAAGTAGTTTTTAGGCAAGGTGAAACTTGGGGTGCGCAAGACAAATCAGACTCCTTGAAGGAGTACAGTAGTGTGGGAAGGTTGAGAGCCACTGCCATAGGGTACTCCTACACTGGAATTAGACACTTGCAGCTGATCGGTGCCAGCTGACTCCAGCTCATGGGGCTCCTGCTAAGGGGCTGTTTAACTGCAGTGTAGATCAGTGTTTCTCAGCCTTTTAAGTAGCAAGTACCCCCTAACTTCTGAAAATTTTAATAAGTACCCCAACACTCAATTTTCCACGGGATTTTATATTTACAGACTAATGTGAGCCATATGTTGGAAGAAGGGCTGAGTATATAAGGCCGTGATATGACAGATGTCAGATCTGGTGTGGGTAGGGTTACCACCATTACACCAAGGGTGCGCAACTCAAGCATGTACCTGGGCTAGAGGTGAAGTTGGCCAAAGCTAGGAGGCTGTGAGCAGCATGCCAATGCTGGGGAATATAAAGCGCCACGCCAATTTTTTGGCCATAGATTTGAGAGGAGGAAGGGGTGAGAGAGAGACAGGAAAGGAGGGTAACTGGTAAAATCTGGGGATGTCACAGTTGTCGATTTCACTGTTCAACTAGAGCAGTGAAATTGACAAGTTTTCTGGGCACTGGGCTTTGAGCCAGGGAGGGGGGCTGCCACCTGGACAAGTTGTAGGTGGCTGCCGCCTGGCTGCCAGCTCGGGAGGTGGGTGAATGCCACCCAATTGGAGCTGGGGCAAAGGAGGCTTCCACACCAGCTGGGATCCACAGATGTGGGCACACAGCTGCTGCCCGTCTTCAAGCAGGGGTGCTGAAGGCTGTCCCTCAGCTGCCACCCAGCTGCGAGCCCACCTCACGAGACACAGGAGGCTGCTACCAGGCTCCCCCCTGGGAGCTGGGACCTGGCGGGAAGCAGGGGGCTGCTGCCCACGTCCCCCAGAAGCTAGCAGCTGCCGCCTGCCTCCCAGCTGGGAGCTGTGACTGGGCAGGAAGCAGGGGGCTGCCACGCACCTTCCCCAGAAATCAGCAGCTGCCACCCGCCTCCCTTTCACTCTGTTTTTCCCCAGGTACCCCTGCCTGTGTCTCGCATACCCCCAGGGGTACGCATACCACAGGTTGAGAAACTATGGTGTAGATGGTCCGGCTTAAACTGCAGTCCAAGCTCTTGGACCCTCCCACTTTGCTGGGTCTTAGAGCCCAGGCTCCAGCCAATGACCAAACATCTACACTGCACTTAAACAGCCCCTTAGTCTTAGCCCAATAGGCCAGAGTCAGCTGGTATGGTCTAGCCACATGTTTTTAATTGCAGCGTAGACATCCCCCTAGATGCTTTTGAGGAGCAGTGAGTGCTGTCTGGGGTTTTCTGTTTAGTGTCCCCTTTTGCTTCTCTGATTTTCAACCTTTGACCTCACTCCCATGCCGGTTTTTCCTTCGTTGTCCCACACATTCATTTGTAACTGTAGCTTGGGTTTAGTGGTTCCTCCCGCTTAGCTGGGGTGTATAGCTTTAATTTAGGGTAGGCCTAGAGCCCCCTGTCCCAGATCTGCAAATGGTACGGCCTCTCTGAGGAGCAATGCAATATTTGGACTAAACTGCTACCTCCATAGCGCTCCCAGTCCCTGCTCACGGAGATGCCAGAGACAAATATCCTTTCTCAAACCTTGTTATCCTTATATAGCATCAGTACAGCATGAGTTGCTTTGATGATTGTACTATAAGTGATCAGCTTTACTTTGAAAACTATTCAAATAACTGTGATCCGAATAAAAATTACTCCTTTTAGCAAACTCACTCCAGTGTCATCACTCCAATATGTCTTCTAACAATGCTAGTCGCTGATACAAATACAAAATAAAGATATTTATAGAATTTCTCAAAGCTAACCCAACAAGCTCAAAATATCGCTAAATACAGAACTTCCCCACACCCAGCAAAGATGTCAAGTAGAAATGTAGCTAAATACATTTAAAAGCCCACAGTCAGCCTAGAGACATCTCACCTAATATTTTACAGAAAGAAATTGTGTGCAATTGTGATAGCGTCTATAGAAGTGCAGGAGGAAAAAAGTGCCAGTAAATGCTTTGAGAGTGATCTAATCTCTTTTGATCCAAAGAACAGACAACATGGGCAGGAGTCAATTCTCTTCCCAGTCCCTTTTCTTTCTAAGGGGCCCCACAGGTGATCTAGAGCACTGGCTCTTGAGTGAGCAGGTAGCTCATTCTCCAGCCCTTTTCAGTCCTTGGTCCTTCTGCTGGAATGGAATGGTATTGTTTGACACCTAACTCTCATGGCATTTTTGTGAACTGAGCCCCTGTCTGCTAAAAACTACTATAACCTGAGACCCACCAACTCATTTTATATGAGCTGTCAAACAGCCAGCATGTGATAATCACTTTTTCACTATTAAAAAAGAATACTGCATACAGAAGAGAATGCTATGCTGGGTAGCAGCACCAGAAACTTTAGTAGTAGTTGATATTCAGTGTGCACAGTCCTAAAAGTCTGTGCATGTTTTAAAAGTTTCTCTATTCATGTGATCATCACATGCCATTCTAGACCCAGGGTAACAATATGTGGCTTCTCTGCCACATATTGTATGGCATAAATTTTGTGTGTCTGGCACAAATTTTAATCATAGATGTAAGTTTTTATCACAGACATAAATATTTCAGGGTAGAGAGAATGGTCATGAGCATTAATACCCAGAACATGGGGATCAGTGTGTCATTCCCCTGTGCTCCCCCAAGAGTTTATCCCCCAAAAGAGATCATTCTATCTCGATCTATTGCATGGGTTCCCAAACTTTTTGCCATCACGACCCCATTATAATGAAGTAATTCCTACTGGGACCCCAGACAGCTTGGCATCCTCTGCATACTAGAGATTATTGCGACCCCACCTGCTGATGGCATGAGCCCATTTGGGGTCATGATCCATGATTTGGGAACCATTCTTCTGTGAAGCACCAAGCACACTCTTGGAAACTAAAATAATAACTAATGAGGTTGATTTTTGGATTAAAATGACTAATTGGGCCTGAAAATGGATAGAAGTATGGTTTCATATGGACAAAGGACTGAAAGGGACCTACTGGGTCATCAGGTCCAATCCCCTGCTATCTCAGGCAACCCTTTAATAAAATTCCAATGATAAATGTAGCATTTATTTTACTGCTCACAGAAAAACTGACAAAAATATTTCCATCTATAATAATCAAAGCTTATAGTCAGGCAAATTAAGGAACATTTTCTTAGAGTTTGATTTAAGGCTATTTACTGTGTATATTTTGACATGTGCTGTTTAAACAGTTCTAAAAGTAACTTTTTTAATCTTAAAGTCTACTGTTATTAAATAATGATTGTCTGAACTTTCCCTTATCTGACCTCCTCATAATTTTCCACAACTTTGAAAACAGACACTTAAAAAAAAAATCAGGAAAAAGCCTTAAAAGCCACAATTCTGCACATTTAAATTTACAAAAAAAAATTAAATTGCTTAAAATATTGATATTATCCATCAAAATGATGTATTCTTTTTGGTGATGTTAACTCTAGCCTTGTTTTAGAGTTGTGCTTTGATTTTTAAGTTTCAGATAGGTACAACATGCTCCTCGAAAAAATGTGGAAAAAAATCAGTAAGTAGCTCAGCCAGAGATCCCAAGTTCTAAGCATGGCTTTCTTGTTAAACACAGCACATACATGAAAACGGAGCACAGATTGCCCACAATGAGAAATACGGATTTTTTTTTTAATGAAGCTTTCAAAATAAAGATATAAATATGGTCTCCTTTACTGGAAGAGTTCCTTATACTTCGTATCCTGGTTAGATCTTTACTGGAATTGGTAACAGCTGCTCTTGACACAGTGTCCTGAATAAAGGGAGTTGCTATTTTGAACAGTTTTACTGTTTTCTGTATAGTGGACACTGCAGAATGTGACTACAGTGTATTAGGATGAGGAAAAGGAAGCATAAGCTAATGGTTAAAACACAGGCCTGGGAATCTGGAGCTCTGGTTCTACCTCAGACAAAAAACAAACTATATTCTACAGCAGTGATACTGAAGCTCAGAAGCGGCAAATGACTTTTTAACGTGTCTCCTGCAGCTCTTTGCAGCACATGATATTAAAACACTGTGTGATTTAATTATAACCAGTCCAAGTTGTTAACCCAGTGATCCCCAAACTGTTTACATCACACCCACTCTTACTCCTGTCCCCGCCAGACCCCAGTTGGGGCTGGGAGCAGGGCTATGGCCAGGGCTGGGAGTGGCGCCAAGATTGTGGCCAGGGATTGTGGCTGGGAGTGGGGCTGTGGTCGGGGGCCACAGCCAGGAGCAGGGCCAAGGCTGGGAGTGGGGCCAATGTCGTGGCTGGAGCCGCGGCTGGGAGTGGGGGCTGCAGCCCATGGCTGGAGGTGGGGCCAGGAGCTGACGCTAGAGCCAGAGCTGAGGGGTAGGGCTGCAGCAGAGTTCTGCGCAGAGTAGGTCTGGGTGGCACTGCCTCCCATGGAGTCTGGCCCTAAGCCCTACTGCACCCCCCCACACGTTCCTTGGGGGGCACGCCCCACAGTTTGGGGACCTCTGTATGAACAAATCAGGACGCCTTTACTATATTATTAACCAGTTGTAGAATTCTTGGTCAGTCATGTTGCTGTGAGAATATATTTTGATATATAATAAAGGAAAGAGTGAATTCACGTGACTGTGGCTCTTTTGGGTAATTTTGATCACTACTATGGCTCCTGAACCACTGAGGTTTGAGTATCACTGTTACGCAACATTATGCGCAGTAGCCTCACTAATCTAAACGGTAGTGTTATGGAAGCTTAAAAAATAGTAGGCCCAGCTCTTCCACTGACTGACCTCACAAGTGTTGTGAGCCATGCAATGTGTTTATAATATGCCTTGAGTCTGTTGCCTAGAATTCAGGGATCTGGGCTCAATTCCTACCACTTACATGGACTTTCGGTGTGACCTTGAGAAAGTCACATAATCTCTGTGTGCCTCAGTTTCTGTCTGTGAATGGGGAGTAATAATTCATCTTTTGTCTTGTCTATGTAGTCTGTAAGGCCTTTGGGGCAGGAGTAGCATCATGCACACATCCTGACCTTATTATAAAAGGATAGCTTTAGAGGAGAATTGCTAGTGTATTCTGCAAACAGTTTTGGTCAAAGACTATTGATTGTAATATTACAACATTAATGTGATGTCACGATCCGGCTTTACTTTAGGAATTAGAACTGGTGGAGGATGTGTGGAGAGGGGAAGCACAGGATCTTCTTACCCAAATTGCTCAACTTCAGGAAGAGAACAAACAGCTGATGACAAACCTGTCTCACAAAGACGTCAATTTCACAGAAGAGGAATTTCAGAAACACGAAGGCAAGTTTAACATTTGAAATTCAGTGATAGGATCTTTGTGTTTTTAAAAGTCATCCCTGATCAAAAAGTGTCTTGATCGTAAATTTCAACTTGTTCCTGTAGAGATTGTTGCAGGTCTGTTTTATTCAGCTACAAAAGCTGTGAATTAAACCCTAGAAACAAAATAAAGATTGGAACAGAGTTATTCACTTGTTTGGATGAGAGAACTTTAAAAAGTAAAACCTAGTTTTCTTTTGGTTTAATATAACATTTTTGAGGACAGCACTTGCTAAAGTTTATTTTCTATAATGAGGTTTTATAGTATTAATAGACCTAACCACTTAGCAATTGTATAGGGTGGAAATATACAAATCAGCATTCACAGTTGGACATTTAGTTCAGCATAATTGATTGAAAAGCAATTACTCAGGCTTCCTTCTGCTGAAATATCAGAATACCAATTAATCCACAACATGCAGCATTCAGGGTGGGGGAATTCATATTTTGAAAATAAAAGTCACGCTGTGGTCTCAGATGTCCTGCCAGAACTTCAGAAACCATCTCAATAAATTGCATAAAGGTGGGGAAGTGGTTACAGGAAGAAATTAAACACAGATTCAGGCCTCATAATGAGTTTTATTTTGGGACAGAGACTAAATTTAAACACTAACGAGACAGCCAGTAATTTAATCACTTGCTTCATCTCAGTGAAGAGACTCACCCAAGTTTTAAAGCTAGTTGGATGGTTCTGTCTCACATGGTATTAAATGGGCAGAAATCTGATCAGTTCAGAACTGTGATCAGCTTCAGTCCAATTCTGCAATCAGTTCGGCGTGGATAGATGCTGGTGCCCAACCAGAGCCATGCTGACTTCACTGGGGCTCTCCACAGGGACAGGCATCCATCTTCAGGATCAAAGCCTGTTATTACCGCTGCTCAGATCAAGGAACAAAGTAAATATTCTGCTCATTTTAAAATATTTTTTAAAAGCTAGAGAAGCTATAAAGGCCACCCATTTACTGGTGGTTAAGAGCACTCGACTTTTTGCCTTCCCAGTGTACCTGCTTCACTAGCATTGAATTTGGCCCTTAGACTTAAGAGCCATTATGCTTGATCTGCAGAAGAGTGTTAATGGCATATTACAGAGAAAAATCTTACCCTCTCAAGATCACTATTTCTTTCAAATAAATGCAGCTCTTTCAATTTCACAAGCTGTATTTGAGTTAGTTTTCACAGTTTCCTTAGAATTTAATGGACTATTGATGCCATAAAAATGTCAGACTATTAAATAAGGAAAGATGAGTCATGCACTGTAAAACACTTGACATGTTTTTTTCTAATGGGTGACCCAGCTCAGTGCAGTTTATGTGCTTGTATTTAAATATAGAAAAAAGCTCTTGAGTTTAGATAGTCAAGGAGGTGCCAGACATGATTTTCAAGGTTATTTTTACTGTGCTTGATAGAGAGTCAGAAAAAAACCCCAAAACTATATGAGAACACAAATACTCTCCTATCCTGACAAACAGGGATCATCTCTGCAGCAGCTGTGTAGGGTGACAGGCACCTGAGAGAGATGTTGCCCTCCCTTCCCCAGTGCTATTTTCCTGTTTCTGAGCCTGATTCTATGCCATGGAAGTCACTGGGAACTTTGCCATTGACTTCAATGGGAAGAGGATCAGACCCTCTCTCTGGGCAAAGGCAGCAGGAACAGCAGTGCTATACAGAAGTCTCAACCCAGCTGTCTGAGCTCTACTACCCTCCAAACCCAAAGAAATCACAGAATTTGATTCCCCACCCCAGGATTACTAGCCCTAATTTGGAGCATTCCTGCTGTGCCTCAATCTCTCATGTAGCTCAGGTTTTATACCAGCAGCTGTCAAGGTTCTCAGGTAACTGGTTTAAGTTGTCGTCTGTCACAGCCACGCGCAGAACTCCCATTATTTCAGCATCATGGATATTACAGGAAAAGTCAGAGAATCTATGATAAATGCAGTATTAGTAATAACCCACCCCCATGTACCAAGTATATTGAAAGGAAACATTCAGCAGCAAGGTTCACGCATCTACCTATGTATCATGTATGCACAATAATGTTTAGCCAGCACTCTGCGTCTGTATAGACTGAGGTCCTTTGGAGCTAGGACTGTATCTTCTTCTGTACTTTGAATGAGCTAAACACACTGTCAATTCTCAAGCAATTAAAGGGAAACCTAGTGAAATACTTCTAGCGGCCTTGTTCCGTGAGGCAGCTCTTTTTGCTTGAAGAATGGCCTGTAGCAACTCATCCTTAAGGTGTGCAGGAGGGAACAGCAGTAGGTGTGAACCCCTGGTCTTTGAGGTTTTGAGCAGAGGCCTTCAAGAAGCAGAGCAGGATTAATATGAAAGTTATGTGGCAGAAAACAGAATTCAAATTAAATACACCCAAATCTTGGGATCCAGCTGCAATATTAAAAATATCACTCCTACTCATGAGACCAAATTAACCTCTGGCATAACGCCAGTGATGGAACAGAATACATCCCTGGTGTAACGCAACTGATCCACAGTCAGACCTTAAAGCTGACCCAAGGCATCCAGATGTCCTGTTCAGGTTATAGAGCAGCACAGATGCCATGAGATGAGGTCACATATCCTGCCATCTCAGGTCAGATCAGCATTGTGATGGACACAACAAGCAGGAGATCCCAACAAACAAGAATCACAAGCGCCTCTCAAGTATGTGTCCTGAAGACTCTCAGTTATTCTCCACTTCTCATCAGCTCGTGAATCAGACTTGGTTTGGGATTGTTTGGTTCCCCATTACTGAGGCCGGTTTCAGGGAAGAGACTAGCTACAGTCTTAAAGAAAGCATTCGTGTGTCAAGCAAACTCTTCTGCCTGCAGATGTGGCCTAAGTGGGCCCAGATCTGAAAGGTGCAGAGCCGGCTGAGCTTTCAGTCAAGGCAGGCAATGGGCTGCCCCACACCTCAGGGGGTCAGAACCTACAATCACCAGGGAGAAGGCGATTGCATATTTGGATCTTTAATTTGACTTCAAGCGTGGTGTTATAACATGAGGCAACTCCTGCGCTTGCCAGGGGACATCCTGAATGGTTGCATAAGCTTTGTCGCACATCTTTAATTTCCATGATCCTTAATCGCTTTGTTAAGAAACTCAGACAGGGCCTGACCCGGCTCCAAGGAAGTCAGTGGAGTTTTGCCGTTTAATTCACTGGGGATAGAATCAGGCCCTTAAGACTCCATAATTTTCCTGATCTGGGATAGGTCAAGACAGTTCATATTAAAATCCTCTTGCAAGTGTCCAGGGGCAAGCATTATAATATTATAATGATTAATTTAAGTATTTATACTGTGTGCCCTGTGCCCTGCTTAACAAAAGAATCCCTGACCATAAACAGTCAAGATTTGTTTTTAAACTGCTTGCTTTCTTGCCATCCCATGGAACAAGGCATTGACCACACCGATCCAAAGGAAGTTGCTGATGGGATGGGCTTCCAAAAAAAAAAAAAAACAGCTGGGTGTGCCATTGTAAGATCTTGAAGATACATGATTTTGAATCATTCAGGATTAATTATTTCAGACTTAGTGCACTCATTGCATATGCAATTTTCTGAGTGTTTGAGAAGACAGAGGAGTAAAATGATTGTGGAACAGAAACACCCCCACCCCTGAAAAAAAGTCAAGTGATCTGCAAATGCATTTGAAATTTTCCACATTTACCAAGCATTAAAAAAAGAGGAAAACAAGAAGGGTGGGGTGGGGAAAAAGAGTCAATTGAACACCAGAATGAGACTTTACTCCTTAAAGAACACCTGCTAGCTGTGACTCTCAAAGCACTTTGCAAACACTACCCTCTTGAGTTAGGTATGGGAGAAACTTGCCAATCCATACTCTTTTTAGAATGGCTGGTATTTGTATTTGAAGGAAAGATTTTAAGAGCAGATGTTTTAGGCCCTGACCTTGCAACTGGCTAGCATGCTATGAAGCATTATACATAAACTACTGTTGACAAGAGACCTATGTAAAGGCACACACTGCTAAATTATGCTGGCTTTTGGGGGAGCCTGGTTCAATGTCTCATTTGTAATGGGGCTTTTGCTCCTTTGGGGAAGTTAGTAGGGGTGTGTTGCATTATTCCTGTTTTACAGATGGGGAAAAGAACACAGAAGTTCAGTGATTTGCCAAAGATCATACAGGGAATCAGTGGCAGTGTTGGGAATAGGGTCACAGCACTCTAGCTCCCCAGGCGTGTGCTTCAACAGGAAAATGTGGATGTTGTGAAAAAGAAACCAGTTTGTAATTGAGAAGCCCACTTCTCTTCCTCACAGGATACCAGTAACATCCCCAAAGGGAACGAGAGTCACTGGTATCCTACAAAGCAGTAGAGACAGGTGAGGGAGGGAGAATCAGGCCCCTGAAGTAGGGCTGGTGGGTTTAAGCCATTTATTGAGAGAAAAAAAGAAAATAAACATAAGACAAATAAGCTCAACATGAACATCTGAGTCACTCCAGAAGCTTTATATATTTTGTCAGTAACAGTCCACACAACAACTTACCAGCTCTTCCTCTGTATTACTTCTCTCTCCAACACCCAGGGGGAGTTACCTTGCCACCGCTTTTGCATAGCTCAGGTAGTTTCCTAATAGCCTTTGCAGTGGCAGATGGGAACTGCTACTCGCCCTCTCTGCAATCATGGGCTTCTGCACCACATTAGGAGCCTACACCTGCTCCAAATTGCAAGCTCTAGAAAAACTGGCTGTTAAGGGTAGGCTCCCTGGAGGGATGGGGAGTTATTCATGCTTTTGTCCAGTTGTCTTGCCCTTGCTTGCTCTCATTGCACTGTTAATCTCAGTGCTCTTCAGGGCAGGATAGGGCTTTTAAAAGGGTTCTATTCTGGTTTAGGGTGTGGGAGTTTGTGTCACCTGAAATTGGGGTCTAACCCCACCCACAATGACAAAAGGAAAACCCCTGTAAAGAATGAGTCAGCTCACAATACAAAGCAAAGAAGTGGCCCTGCAAACCCCAGGTGGGTAAATCTGTTTACATAGCTCATTTCCGCTGGGAATTGCCATCCTGTGTGAAACGGGACTTTGACTTTGGCCTCACAATCACCCCACTGGGGTAAGTAAGTTATTATAATTTGTAGTCAACAGAGGGAAAGACTAAGGAACAGAGATGTTAAGTGCCTTGTTTAAGGTCACGCAGCCAGCCAGTCAGTGGCAGGACTAGGTAAAGAATGTTGGATTTGGAGTCCCAGATTCCTGCTTAAACAGCAAAACTACACTTAAATCCGTGTATCTCAAGTGTCCCTGTTGATTAATGGTTAGTCACAGGCACTGGATGATGTATCTCTATTGGATACATTAGAAGTTATCTTACTTGATCTATTGAGAATATCAAACTACAGGACTCTATAGAATGATGATTATTAGCTGTGAAGCAATTGTAATGAATTTATAACCTCACCAGTTTAAACACTTGGTTATATTAGCAGGATGATATGCTATTGTTTTCTGGCTTGCTATCCTGCCCACAACTGTAGTCTTTGGGTGCTCTATCTTCTTTCCATATTGCTGGTCAATGGGTGGGAGTTTCTGGTTTTGTGACTCTGATATTATCCTAATGAGTTGTTGGTCAAACTGCAGGTTAATTTAATCCCTTATTAATCTTCAAACAGTACTGATGGTGAGATCTCTGATAACATTTCAAACAGGCTTTATAAGGGAATTCTGTCTTTTTCCCTGTAAAGTGTAAGTATTTTAAATCTGAATCACTACAATGGGATGAGAGGGAGAATGGAAAAACATATATACAGAAAAAGGGTATGATTCTAACTCCGGTTAGGGCAAATTTAACAGGAGTTTAACTGTGGACTTCAAGATCTGTGAAACTAGAAATGGAGATGCAGAATGTTAGTTC
Source organism: Mesoclemmys tuberculata (assembly GCA_007922155.1). Lineage (NCBI taxonomy): Eukaryota > Metazoa > Chordata > Testudines > Chelidae > Mesoclemmys > Mesoclemmys tuberculata. The sequence goes on from ML675640.1 coordinate 9,657,276, forward strand.
AGGCCCCAATATAGTAGCATGTGTATAAAATCAGAATTGATCTTGCCAATGCAAAATACTACTTTCCACTTCAAAAAGAGAACTTTCCTCTTCATCAAATAGCATTACCTAAAGGGTTCTCTAACTAGATTACAAGTTATTCATCCAGGGGACCGATACATAAATATCACTATTGGCTATATCATATAGAGGCACTCTAGTGGCATTACATACAATTGCTTATAAATATATCAGAAGAATGTTAATCACTTTCAGTGTTGTGGTACACCCTGTGAACAGCATAGACAGTTTTCCCATCATCCATGAATCCAGTATATTGGCTAAATAACTGTTCTTTCTTTATCCAAGGTATCTACCAACAACCTCTCCCCCTTTGCTGGCTGAATCAGACTAAATTCAGTTCCTTTCTCAAATGTTTCTAACCATTGTTATGATCATTCTCAGTTTTGCTTTGTTTTGCTTTCTTTAACGCAGGAATGTCAGAGAGAGAGAGGCAAGTGATGAAGAAACTGAAGGAAGTGGTAGATAAACAAAGGGATGAGATCAGAGCCAAGGACCGGGAACTGGGACTTAAAAATGAGGATGTAGAGGCTGTAAGTGTTTCTTGATCTCCTCCCTCCCCCTTTGAAGGAACAACACAGATGTTTGACAAATTTTAAGTTCATTTAGTGCTTTGTGAAGGATGCCAGATCATTACCCCGGAAGAGTGAAGTCCTTTGTGTATCTGTAGAAGAGGTAAAAAGACTGTGAGCTCTTCAGGGCAGGCACCAAAACACTCTTTTGCATCTGGAAAGGACCTAGCATGTTGTGGGCACAACTGGAAACCAAGAATGATAAGGGAGCAGATTTTTCACAGGCACAAAGAGGAACTGGGTGCCCAACTCCTATTGATTTTTTTTCAATGTGAACTGGGCACCTAACTCCACAAAAGGCTTTAGAAAATCTCCACTTAGGCAGTGCAAACTTTTTTGCCTAGCTTTGCCCTTGGAGGCATCAGCTCTGGAGGGAAGAGGGCTGCATGCTCATTCAAGCCTTGCTTTTCTCTGCTGAGCCTGTCAACAAGGAAGCCCCCTGGGGTGCTATTTGTGATGCAGGTGCCTGCTCCCTACAAATGTGGAGTGAAACCACCGTTTAATTTCACATATACCACCAAACAACCAGAAAGTCGTCCAGGAGAGGATGGAGGGGCCAGTGGCTAAGGCACTGGACTGGGACACAAGAGACCTGTGTTCAGTTCTTGACTCTGCCAAAAACTGTGTGACCTTGAGTAAGTCACATAATGTCTCTTTGCCCCAGTTCCCCATCTGTAAAGCTGGAATTATATCCTTATTTCCTATCCTGTGTTTGTCCTGTCAATTGAGATGGGAAACTCTGCAGGAGAGGGATCTTCTCACGCTATGTGTGTATACAGTGCCTGCAAAAGGGGGCTCTGATGTTGGTGGGGGCCTTTATGGACCCTACCGTCAGACAAGTAATTAGGTGAAAGCTTGTGCTATTATGCAGGTGTAATTTGTGAAGTGCTTTAAAAAAAAAATCTAAAAATGGCTGAGAACTTAAAAACCGGACAATAACAGACTGGGAAACCCAGTGCTGGTTGGACCTGGTTATGCTCTAAACAAAAAGAGCTCTCATGCTACAACCACATTTGTAGCTGTTTCCATCGCTTCACGCTGAAGCCTAAAATGTCTGTTGAGTCAAAGTGACCATCCTGAAATCTTCTTACATAGATTGATGGTAATAATAATCAGATAGTAATAACCTTTGTCTGCTTCCAACCTGGGTCAGTGCTTCACCCAATATCCCATGAGCCATCCAGTCCCTGAACCTTGCTTTGCTGAAATACATTCCAAAGAGAAATGTAGCATTTGAAAAGATGGACGTGACTGGAGGACAATGTTTTGTGCTTCAGGAAAAATATCTCCATTTACTCTGAAAGCCAATTAAATAGCATGTGGAGACTGCAACTGTAGCTGATAATTAGATGGTTAAAAATGAATGTGAAATAAAGGAGATCTTTCAGGATAAATGCAACAGGAACATATTGCTAGTTCTTTAATTTAATACTTGTGATTTAATGTAGCATGGTTTAATGGAGGCATACTTATTGTGTCATTTTATGGCAGCTGCAACAACAACAGAACAGGCTAATGAAAATTAATCACGACCTTCGGCACAGAATCACAGTAGTTGAGGCTCAAGGGAAAGCACTGATTGAGCAGAAGGTGGAATTGGAAGCGTATCTGCAAACGAAGGAACAGGAGATGGGCACTTTGAGGGCAGAGGTTGGAAAGCTGAGAGAGAAGTTACAAGGGGAGCACAGCCAAAATGGAGAGGAAATAAAGGTAAGAGGCACTTTATTCTCCCTGGCCAAGTGACTCCCATCATCCTCTGGGACAGTTGCATATCTATGGTGTATGGTGCCATTGGATTTGAAGCATTGCTCCCCTTGGATTTCAGTGGGAATTCTGATCAGATGGCCTAATACAGCTGTTTGACTGGACCCTGGTGTAAGGAGCTATTTGGTTTAAAGACCGGTATTGCTTAGTGACAGTAAGTTCTAGAGAACGTTTTTGCACCAGTTTGAACAACATTGCAGCATCTCTCAACATTAATACTGCCCTTCAAATGTGATGAACCTCCAACTATCCACATCCTTCCCAGCACGGTTACAATCCTTCTCCTGCTTCAGCATAGATACATTAATAAAGGTGGAAGTCTAGCTAGTGAACCTTTGGTTCTTTCCCCATTCATTCCCGTAGATAATTATCAAGTGATGCAGTAATGCTGTTGTTAGTTATAGCATCTTTGGGCTGTTACTGTGCTAAGAGGCAGTGTGGTCTAGTGGATGGACCACGGGACTGGAAGCCAGGAACTCCTCAATTCTAATGGTCTGGCTGCATCATTTTGATCAAGTCACTATTGCTACATCTACTCTGCAAGTGAAGGTGTGACTGTAGTATGGATAGGCATACATGAGCTAGCTTTAATCTAGCTAGCACATGTAATAGTAGTAGTGAAGATGGGGATGGCATGGACTAGCAACTTAAATATGTATCCAAGCTCCCTGGTGGGCTTTTACTCAGTTGGCTAGCCCATGCTGCCACATTTGCATTGCTATCTGTGCTAGCTAGATTAAAGCTAGCATCCTTAACTCTTGGCCTCTGTATTCCTATCTATAAAATGGGGGGTGATTAATACTTACCCAGCTTTAGTAAGGTGCTTGAAGAACCGGGGAGGCCCTATAAAGTTTTATTATTCATTCTTTGCTGTGCAAATGCTTGACATGAATTTGAGGCATCTGGGCCGTGGTAGGACCTGTGTTAGGATGTCTTATTTCTGGTTACTACAAGAAGTAGTAATACATTGCGTCCGAAACTCCATAGAGTAGCCAGCTGGTGAATGCTGCAGTCCATATGTAGCCAGGCCTGTCTTCCTATAGATGTGGCAGCCGTACATTCAAATATGCTGTGTTGATGGCAATCTTCAGTGATGGAATCTTATGAAATCACTGCATCCTCATCTATTCTTTCAGCAACCTGTTCAGCTGCTGTCATATGCATCACAGGAAATGTGAGTTTCTGATTGCATGACAGATCACAGAATTCTTCAGATACAGTGACAAATAATTGATTGGTGAGAGCGGTACTAAATAAGCCTCGGGCAAGCCAAAATATCTCTAGTGTCAGCTGTTGGTTTATATTCAAGGCAGCCAGTATTTTGGTGGTGCTCTTTTAGTCTGTGCTTGTGTGGTTGTTTTTTTTTTTTGTTTTTTTGTTTTTTTTCCTTCCATCCTAAAATATTTAATGTTCCAAAGTGAAATGGTTGACGATAGGTTTTAATCTTCTCCATGTCTGTATATCTGTAAATTGTAATGGGTCCCAGAGGTGATGCTGGTATTGGTTCATGGAATGTTGACAGCGCTGGGGCAGTAGCAATCCCCATGTCCTGCAGCGGGCGAGTCTCTTCATTTGACAGTGATGCTGCTGTTTAGTGGAATTCAGCCTGCTAGAACATGAAATCCCCTCTCTCCTCCCCTTCCTTGCAGGATAGGTGGAATTTGTATGTGGGCCTGAAAGTACCACAGGAGGAGAAGCTGGCTACTGACACTGAGGCTTGAAACCAACACCTAGTCTCATCAAAATCAAATGGCAATTTCTCTTGGCTTCATTAAGAGCAGGATGTCTAAGTTCTAGGGTGTATGCTGGGATCCTTCGCTTAAAATTTCTTTTTCCCATCCACTTCGCTTTTGTGTAGTGTCTCAGATGGCATTTTCCCTACATTCCATGTCAGAGGTGCTGTGCCTATAATGCAATCTTTTTTAAGTGAAAAGTGCTATGGACATTAACTGATGGTCTTGATTTTCTTTCCTGGCCCCTGGATTTCACTTTATTTTATTGAGGGTTAGAGATTTCAGTTTCTTTGTGGCTCAGGCTTTTCTCTAATAGAGTTTTTTTTTTTTTTTCCCCCCTGGCTCTCAATCCTCCCAGATTTTGTGGGAGGTGTTATGATCTGGGGTTTTGGGTCTGCTCCATATCTAGTTGCTATAAATGACAGGGAGCTCTGTATAAAGCAGCATCAATTATCAGTGCCCAGGCTTCCCTGATTCACCTCCATAGGCTTGCAAGTTACTGTACTGAAAATCTGCAATAAAATCAGAGTGAGTAAAAAATCTCCCCTATGCTAGTGTTTGTGGTGAGTAAGCAGAAGTGTTGTGTATATTGTTATGGTTGAGCTGCAATTTCCATTCTAAAGCTTCCCCCCCCTCCCAAATTTCTTAAAATTCTTCTCCTTTGGGAAGAAACTTTCCATTGGTCAGTGTTTTTGTGGTGTGTGTGGGGGGAAGAGTGAAAGGAATATACTTGGAGCCTAATCTTCCTTTCATGTACTCTGGTATAAACCATAAGTAACTCCACTGAAGTCAGCAGCATGGCCAGTCTAAAACGGAAGTAAGGAAGAGGAGAACTGGGCCCTGTACCTTTTGTGCTTGCATAACTTAAAGAGCTGACTCTATAGAAACTCCAAACTTGGTTCATTTCACTGTCTTCACAGAGGAAGGAAAAGGAATCTGTGTCTGAAGAACATCAGCTTATTGGTTTTAAAGGGAGACAGGAGAAACTGTGGTTAAAGCACAGGACTGGGAGTTAGATTCTATTTCCTATTCTGATATGGACATCTTGGTGGCTTTAGGTAAATCACTTAACCTGTCTCCAGACCAGTTATGAGAGCAGGAGAGGGTCAGCAGGCGCACAGGATCTGGCTTTCATATGTAAGGTAGATGACCATGTTTGTCACAAATGAGAAGCAAGTTGTAACACACCCCTTTACTTGGTTGTAGCTTTATGGTAATGGGCTCTCTGAGAACCCTGCATGGATGGATCACATCTTTCTTTGTAGGCTTGAACGTAATGTATTGCTTCAGTTTTCAGTATCCAGTTGTTGCAGGCAGATGAATCTTGCAGTCCTAATAATAGTCATTATGGGGCCTGTTACCCTACAAAAGGGCAGTGTAGTAATTACAGTCACAATTACAGTTGAGCATAGAATATTTAATCTCTATCTGCATTAGAATAGAAACCTTAACAGTACTGCTGTTTACCAGCAGTGACTGAGGAGAAATAAACATTTCTTTTGACCTAAAAAAAACGTGCATAATGAATTTAAAACAACTTCAGACAAACCTATTGAATTTACAGTGCACATGGCCTGTGTTAGTCCTTGTTAACACACACCTTTAAAACTTAATTGTGTCATCTTGCTATGAATTTTTGGAGGGAGGGGTTTCTCACAATAGATTTAACTGTGTGTAAGCTGTTTGGATTCTTGGTATACAGTTTACACAGTGGGGTCCCAATCTCAGTTGGGCTCTGTGTGCTACTATATAAATAACACAGCACTTTCCAGTAAGACATGTAAATTACTGGCCCAGAGATCTCTGCAAATTGCAAACCTGAGAGAGATCCCTGAAATGTACTATTTGGCTGCATTTTCTATACCTGATACTTTCTATACCTGATCATTTCTGTTTGGGTCCATTGTTATTCCCTGGATCACATCCTGCTTAACCTACTGCATGGTGTTTGGCAACATCTCAGCAGATAACTGGCACATGCCCTGTGCAGTGGAATAGGGCGCAGCTTTCCAGATACTAAACTGGAGAAATAGGCTGCCCTGCAGCAAAATGTTTATAAACACATCAGAGCACTTGATGTACTTGCCCCTTCTCTCTCAGGGAGAGGTTACAGGGCTTGGGGAAAACTCTCACCTGCCACTTGTGTTTGTGTTTATGTCTATGACTGAAAGTTAGGGGCTGAGCCAAGTGGCTTGAACCACACATTGAAATGGTCACTTCTGACATATGCACAAGTTAACCCCATATGCACAAGTTAATCTAGACCACAGATCTAGAATAGAGGAGGAGGAGGGGAAGAGAGTGGGGGGGGACAAGGAGGGTGTACATGCACACATTATATGGAGGTAACCTCCATGAGATAAATGCATCATGCATCTTTGACTGTCTCATCTGCACTCTGCCCACTCCAGCCCTCCTGGGAATATCTCCTACACTCTAAATCTCTGAGCTGCTTGCTTCAGTTCTCATTTACAATGACAGCTTGTCAAGACAATAGTTTCCACCTTCGCTTTACTGCATAAAATTGGACTCTTCTAAATGTTTCCCCTCCCAGAGCCTCGGGCTAGTCCTGTGCTGAGCTTTATACAAATGGGCAGGGGAGACACCCCTCTTTACAATGCTTCTAGCCCTGGCAGAACCTGAGAAACTGACTTGAAATTGTCACATTATTCTACACAGAAGCGTTATTGCCGGTTTTAATAGTTTAATCTGAGCCCTGTAAGTGGCACTCATGGTCACAAAGTACCTGCACTTACAAAGGAAGAGGAATGCAAAATATAGTCCCAATTAAAAAAGAAACATTGTAAAGCTCACTATCCCATTCCTAAAAGCAGTATTTTTGTAACGTGGCATATAGAAAATAGAGGGATGGAGTGGGGAGTATAAATTATATACGTACTCGTTTGGGAGGACCTGAATAACAACATAGTGCTTTGCCACTTGTTGATGGTGTCCTCATTCCATATTCATGCTGTTAAAATCTTTGTACTAGACACACATATACAAGATAATCCTGTTCAGTTAGGAAGCTACTATCTCTTCAGGAAAATCTTCCTGACAACCAATGGGTCTGATACCATGAAGCATGATGATCATAAGTCTTTTTATATTCTATATGAAATCTCAGACATGTCATGGACAATCTAGGCATTCACTGTGACTTTTAAAAATTACATATGTATAATTTTATTCCTGTGAATGTCCCTTTCATTTCACTGTCCATTTGGAAGATGCTAGCATTCTAGGGATTAATGAGATTTTTTTTCTGTCCTTTTTGTTGACACAGCATTGCTCTAACAATTGACCATCTTCCCATTCTCTACACTTATTGTGAATGTTCAGAATTAAAGCATGAATGAACAGTGTTCAGGACTGGTTACAAACCCATAAAAGTGAAGGAAAGCCGTGATCCTATGCCATTGATGCTACTGGGAGCAGGACTGAGCCCTAAAAGTGGCTATGGTATCATTCAACTGACTGTCAAGACAAGACCTGAGCTACTACTACCAAAGTCTGCAAATATTTTAGGCATTTTTAAATGAACTTGCATTGGCCCTATCCACATTTAAATTTCCCATTAACATTTGTGCAATGGCATGTTACTAGCACAGATGCTCATGGAAAGCAGATTTGAGCTTACATAATCAAATACTCGCAGAAACATGCAAAGCACCAAATTACAAAGTGACCCGGTGAGAGTAGAGTATAGAGAGATGCAGGCAATGAGAGGAGAGTAATTCTGAATCAAGGTGATGTCCCAAACACGTGCAGAGAGGAAATAAACAACGACATGCAGTGGGGATGACGAATCAAGCAGCAACATCCATCCTATTAGAGCAAATGCACTTTCATCCTGTGTTAATGGAGTCCTGATGGAACTTTACCATAGAACCAAGTTCTCCATTTACTGTCGGGTAGAGCTGGGCCTGGGTGGGAGGTGTACACAGGAGCACTTTTGTTTTAAGAAGTGGTCCATGTAGCGATTTGAGGACCAATGTTCTAAAGAATTTTCCTCTTGAGTGTCTAACCCCAGCTAAAATATTTGCTTCCCCTGTAAGGGGGCAAAGATATTCCAGGATGCCACAGTCATTAGCGTCATATAAATGCCTTAGTAGAATACTGCAGCCAGAGAGGGGAAAGAGAAAGTGGGGGAGAAGTAGACAGAAAAATAAGTGAGAATGGAAGTGAACAAGGGCATGTGAGGTTGTTTGAGATGTCCTGGCTCCCCAAGAAAAGTGACAGTGACTGTCAGTGTTTTACTAATGAATTGAATGAGCTTGGTACTAATAGTTTAAGGGATGACTTCATTGTTGTTAATTCAGCTGGGAGACCCAGCTTTGTAAACAAGACTCTGGAGCCTCGGCCCTGAGCCAGCAAGCGTGAAAGTGTCTTCAGTCTCTGCAGAGAAAGGATACTTTATTTTCCTCTCTGTAACTCATCAGTTACATGGCAATGGCATCTCTTCTAATTACAGCCATTCCCCATTCTCTCTGCCAGGGTGAAGGTTAGGCAGTAATTGCAGTGGCAAGCAGAAAGCTGGAATAACTGCCTGCTCTGGAAGTAGCACTGGTTGTTGGCTTAGGCTGAGTAAACTGAGCTGCTTTGGCTACATGCATGTCCGTCTCTGCTGACTTAGATGAGATCTGGACAAGATTGCTTATCTGGGGAAGAGGATGGGAAGGAAACAAAACTGAGATGGGCTTTGAAATGATGCATGTGATCCAGATGGGTGCAATTGTATGGAAAGGCCTTTACGTTATGATTTCCTCTGAACATTTTGTGTTCCGTGGTATCCATCTTCTGATGCTCGGTTGCAATAAGAGAGAAACATTGAATAGTAAGGATCTGATAAACAGAGATAAGGTATCATTCAAGCTGCTATTCCATCCTTGCAGAACATTGGATATAGTATTTTGCTGCAATAGTTTGCACTTGTACAAACATCCATTAACTAACCTTTCCCACAGCCTTGGGAGGTGGGTGAAGATTACTTTGCAGATGGGTGAGCTGAGGGCTGGAGATAGTCAGGTATATGCTTTCAAAAGTGGCGTGTGTTTTGGATGACTCAGTACTTGGGTTCCCAAATTTAACTGTGTTGGGCTTCTCTTCCTGTGAAGTGCTGAGCACTTCCAATTCCCAAGTGAAGCTTGAGACCTCGGAACCTGTGAAAAATCAGGACCTTGGTGTCTAAAATCAGATACCTAAACTAGAGGCCACTACTGGAGAACTCCCTTTGTGAATCTTACAGAGTCACACAGTGAGTTAGAGCAAGAGGTGAGAATGGAATCCATGAGTCCTAATTTCCCATTCCCTGTCCACCACTAGACCTCTTCCCTCCCTATGGAGAGAATGCTTGTTCTCCATTAATATAACAATGACCGTGTGGAGACTTTGACCCTGATCCTGCAAACAAGTTCAAATGTGCTTAACTTTAAATACACGAGAAATCCCATTGAACTCTATGGCACTCCTCAGATGCATAAAGTTAAGTGTTTATAGGATTGAGGACATAGGTTTCATATTGCCTGGAGCGATAGAAAATGGCATCCTCCATGATAGGAACATGTATATAATAGTCCCATCACGTAGAATATCTGTTTTCAGTGGTACATACCTGCTGTTGATCTCCCTCACTCTAATCAGTCTAACTTTGTAGTGCCCTACAGAGGAAAAATTGCTACCACCTTGTTTTAAATGTGGTATAAATAGATAATCTGTTCTCCCCATAGGTTTCATCATTAGAGGGAGGGCTCTAGAAGCCAGTAGTTTTCCTGAATTGTTATGTAAATGGCCTTTTTAATCAAATGTTTAATGCCAGTTAAAACCACATGATGTTTCCTGGGAACTACAGCTGGTTGGAAAATTTTACATATAAAACTTTCTGCAAAAATAGTTTGGGATTTAATTTTCCCACTGGTTCTCCTACAGACTATGTTCCCTATTACTGTGACATTGAGAAGCAGTTCAATTTAGTGGCTGGAAAACAAGACCGGAGCCAGGCATTCCTAAGTTCTAATCCTGACTCTCTACATGGATTCACTCTGTGATCATGAGCAAGTCGCTTCCTCTTCTTGTGCCTTAGTTTCCCTGTTAGTGAAATGGAGGTGATAATGCTGACCTGCTCTGCAGGGTTTTGGGGATCAAGTCAATGTCCAATCTGAAGATCTGCAGCAAAACAGTACAGAAGTGCTCAATAGGTATTTTTATTATAGTGGCCCTACATGGAGCTGTATCTTACTTAAAGAAGTTTTCCCTGGGAAATGAGATCTTGAGCTGCCTCTTTCCATTCAAAGTACTGAAAGGAACATCTCTATTTAGGTGGCTATGCTTTAAATAGAAAATACCTATTTAGGAGCCTCCATGCCACTAGAACCCCAATTGACTCCAGTGACACAGCCAGGAAACTCCAGTGACACAGCTGGGAAACTCTTACTCTCTGGGTACCTCTCTTTGAAGTCCAGGTGGGGAAGGGGCAGCTTGCTTTCTTCTCTGATATGTAAATCATCTGTCTGTCTCAGCCCATTCGCTGACACTGCTTCCGCAGGCTGGCACCATGTCAGCTCTTTCAATACATATTGAGTTTCAAATGTACTTTCCTGGTTGCACTGTTCCAACACGTATTTTGCAGCTGGAAGTTTCTCAGACCTCACAGGGTTCTCAGTTGCATGCAGAGTGTCCTGATTCTGAGCACACGCTTCCAACAGGCTTTTATTTTCTCCATATCTCTTACTCTGCTTTATGCAGCCACCTGATGTCACTGAGTACAGCAGCAGTATCATGTATGGAGACTTTCTTCTTCTCTGTGCTGCAGTCTCTTGAGCCACATCCTTGCAAACAGATCTGCATAGGATCTCATTGACTTTGGTAGGGCTCCACACGGGTGTGAGGAACCATCTGCATGATCAGGGTCCAAGTTCTGCAGAAAGAACATCTGAAGGCTGCAGGACCAAAACTGGAGAAATCTCCTAACTTTGAATGAATCTTACATAGAACTGTTATGAAAGAAGAATGGGAGTAACTGATTTTAAAAAACAAACAAACAAAACAACCAACCCTTCCGTTACCCACAGGGAATACGGGGTCCTGTGCATACACTTGTAGATCCCCTCGTTGTAACTGATCAGGTTCACTAGGTGCTGAGGTGTTAATTGAGCAAGAACATTAATGAAGTAGCAAGTTGTTACATAGTCAGAGAAACTTGCAACATCTTCCAAAGGAGTTTCTCTTTATGACTGGAAATGCACAAAACTAGCAGCGCAGCAAGGGGCATTTATTGTAAAAGACTAGGTTTCATTAAGCCTACTTTACACACTTTGTTAAAAAGAGTTAGTGACTTATCAAAACCCAGGCCCTACATTTTCAAACGTGACTAGTGTTTTTTGGGGGGTTCTGATTCTCAAAGTCCTGAACACCTAGACTCTCAAAATCAGGTGCCTTTAAGGTGTCTCCGGTTGGACACCCAAAAATGCTGGTAACCCAAATCATTAGTCACTTCTGAAAATAGAGGCCTCTAAGTATATAAAGTAGAAAACAAAGACCCCCTGGGCAGGGGCACTAACTACCGACCCCAAGATTTAGGGCCTCATTGCTGCTGGCACCCACTCATGGCTCCTACCATCTGAGGAGGGGGGCTAAAGAGGACTGACACTATCTTTCAGAGGCCTAAAAAACCCAAAGCTAGCCCTGCATTGCTAGCCTCCAGCTGTTTCCAGCGCAGTAAGGAATACTGCACTCTGCTACCATTGAATTGTTTTTGATGGGTATCTTATTAAACCTGAGCAACGATGCAACAGGAATTGGCTTTCCGTAGCATTCCTCTAACAGTGTTGATGGTTCTTATAACAAAGTATCTGCTCCGTATTAAGAGCAGGGATGAATGATTCAATTGCATCTCTAAAGAAAAGTTAAGCCTTTATCAAGTGCATAGTGAATTAATTAAAGCTTGTATTTCATCCTCCAGACAGAACCTAACAATGATGACTATCTCTCTGAATCTGAGAAGATGGCTATGGATTTAAAAGATCCAAACCGTCCAAGATTTACTCTGCAAGAGCTACGGGATGTCTTACATGAGAGGAATGAACTGAAGTCTAAAGTGTTTTTGCTGCAGGAGGAACTTTTATATTATAAGAGGTATGTTGGTTTTGTCAGAATTAGCACTGTTACCTCTGACTTTCTAGGCATAGCACAATAAAGGAGGCATGGAATAGAGATAAGCCATAGGTTGGGTATAAAAACTGTGAGAGTCCACTTAAGTAGTCTCTAAGGAATTGCAACAGACTCTTGGCTTCCCTAAGACAAAGTAGACACAGGTCCAAACTCTGGTTCATATCTGAAATTTCCCAAAGTTTTGGGAGGAGTTTGGTTCAGGATCATCCCTAATTTTAAAATTCTCCAAAACCTGGGACCTATTAATAGAAGAAACGTCAAATGCAAATTTTAAAAAGAGAGAGACATTATTAGAGAGCATTTAAAAAAGAGAAAAATCAACCACTTTTTAAAATCAGAAAATGGCCTTTTGACAAGATGGAAATACTTGCAAATTTGGGTTTTATTTATTTATTAATTTTATTTCCCCCTTTCCTAATTTTTTTTTCAAATGAGCAACATTTGTTTCCACATTCCTTTCCACTCGGCAAAGCTATATAGGGCCTGGGGGTGGATGCAGAATATTTCACCTCTAGGTCACTGGCTAAAATCTACCCCTCCGCACATTGCTAGTGCCAAAAACGTATTGCCATCTGATGCCTCTTCTGTGGCCCACGTGCAGCAAGGTGATGGTCGTAGTCCAGCACCCAGTGGAGAAGTGCCAAAATGATAAAACTTGCCAGTAGCAACGATTTCCAATCTCCTCATAGCAACCAAGGACCGAATGAGCCATGAAGACAGGATAGCTTAGTCTCCCCTATGGGAGCTCTGTTTGGCCTGTCATGGAAGTGTATCAGTGGGGGAAGCCTGCCTTGCCACTGCCCGTGCTGCACCTGTTCTTTGGCTAAACCGGGGATTCCTGAGATTACATGTCAACATTTTTTTTTTTTTTTAAATCACATAATCAGTTTTTCTCTATTAAACTGTAGGATCCATTAAACTAACCCTGTCACTCTGCAGGGATTGTTATACACTGCACAGGAATATTCCGTCCTGTTCTGAGTTTCAGAAGAGATTGCAGTACCTGGGTCACCTGACTGTTCAAGTTTTTAATGTATGCAGTGTTGGTGTGGCCATGTCAGTCTCAGGATATTAGAGAGATAAAGTCGGTGAGGTATTATCTTTTACTGTGCCAACTGCTTTGGTGAGAGAGACCAGCTTTCAGGCTTACACAGAAGTCTGAAATTTTTTTATGGCACCCTGTGCACATGATTAACCCTACAAATCCTCCTCATGTGACAGATCCAGAACTCATCTTCTAACATTGGTGACTTTGAATTTGAAAGAGTTTCTTAAAAGAAATTCAGGGCCTGAATCCACAGCTGGTGAAAAGATTGCTTCCAACTTTAATGGGTTTGCGTCAACCTCTAGTTCCTTTTAGTTTATAAAACTTGTTTAGAGTTGCAAAATTAAGAGTGTGGTCCAAACCCACTAAAGTCAGTGGGAATCTTTTTTTTATGGATCAGGCCCTGCATTTCTTTTAATTTAAGAAACTCTTTCAAACTTCACTTTAAATTTCTCCTGGATAATGAAAGAACTAGAATTTAATTGTATTTTTCCCTTCTTCTTCTAAAAGTGAGGAAACAGAAGAAGAAACTAGATCCCCTCAATCTACATCCATAATTCATTCAAAAACCTCAACTCAGCCAGAATCTGGAATCAAACGACTGTAAGTACCATTCTCTTTCAAGGATCTCAAACCATGTTTCTTGGGGGTAATTGGGTTGGGTTTTGTTCTGTTTCTATTTCCCCTTCTCCATTAATCTAACATTCATCTAGTGACATCACATGTACATGTGCTTTGGAAATAATCCTGTAATAAACAGTATTATAAAAGCATGTTATAGGTTTTATGAAACAATACATAAAATAGGCCTGATTTAATTCTGTGTGACTTCCTATGACTGGTTCCTTCACACATACGATAAGGAGAAGAATAAAGGTTCTGTGCACTTGATTTATGGGACAGACTGACACACCAGAGGAACTCAGTTTAATGCTAATATTCCCTTCCTGAGTGTTGTTCATAATATTCAGATTGAGTGGAAAGACAATTCACAGCAACATATGCAACAGCATATGAGCTAACAAGCCTTTAACCACAAACTCCTGCTCTTATTAGGACCTATCTTGTTAGACTATTCAGGTTCTGAAGATGTTCATATCTGTATATGCAAGTGAACTGCCGGTATTTCATCAGGGGCTGTGGTCCTATTTCAAGCCTGACCCTGCGTTTCTTGGGCACCCCAAATTGCAGCTGAGCCCAGTGCAAGATCTGGGTGCACGAGGAATGTAGAATTGGACACTTTTTGTTGTTTTGTGCCAATTTACATTTAGTTAATAAACACCTTGAAGCAGACACAGCAGATCAATAAGAGGCCTTCTCTAGGTCTTAAACCTGAGATCTGTAGAATGTGTTGGTTATGACAAACAAAAACTAAGGTGCATGACTGCTGAATGTGAAGTTTGGTCGTCTTCCTTTCCCACTACCAAGTAGCCAGTTTTATGGATTACTGCATCCTCAGAGAATCTGATTTGAGTCATGAGGCTCAAGCCTTGCCTAGCTATTTCCCTGTATACAGAACACCTGCATTAGGTCTAAGCACAGTTTTAACTCTTTGCTTATTCTATACCCTGTTAAAGGGGTCTTGTCTCTATTGTTTTTCTGACCTGTAAAGCTCCATGCCCCCTACAGAATGGCATAAGTAATAACACTGTGCAAAAAATGAATGGGAAATGTTCAGTTAGCATTAGAGGACCAAATTATAAAATCACTTATTTGTCAGTTTATCTAATGTCAGCTCACTCCCTCTCTACCTGTTTATTCCAAATATTAGCTTTTTAACCCACTAAGAAGATGTCGTATTTTGTGAATAGTGTAACTATTTTAATACATACACTATTTGTATATGCCACTTTATTTAGTTGCAAAACTCTCCCATCCTGTCCCTACGTGTATCTGGCAGTCAGCTCTTACATAATAATAGTACTGGCACTTATATAGTGCCTTCCATTGGATGAGCTTGGGGCCTGAACCAAACTATAGTAACATTAATGGGAGTGTTTCTATTAACTCCAGCAGGGATCTTTGCCTCATGCCATTAGTGCATAGGAATGTGTCAGATTTCAGACTGATTCCTTCAATGTCCCTTTATTTTGTACTTTTTGACAATATAGCTTGAGTTTGGCATTTGGATTAGTTTTCATCAGAATTACTGTTCTGATGCTCTTTTCTTTAAGTGTTAAGAGTTGGGCATGTCATGGTCTGTTGCTCTACTAGTATTTAATCCTTCCCTTTATTTAGTTTGATTCCCCATTTGTAGGGAATGACCCCATATCCACTGCAGTGGTGGCAACTGTAACTTCTGTATCGGGTTTCTTATCTTGTGAGAAAACAGAATAAAATTGTAAATTGGCGATATTTTGTTGCAGTGCTAACTGAATGTAATTATTCGCTTTGGCTCTCTCTGGTTCCAACATACATAGGCAGCATAGGGAGTCATGGCAGGAAGGCCAGCAGAGTATTGGAGTGGCTGTCTCCCTGGGTCCCTCCTCTGATTAGCTCATCGTTGTTTTTTCTGGGGTGATCTGGAACATAGGTTCAGCAGCTGGGTACTTAGTCAGGTGGAAACGTCTAGACAACTGTTCAGATCTCTCTCTCATCTTGCCTTTTAATTTATAACCACTTGTATTTAAATATTAAAAGTTTAAACCCATTGCTTTGGCTTGTTCCCTTCTTTCAAAAACTCCTTTCACATTTTAAGAAATTCCTGTGCTGTCACCCTGAGTGTAGAGCTCCTCTGCTATTCTTGCTGCAATGGGGGAGTGTGCCCCAAACCTGCCATTAGTGGGAACTGGCTTTCTTGTCAAATGATACTCACAACACCCTGGTTTTCCCCTAAGCCCCCCTTGCAGGTGTGTGTGTGTGTGTGTGTGTGGCAGGGAGGGAATGGGACCCTTTCTTTTATAGTTCTTGTTAAACAGGGGAAATAGAATTCTCCCTCATCTTAAGTTAACTTGGACAACAATGGGACTTGAACTTTTTTTTTTGCAGCCTATCTAGACAGGCCTCATCTGTCTCTTACCTTCTTAGTTGTTTCTCTCATGGATGGAGGGCCTGTAGCTGTGGCATCAGCGGTACTCATGGCTGCAGGACTTGTGAGGCACTGTCTCTACAGTGACAAGCTCAGAGGCTCTCCCAGGGCTTTAGCAGTCCTCCTGTAGGCCAAGTTTAGGCGAGAGCCAGGGGTACAAGTGATTGCTCAAAATGAAAGGATACTGAATTCCAGGGAAAGAAAAAGGTCCCATTTCCATGTCTTCTCCTGGGACTGCCACCTGACAACCCACCCACTTGGGTAGCAGAAAGAGAGGTAACGTAGCCCCAACTGCCCAGCTGCTTTTTGGCCAGGTGAGAGTTAGAGGTACAGTTTCTGGCAGCTCTCTTCTCTCCTGTTCCAGACAGACTTTCAGCACCCTGAGACTATCGCCATTAATTATCTAAATAGCAAATAAATCCCATTATCCCCATTTTACAGACGGGGAAGCAAAGACAAAAAAGATGCAGCCAAAGTAATGGACTAAAATACCACAGCTTACCCTAGTGATGCTGCAGGGCTTGGAGACAACTGTGGTTGAGGGAGCTTTAGCCAAGTTACTTAAGATCTGATCCTGCAAGGTGCTGAGTCCCTCCTGTGCTCCAGCTCCCATTGACTCCAGTGGAAGTTGTGGACACTCAGAACTGCTCAGCACCTTGTAAGATCAGGGCCTAACTCACTTGTTTAAGACCACTGAGGGACATCTTAACTATGGCTTTCTACAGGAATCTCTCCAAATCTACAGTGGCACTAGGATGAGATGAAGTGTTTTTATCTAGTAACCTAGTACTCTTTCAGAACAGAAGCAGAGCTGGGATGAGAACTCTGCTATCCTTAGCGCCCGCTCCGGTTTCCGGGTGGTCTCTCAACAAAGCATAACTAGGAAAAATACAGAATTATTGCCATCCTCTTGGGCAAAGCTGTACATCTGCCTCTTTAAAACTCTCCTCTTTCTGTTGACTGTAAATACAGCATTAGAAGGCTATTGGGCCTATTCTCTGCCATCTGGGATTTGCTCATATGACTGGTGAGTTACTGCATTTGCAAGCTAAGGGAAATAGAAGTTCTGAAATCTACATTTTTCTCCCCAGGTTACAGCTTGATTTTTAGATTCTCTACAAGTTTAAACGGGCACTGATCTCCTGAGATCACCTTGATTTATTTGTAAGTTTGTCTCTACTCCTCTAAATGGCAGAATGTGATGAGAGAACATCTGTCATCAGCCAAAAGGAGATATTTGTGAGGAAAAAGCACAGCACTGGGATTGAAAATGCTGGTGCTATTTTGTTTGTATATTGTACAGCAAATACCCTCCTCTTTAAGAATACCACACTTGTTTGTTAGACTACTTCAGGCATTACCTATTTCTTCTTGTTCTGATGTCCGTAGCCCAGTCTGAGGTCTGCAGCTAACTCTGAACAGACTATGATGTGTAAAACTCGAAGTCCTAGATCTCATTAATGATATAACAATGTTTGTTTGTTTGAATCCAAGAATAGCAGCTACAACAGCTGTGTTAGGAAGGGTATCAAGCTGCATTAGGTCACAAGTGAAATGACTCTGGTGATCTCAACTTTATCCTTAACTGACATTAGTCCACAGCACACAAATAAATTGGCCACAATTGACCGTATCTGTGGAGGAGAATCCTTAGAACAGCAAAGGATGTTGCAGGTATGGACAAAGATGCATTGTGTGGGGCAGGTCATACAGAGCATCTAGCTGACATGCTCTCATGTTAAGATTTTTTGAGAACCACAGTGTATCTCTCAAGTTGCATGAATTGTATGATGTGCAGTAAAAGGGCTAAACGCTTATAAAGAAACTGTCTCTGGGCAAGTCAGATAGAAGATTGTTTCTCCTAGCACAATTTTAAGGCTTTGAAACTAGTATTATAGCTGCTGGTGGTTGGCATTTCTGCATGTATATTGATGCAGGACCTCTCGGAAGAGAGACATGGG
Organism: Mesoclemmys tuberculata; assembly: GCA_007922155.1. Lineage (NCBI taxonomy): Eukaryota > Metazoa > Chordata > Testudines > Chelidae > Mesoclemmys > Mesoclemmys tuberculata. The sequence goes on from ML675640.1 coordinate 9,675,608, forward strand.
CCCTTTTAGCCATGTAGAAGGCAATGGGATTTATTTCAAGTCTTCAGATGCTTTTTTTTTTAAACTATCAGTTTTGTCACTTGCAATAAATACCCGTAACTGTAAAATGGATCATTTCTAACCCTATTTCCTATGTAAATATCCATGGAAAAGCAGTAGCTACTGGTAGAGCACTATTTGTATTTCTTAACATCCACCTTCATCCTTCATTTTACCATGACTTATGTGCCTGTTTGTTTTCCACTTACAAGTTTGTAAAAGAACATACTCCGGTGCTCTGCATCACCAGAGGAGATGATTTCTTGGTGAAGTGACACCAAAGCTGTGTGCTGCACACTTTAGAAATTTGACCTCTTGGTTCTGAATGTCTAAAATGGCATAACAACCAGATTTTAATTACGCAATTCTGGGTTAGAGAAATTATTAGTGAGCAGCTCTCTTGGGTGATGCAGATACATTTCTCTAACTACTTCCATGTGTGATAATTCAGAGTAACCCTATGTATCTTGTTTGCCTGTCTTTTATGGAATGTCTTTTTATTACTTCAATCTTATCTCTTCTGTGCCTGTACTTTTCTGACCAGGATCTTTACAGCCATAATGCCTATGGTAGCAGCTGGATTGATTCCAGATGATCCCACATTGCAGCCAATAAGAAGACTTGTGTCCCTTGTAGGAATTTTTTTTAAATGTTTTGTACTGTAGTTTTCTTTTGCATGTCCCTCATGTATTTATATAAGCTGCTGGTTGCATTCTCATTGGCTAACTGTGGGATCACAAACTCAAACTGCCAATCAGAATGATCAATCAGTACATAGTCATTTCAGAATTAGAATGCTCAGTCTTGACTACTGTTCCATCACTTGTCTTACTGTTACCTTGCTAACCCAATTTGTCCATTTACCCATTTAGAAATTAATTCAATAAGAGCATATTAAACATCTGTTAATTTTGCTTACTAAGCCTGTTATTTATATATCATGCCAATTCTTTTTTAAAAACTGTCATTTTATTGACCTGCTACAAATTAATTCTACAGAATATAGCTGATGATGTCTGTGTTTACTCTTACTGTTTGTTTTATTATAGGCTGTCATTTACATGTCTGAGTACACGTGAACTGTGGATTTTGGTCTCCTGTTGTGTGCTCTGAACTATCTAGAGTATAAGTACTTGTAATAAGTTCTATAACTATATTTTTGACTGTCAAAAGAGGGCATTGGCTAATGCAAGCTCTTGTTGAATTTTGATTGATATTATGGTGGTCATATTAAGTAACCACTATACTTAAGGCTGAAAAATAGTTTTCACTCTAAATTCCCTCCGTTCCCACAGAAACTTGTAATCTTTCTAAACATTCAACTTTTGGACTGAAAATGTCCATGCTTTCCTGGACCAACAAGTTTCTAAATCTAGCTGAAGAGATTTTGGTGAATAAGAAAGTTTATACATAAAATAATTTTTCTAAGTCATAATTTGAGAATAACTCAAATGGCTGAACTTTGACCCTTGAAACTTGCCATGTAAATGCAGACCTCTTCACTGAGTAGTGTGCTTTACTAAACTAAACCTGAAAAACGTTAGTTATAATGAATTCTTGAGAACACTGGACCAAATATGCACAGTGGAAACCCCTCATTAGCGGTGTTCTTACGTCAGTAGGAATTGGATCTTTGCCCTAAGGCCTTTTAAAAACAAAACTAACCAAACAAAAACAGATGCAGTACAATGAATTTACAAGCTCTGGGGTGAAAGTGGTGGGGTAGTGCTGACATATGTACTTTCCTAAAACAAACAGGAAATTAAATGAAAGGCACTGCAATGTTAAGGCTGCAGACTTAAAATCATGAAGTCAGGAAACGCAAAGATTCAGGTCCCACCAGCAATGTTAACTTGCTTGAATTACACTACTGTAATAGTATCTTCTATCCTCTACTTAAAGAAGCTTAATGTAATACTCTTATTTGTATTGCAGTTGCACCTAACAACTCCACTCATAGACCAGGATCCCATTGTGCGAAGTACTACATAAACAGATAAAAAAAGTGCTAAAATGCACCATAAAAATGAAGGATATGCATTGGGGTTAACATTGAAGATGGTATCTTAATTTTCGCATTTCCCAACAGACATGAATTACATTTTAACATTGCACTAACACTTTTTTGCATTTTTTTTAAATATATGGTTCACCCTAAGAATATCAAAACATTATTTTGCTTAAGGTGGTAACCTCTCTGCCATACAAACAAGGAAAATTAATAAAAATCAAGGGTTGTTCCATCAATCCTATTTCTTTGATTTTATGCAGTGTCAGTTTGCATTTAATTGCTGTTCAGACTTACTAAAATGGCTTTGCTATCCATTCATGCGCACCATTAATTGAGCACCCATGCATTGGTAAATATGCCCATTTAATGTGTTAATTAAGGCTCTGATCCTGCAAACACCTTTGTATGTGTTTAGGTGTTCATGGGAATTGGGCCTAAGGTATTAAATACACATACAGAAATTTAAGATTTTAGTGACCTACTACACTTATTTTCCTCTTAGCACCTTCTAACTTTTCTCTTCATGCCAAAAAGACAATGCCATCTTCCTTCATTCATGGCTTGAAACTAATCCCTTTTTTTTGTTTGTGTGTTTTAAAAAAAAAAAAAAAAGACTAATACACCTAAAATAAGCCTGCATGTGTGTATAGGTCACAGCATTTAAAGCTCCTTTTGAAGCTTTAGTAACAAAGCAACTAAAGATGGCAGTGACTGCATCTTGAATAATGTTTGACAAGCCCTCCATCAGGCTCCACTGCCTTCATTTTGCAGATGCAAAATTTTTCGCTCTAAGTTTGGTTGCACCGTGTATTGTCAGCTATCTCAATTGTCTCCAAGCCACTGAGTCCTAACTTCTCTGTCTTCCTTTCTGGAAGGTTTAGTTTCTTCTCTCGTGATAAAAAACGCATGCAGATGACACAGCAAGATGTTCACTTCCAGGATTCTTTTGGCGAATGGGCAGATTCGAACAAAGATGACTCCTACACCGAACAAGGCCAAGAGGCCCTTCAGCACCTGTGACTAATGCCTCAAGCCGTGTTGCCTGCCACAATAGATCTGGACATTCTAACAAGAAGCTTCCTTAACCAAATCTGGCAGCTCATTTTTTTTTAATTTGCCTGGCACACATTGAGGGTTGTGTTTCAGATGTACTTTTCCAAAGGGATTCCTCAGTGTTTACTGGGTGACTGCTTTCTGAAAACAGAATCCAGGCTCTGTAGTAATAGTTATTTATACTTGGGGTGTCAAAGCTTCTAGATGACTGGTTGTGTGCAGAATAACAAGTATGTCTGACTCTTGCATTAACTACAGTAACAAGCATCTTTAAACCAAAAAACCCCTGTGCCATTATTAGGTTTATTTGCATTATACAATATCTATTTGCAAAGACTCTGGTACCATGTTTGTTAAAGCTAGGAGGGGGAAGGAATTTTTCTTTGTCTTTTTCTTAGTTCTGTTAATGACAAGTTAGAAGAGACCGTATATGCTGCAAAAATATTTCCAGGGCAGGTCCTACTACAGCTGTGTCCTGTTAAACTCAGCTGGTAGCCACAGCTTGCAGAGAAACTACTTGGAACTTCAACTGATGATTTAAAAAACAAAAACAAACTGGAGCAGCTGTGAGGGACAGTGATTGTATATTCCCACTTATTGTTTATAGTGCCTAAAGCATGTAGATATTGATGTACAAGGTGAGTGTACCTTGCATTTTGCTCTGACTTATGCAGTAACAAAAAATGAATTGCTCATACTGAGGAATTCTAAACAGTGCATTTGTTTTCTTCTTTGTCCTACGGCCTTTTTCCCTCCACCCCTCTCTCTAGCTGTAGCAGCAGACATCTGCTGTATAGGAAATAGCTCACTTTCCCCAAAAAGGTTTTGAACAAAGCCCCAACCAGCACTTATACAAATTCTTATTCTCTAGCTGAATGAAGCCCCTTTTAGTAAATATAGTGGAGATTTTCAGTCAGATGAAAACACCTTTGTTCTGTTTTAAAGATGGTCTGAACCTAAAATCTCCCCTCTAAACCTTCAGTTTGGACTCTGGGGACAATGCACTCTAAAACCCCATCACACAGACTACGCCACAAGCTAACACGCACATTTTACTTTAGTTGTGCTCTATATCAACAGTAGTAACGTGCAACAGCTTGCAGAAGTGGGGCCTAACTCTAGCATGAAAATCCTACCACTGTACCAGCTGTTCAAGGGGAAGGTCCAACTCTGATCCTCATTTGGTGATATGAGCCCATCTAAAATGTAACTGTATATGAACAACTGAGTGGTGTCCACAAAAACCCACCAGCAAATTCACATGTAAGACAGTTGTTAGAATGAGTAGCCAGTCCATTAGGCAACATCTAGCTACATCCCCTGAGAACCCCACTACACACACTGTTATACATTATCCCCCTACTGTAAGAGAGGCCATGTCCACTCTGTGGAAACAGAGAGAGAACTGTTCTCTGTTACAAGCGAGTTAAAGCCATCTTATGGGTTCTGCTGTACTGCACTACTGCACACTTCTGCTACAGGTGAGATTTATCTGCCCTAGAGTACCTTTTAAAAAAAAAAATTCATCCAACAGCTACTGCCGGCATTTTAATAGCATGATGACTGGACTTGCTCAGACAGGACAGCCTGCTAAACTAGAGCAGCAATCCTCTGTCTACTAAAGCTCCCAGGGTTGCTGATGCTGCTCAATCTGAACCAGTGAGGAAACTTGTAGGCAGAAAATAAGCTTCAGGAATTAGTCAATCACTGTTCTCTACCATGGCAGCAAACTTGTCAGCTGAGCCTACAAACTGGTTTAATACCACTGTTCTTGGGTTTAAAAGGAAAACCTCTATGTACAGGCCGGAAAACCTAGGCTAGGACCCATCTATAATTAATTGGTGTTAGAAAAACCCGATGCAGCATGGTTCAAATGCTGTTCTGAATTGTGCTCTAAATGAGAGTGAACTGTGCTGACCCTGGACAGAGCAAAACTTTAGCTAAAAGTTTGGGCCCTGTCCACACTGCAGGACAACATCAACATTCCCCACCTTATAGTCCTGTGCCATAGTCGGGCTTTTCTGTTGTGAGTGCATGTAGGCCCCTCACTGAAACCAGTTACAGACTGCAGTCTGTCAACAGTTCTAAAGGAGGCTAGGGCCAGGTCTACACTACAACCTTACATTGGTATAACTACATCACTCAGGTGTGAAAAATGCACACTGATCCAAACCCTTGTGTAGACAGCACTACAGTGACAGGAGGGCTTCTCCTGCTAACATAGCTACCGCCTCTTGCAAAGGTGGAAATTAGTAATGCCAAAGGGAGATCTCCTGTTGATGTAATATCTTCAGTGAAGTGCTACAGCAGCACAGTTGCAGCACTTTAAGTGTAGACCTGCTTTGGTATTGCACATCTCCAGCTGTGTCCCACTGCTTACAAATGCAAGTACATAATTCCTTAAGACACCTTCACATTAGTGCTATAGTACAACTCCAATAATGGGGGGAAGGAGAGTTGGTTATGCATTTAGCTTCTAAGGCTGTGTGCACACTGCAGCTGGGACCAAGCCGTCCAGCCCCGATAGATGGATTTGTGCAGGCAGGGCTCGACCTGCTGCACTAAAAACAGTAGGGTAGATGGTGGCACCTGGGCAGCAGCTCAGGCATTCAAGTCCACCCCAGCCGCTGGGTCTGAACCTTAGCGACTAGCCTGAGTCTCCACTGGAACAGCAGTGTCCACCTTGCTATTTTTAGCACACCACCTGTATCCTGGTGTGAAATTCACCATCATGTTCCCATAAATCCTTGTTGTACCACAGTTTAGAATTATCTGGCATTTTAACAGCAGATACAGCAATATTAAGTGCTGCAAGAGTGTAGTAGGTTTACAACCTGAATAAGCAAACCATTTTCAAAACTGATCAAGAGCTGCAAACTGGGGCAATAGCCATACATAAGCTAATACTTAGACCAGTATCTAAGTGCTTATTTTAAAGAGGAAGTTTCTAGCTGTGTGTGTCAAGCTAGTCTCACAGTTGGGCCAAAGCTTCCAGCCCATCTGAAACAATGGCATTATCCCCTATTCATCTCTATGGGCCTTAGAAATCTAATTACTACTGAAAGAGAAAATTAACCATTTTACTCCTGACTTCATAAACAGTGAGAACATAAAACTGGCCATAGCAGGTCAGACCAATGGTCCATCTAGCCCAGAATCCTGTCTTCCACCAGGGACCAGTGCCAGATGCTTCACAGGGAATGAACGGAACAGAGCAATTTATCAATTGATCCATCCCGTTGGCCAGTCCCAGCTTCTAGCAGTCAGAGGTTTAGGGACACACAAAGAATAGGGTTGCATCCCTGATCATCTTGACCAAGGGCCCTTAATGGACCTATCCTCCATGAACTTATCTAATTCTTTTTTTAACCCAGTTATACTTTTGGCTGTCACAAGATCCCATTGCAACAAGTTCTACATGTTGACTGCACATTGTGTGAAGAAGTACTTTGTTTGTTTTAAACCTGCTGCCTATTTATTTTGTTGGGTGACCTCTGGTTCTTCCGTTATCTGACACGATAAATTACACTTCCTTATTCACTTTCTCATGATTTTACAGACCTCTATCATATCCCTGCTTAGTCATCTCTTTTCTAAGACAAACAGTCCCAGCCATTTTAATCTCTCCTCCTACAGAAGGTGTTCCAAACCCCTCATTGTTTTTGTTGCCCTTTTCTGTACTTTTTTTCAATTTTATCTTTTTTTGAGATGGGACAACTGGAACTGCAAATGGTATTCACGGCGTGGGTTTATAGGATTTCTATAGTGCTATTCTGATGTTTTCAGTCTTATTTATCCCTTTCCTAACAGTTCCTAACATTCTGTTTTTGACTACCATTGCACATTGAGAGGATGTTTTTAGAGAACTAGCCCTAATGACGCCCAAAGCTCTTTCTTGAGTGGTAACAGCTAATATAGACCACATCATTTTGTCTGTATAGTTTAATTATGTTTTCCAGGGTGAATTACTTTGCATTTATTAACACTGAATTTCATCTGCCATTTTGTTGCAGTCACACACTTTGATGAGATCCCTTTGTAATTTTTTAGTCAGCTTTGCACTTAACTATCTTGAATAATTTTATATCACCTACAAACTTTACCACTCACTGCTTACTCTCTTTTCCAGATCATTTATGAATATGTTGAACAGCATAAGTCCCAGTACAGATCCTTGAGGGAACCCTCCTATATACTCCTCTCCCTTCTGAAAACTGACCAATTATTCCTATATTTTAACCAGTTAGTGGTCCATGAGAGGACCTTCACTCTTATCCCAGGACTACTTACTTTGCTTTTGGACCCTTGGTATGGAACCTTGTCAAAGGCTTTCAGCAAGTCCAAGTACACTGTACCAACTGAATCACCCTTGTATATACGCTTGTAGACATCTTCACAGAATTCTAATAGACTAATGAGCCATGATTTACTTTTACAAAAGCAGCATTGCCTCTTCCCCAACATATTGCGTTCATCTAGGTGTCTGATAATTCTGTTCTTTACTATAGTTTCAGCCAGTTTCCCTGATACTGAAGTGCCAGGATTACCTCTGTACATTTTTAAAAAAAAATCAGGGTCACATTACCTATCAACCAGTCATCTGACTGATTTAAGCACTAGGTTACATATCACAATTAGTAGTTCTGCAATTTCATATCTGAGTTCCTTCAGAACACTTGGGTAAACACCGTCTAGTTTTGATGATTTATTGCAGTTTAATTCATCAGTTTGTTCCAAAGCCTCAACCTCGGACACCTCAATCTGGGACAGTTCTTCAGATCTGTCACCTAAAGAGAATGGCTCAGTGTGGAGTCTCCCTTATGTCCTTTTCAGTGAAGACTGATATAAAGAACTCATTTAGCTTCTCCGCAATGGCCTTGTCCTTTGAGTGCTCCTTTAGCACCTCTATCATCCAGTGGCCCCACTGATTGTTTAGCAGGCTTTCTGCATCTCATGTTTTCAGCTAACACCCTCAGATAAAATAGGCATCTGAAAAGGGGGAAAGAGATGCTCACTTTGAATAGGTAGAAAGTTAAATATCTACCATGTAGCTTCTTGGCAGATTTAAGTGAATGCTCTTCTTTTAAACGTCAGGTAAGCAGTCAGATTCAGTGAGCAGATTTTTTTAGGTTTCCTTGGTTTAACACTAAATCTCTTTAATAAATGTTTCTGAGTGTCTTACAAGAATATTTCATGTGGAAGTGCGGTGTAACATTATCCTGAGTGGGTTGTACATATCTAAGGGATTTATCTTTTCTTTGCACTTTCAGAACACTTGTACAATTTGTCATGCAAACAGAGTCTTCTTGAACTAAACAGAGATTGGCAGATCAATAAGGAGGAAAAGCCAGAAGGGGGCATAGTGCATGTCTGAAGGGGAAGCCCCCCATAGCAGATTTCTATTGTTCCTGCCTCTAAAACAAACTTTCATTACTAAAATAAGGACTAGGGAACAATGGACCAGCTGCTGGACTCTGCCCCAGTGTAGCCCCCTCTCAACTTCTCACTGTGAAGGGAAATCCTTGGCTGATATAGAAGCATGGTGGAAGCTCCTGTGTCATTCCTATTCTGTCCTTGTCTGGATGTCCCTGTTCCACACCAAACCCCAGCTGCTGAATGGCTGTTGGAGCCCAGGGCATCTGGATGCAAGTTATGTTAGGGACTGAACTAGCCTCAAGATTGCATAATAAGCACAAGGGGCTCTAGGCCTAAGTGTAAACAATGGGTGACTTTATTCTAAGGCCCTCACAAGATTACATTTAGAACTGTGCTGGTAAGAACATTTACATGGCTGCTGCAGCCATGCTTTCAACAGGGCTCTCTCCACTAAATATGGACATGCTGAGCCCGCCAGAAGCAAAACTGTACAGGTTCTAGCACAAAAAGCCTCTGTCTACACTAGATTTGTAAAAAGAGGTGGGGGAGTCAATTACAACTAACAATTGTAGTGTACAAAGCAACTAAGCTCATCCTCAGCAGGTTAAAATCCTGGATGGGCAGGGTTTTACCTTTGTTAGAAGCCATGGTTGGTTTCACCTCCATTACAACTTTTATACAGGGTATAGCCAGCTCCACTGTTGATGGAGCCAGACCTACCCAGAAAAGCATTTTGTTGCTTTGCAAAACAGTTGGAGTGGGCATAAAGAGCAAGTGAGGAGCAAAGGGAGCAGAATACAAGGCAGGACAATAAAATTACAAGCTACATCATTCTAGCACCCATATGGAGCAGCACCCAAAAGCAGCTGTGATGATACAAAGGGTAGACAACTGGTTACATGGGTGTTATGGGACACTTTCACAGTGTTACACAGGCTGGTCCGGGGACATCATTCTGAAAGCTAGAGCAGGGGTTTCAAAAGAAAGGGATAAACAGATGAAAGTCCTATCATTTTGCTTTAGCTGGGAGCTCTCCATAGACTCTATATGGACATGTGCCATAGCTACAATGGCTGCTGGAAATTAACCTAAAAAGTCATATGAGCTGCAATCTACCCTCATGTATATCCATGTCTAGGACATACAAGTTCTTCTAGTTAAAGGGGAGGGTTGAATGAAGGCAGCCCTCCATGAAAAGAAAGATTTCCTAAGGTGTGTTTGCCCATTGCACCAAACACCAGTCAAAGACACTGTATTTCTAAAGATCACATCTATCCTAATATTTCTCAAGCAGCTGAATCATTTCCCATTAGTTTTACATTGTGAGACACTGGTAAAAGCCAAAGATGATTTTATAGATATTTCTTCAATAGGTGACTTCATCAGAACAGATCTGTCTGTCATGTGAGCACATGGCATATAGGAAATATTTAAGGACTGGGCTTTTCACATACAAACAAGCTGTTCTCTGAACAACAAGTAGCCTCGGCACACATTTCATTTAACATCCCACTGAATTAAATGGGAATGCAGGCACATCTGTAAGTCTGGTGTTCCTTACAAAACGCCAACAAGTATTGTTTGATTAAAAAAATTAAACATTTCCTTTTTATTTTCATAGATACATACAGCTTGATTATATAACTTGTACATTCCACTGGGTCCCGCGCAGGATAGCATAATAGAGAACCCACAGCAAACAGTTATGACTGAAACCTTAATGTTCTTAGAAATGGATCTCCACTGAGCACGATATCAGATGCAGTAAATGCAATACTCTGTTTTCCTATGCTTTCTTTATTTCCCAGGTCCTATTATCCGCTCCTCCCCTGCTCTGTAAAACACATTAGTGAGACTCTGTGCATAAAGAAAACTGCTGAAGAGAAAGAAATTTGACTGTGTCCTAAGAGCAGCCTTCTAACACCTTTGCTGGGAATGCCCAGTTCTGGCTCCCTTCTTTTTCCGGTAGGATTCCTGTCAATCTTTGGAGGACTGGGACTATGACACCAATGTCAGCTGCCACACTCAGCTCCAAACTGAGTCAGTGGGGGAGGGTATGCCGTATCTAAGGCAGTATAAGGGCCCATCTCTGGAAGTAAGCTACTGCATTGAGGGGGTGAGTCGGGGGGGGAGGTGGAAGAGGGATGATCATGTCACAATGCAACTGAGGCTCTGTCCTGTCTATAAGATGTTGGCCTTGCCTATATAGAATGGTCCAAACTGTGTTTGAGTTAAGGAATCCTGCTACAGTCCTGACCTCCAGAAAGAAAGGAGAAAAAGTCACCACATGGTTAGAATACACTCCAAGGAAGATTTGTTCCCACACAAAGATTAAGTTTAACAAGGTGGGGAGTGGGGAAATCAAACCAAAGAAAGGATAGATGCCACAAAATACATGAGACATAACAAAAGCTCTGTAAATAAGAGGTCCATAGCTCAACACAAGTAGAGGTTACTGCAGGAGTCATTTATCCCTCTTTCTGGCAAAGCCACCTTAGTAATTACCTAAAGAACAATAAATCAAACAATGAGCCAGGTCCAGAGCTGGTACAGTTTTGCTGAAGACAAAGCTCTAGCCACTTTACACCTGTGAAGATCTAGCTTCACGAGATTAGCAGAGTTCCTTGGAGACTGGAAGTTCACAACAAAGTCATGGATTTTGTCCCAATGACTGAATCTGTTCTCATCATTTTCTTAAGCCAGAGACTGGCTCAAACTTGGATTAGAACCTGACTACAGTTCTGTGTTGTTTGGATCAGTAGGTTTTGGAGGGTCTAGGCCAAAACTTCCCCGCAGTTCATGGGCGCTCGGCTTATCTGTAATAAAGACTCTTTCATCTACCGATGTTTGTCGTCATCTCTCTGCTTCTTAGGATCTCTTTCCCTGTCTTTTCTCTCCCTGTCCTTCCTCTCTCTCCCTCTACTCCTTTCGTCTTTGGAATCCCGCTCTCTCTCCCGGTCGCTGTCACCACAAGCCCACGATCGCTCCCTTTCTGGCCATCTCCTGTCTCGGTTCCTTTCGTGATCTCGATCCCTTGCTCTCCAGTCCCTCGCTCCATCCCGAGACCAGCTCCTCTCTCTTTTCTCCACTGGCCCCTCTCCATAGAAGTCGCTTTTCATAGTTGGCAAATTGATGGGCTTTCGGAAAGGTCTGTCCCGCCCTCCAAACCGCAGCTGCCCAGATTCCTTCTTGCCCCCAAAACCACCTCCAAGTCTCCGAGGGATCCATCCTTTGAGGGTCCTTTCCAGTTCAAAGTCCACAAATATCTCATGCTGGTCAATAACCAGCCTGTTGGCATCTCTATGGGCTTTCAACAGCGCACGTTCCTCTTTGTACTCTATAAATGCATAGCCCTTAGAAAAGCCCGTGACCAAGTCTCTAACCAGACGAATCTTCCTAATGTCTCCATACCTGGAAAAGGCTTCCTTCAACTTCTCCTCTGTGGTTTGTAGATTCAGCCTTGCTACAAAGAGAGTGAGGTGGGGATCTCCTGTGACCCCCTTATTGGGTACATACCGGGCCAACATGGCCCTCCAGATGGCACGGTCATGGGGCTCTTCATCTGTGCCATCAATGCTCCCTGCTTTGAGGGGGTCATACTCCTTCGCTATGGGCGCCCACTCATTCATTTTCTAGAGGGAACACAAGCGTCAAATACACTCCAGTGTCACTGCTAACATCCGTAGAGAGAAATGTTCACCGCTACAGATGACTTGCAAGGTGCGGTTAATTAGGAGACCTGACTTTTGACTCTAGGTCCTTCCATCCCAGGATCTGAAAGCATTTTACAACTACGAATGAACTGAGAATGCTCCACTGCAGTCTGATTCCCATTTTACAGATGGGAACACTGGGACAAAGAAAGGTTCAGTCCTTAAAACAGATTTGTCCCCTAGCACTCCTAGATAGATTGGGAGGAGCACAGAAAACCTTAAACATCCTGCCTCCTCTCAAGCAAAGCCCATTAGACTTAGCCTTTGCAGAAAGTACAAGGAACTCCTTGAGCAGACTGATTAAAACTGACTCCCCTGGATTGGCCTTTTCCACTAGACTCCCCCAGGCCCCCGCAGAAGGCAATCTGCTCACTATGGAGGCAGAGAGCGTTTGCTTTCCAGTGTGGGAGGAAGGGATGGGTGAGCGGGATGTATTTCAGGGGAACATCCCTCAGAGGCTCAGGTACCCGATGTGTAGAAACAGGCAGCTGAGTAGAGGGGACACAGGCCACGGGCTTCGTCTGAGCCCATCCCAGCCAGACCCCAGCTGGGCTTTGCAGTCTCAGTCTCCCTCAGCAGCTCGCGGCCGCCAGGACCCGGCGGACGCTGCTCGCCTCCCCCAAGGGGGGGGGTCAAAAGGACTCAAAACACCCCTCTCCCACCTCCCAGCACCACTTAGGCCTAGCACAGGCCGCCCCAGCCGTCGTCCACGTAACAGTCTGACAGCCCCTCTCCGCCCCCGCCCGTGAACGGCCGGCCTCGAGCGCCCGCTGGGCGGGGGACAGGCCGCCCGGGCAGCCCCGGAGCCAAACACGCCGCTTGGTTCTGACCAGCGGGAGCCATTGGGGGAGGGAGGATCCGACCCAGTCCCCACTCACCGCCTCCTCAGCCGCGGGCTCGGGGCCCGGCTCGCTCTCTCCGCCTCCGCTGCCTTTTCCCGCCCACCGCCGGGAGGGGGAGGGGGCGAGTCACGCGCACCGCCCACAGGCAGCCTCCAATTAACAAAGGAAGGGGCCCGCGCGCAGGGTTTTTCGGTGTGTGAGGCATGGGCGCGCAGCGCAGCTCGCGGGGGTGGGGCATTACGCGCGCGCGTTCTGAGGGGAGCACGAGCCGGCTGGGCCGTCACGCTCCAGCCGGAGAGAGAGAGAGGCGTTTGCCTCGCTCCCCCTGCGCTGGGCGGCCGGCGGAGGCAGCCGGGCCCTGGAGGCTGTTTCCCACTCCCAGTAACCCCCGGCCACGGCTGAGACAACACGGACTCCGGGGCGCGGCCGCTGGGCCGGCGCGTTCCCGTTCCCGCGCGCGGCCCGCCCCAACGGCCGGGGCCGGGACCGTTGCGCTCAGCGCTGGGCCGGCCCGTTCCCGCGCGCGGCCCGCCCCAACGGCCGCGGCCGGGACCGTTGCGCTCCGCGCTGGGACGGGCGGGGCCGGGGAGCCGTCGTCCCCCTTCCAATGCGAATCGAGGGGTGAGCCGAGAGGGCGCCCGGCGCACAGCAGCGACACCCGGGAGGGCGGTTAAATCCCGAGACGGGAGCCGCTCTCCGGCCCCTGCTTTGGGGGGCTGAGCTCCTGATAAGGGGACGCTGGGGCGTGGGGCACTGTCCCTGGCGTGGGGCACAGTCCCTCCCCCGCTGAGGCTTTCCCCGTGGAAACCGGGGGGCAGACGCTTCGCCCTGGCCAGGGCTTGCTTGGCCATCGTCTTCTCGCCAAATGCAATGGGAAGTACCCAGCAGAAGCCCCCACCCCTCTACTTCAGCACAGCCCACTCCCGCGCCAGCCACAGCCCTGCCTCTGGCGGCAGAGACTTATTTACTAGCCTGCGGGGTGGTTGCTCGTTTTGTCTGCGCACACACACGGGTAACCCCCCACCTCCAGGCCATCACCCTGCAGCCAGGCTCTGTCTCCTGGATACTGCCTGAGAATGAGAGCACAGGTCGCTACAGCTAGAAGGGAAGCTGTGCCATATCACCCTGCTGGGGGCCGGCCTCACTTACATTGTTCCTCGTTTAGCCCCACCCCAGCCTTCTGTCCTGGTTATCTGATTGGCCCCCCAGAGCTCCCCCTGGAGACAGAGGAGAGGACCTGGTCACAAGAAGTTAACAAGTTTCATGGAGGAGAGGAGGAAGTTGAGGGTGGCAGCCAAGCAGGCGACAACGTGGGTCTGAACCTAGGCCTTTCTGCTGAAGCAGCCCCTCAGCAGGCTTGACTGATCACTGGAGCTTGTGATGCAGGATCATCAGCACCAAGAGGAGGAAGCGGAGGAACCAGGCCCTGAGAATGCCTTTGGGAAGAGCCCCTTCCAGCTGACAGCGGAGGATGTCTATGACATATCTTATGTAGTAGGCAGGGAATTCCTGAAGATAAGCAGTGAGCCCCAGGTGGATGTGCCCACGAGGGTGGCCCAGTTGCAATTTAAGATAGTGAGGATTCTGGAAATGCTGGAAGCGTTGGTGAATGAGAGTAACCTGACAATGGAGGCGCTGAAGATGGAGAGAGACAATCTCAAAAAGGAGGTGGAGGGACTCAGAAGGGAAGGTCCGCCAGGGACTACAGAGCAGGTACGTACAAGGGCAGGTGCAACCTCAGGAACTGATCTGCTTACTGTGCAACATACAGTCTTGGAAACAATATGGAGGCATAAGGTTTTATTAACTACATTTTACACTAGTGATGTCTGTTGGAGCATCTTCGTGCGTTTGGCCCACACTTAACATGTTGACAGAGGTACAGCTCTGTTGAGAAACTGCTGCGGGCAACCTCATGAGTTTAGGCTATAGCACAGTGCAAGGCTAGCAGAATTCTCAGCGTTAAAAATCCCTATCCAGTGGGAGGCCATTCTAGCACCACACACACGCTGGGAAACACTTTTGCTAGCATCATTCAAGCCATTGTGTGGACAGGCCCTCTTGGAGGAGTTCACTTTTTATCCCTGTTGAAGATCCTGATCCAGCTGCCTGAGCAGAGACCAATTCTGAGCTGTAATTTTGTAAGTTGATGAATTAATGCCCTGTAGTGCTGTAGTTACAGGGTATGGTATTTGCTGAACAGGATCAATATGCAGAAAAAGAGAAGTTCAGACATATGGACCCTGATTTTCATGTAGTGTAGGTGTACAATTGCACATCTAGCTTTCACATACAATTGCTCACACAAAAGCATCTAATTAGTCATTTGCACACACCTGAAATCCTTGTGTTTGTGCAAATTAGGTGTGTGAGAGAGGAGGAATGGCCTTTTGGTTTAGGTGCTAGGCTGGGACTCAGGAAAGCTAGGTTCAGCTCTGCTCCAGTTCTCTCTCTGACCTCAGGCAAGTCCCTTAATCTCTCTGGGCCTCAATTCTCATCTCTGACAATGGGGATAATAGCACTTCCTTTGCCAGTTTAGAGGTAAATTCTTTGGGGTGGGTACTGTGTCTTACTATATGTGTACAGCACCTGGCACAATGGGGCCCCCAGGCTGTACTAATATACAGATAATTATTTTACACCTAAATGGTATGAAAGATCGAGATTGTAATGTCTATAAAGTATGGAAATTACTGCTGATTTATAAACTTGATTCCTTTTCTAAGGTATGGCCTGACTACTGCTCAGGGATTATTCGGGCTTGTTGCGACCTTAAGGTTGTTTGGTTTTTAAACTGTTGCCCTTTGTTCTACAGCTGAGCCTTGGACCAGACAAAATGATAATAGATCTCACAGATCCAAATCGCCCACGGTTCACATTGCAGGAGTTGAGAGATGTGTTGCAGGAACGTAACCAGCTGAAAGCACAGCTGCTTCTTGCACAAGAGGAGCTACAGTGCTATAAGAGGTAGATCACTAGCTCATACAGCCAGTGAAGAGCAACTGTTTATAACATCTGTTTATTATGTGGGATCTTTTCAGAAGGGATTAGTAGTATTTGTTTGGTGTTGTACCCACGATGTGCTAGGCACACTGTCCAGATATACAAGATTGTAAACTCTTTGGGGGTATGTGGTTATAGAATGCCGAGCACAATGGGGCCTTGTCTTGGCTGGCCCATAGGTGCTACCACAATACATGTGATTAATAATAATAATAATTTAAAAAAGAAGGGACATCCTTACCTCAAAAAGCTTACTGTGTAAGGCTAAACAGACAAGCAAAGAAGGGTCAGGGAAAGGGGGTTTCAAAAGGAATTTTCTATATAAATCAACCTTAAAATTGAAGTCCTGCCTGCTCTGTGTGAGTTAAAAACATGGAATTGCACACTTCAACATCTGCATGCAGTTACTTTGTGTATGCAAACCAGGAATTTGTGCTCACAAATCCGGTGTGTATGTATGCCTGGCTAGCCATGTGTGAGTGCAAGTACCTCATTCACACGTGCCATCATGGTAATTGCATACATGCATTTTTATGAAAACTGGGCCCTAGGTATCCTGTGCCACTTGTCAGAAGAGGGGAGGGGCGTCAAGAACGAGGGGGGTGTTCTGTGCTGATTTTAGTTAAAATTTCCCTTCTCCTGGTGTGCAGACTGATGTATGGTAACTTATTGCTCACCCCTTCACCTCAGAGTTGTGTGCATTTCAGTGATGCTGTATGTATAGCAGTAAAGCACTTTAGCATCATTGAGGATGAAGGTGCATATTTTGTAAGACACCCCCCCCACACACACACACAGCTGAAGACGGAGTGAGGCACTTACAACGAAAAACCCCCCAGAGAAAGGGCACTGGACTAGGATTCAGATGACCTGGGTTCTGTCCCTGATACTATCACTGTAATATTGTGTGATCTTAGGCAAATCATACCATTTTACTCCTGCCCTTTGTCTGGCTTGTCTAATTAAACCGTAAGTTCTTTGGGACAGGGACTGACTTTTATTCTCTTTGCAAAGTGTTTGGCACAATGGGGACCTGATCTCAGTTGAAGTCCCCACATGATATCATAATACAAATAATAGTAAATTCACCTTAATTATGTGATCTAAAACAGGTAGGCATAATGTAGGTTATAGCTGAAAAGCTAGATTCAAACCTGTCCAATCATATAGCAGTTTTGCCAATAATTCAGTTAAAGACCCACTCCTCCAGCTCAGCTGACAGGCTGTACTAAGCTAGTTCAGTCACATGAATTGCTCATTTGGCCCTTGACTCTCAAGTCACCTAATGCAGCTCATTGGCATCCAAGTTAAAAATTAACCATGTGAATGTTTCATTCATAAGTGGAATATGAGCTGTGATGCTGTGATTGCCAATCAGTAATGGGTTTCAATCCAAGTAAATCAGAGGAAAAATAAGATTTGATTTATATAGTAGCCGCCTAGCAAGATGCTGAAAAACCCAGTTGAATGTTTCAGTTATAAGACAAAATATTATAAATATGTGACCTTTGAAATCAAATCTGTGTTTTAGAATTTAATGTGTATACTTTTATGTATGTGCATAGTGTATAGCACAAAAGGTCACGCCTTACATTTAAGACTCACAGGGAGAATGTTTTAGTGGCTGGATAGTGTGTTATTAAAGATGTAAGTTTGTCTTTTTTTATAGAGATGTTTTTAAAAGGATATCTTTAGCTGTTTGAAACCCATTTCCTCAGTGCCAGCAGAAGAGGCCCGATTCTAACCTTGTTACACTGTGCATATTAACAGAGAAGATCAGAATCTGGTCTAGAGGCTTTTCCAGTTTGCCAGGAGTTGACCCAACTTTCCAAGCATTCTCAAGTGTTTTTTAAGAAGTATGTTTCAAAGCCTACGTTGAACAGCATTGTGTATCTGCATCCTGGGGATTTGGTTTGATTTGATCCCCTCAGATCTTAAGATAAGCAGGGTCTGGCTAAGCCAGTGCAGTGATGGCTGTGAAGGTGTAGAACTAAGCACCCTCTGCTTGGCCGTACAAAGCCTTTGTATAAGCCAGCAAAGCTTATAGTCATGGCTTGCACTGGTGAAGCTTATCTCAGTCCCTAGCAGGGGAAGTGATCTTGGTTCAAGTTGTAGCTTTGCCTGTCTATAGTACAGGTTTGCACTGGTGTAGCTATGGCTGTAACCAATGAAAATTTCCAGTGTAGGGAAGGGAAGTGACATGGGGAAGTTGACACTTACCTACCTGACAGAGGTCTTATTGACCTTCACTGATTAGGACCAGAATATGCTCTTACATGTATGTCAATCTGAGTGACTGTGCTGGAGATATCCTGGATCTGTACCAACATCAGAATTTAGTGCTTTGAGATCCTTGGATGGAAAGTGCTGTACAAATGCAACATATGATTAAAATCAGCTCTCACTGAGTACTAAATCACTATATAACACTCCATCTGTAGATATTTAAGCTTCCTAACAATGATTGGTGGGGGTTCTTATAAAAATATTCTAAGCTAATTTAGAGAGACAAGGTGAGTGAGGTAATGTCTGTTGTTGAATCAACTTCTCAGTGCAAGAGACAAGTTTAAGCCACACAGAGCTCTTCAGATCTGCAAAAGAGCTCTGTGGCTCAAAAGCTTGTATTTCTCACCAAAAGAAGTTGATCCAGTAAACGATATTATCTCACCCACCTTGTCTCACTAATATCCTTGGATTGACACAGCTACAACTTCACTACATAAAAGCTAAATTACTCTACTGTGTACAATTAAAATAAGAGTGATTCACTATTAGCTTTAGGCCAGGTTACCTGTTTCCATAGAAATTAGAGGTCCTGTTCAGGAAAGCACTTATGCACAACTTGACTTCAGTGGGACTTGAGCACAAGTTAAGAGCTTTCTGAATCAGTCCCTGCATTAATAAAGAAATAATACTGGCTGCATTGTGCAAGCTCTAGTTTTACAGACCAGCACAGAACAGTTCCTAGTAGCATTTTTTCAACAAACTAAAACTAGTACAACAGTCCTACCCACAAAGAAAAGGTGCAGAGCCACCACACTCAGCAAGTGTGACAGTGCTGCAAATATTAACAGTGTATTTTGACATCATCTGCAGATGTCACATACTGCCAAAATGAAGAAAAGGTTCAGTGTGCACAATGAGGTTGTGTGTGTAGCACAGATTAAAAAAAAAATTCTCTTCTCCCTCCCTTGCTAGTGGCATCATTTCACAGAGTGAGGACCAGACTGGGGCAATGGAGACGGAATCCACTGTCGGCAGGCCTTCTGGCTCAAGCAAGACTAACGAAGAGAAAACAATCATAAGCCGTCTGTAAGTATTGTCACTTTTTTTCTGCAACATTTTATAATAGTGGGTTGAGTTGACTGGATATTTGTTCTCCCCTCACAAACACTTCCCCATTATAAAAATTAAGGGCTGATGCTGGAATCCTAAAGCAGGCAAACCTCTCACTAAAGCCAGTTAGAATTTGGTAACATCAGGCTTCTACTGTTGAGATGCAGCATGGTCTAGTAGTGGACAGCAAACTGCATGGGGAGTATAGCAAACTGGGTTCTAGTCCCAGCTCTGCCACTGACCCGCTTTTGGACCTTGGGCAAATCAGTTCACCTCGCTGTGCTTCTACTTCCTTTCCCACATTGTTTGCTTTGTCTATTTAGTCTGCAAGCTCTTCAGTGCAGGGTCTGTCTTTTACTGTGTATTTGTACAACACCTAGCATAATGTGGTATCAAGGGGCTACAGTAATACCCAGACTCTAACTCTGTAGTGTTTCCAGACTATTGAAACTCAGCATCTTCCACTGATAACAAGGACAGTTAACTCTTTTTGTAACAATGAGCGCTAGTGACTGGAGGCCTGGAAAGATGTCATAAGCATTAGAAATAGTGACAATGATCGTGTAGCTCAACTGCTAGTGCTTCTGCTTTGGTGTCTGAGGCTTACTGGTTCAAATTGCAGCTGCACCTAGCTCCTCTAATAAGATAGTAACAAATAATTGCTACTTCAGTTAACTTGTATGTAACTTTGTATCACGACAGGAATAGTCTGAATTAGACATAGACAGGATGAATGTTTTGCATAGACAGTGCTAACTAAAAGGTATCAGGCACAATCTCTCTAACTAGTAGCAGTGCCTGTACATGGAAGGGGTTTCTTAAGAATGGTTCCAGGTCAAATCCTTGAGTAGTTCATGCAAAATCAGGGAGAAATTACCACCTAAATGACATGGCACAGCTTTCAGCTCTCATTGTTTCATATTCCTGGAGCAAACGACAGCTCAGACTGCTTTGACTGTTTGAGTGCAGCATCCCTGAAACACAGCATTAAAATAACAGTAAAAATTTAACACTTCTATAGAACTTTTATGTATAGAGAGAGTGCTTTATAAATGTGCATATCGTAATTTTTACGGGGGGGGAACTGAGGCACAGGGGAAGTGACTTGCCAGAAGTCACAGCATGTCAGCAGCAGAGACAGAACTCAGTTCTCCTGCATACCAGCCCCATAACCTGTCCACAGGACAGCGCTGATGTTTAACATACTAGCACAACACTAAAGGAAAGGGTGATTTTGCCCTGTTCCTATGAAAAGCATCCTACAAGGTCTAAAGATTTTCCAAGTCATCCTTGCTACACAAACAAGCCTTCAGTTAAGGTGTCAGCCAGGGGACACATGAAATTGAATGGCATTTATTTATTTAGTCTTGGATTAACCTTCTTGGTTCATTGCAGAGCTAATCATTAAGCTATGCTGTGCTGTAGGAGGCCATTGTCTCTTCTGTGAGTACACTGGGAATCTCCACGTTGTGCTGTGTACTGCCTATCCCCAAGGTGTTTGTGATGTGATTCAAGTGGTTATAGCTGCTATATGCAGCAGTAGCTTGCTCTCACCCTGTGTTTATAGCTTCAAAGAGTAGCCCAGTGTGTTGGCAGAACAGGCTCAGTGGGTGGTTGTAGCCTTTCCTTTTTGTAAGACACTTCCCCCTACCTCCCTTTTGCTCTAGGTTCTCTTTTAAACATGGAAAACGAAAATGACTAAGAATTTAGCCACTTCTGCTCAGAAAGTTGCAGCGTATAAAACCCTTCAGAAGGAATTCGGAGAAGAAGTATTTGAAGGCAAAGCCTCACTTTCCCAGTAGGGAACAGGTCAACTCTCAACAATAACATGTATTTGTATAATACTTTCAGATTTTGCTTTTTAAAATAATGTTTCTTACAATGTGTGTATTGAGGAATAAGTGTTGTTTTCTTCTCTCGATAAGGATAATAGATTTCCATTAGACATACCTGGGCAAATGGTGTATGGAATAAACTTTATTTTGTATAGCTATTTTCAGCCTTTTGAAGAACCATACCCAAGACGTCCTAAAGTAGAAAGATTAATTTTTCCACTCACATCTCTCTGCTTGGGCTAGAGGACTGTCAGACTAGAATGACTGAACTGACATTGTTAGATTTACACTATCTACAGAAGTGTTCATAAAATTGATTACCAAGACAGAAAAAACATTTATTTAAATTTAAGTGTGTTCTGTTGTGCAGTGATCTGACACTAGCAATGTCCAAATCTTAAAGAACTCCAGAAGCTGAAGCAAACTGGAAATTGCTTAGATGGTGGCTGTCTTGTTGCTTGCATTAAATTAGTTTGATGTCCTCTGTTCAGTAGCCTAATGCCTACCACCCAGACTACCATAAGTGGTAGTAAGGAACATCTTTAGTGGTAGACTCACCAGCCAAGCATTGACTTGGACCATGGAGATAGAACTCTCATGGCTATGGGTGATCCTTCGACTCAAAAGTAGAGCATGTTATAGCAGAGTATTAACATTGTTACCACGTACCAAGTTCATCCGGTTCAGTGGACGACTTCCATTGGTTCTGGAACCTTTAAGAAACAATAAATCTATTATTGAGCTACAGACCATTCAACACTGACTCTTATAAGTACTGAAGGGGAATGAAACCACTAAAAATTGAGAGTTCTAGTTTTGGGAAAATGATCACTTTTAAAAAGCATACATTAAAAAGTTGCAGATACAGAATAGATAAGAGATAGGAATGTTAATTATCTAGCTGCAATCTGCTACTAAAAATATTTAGGTCAAACAGATGGAAGGTAGGTGTAGGCAAGATTATTAGAGAGGTTTGTACTAAGGTCTACATCTAAAAAGACAATAGCTATGTTAACAGCATTAGATTTGAGGCTGATTCGACATAAATAAATAGGATGAAGAATATCTTTTCTTCAAAAGGAAAGCAAATTCTAAGATCTCGTTTGTGTCCCTTTTATATGCTATCAGTAGGCAGAATATAGGTCAGGTGATGTATGCAGCATATCTATACTTAGTAACAAGGCATGCATGTTAATATGGCTGCACAGAAAGTAGAAAAATAGCAGTGTCACTGTTGAATGTGATCACTAGTAACAGAATGTTAGTAAAGCAATGTCAAATATGCCTAACTTGGAAAGATTTGAGTCTATGAGATACCCATCCATTACAGAGAACTCTCACACAAGGTTTGCCATCTTCAGCACCTTATTACACCCAAACATTGGGCATGCTTCTAGTATGCGCCTTCTGGGTCTGAGGGCTAATTAGACTGAGAGTCGTTCTATCAAGTATGAAAAAGTCTATTGGGCCAACACATCCAAAACAATCTTATTATATTTGTAATGTAGTCACCACATTAGCAGCTGGTGCTAACAAAATTAAAGCATAACTGTCACAAAGGTCTGTGTACTGCAGTGCTCCTTCCTATGACTCTGAGGGAGTGTCCCTGAACATTTGTAATTCAGTACTGAGGCATGCTGCTAGTAGGGGAAAAGGGGGTGGTAATATTTGCTCAAGTTCTGAGTTTCATAAAGGATAAAACTGCCCAGGTGGGAGAGCTATGGGGAAAGCTGACAGCTTCAGCATCCGAGAGTAAAGAAGCCATCCTGAGTGAGTTAAGTGAAAGACAGTACCCGTCAGAGTAGTTTGATCTGGACCACTAAAGATGGACACCAAGCCAATGATGTGGATTGTGTAAGGAATGGGTAGACATTGCAGCATTCAGAACATAGTGACATGTTGTAAACAGCCCTTATAGGTAGTAGCCAGATTCCATAATCCTCAGTTTATGGCCAGGTTTAAAGCTTTGAATAACCTGCAGCTGTGGGATTGATCACAGTTCACCACCACCATCTAGCCCAGGGGTGTCAAACTCATTTGCTATGGCAGGCCAGATTTGAATGAAATATACTTCAAGTGGGCCATACATACCATAAATCAAAATACTAGGCACAACCATTTTTATGTAATGTATTTTATTTGCTAGGTATCAGTGATATAAAAACTGCAGTAAATTCACATCTACAACTACTCCTTTACTATTAAAAGAATCGATTAAGAAATATAGTATTAGGCGATGCCCCAAAACCACACTATCCCTCTCCCGCCTTTTGGAGTGCTGTGTCTTGTGCACAGTGCTCCACACGCTGCTACCACAGTACACAGATCTCACAGCAGTGTGACGCCTTGATATCTCACAGCATTGTACTCTCTGGCGGTGTTGCACGCTGTCGCCAGGGGTTGTACCGAAAAGGTTGGTGGGCTGTATCTAGCCTGTGGCCAGATGTTTGACACCCCCTGATCTAGCCTTTACCATTAAAATAGCTAATGGAAGAATATCTGTGTTGAGCCTGAAACAGCAGCTCTCAGTTGGCTATCCTATTCATTTCAATGAGATGTTGATGCTAAATCCTCATGAGTGACATCTTTCATATTGAATTTTGTGAAACATTTTCCCTATTATCCCAAGCCACTTTGCAGCCTACGAGCTGCCAAATTTTCCAAATATTCCCTTTCCATCAGCCCGATCCATGGCTAGTATCTGCAATGCTAATGCATGTCAACACAAGAACGTACAGCAGTGATAGTTGAGGGGCAGAATAAATTATGTCTATGAAAAAGAAATGCTCTACTATTGTGTTATTTGATTCCCTAATTAAAGCATGAAATGCCATGTTTTTGTTTACTTGAAGCTCCTATGTTATTTCTAGTCTTGCTGCAGTATTCCAGAACAGTTTGTTACAAGATATGTGGGACCAGGTTAGAGTGTGCACAATTGAGGTACATTAGCTTAACTGCCTGCAATTCTCCATTTAAAAATTGGTTCCTAAAACAGTATGAGCAGGCTCCGTGGATAGGGAAATTGATTGAAAAAGCCAAAGCTTTGTTTTTATTTAAAAAGTGTTCAAGACCAGACCCAACCATTTCAGACAGCTTGTATTTATAAGAGTTAGTACATAGGACAATTTGTCCCCAACCAAAGGAATACCTGACCCCATTAGTTATGAAGCTATTAGAATATCAATATTTGGGAGGAGGAGAAAGTTAGGGATGATAACATGCTAAAGCCAAACAGCATGTTTCTATGAGATGGTACTCTGCTTATGATACAGGTCTAACTACTGAAAGATAGTACAGTAGCCAATAGGAAAACAGAAAATGTCATTCTCAGTGTTCCCCTAGCTTTGATGCAGCAGCATCCAACTGTAAATTATAAAAAAGGCCGCAAATGTTTTCATGAAGGCAGGCAGGCAGGCATCATTAGACCTGTTTACAAAAAGCAGAAACTAGGGAAAAGGTTAAGAGTGACTTGTCCATGGTAGCAGGGAGCCAGTGGTAGAATACAGCGCAGGTTTATCCCAGTTCTGAGTCTGTATTCTAGCCACCAGCCCATGCTTCAAGAGGAGAAGCTCTTTCAGAACGGGGGAATCTGCACACATTTTCCAGTTCCTCTATTACAAAGAGAATAGGAATAATTCTGTGCTGTACCCACATCTAATTCAAAGCCACCAAAGCAGCTTGCACACAAAATATATAGTTGATGGTGGTAAGAGTTGTTGAGCTAATCTTTCAGAGACTGTGGACAGATACACACCTCCCTCCTGAACTTTCACTGGATGGAGTAGAAGACAGACATTTTCAACACTTGGTTAAAAAAAAAATCCAAGACGGAGGCAGGCACTACCACAGGCAATTCGTTGTTAATAAATATTTTTTTATTTACAACATTTTCTTCAAGTTTTTGTTTTTAAAATACACCACTAAGCCACCTCTCTTGCTGCTGAAACACATAGGTCGGCCTGTATCAACCCTGCTATCAGACAAGCACAAAAGACTGCCTTGGGTAGTATGAGCAGGAGGAGCAGCTGTGAGAACATGAAGAAGCAGTGGACATTAATAAAGCCATGCACCTCTTGCTGACATTGTCCAGCAGGAAGCATGGCTGGTGGCCTCAGGCCATCTTTCAGCTACACACATGCCAAGCATGACTTGGCAAACATTTCAGTTGATAAGAGTTCATATTCACTGTAAGGATCTCCATGGTATATTCTTTCCATACCATGGATTTGGTTCCCTCAATAATGAGCCTGAACCTGGGATGTACTGAGTATCTCCTGCAGAGTGCTAAGCACCCTCAAATCTCTTTGAAGTCAGTGGAACCAGACAGTGCATGACAGCTTACAGAATCAGGCCCAAGGAATCTACTCTCTTCAATGCATACGTATAACTCCATAAGCAAGACTGAAGCACCACATGAAGATGAGACTCCTAAGTTTGGAAACACTGATCCACTTCCAGCATTCACAGTAAATAAATAATTCAGTTTCTGATGTGGCCTATTAACATTGGGAGGTAATATGTTTTTAGAGAGGGCCCTTTTTTTGTTTTGTTTTTCAAAAAACCTAAGAAAATGCCTTCAAATCAGCCACCAACTATAAAAAGGTACCATCTCCAACTTTTTAGAAAAGAGTAACATCAAAAAAGCAATTCCTCATCTTGATGACTTGCATATTTTATCTTCACATTTCTAAGAAGCATCAACCCAGTTTATAAAAGTTCAGCTCCATTTGGATTGGAGTTATGTCCCTCTGAAGAAAGCAGCCAGACTGACCATTCAATCCCATTATAGCGATGGATTTGGTGTTTTTGTTGCCAATGAAGGACATTGTGCTGGAAAAACAGGACTCCTAGCACAAACTAGTTAAGAACGATAGAAGCAATGCTTCATTCACGAAGAGGTCCCTGGCCAGTCAGTGCTAGGTTGAAAAAGGCTGACAAATAGTCAAATCAATGACTGAAGAGTTAGAACATAAGATACATCTGTCACCATCAAGCTAAACAGTTGATATCTCCCACTCTAAAACAGAGCATGAGATTTCATTGCCATTGCCAAAGCAGGAGCACAACCCAACAGATTCAGATTTAATTCCCCCCCTTTATAAAATATGCATAATCTTTGACTGCATGCTCAGGAAGCACTGATCAATTTGTGAAAATGTACAAAACTGAATAAAAAAAGTTTTGGTAATCTATGACCATCTGTTCAAGCCTGTCCGGAAACCTGTAACAGATATTTAAATACTACAGAGCAAAGGTGTTTTTTAAACAATTTTAAAATACCAGAAGCAATCCACTAAGATAGCTGTGTTTAAAAAAAAAAAAATCCACCAACTCTCTTCAACAGAGCTCAGTCCAAAGGATGGATTAGTGTTTCAGCCATGGATGAGCTTCAATGGAAGCTTTGCTCCTGTCTCCATAATCATACAATAGTTCTTCACCCGCTTTTATGTCTCGCGAGGCTATCAGTATGAGATGAGGTACGCCATCAACATCATGGAGCTTTGTTTGACAATTGCCACATTTGCTGTGATTAATCAGCCTCCCCAGGCGATTAGTCTCTTTTGTAGCATCAACACTGAAAGAACAAACAGAGATTGGAAGATTTCTGCATAACATGCACAAGTTCTCACAATTAGAAGATTTAAATCCACACTGAAATCAAGAGATGAAAAATTGTGTAGAGTAAGCACAAGGCTTAAAAACAGACAAAAAATACCAAAGATCTAGATGTCCTAAAAGACAGAACCAGCTTCATCAAATTGCTCTAGCAAATTTAGTTAGTTTTACATTACCACAAGTCAACATGGCATAAGTTCATCACAATTTTCAACTGTGAAAAAGGGTCTTTCATCTCAGCCACGGATTTCTTCTAGAGCTGACATCGTGAAGTCACTTACTGAGCTTTTTTTTTTTATTATAATTATTATTAGAGAGCCCTTCATCTCTAGATTTTGCTTTCTTCCCATTAGCAGCTGTCAGGCAATCAGCCAGAAGAGCTTGCTGTCTTACACACAGTTTCCTCAGAGGATATCATGGAAGGGATGTATTGAGTCAACCTGCAAAAGGATGCACAACTAGTAATAAAGAGCCCTACTCCATGAAAGCTGGGCATCCTTGGTGTCCAACACATGCTCTGCCCTCCACTGACATGGGCAAATTCCCAAAGTGGGTCCATACATTGCTGTGCCACAGTATCTACCTGAAGAAGCTGTATAGTGTCTATTGCTATGGTATCTAAGCACAGGTGTCATTGGGACAGCATGGTAGAAATCAGACCTTTAGAATCCATGACTGTCAAAGATATTTAATATGTAGGACTGTTACAATAAGATTTAGATTCCAATATTTAATAGATACTAGTAGGTACTAGATAATAGTATAATAGATACTAGTTACTGATTTAATCAGCTGCAGTAATTTTAGGTAAATCATGGTATATTACTACTCTGTTCAATGCTTAAACTGCTTCTACAAGCACAATCCAGTCTGGTGAGGAAAGTTAACATACAGAGGTAAATGAAGCTAGTCAGAAAGGCAACAGCAGAGCTGAGAATCTGATCTATGAACCTCAAATCCCTGTTCTATCCACTTAGTCAAATTATCTCTTAATTCCCATTTTACTCATCATAACCAGAAGACATGCCCACCATGTTGTCTTGTATGTTTAAGCAGCATAAGTAAAAAATGTATTAAAATAAAAAGCAAATCCTAAGGTGAATCTTCAACTTGGAACACTTAGCAAGAAAACTGGAGGATCTGGGACCTTCAAAGCTTCATCTACTTATTCCATTATTATATTCCTAAAATAAACTTTAAAAAAATAGAATCGAAAGCTTACCAGTACGTTTTGCTTAGATACTGAAAGTAATACATATAGCAGCCTGTGGATGGATCTTGGGCATACACAGCTTCTCGCTTTTTAGCATCAGTGATCTCTATGAGATCCCCATGATATTCTACCACAAATTCTCCTCGAATGAAGTGCTTGGTAGCAATTACTCCTCTCCCTTTACCATCAATGAAATCAATCTGTAAAGCAGAAAAGGAGCTCAGTCAGCAAAGCTGCAAAATATTTAAACAGTGTTAAGTAAATCTATTTCCAACCTATTTTGGGAGAAGGGAACAAACAAGGATTTATCTTTGAAACATTAGCACCAATCAGAGTGTGGCACATCAGAACAAGTATTTTAGATAGCAACATATGGTGGCATATTGCACAGCATTAGGGGAAAAACATGGGATGAATTGAGGGATTCAGGTCACCGCATATTTAGATATAGGCTTTCCTAGAGAACAAAAACCAATGTCAACTGGACTGTATATGCATAAAAGTGGGATTCTTTTTTTATAGGAATTATTTGGTTTTGGGTTAGGGAGGGGGGTACTCTTGCCATTACAGACTATGAGATACCCTCAGTGTCCAATTTGGCTGCACATAGAATAAGAATTAAAGGTGCAAAGAGACGTACCATGGAAGCTAGTCTAATCCACGCCAACATAGTTTTGTTCTCTACAATGTATTCTCTATTTTATTATCTAATCTACCCGTTCACTGAGTCACTATTCTACTGCCTAACACATGCATAGGAAGTTTTCCTGCTATCATCATAGAAATTTCCTTGTCAATTCCAACATATCACTTTTCAGTAGAGCCCTTTCAAGCACCCTAAATGATTATTTAAACAGCTGCAGACTAAAGATTGAACGGCTTAAAGGAGCTCTGATCAGATCATATGGAATCTGGAAATTCAGTTTTAGTTTCCTTCCCCCCCCAGGTTAGCAAACACGAATTAAAAACCCTTATTTTTCTGAAGAGTAAAAATAACAAAAGCCCTAGGCAGTGAGCAGCATTAACTAGTTAACTAATTAAATAGTGTATATACTAAGAGACCCATTAACACTTTCTTGGAAGCTAGCCCAAGGAATGGTATGCACTACAGGTAATTCACTCATTTCCTTGGTAGGATTACAAAAGCCTCATCAGCAATTATACTACACAGCACAAACATATGTTCTTCAAAGCTCCATATCTGCCCTTCGAACAGAGGAAGAGAACACTAACACTGCAACTTGACATTAAAAGTGTATGTCATCATTAAGGATATGATTTGGTCACAGATTCCAGGATCCCCATGGCTTCTAGGGCAGGGCTAGAACAGGTGATCAGGCCAACTAGCCCAGGGGCTGCCACCACCCAGTCTGCTGCAGCAGTGAGTTGGAGCTGCTGCAACTCTGTTTTCCCCTCTTCCCCAGGGTATTTTTAGTAAAAGTTAGGGACAGGTGGTGGCTTCTGTGAATTTCTGTTTATTGCCCACAACCTGTCCCTGACCTTTACTAAAAATACCAGTGACAGAATCTTAATCATAATACATTTAAAAATTAATTGAAAAATAGGAATAGCAATGCACAGATAGTGTTGTGCTATTTATATTGGCGTCGCAGTTACCTTCATTCCTTCTTCTTTCCCACTTTCAATTAATTCATCTATTCTCCTCTTTTCCTCAGTCTGCAAAAAGAAAAGCCCATAGTATTGCTACTAGGATTTCTGTGGTTTTTTTAAACTAAGTGATTTAGAGAGGCATTTATCTGCTAATATGATTTTTCTAAGCACTGTGTCATGCTCTAGTTAGAGTTCAGTCATGTCAGTTTTGTCAGAAATATGACAATGTTAAAAAGAAAAAATTCAAATTGGTGTCCAGGGATGTGCAATTCTTCTATATGAGCAGCTGGAAGGTATCTTAAAGGAATCTGAATTTAGGTTCTACTGTTTATGAGAAAGTGTTACTTTAAATAATTATATTACGCATTTGTTATCTGCACTTATCTAAGAACCTCCTACACAATACTTTGGAGATTGCAAGTATCTGCATTCATCCTCCTAAATTCTCATTTGACTGACAGCATGGAAACTGTCAGGATTCAAAGGGTTATACAAAAAGCACTACCTGCAGTTCAGTTTTGCTCTTCCGGGAGCTTCTTCTAACAGGGTAATAGTCTGTCACTTTTCGATTATGTGATGTTTTTCCTTGTGCTCTGAGGGATAAGGAAAGGATACATGAATGCTTCAGCTTTTCTGACCTCACGGCCATAACCTAAAAGCTTCTTGATGGACACTCTTACTTCCAAGTCAGTGATTTGTGAGATGGCTGATCAGAACCAAACAGATTTTCTATCTGCACCCTTCATTCTTATACGACACCTTGTACGTCCCCATTCTTCCCCCCCTTGCCTCAACACCAGTATTTCAGCTCAAACTGTTGAGATAAGGGAATAAGATGCCTCTGGAAGTGCAGTGGATTAGCTCAAATTACTATTATACAGCACCTTTGTATGTCTGAACGTAAGATGCTCTAGAATTTCCATCATTAAAGCTGCTCAATGGTTGGCTCCTGAGGGAGAGGGATACATCCATCATGTGGCTAAACCTCAGCTTACATGCTCATGCAAAAGTGATCTTAGATTTCAGCTCAGGCATCAGACTACTAGCTATAACTGTAATATCCTGGGTCTGGGCAAATAATTTTTTGTTTTACCCCCCGCTCAAAAATGATATCTTAACCACTCATTAGCTTCCTTTGGTAAAGATCAGTGAAAAAGCTCACCAATTGATCTACAAGCTAGAAAGCTGTACATTCAAGAAAAAATTCTTTGCAAGGCACATATCAATGCTTACATCACAGTACAGAATTTACATTAACTGTTCTTTAGAGTACATTTCAGAAGAAGATCCCTAAATCACTATAGCAGAAAATCTTTCTGGAAATTTGCTTAAAAAAATCCAAGATATGGGATCTGGGTGCCTTTGCTTCCATGAGTCACCTACTTTCTCCTTGGTCCATGTTTTGCTTTCACCACCTTCTTCTGAGCTTGTTTTGCATTTGCTGCACCAGTAGAATCAGAAGGCAGAGGCATGCTTTTCTGAGTTTCTGCAGCTTCTTGTTTTTGATTAGGAAAGGACGCTGAAGAATCACACCCACTTTCTTTATCATTCTGGTCTTCAGGTTTTATAGCACCTTCTATTGAATTAACAGTATTTTTTTTTTCTGTGGATGGAAAAATATAGGACAGACTAACAAGCTGTCTTCTAGCTTTCCTTTCTTCTACAACCAAAGTACCCTAACATCTTAAAGGTTTCTAACCTGTGTTTTATCTGTATCAAATGACAGGGAGGGAAGGGGAAACCCATTGTATTTCTTCTGTTACATGGCAAAGAAAGTACTCCTAAGGGCCAAACTGGACCAAGTTATCTTTTATGCATGATGAATATAATCCCTACAGCACATAAAGTGTGGGGGTGAAGGCCAAGTATTGTGTCTAATTAAATATGTTACCCAGACAAATAATTTCCCAAGTCTCAAGATCCAGACACAACAAAGGAAGTTTTGTAACAATTGCACTATTGTCCAAGCCAGCAAGTTTGCTATGTTGAACTCTAAAACAGGCATGACAACTAAATCAAAACGCAAGGAAAGAGTGACCACAGGAGTCTGCTGGGTACGGCAGTACCATACTTAGTGGCTGCTGCTATTGCCATCCAAGGAAAAGCAAAGGAAACAGAGAAGGGGAGTCAAAATTCCTCTCTCTATTATACACATTGTAACAAATGTATGTGTTGCAGTGGTACAATCTTTTGTTACTATCAGTAAATGTAGACTCAGAACGCTTGCAGACGTCTCTAGGATTCCTGGTAGATTCTCAAGGTAAATGGGCTCAAAAATCAGATACAACATTCTAGACCTTCACATGCCCTAGAATGACCCTGTTATGGCTCAGGTTCAGCAAAACACTGAAACGTATTTAACTTTAAATGCATTGATGTAAATTAGTTTTAAGAGCCTTACTGAATAGGGATGGGATTACTCATGTGCTTAAAATTAAGCACATGCTTAAGTACTTTGCTGAAGCAGAGCCTGCCAGAAACCTCTAGGGGTCTGATCCAATCCCCCTTGAAGTCCGTGCAGGTCTTTCCACTAACTTCAATGAGGATTGGAACAGGCCCCAAGCACTGTCAAACTGCAATCTGAATACTCTTGCCATCCATCCCCAGTGCCCTCATTTTTGAGGGGGGGAGGTTCTTTATTTCTGTAACAGATTTTCTATGAGTCTATCCTGGCCCCTTTTATTTTATAAGCTTTTTCTTTGTTGCAGGGTTTGCAGCTGGGTGGGTGTTACTTAAGCCTAAAGCCATTCATTTTCTCTTTAATGGAAATGTGAAGGGGTTGGGTTTTTTTAAATGGCACCCAAGGTATCACAGTGATTGGTGCATAAGAAATCCTAGTAATAAAAAAGCACTAGTAAACATAGTTAGGGTAAGACTAATTCCATGCACACAGGAAAAGGTGTTCACTGCATGCAGTACAGTGTCTGATCTGAAAATTTGTGTGTATAAAATTTGTATCCTGGTCAACTATGTAAAAATATTGTTAATAAGTGCTAAAATTGGTGAGAGCCAAAGCTTTAACACAGGGGTTCTCAAACTGGGGGTTGTGACCCCTCAGCAGGATGTGAAGTTATTATGGGGGCATGGGAGGGGTGTTGTGAGCTGTCAGCCCCAGCACATGCCAGTAAAAGGTGGCTTAGTATGGGGGCAGTAGTACAGCCTGAAATATTTTCAAAGGGGTCCCAGCAAAAAAACATTTGAGAACCCCTACTTTAACAGATCAGTGAAACAGAACATTCCCATTAGGTGTGTAGAGTTACGTCTGTCACAATGAAGAAGCAGCTACTGGTTTCCAAGCATTGATGGTCTACCCCAAGAATCAGTTTTCAAAAGATGCTTTCCCCCACTGCACCCTTGCCTCTATCCACAGAGGCTAATTAAACAAAGACAGGCACCTCTCTTCATGCTATGTGGTTGCTTCATATCCTTACTGACTTGTTGTTTCCTTGCCATATTCAATCGTAATCAAATTTGCAGAGGAAATCATCTTTGGGTAATAAACATGCAAAGGAGGACAAACTGAACTGCAGTGACCTGCTGAGATTAAATACCTATGGGGGATGCAGGCAATTTAGGGAATAATAAGCACTAAATATTTAAGTCCTTCACCCAGGGAAAGAACGCAAAGAAGACAAGAGACAAAACAAGACAGGTATTTTAACCAAGCAGCTGCATCATTTAATTTAAGTGAGATCGAAAGTGAGATCAGTATTAGTGAGTGTTGAAATCACACAAACGGAAGGGGATTCCACAAAAAAGGGTCTTAAAGTTGTCTCCAGTTTGAGAAACTTAGTCACAGGGCTAGACAAGGCATGTTTTTACCCACAAGCAAACTGTTGAAAGGTAAATCTTACCATCTCCTCTTTTGTACGTTTCATTTAGTGTTTTGCCCTGACATTTCACTTCATGATGCATGACTGAGTTTTCTTCTTGAAGTGGAGGACGAGTACCAGGAGATTTATTAGGACTTAGGTAGGTGTAGATTTTGGACTGGCCAAGAAATACGTTCTCCTAAAACAGAGACCCAACAAAGCTGGTTACATCAAAGATATCAATATCAAGCCTCCAGCTGGTATCTAGATCATGCAACAAAGGCCAACACCTACATTACTGCAGCATATTTTGCATCTGAATAGCTGAGGATGCATGTATGCGTATATATATATAGCATCTACATTCAAAACTACATCTCTGGCTGGTAATAGCTTGAACAGAACTTGCCATGCAAATTCTCAGCACAGAGACACTTCCTCAAAAAATAATTAAGTGCATCAGTTAGTTGAATTAAGCGTTAGGATACAGGTCCAAATTCTGTTCTTGTATGTGTACACAGTTCCTAGTGACTTAAACAAGAGATGCAATGCTGGTCTCTGAGGGCAGCATTTGATGCTAACTATTTTTCCATGAACCTGCATAATTAAGGTTCTCTCTCAAAAATGTCTTATTCTATTAAAAATAACTATTTAATTTTGGTGACTATATTCTGCACTAGTGCAGACCAAAGAGGAGTATATTCCATTACTACTTAAGTAGCTGATGTTCCTCCTGAAATTGCATTTAAAAAAAAAAACCAAAACCCCCAAAACAACATTTATCTAAGACTAATTTAAATAAATAAATAC
Organism: Mesoclemmys tuberculata; assembly: GCA_007922155.1. Classification (NCBI taxonomy): domain Eukaryota; kingdom Metazoa; phylum Chordata; order Testudines; family Chelidae; genus Mesoclemmys; species Mesoclemmys tuberculata. Next base: position 9,709,878 of record ML675640.1, read on the forward strand.
CAACAGTACACAAAAGTACCAATAACATCAGAAAGAACCGTCTAATCAATTCTAAAATTAAGTAGCATTGCTTATAGGTATTGTATGAGCAGGTCAGAAAGCACTCCAGAATCTGCTACTTATTAGGCAGGTACTGAATGATGCTACTGTATTCTGACAACGTTGGATTTGATGCATGATGTTGGACTCTGAAGTTAGTTCTCCCTGACACACTGCCTCATGTTAAATTAATTTATTGCCCCTTAAAAATGTTCTACAATGTTCAGATTGGGCAGGTATGCTGCACTATGGCATACCAATATCCACGTCAGGTTTTGAGGCTCAGAATCTTAGCTTTGCATTTAAAAAAAGTCTTTAGCTGTTATGGTGAAAAAAAATCTCAAAAATGTGAACCAAGGATAACCAATGCAGTGGAGCTTTGCTTGAGTCTGGAACAATAGCTCTGAGAGGTGTGAATCTAAACACATACTCAAAATCAAGCACATAGGTAATTATCTGGAGGATGCGGACCTTAAGACTGCAAATTCTTTCAAATGTAGAATTTTTAAAAAAAAACATAACCACTAGTAAACCTTTCTTGTTCAGCCAATTACTAAGACGAACAAGTTGGTTCCATTTACAGGAGATAATGCTGCCAGCTTGTTATTTACAATGTCACCTGAAAGTGAGAACTGTCATTTGCATGGCACTGTGGTAGCTTACATTGTTATAGCCTACCTTGCAAGGTATGTATGTGCCAGCTATGTTAAATATTGGTATACCCCTTCATGCTTCCACCACAGTTGCAGAGGAGTGCTTCCATGCAGAATTTAAATTGGTATTCTATTATTGTTTAACAGTGCAATTAAAACCGCAATTAACTGCCATTTTTTTTAATCTCACGATTGATCGTTTTGCTAGCCCTAGTTTATACAGCTACCGTAGGCCCTGATGCTGCCACCTGATTCCCAGAGAGACCCTAATGCCCAGCCAGAGCCTCAGTGAATGGGGATCAGCTTCCCAGATTGGGGCTACAGTGAAACTCGGGGCCTGACTAGGGCTTGGAAGGCTACTGCTGCAGCGGCGGTGACTGCCAACACCTAGGCGAGTCACTTTACTCCCGGGAGCGGACCCATTGACTTCAGTGCGTCGACTGCGGTAAGGGGAAGCGGTTCCAGGGCCGGGCCAGGCCCGTGGCTGGCTGCATGGCCACGTCTGCCCGCCCGGGCGGGGGGCAGCTCCGGGCGCCCCTTAGCCGGGGTCTGCATAGGGGGAGCGCGGCGCCGGACCCGCTCTGGGTGCAAGGGGCGGCCCTTCCCCCCCACCCCGGGAGGGGTGCGTGTGTCTCGCGCCCAGCCCCGCTACCCAGGGGAGGCTGCAGAGGCCCCTCCACAGGCCGGCCGCCGGGCTGGGCGGTGGCACGACACTGCCTTTCCGGCCAGGGCCCGCCCCCCGTGAGGGGTGATGCGGGGCGGGCACGGCGCTTACCCCGTTCATCCTGGGGCGCCCGGGGCCCCTCCTCTCGGTGCTCTCCGGAGCCGCCGCCTCCGCTTTGCCTTCCCGGGGCTTGGACATGTTCTTGCCTAAGGGAGAGACGGGGACGGGCGTCAGCGCCAAGCCCGCCGCCCGCTTCCGTCCCCTGCAGCGGCCGCCGCCGCCTGCGCCATGTTCAAGGGCTCGGCGCAGCCGGGAGGGAGCCGGGGCCTCAGCCCAGCCCCTTCGCGGCCCGCCCGGGGGAGGAGCAGGAGCGCGAGCCGCACCGCCGCTGAGGAGACGCTGCCCCAGGGGAGCGGCCGAGGGCACGGGCCAGCCTGGGCGGAGGGAGCAGGTGCGTGACCCCCCCGCAAACCACCCCTCATGGACCCCAGACCAGCCCCCCGCGAGACCCACGGACACCTCCCCGGCCCCGGCCCTCCACCTATCCCCTGCACAGCCCCATTGCCCCCCCCCCCCGCCCACGTGCCTCCGCCCCGCCGAGACTCGCGTCCCCGCCCCAGAGCCCGACCCCCCGTAACTTACCCTCCCCCCCAGCACCTGTCAGGGCGGGTACCTTTAGCCATGACCCCGAGAGCCGAGCCGCACCCGGCCCACAGAGGGTCCTGGCAGGAGGCGGGGAACCCCCCCGCGACAACCTTCACCGAGAGGCTGGGGGTAACTGCACTGCTCCAAAGAGAAACACCGACTCGGCCCTCTCCGCTGTCTGATTGGCGCTCCCACTTGTCTATCATACCTCCTCGCGCTCTGATTGGTGCGCATGGGGACTTCCCGCTATTGCACTGGAGCCGTCCGAATCAGCACGGCTTCTTCCGGGAAGCGTGTTTAAATGTGCATCCCCTGGCCGCTGATTGGTCCGTGCGAAGAGCAACTGGGGCTGTGATTGGAGGCCGGACCAGAAGCTCCCCCTTCTTTGCTAGGCTATGCCATGTGGGTGAGTGACAGCAAGCGTCCTGGATGATGGACCCCTGCCACATCCAATTCCTCAGGTACTCTGTGGGGTTCAAGTAGGTTGTACGTACCGGCCCCGTAGTCCCTATAGGGAACAGGGCAGAGAACCCCAAACAGAGCAGAGGCAAAAACATAGTGCACAGGCACAGAGGGGTTTACAATCCTAAAATGTTTATCCTTCCCCCTCCAAAACACAAAACAACCCCCTTCAATATCTCCTCCCTTCCCAAATCCCTCTATAGCATACACCAATATCCCCCCACTTTTCCAAATCTTTGGCTCTTCTATACTCCTTTCCCCCCCACACACCTCTTCACTCTCAACACACTCAAGAAAAAAATTTAGACCCCCACCTGCAATTGTATTTGAACTAAATGATCTTTAGAGCCCTGTGCATATACAAAATTTGTATCTGCATATGATCTGCCCAGGACATGGTGGGGTTTAGTATTGACCAATTTATCTATTTATACCAAGCAAAGTATCAGAACCTAACAGATACTGGGGTCTGATTTTGCTATCCAAACTCATTCTACTTCTGAAATCACTTACCAAGTAAGCTATTATCACACAACATGAGTAATAGTATCAGCACAGAACCTACACAACCAAACACAATAGCAATTTTTTCCCTCTCTCCTACTTAGCTGGTACATTTTGTTTCTGGTCTTTCTATTATGGAGGCATGCTATTAAGACCATAGTTAAGGTTGCGTCAAGGGTTCCAGTTTCGTAAGATGATTCATTATTATATTCTAAGTCTTTTGAGAATAAAGCCCAAAATATAAACAGTGTTGGAGGTCTAATTTTCTGTGTATATCTTAGACAGAGCTGATGTTTATTTTGTGAAATATTAGTAGTAGTATTGTGGGAAAGCTAAGACAGAGAAACTTCAGAAAAAACTCCCAGTCAGGGTTGAGGTGTGTTGTCAGGACAGTGTGTTGGAAGTTTCACTGCTGCTCCCTGTAGTGTACATGTTCTGTGGGTTTGCAATTTCCAGACTTGCAGCTCTTAAAGGCATCAATTTACCACACAAATGATTTCTTTAATAATCAATGCTTTAAATAGATGTCAAACCACTAGAGAATCTATAGAAGATAGATCACAGGAGGTCCAGATATAGACTCTTGACAAAATCACAAGTTTTAGCACAGTTTTCAGTAGCAGACAAAAGGCCCTGCTGGTTGCTATAGTAGAAATATTTTTGTCTTAAACTGAAGGCTAACACTAAATTCCCTCACACACACCACGAAAAAATAAGGCTATCTATAATAGGGTTTTGTGGGGGTTTTTTTTACTGACATTCCCTACTATTGCTATCACCAGTTCAGTTCCACAGGCTACGAACATGAAGATATGACTATTGCAAATGGGTCTCAAAACAGCCACAGGCATTTAAAGCACTATGGCTTAGGTCCTGCAATGAACTCAGCATGGATGCAAAATTCTGCCACTTGGAGCTAGTGCAGCATCAGGTCTATATCATCTACTCTCCATGCCACCCATTCTTCCCAGGCTTAGGAATTTGTCTACGGAGACTCTTCTCGTATAACACTATAGTGTAAATGTAGACTACACTGACCAAAGTGATTATTCTGTCCATGTAGGAACACCACCTCCCCAAACAATGGTAGTTACTATGATGCAAGTAATCTTCCCTCAATATAGCTGTGTCTACCCTGGTGGTTAGGTTGGCATAGTTATGTCACTCAGGGGTGTGGTTTTTTTCAAGCTGCAACTTTTAAGTGTAGCTCAAGCTTAGCAGAACTGAGGGTGATAAGGTGGTTATGAATCAGAAAAGCAATAACACAGTTACATTATTTGAGTAGTGATAGCACCCCCAACATGCTAACTAGTCTCCACACACAAAGGAAGAAAGTCTTTGTCTCAAAGAATTTACAGTAGAAGTGATCTTACATTTATCTTATTAAAACATAATTCCAATCGCTATGGTAGCAAGGCACACAGAATACAAAAGATATAAATAAACCGCCTTAAATGATGACTCTCAAACTACCACTATCTTGGCTATCACCTTCCTACTCTATCAGAGCAAATGTTAAACCTATAGAAAACAAATTAACAATCAAACTAAAAAACTATAAAATATCAAAATGAAACAAAAGCAAAACTATGTGAATGTAAAAACAACTTAAAATGATGGTCACAAAAACAAGGGCATCTATTGAATCACATCTGCAGCGATTTGGAATAAAGAACATTACTGAGACATGTATGTGAAATTATGCAACTGTTTAATGTACTGTTAAGAAAACCTTTCCTAAAACTTATACTCTCCTGTCTTTACATATCCTTCTCCAAAATAGCTGTTTATGAAGCTATGCTTGGAATAGTAATATATGATTTAGATAATTTCAAAGGAGGTCATGTTTATAATAAATGTTCAAGATCAATGGCCTATCACAGGACATTGTGCAATTTGCCACTGACAGCTTTGCCCTGTTGTGCTGTAAATCCAATGTCCTATAGCTCTCTTTATTAAGGGTTTTAAAGAGCTGCAGTACCAATTAAAATGGAGTCATTCCCTGGATCAGGTCTCTGAGCCCAAATTCATCATGTTAGATGAGTGCACCAGCATATTAAGTGAAGAAAAAGAGTGGTGTCTAAATACATATCAAAGAGCCTGTCAAAATTTCTATATCCCCTACAAGGGCAAGATTCTCATTTAAACAACAGGAGTTTTGACTAGCTAAAAAAATTACAGGATCAGGTCCACAGTTTGCTTTCTACCCATTTAACCAGCTCTGCATATTTCTTTTCACAAAGAGAGCATGGTCTAATGGGAAGCGAGAATTTCTACTGATTTGAATGAAAGAGTAAGTCAAGAGTAGAGCTAGTCCAAAAATAAGGAAAGAAGACTGGAAATTTCAGAAAAATCAAAAGGATTTTGCATCCCATTCATTTGTTTTGCAATGGTCCTGTTTTCATTTTATGCTGATTTATTTTTGAACATTTTAATTTAAAAATTGAGAAATGTGAAGAACAGTGTTTTTTGGTTGTTTTTTTAAAGCCCATCTTATGAAGTTCTAGCTAGGAAAGTCAGATATTATCTCCGTTCTAAGAAAAATATTGTCAGCTAGCCAGTGGCCTGGTCTAGGTCAGGTACTTGTGATGTCCCATCATCTCTCCATTTTTCTTCCTCTTCATCTCTTTCTGCTGTTGTTCCATAAAAATCTTACTGATGTTGCAATCTGCTGTTCCATCACAATTAGAGTCAACTGAACACCAAAAATACAAAATATATAAGTGAAATTAAAACCATTTTAAGATTTAAGACATGCAGATTTTATTTCAAAACTACCAGAGCACATTTCAGTTGATTTTTCATCAGTCCAGATTGGCCCTATTACCTACAGATGTAACTATTATTGAACAATTCTTTGTGTGGTGCAATGGGACTGTGATGTCAGAAGACAGCCCCTCATCTTCCTCTGTTCTGCTCTTTCCCCCCTTTTTCTCCCTCCAAGTGGTACTGTTATGTAACTCTAAAGGTAAGGCCTGGTCAATTCAAATTTAGGTCAACTTAGCTACAGCACTCATGGGTGTGAAAAGTCCATACCCGTACATGCTGCAGCTATGTTGACCTAACCTCCCATGTAGTTGCAGCTAGTTACCATCACTCAGGAAAGTAGTGTTCCTACAGTGATGGGAAAAAAAACTTCCATCACTGCAGGCTGTGTGAGGTTATCCTGGCACAGCTACAGAACCATAGTTATGCTGCTACAAACCCCATAACATAAATATGGCCCAACTCAGCCATCTCTCTCTTCTGTGCCTCCTCCTCTTCCTAACTGTCTTCAAAAAGCCTAAACATAATGTAAAAGATTACGATTCATTTAGTACAATATCCTTCCTCTAAGTTACAAGAGGATAGATGGCCTTTGTAATTTCCATTTTAGCTTGTGCACTTGCCGATATTATTTCATATATGCTGGATGCCATAATTAAGGCTGAGATGGCCATTCCTGACACTGGATGTGAATGGTGTTTAAATTTGAGCACAGACTTTATACAAAGCAACATGCTGGAACATCCATGGAAGATGCAACTGACAATGTATGTCACCTCATATGAGTTAGAAATAGATTTTATTTTGGGTTCATTGGAGAACTATCAAAAGCCACATAAAATTACAGCCTTTTATATAAAACTCCAAAAGGATAATTCAATAGTGAAAAATATTTTAACTTAACCCTTCCCCCCACAATTTGTATTGCATTGTTTCACCCATTTTTCACCCACACTTAAAATAGAAAACCTAAAAAACCCAACATGTAATTATAACAAATCAATGGGACATGGACACAAGGGTAAGTTGACTGGAGAGAGATCGCACTGTATTCTGAAGCACCTCCTGTAATTCCACCAAACCACCTCAGACACTGCTCTGACTCTTCAAAGACCCCATTTCCATTGGTGCAGTGAATCTATACAAGGGGTTTTTGCTGGCATAGCACACCAATGCAAAATATACAAAGTAGATATTTCATAGGCTGGGACAATACCTGCACCTCGCTGCTCTTGACGCTGCTCTGAGTTCTTCTGTTGCTTATATCATTACAGTAGCACTCCCAAGCCAAACCTCCAAACAGAAAGTGAAGGTGAAGGCTAGAAAATCACTAAATGTCCAACAATCAGATCCATGCACGGGATCCTTGTACCTTGATGGAGCCCATTGACTTCAATGCAGCTCCGTATGGCAGCAAGGGTCCACCCATGCAGATACAACTCAAAAATCAGGGCCATAGTCCAAAATTAAACAGTGAGATCCCAATTCTACAAATATTCACACGTGAGTAACTTAATCCATGTGAACAGTTCTAGTCAACTAGATTATTCACAAATGTAAAGTTATTAACATGTACATTTGCAAAACATGGCACTATACAGAAACTCTTTTATATTAAAAGTGACATGCAAAGGAAAAAGCAAATTGGGCCTGTGCTCTTTGATGCTTTTTTCTGATGTATAAAGAAGGCCTGAAAGTTTTTTGTTTGTATATTGTTTAATTATAAAAAGTGCTTTTCCTGCTATTTTTTTAACATTAGAATTTCAGTTCTTGATTAACCTGAAGCACTGGTTAAGTGATGACATCATAAGAGCCAAGAGAATGAAAGCAATGGAGAAGGAAAGGGATTTTAGTCAGACTTCAAAACTCTCCTTTTTGTTAACACCTATTTAACTGCGAAGACTAATGAACATTTAGGAGAAAGAACTTATTTGTTAAAATCATCTCCCCTCACCCGCTTCCCCTTCAATGAGACCTCCAATAGATTCTCCAGGAAAAAGAGGGAAGATCAGCGTCAATATTCCTATGTAAAGAACAAGTAGGGAAAAAAGCCTTAAAAATGCAGGCTCTCTTTTTACACCTCAGAGAAACAATTATTTGAAGGTTTTAACTACTCCCTAAATTAATCTGATATTACTATACCTAAAGTTTTAAAGTAGCTTTGGTGATAAGATCAACACTTTAGCTTGTTCTACATTTACTTTATTATAAAGTCAAATCTTGGACATTTTGAAGTTTTCTGTGAAAATACAATTTGAATTTGCATTTGTGGCTCCACAGACAGCCACTAGGGGGCAAAAACAAACTAAGTAACCAGCCTCTTTAGAGCAACAAAGAAAACAGCGTAATTTAAAACAGTCTGCTGCAACGGACAGTATGGGTACCGTTTTAATGTTTTATCACCATTAAATGACAAAAATCATGGTCTTTTCTCTTAGTTCTCATTAGGGAGCTACAGATGAAAACACTAGTATGGGCACAATTGTATTTCATCATGCATGAGCCTGTAACCCCAAGGAGTCAGTCTGTCTGCTACAAACAGTCACCATGAATCAGTACACTCAATATATATGGGAGGTGCTATCTTACAGTCTCCATAGAGAGCAAGCCACATGATTGTTACTACTGCCAGCTACAAAATTCAGTGACCTAAGCATAATCTCTTTAGTATCATAACAGCAGTCACAAAAACACTGTAGGTGAATGTGTTTAAAATATTAAAACATTTTATGTGGGAGAGAAGAAAGTTCAGGCAAAAATTAGATTTGTTTAAAAAGGGAAGAAAGCACTTTTAGTGTGAAAGTATTCAGCTGAAAAGGAGCTTTTAATGTAGGTTTGTTTTTTAAAGTTCTGATATTTCTATGCAGTGTTGAATTAAAACATTTTTTTTTCTAATCAACTCACATTTGCAACTGATTGTGTTAGTTATTATGTATTCTTTGACATATCTAGCAGCAATCAAATTTATAGTTAAGCATTTTTCATGAACTTTATATAAAGTATTATCTTAACAGATGAAGTGTTAGCAATCCATCAGTGTCTGACCCCTTACTAAAAAAAAGTACTGATGGGAAAAAATAATGCATGAACAATAAAAGCCCAAGAATGTAATGTTGTGTAGAATGATTTTATATAAGGCCATATAGTATTATAATTAAAATGTTAACTAGTATCAAGCTATGACTAATTACAGTCCCTATATTATGAGGGAAGGAGAGTTGACAGTGTACAGAGCAGCTGCTGCTGAAAGTGAAAATAGTATCTCAGGCCCAAATCCTTGAAGATATTTAGGTGCCTAAATAGGAGTTGGGCATTTTAATACCTTTGAGGATCTGGGCTTCAATACCCAATGAGGCCCAATTCAGCAAGATACTTAAGTACAGGAATATCTTAAAGTTAGGTACATGATGAAGAACCCAGTCCTGCAAAGACTTATGGATGTGCTTAATTTACATACTGCAAATAGTTCCATTCCTGTCAATGGGACTATTCACAGTGCATAAAGTTAAGTACAAGCAATCCTTGCATCTTTCTGAATCAGGACGAGAATACAGGAATTATACAACAGCATTAAAACATTTTATATTTTATGGCAGAAACTTTAACATTTACACAAGTGCACTTAATGTTACACATGCTGGTTATGGACTATAGAGTTACATATGGTTTCTTTTTTTCCACTCAAAATGGTTAAGAGGATGTGGTCAGCCATTAGGTAGCTATATTTTGCACTATCCCTTCTCACCTCCGGCCAAACTTCCATCCCCCTCAATGTTTGAGGCCTAGCTGATAAGACTAAGCTGCCTTACTTCAAGCATGGTAACTAGACTGACCTAATTTATAACATCTAACTTACATCTCACTTATCCTCTAAAGAGATGCTCTGGCTCTGCAGAATTTAAGAGCTCTACAGAACCCAAGCATCAGCTTGCAGAGGTTTGTAGCACTGCAGAAATAGAGTATCAGGTCTATGGAAGTCTGCTGCTTAATTCCTGACCTCTAAAGACACTGCGCTTTTAGAGATGCTTTTATAAAACCCCCATTGAAAATAAATGCTTAAAACTCTATTAATGCAATATTAACATGGCATAATATCAGGGATAAACCCTTAATGGGATAAACTAATATTCAGTCTTTCATTATCTGCTCATGTAACATTTTTATATGCAAAAGTTGAAGTTCCCATAAGCAACATTAATTCAAGTCATATAGAACATATCTTCTATTCCTTCTTTTCTGTTTAAATGTGAAGTTTAATATATTTTATAACAAGCAGTAATACAGAAGACAACACTAATATATGGATAAGTTTAACTTTATGATTAAGTGCTGTGTACGCTGAAAGTTTAAAAGTATGTCTTGTGGACAAAGTTAAGGTTATTTTTTGAATGAGTAAAATGATTTTTCACATCAATAATGTAGCTAACCAAATGTGAGAAAGATTAATATTTATACAATTTACCCCAACTAAACATTGTCATCCTTTTTATTCTCATTTGGATTGTGCAAAAATGAAACACTTACATAACACGGAGCATTTTTAGTCATTTTATACTAATAACTATGCAAGACTTTAACAATATATTATGGCTTCTCTCAGTTCGTAGTCAAGATTAATCACTTGCATACTTCTTAGATGTTCAAAATTTAAGTTGTAATTGTCTTGTTTCATAATTTGGATAAACATTATTCATTGTAGGACTCAACTGTAAGTACACAAAACTTTGTGGTGCCTAATTTTTTTTTTTAAATAAAAGGAGCCCTGAAAACTACAATAAGCATGGCATAAAGACGGCAGCACATAAGTTTCCAAGCATACCAGGCTCTCTGTGGTTCGTGTGGAAAATCTGCGTCAGGCTTGCGAATTTCTGTAGAGAAAACTACGTGCCAAGCGTATCGTTTTCTACAGTGCCAGGCTGGTAAGGCCCGTGACAGGGCAGCAGAGGCTGCCTTCTCCCGAGCTGGGCAGGACTGGAGTCCTCCAGTTCATGACAGGAAACTTCCCACCAGAAAAAGAGCGGGGGAGGGGGGACTGTGGCCTTACGCCAGGCGGTCTGCAGCTCAGGTGACTGGGCAGCGGTGGGATCCCGGCACGGCCCCCCTCAGGCGGCTGAACGTTTTCTACCCCTAGAGGTGCAGAGAGCCGGACAGGAGGCGTCAAACGCCTCCCCAAAGCCTACACGAGAGGCCCCGCTCGGTACGCGCCTAGGCACTGACACCCCTCAGCCGCGGGGGGAGGGGCGGGGCAGGGAGTCTAACGGGCCCGGATTCACTATTCCTGGGCGGGGGGCCCCGGCCACGCGGGGGCAGAGGCTGCGGGAACAGCACCGCAGCTGCAGGGCGGGGTAGGAGAAGGCGAGGCGGCCTCCGCCCCGCTGTCCCACGCACGCCGCCCAGGCCTGCTCTGAGAGACCGTAGCCCCGCCGCCGGGCCCTGGGGTCAGCGGCGCCCCGCCAGGCGGCAACGCTGCAGGTCAGGCCGCGCGCAGCCGCATGGCGGGAAGGCGCCGCGAGCCCGAGGCGGGCTCAGGCGGCGGCTCCTTCGTTACCCGCCCGCGGGAGGGAGCCGCAACGCAACCAACCGCCTCAGGGTGGGCGGCGCGCGCTGCCGGGCTGAGGCGCGCGCGCATGCGCTCAGTGTTTCTAGGGCACCCCTCCCCCCGTCGGACGCTAAACCTTGCGCACGCGCCTAGCCCCACAACCGCCTGACCTCCTCATCATGGCGTTCGAAATTCTCCAATCGGCGCCCGCGCAGAACACGACAGCGCCTCCCGTGTGGCGTAGGACGCACGCGCCCCTAACGGCCGCCCGCTGCTAGCGTGTCTGGGATCACGTGACACCTAGCGGCCGTCTTCTCGCTCTCCCCCTCCCCCACCCACCGAAAACTGGGCCTTCTCCGGCATTCTCGTCTACGGAAGCCGCCATGGGGCTAGTCCGGATAGGAGGAATCGGGACTAGGGGCTGTCGGGGAGCTCCGCCGAGCAGTGCAGGAATATCCGCCCGTCCCCACGACCTGCGGGCGCGAAAGGCCGTCACGTCACGTGATGGGAGAGAAACCTGGGAGAAGAGATGGCCGCTCGCGGTGGGTGGGGCCGTGTGGGAACAAGTCAGTCAGGTGGTGTGCTCGAGGCGCGCGCTCGCGACGCGGACTACGGGTGTCACGCGGGCGCGGCGCGCGCGGCGTCCGGCGGGAGGAGGAGCGCCAAGCGGAGGAGGTCACGTGGCGCGGCGGCGCCGGCCTAGCTCCCTCCCCCCATGAGAGGGGAGGCAGGGCGGGCAAACATGGCGGCGGCGAGTTAGAAAGCGTCGGACGGCGGCGGCGGTGCCAGCGGCGGAGACTTGCACGAGCAGCTGCGGAGGGATCGAGCGAGAGAGTAAGTCCCGCCTTCTCCTCTCCCCTGTCACCTACCCCCCGGGCGGGGGGGGGGTCGGGTCTCGTCCGCCTCAGGGCGGTCCCTGCCCGACGGGGCCGCGGCACTCGCGGGGATCCCACCTCAGCTCCCCGGTCCGAACAGCCGCGCAGCGAGCGGGCCCGGCATTGTTCCGCGGGCCCAGCCCCGGGCAGAGCGCGCAGCAGGCCCCGGGGGAGGGGGCCCCGCGGGGGAGGGAGCGGCCGGGGCACGGGCATTGTCTGGAGGGGGTCCGCCGTGGGATGAGGGGAAGGGGAACCTGGGTCCCCCTCCCTCAGCGTGCCCCCCAGCCCGAGCAGCCGGCCCCTCAGTGGCTCGCTACCCCGAGCGTCCCCGTGCCGCTCTGAAGCCGGGCTGGGGGGAGGGCGCTAACCGCCTCAGCGGGAGGCCTGGGGGGGTTGGCGTAGGCGCTGTGGGGCCGGCTCCCAGGGTCACCGCCGCGGGGATTACTGCCCCAGACGGGGCAAACTTGCCTGCCAGTGGCCGGGAACACGGCTGCGTACGGCGAGCGGGTCAAACCTAAAGGAAGTTTCAGCTTATTGGAATCGTCTGGCAGGATCCGGCGGGTGAGGGGAGATAAAACGTGGGGCCCCTATAACGTGGCGGGGCGAGTGTCCTGTTCCCCCCACGCTCTTCTGGCTGGTTAAGCAAAATGGCCTCATTGCCCAATATTTCTGACCCCTGCGGTTTGTGTCTCTCTCGCTTGGTTAATTGTTGAGACAACAGCGCTTTTCTAACCATGAGAGGAGGCGAGCTGTAAAGATGTTTGGTGTTTCACTGGCTTTAAATATTGTATTTGTAAAACCTCCTACCCGTCCCCCGTGAGCTTCATGCTGTTGTTAAGGGAATTCTTAAGGTGTTGGAGATCTGAAAACAAAAGTAGTTTATGGGATGTAATTACGTAGCCAGTTCTAACCCAACCCGGAAGTTTATGTCCTGAACACGTGTTTGTAGGCAAGGAAGGTTAGGAGACTCAGGGTTACTGACCCTTTAGTTAAAGGATCCTGTTGGTTAATATTTGTGTGAATCGCGAGCAAAGTGTTCAAGGGGCCCTGCAGCCAGCTGGGATCGTTGGTAGGATAGAATGCCACACTAACGATTAATGAGTGAGCCTCAAGGTCCAGTTAACTCTGACAGCTTGCCACAAACGGAGGTTGCTAGGGAGAGTAATCAACATGCAAATGCTCTTAAACTTAGTGGAGTGGAGAGACCTCACCTTTTTCTGTTACTGAGTTTTTTAAAAAATTGATATTGCAATCTTTATTTGAAGGGGTGGTTACAGCTGTTAATAGGGTCCTTGTGAAATAGATATTTTCTTAGAAAGTCATGTATCCAGTTAAGGAATGGACTAATCAGTTTAAATGTAAAGGGATACAGTTTAAAATTATCTGACAAATTTACCAGTCTGATTAATTTTTCACTGTTTTATCCAGGTTACTAATTGCATTTTATCTTGCTTAATTAGTTTCTTTTAGTTGTTTAGTTTTCATTAGCAAACACAGTGGGACAATGGATTTAATATGTATAAACTTCAAAAAATTTCATTTAATTTTTAAAATAGTGAAACTCACATCTTTTTTTATTCTTTTATTGGGGCTTGATCAGTATGATGGAAACTGAAGTGTGTATACAATGGTGAATATTGTTATGGTACGATATTTGTATTGGCTTTCAAGGGTATATGGTTACAAGGGCCATAACTTTTACCTGAATCTAAAAATGATACTTTTGAGCCATGAAAATAAGAAACATCTAACAACTAATTTCTTTTTGACTCAACAATTATGTTGCTTGGTGTGGACCACTGTTTCCTGCCATGGGGGAGCCCCAGCAATCTAGCCTATGGAGCCAAAAGGCCAGACGGGAATATTAGAGTTCAGTAAGACATCCAAGCTTCCCCCTGCTCCCCGTGCATGATTGGAGACTGGTCTTTTCTGGGCAGGTGGCTTCATCCCTAGTTCTATTGGCTATCCTCCTCCCTTTGCTGGAGGCTGTCTGCAGGTTTGAGCAGACATGGCTGCATTAACTACACTTGGTTTGCTTTCAGACTTGTTTTTGCAGCTATGAGAACTAGAAATATATATTTTTTTAAATTTAAAACTTGGATTCTGATGTCATTGCGTGACACTTAGATCCAGAGTGCTAGGCATGTACCTATTTTTCCTTATTCCAACCTTGCCCATGGGTATCTGAACAGGAGCCTATGCCTAAGGAATCCATCAAATCTTGTATGGTGATATTTTGAACTAAAATATATTATGGTCTAATATGGGTGGCATCTCATTTTGGCTTCCAAAGGAGGTAGGTAGAGCTTGTGAGACCAATGCTTTTTCCAGTTGGAGTTGAGCATGTCTTGTAGTACTAGCAGAATCCTTGCTAATAATTCCAAGCAAATTTTACTGTGATCTTATTTCTTTGACAAAGCTTTTCAGATTACTTGGTGTGGTGTAAGAAAGATAGATTACTGTGCTCTGTATAGTACCAGTTGGAGTTGGAGAATGTTTGCATGGGAGCTCAAGGAAGGATTTTAGTGTTAAAGGGTGAGCAAAAGCTGTCAGCGCTCCGGGCAATACAGAGATTACCTTGGGCTTGTACAATTCCAGGTAGCGCTCTTTACTTGGCTTGAGACATTAGGTTTGCAGAAGACATGACATAGACATCAATGCTTTAAATATTAGCCAGTGGCTTGAAGGGTTTGATGGAAGCCATAGCAGTTTGACTGTGGTCTTAAAAGTATTGGATGTAAGATTGTTAAACACACAATTAATTTACACGTGATTTATGAACAGAGAAGTTTTAAAAATGTAATATGTTCAGCCTGTACCACTGGTAAAATATTTAGTCTTACAATGTGACATGTAGGACTTCTTAAAAATGGAAAATCTTTCTGGACTTGAAGTTACTACCACCCTTCTCTCCTTCTAGTGGGGAAAAAAGGCAAGCTGGACATTTGTTTCTGAATATCTTAATTTCATACTGCTGCTTTTGCACTTTCTATCATGGCTAAAACAGAAGGCACGAGACAAAGATTGGCAGGTTGGCATGGATATATGCCATGATAAAATGGCATTGAGAATACTGGTAGTTGTTCTGTTCTGTAAATCAGAAGCTTACTTTTGCATGACTGACTTTTTGTTTGTTTTTGTTGTTACTTTTGCAGAAATTGGTTTATGTAATACCTAAAGAACAGGACTAGGTTCAGGACTGTTTAGAAAAGTTGGACATGCACAAGTTCATGGGGCCAGATGCAATGCATCTGAGGGTACTGAGGGAGTTGGCTGATGTGATTGCAGAGCCATTGGCCATTATCTTTTAAAATTTATGGCAATCAGGAGAGATCCTTGGAAAAAGGCAAATATAGTGCCCATCTTTAAAAAAGGGAAGGAGGCAGTGCTTGGGAACTACAGACCAGTTAGCATTACCTTAATCCCTGGAAAAATCATTGAGCACGTCATCAAGGAATCCATTTTGAAGCACTTAAAGGAGAGGAACATGATCAGGAACAGTCAGCATGGATTCACCAAGGGCAAGTCATGCCTGACCAACCTGATTTCCTTCTATGATCAGATGGCTGGCTTTGTGGATGTGGGGAAAACTGTGGATGTGATTTACCTTGACTTTAGCAAAGCTTTTGATTCAGTCTCCCACAGCATTCTTGCCAGCAAGTTAAAGTAGCAAGGGTTGGATGAATGGCTGGATCATCAGGGTGAACGGTAGTGATCAATGGCTTGATGTCTAGTTGGCAGCCAGTATCAGGCAGAGTGCTCCAGGGGTTGGTCCTGGGGTTGATTTTGTTCAGCATCTTCATTAATGATATGGATGATGTGGTGGATTGTACCCTCAGCAAGTTCACGGCTGACACTAAACTGGGGAGAGTGGTAGGGATAGGATATAGAGTGACCTAAACAAAGTGGAGGATTGGGGCAAAAGAAATGTGTTGGTCAACAAAGACAAGTGCAGAGTCCTGCACTTAGGACAGAAGAATCCCATGCACTACTACAGACTAGGGACCGAGTGGCTATGCAGCAGTTCTGCAGAAAAGGACCTGGGGTTACAGTGGACAAGAAGCTGGATGAGAGTAAACAGTGTGCCTTTGTTGCCAAGAAGGCTAATGGCATATTGGGCTGCATTAGTAGGTGCATTGTCAGCAGATCAAAGGAAGTGATTATTCTACTATATTTAGCACTGGTGAGGCCACATCTGGAGTATTGTGCCCAGTTTTAGGCCCTTTATTACAGGAAGGATGTGGACAAATTAGAGAGAGTCCAGTGGAGGGCAATGAAAATGATTAGGGGGCTGGAGCACATGACTTACGAGGAGAGGCTGAGGGAACTGGGCTTATTTTGTCTGCAGAAGAGAAGAGTAAGAGGGGATTTGATAACAGCCTTCAACTACCTGAAGGGGGTTCCAAAGTGGATGGATCTAGGTTGTTCTCTGTGGTGGCAGATGACAGAACAAGAAGCAATGGTCTCAAGTTACAGTGGGGGAGATCTAGGTTGGATATGAAGAAAAACTTTTTCACTAGGAGGGCATTGAAGCACTATAATGGGTTACATAGGGAGGTGGTGGAATCCCTATCCTTAAGGGTTTTTATGGTCTGGCTTGACAAAGCCCTGGCTGGGACGATTTAGTTGAGGTTGGTCCTGCTTTGAGCAGAGGGTTGGACGGGGGTTGGACTAGATGACCTCCTGAGGTCCCTTCCAACCCTAATCTTCTATGATTCTATGTTAATGAAACCCTCTTTTACCTTGAAAAATGTTTTGTAGTGGCACCGCACATCATAAAAATATACCAAGCCATTGTTGTGGCAGTAACTTGGATTTTTCTTTGTTCCTTCTAGAAAAAGTGAGTTGTACCATTGATGTCAAGGTGTCTACAAGTTGTATAACAATTCTTTGTTTTGTGCTTCAGCTTTTTGTATGTGACTCTCTTAACAGATTGGGTCTTGTTGCTTAGTAGCATAGGGACAGTTTGAGTACATGCAGGCAACCTTTTTTTACAAGATTCTACAGGCCCAGCAACCATCCGTTTTCAACAATGGAAAATTTTGGGAACAGCTTGTAATGTTGTCAGCTTGTTTTTTAAAGCAACTTTTGTGGGGATTTTTGGGATGGCCCTTTTGTAGTATTTCATAACTTGAGCTGCAGAGTTTGGTAAAGTCACTTTTGTTTATGGTAACTGCAAAGCCTTATACCTTTGTAAGATTAGGGAGCTGTGTTTTGGCTT
Organism: Mesoclemmys tuberculata; assembly: GCA_007922155.1. Taxonomy (NCBI): domain Eukaryota; kingdom Metazoa; phylum Chordata; order Testudines; family Chelidae; genus Mesoclemmys; species Mesoclemmys tuberculata. The sequence continues at coordinate 9,727,246 of ML675640.1, forward strand.
GATTAGTTTGGTTTTAGGCTTGACTATATGACTAAAAGAATATAAAGTATAAGGTATCAAGATATAGCTTTCTTCTCATAGTGTTCTTCTGTTTTTTGGTTTGTAAACTAAAGCAAAACTGAGCACTTGAAATTTACCTGTTGGTCTTAGTTATGTGGGTTAAATTTAACAAAACCTCAGATTAGCTATACTTATTGAATGTTTTTAATTTCAGTGAAAATATCAAAGATTAGTGTTTGCAACCAGAACACTATATCTTGGTTCCTACTATTCAGGAAACAGATAACTGAAATTAACTAATCTAGAGTCATCCAAACTGAATGCTATGAAAGCAATTCTTTTGCTTAATCTTTTGCTTAATCTAAATTGTTAGCAATAGACATCTTTAAGGCAGTTTAAAAATGGAGGGTCTTACATGAGGGAGTGTGGCAACTGCAGTAGGCAGGTATGAGATAACTTGTCCTCGGAGAAAGTTTCTTTACCCCATTTAGTTGTTGGCTTATATTCAAGTATGAGGATTTATATTGTCCAAAACTCTTATTTATTGATGATATTATTATCCCAGGATAAATATATAAGTTCAACTTTAAAAAACTCTTGCTCTGAGTTCCACAAACTAATTGTGCTTTATGTAAAAGTCTTTTTTATTCAGTTTTGAATGTCTCAGCTCTGTTCTCTAAATGTCCTCTTGTTTCTGTGTTATGGGAGTATATAGGTTGGAAACGTCTATTCGCTGCATTCATTATTTTTGCATACTTTTATCATGTCCCCTCTCTTTCGATTCTGCTTTAAGATAAACAGTCCCAATCTTTTCAGTTGCGTCTTATGAGATTTTTCCTGCCCTTAATAATTCTAGTTACCTGTCTCTAAACTTATTTTAATTCCTTCATCTCCTGATAGAGTTGGGGTGATCTAAATTAAACATAGTATTGCTGGTGGGGAATTTCTGTTGAGGTATAGAATTCCATTATGATTTCCATAGTGTCCCCCTAGTCACGCTGACACTGTTTGCTCTTTTGGCCACGTTGAGCAGAGGTCTTCAGTGAGCTAGTAATAGTTATGTGCAGGTTTCTTTCCTGAATTGATAGTTTGCTTCGAACTCAGTAAAGTGTATGTGTAGCTCACATTGGAGTGAATAATCTGCATTACTTTGTATATGTCCACATAGAACTTCATCTGTCAATGTAAGGTTCTCTCTGAAGTTTCTGTAACTTCTCCAGTATTGACTAAACTTCATGTCTTCTGCAAACTTGGTTGCCTTGCTAATCCCACCCTCTTTCAGTTAATTAATAAACGTACCAAACAGTACCAGTTCCCGTCTGGAACCTTGTGGCATCCCAGTTACCTTTTCCCTATGATGAAAATTAATCATTTTTTTCTTTTAATTTAAAATTAAAATTTAAAATTAAATTACTTTAATTTTTGCTTTAACCTAGTTTCTAAACTGACTACTTAGGTTTTTTGTTAGCCTCTTTTGAGGGATAGTCAAAGGCCTTTGAAAATTCATCTTATTCTTTAATTTGTTGGCCTATTCATATAACTCTAATAGACTAGTGAGATCATTTGTCTCTGAAGAAGCAGCTGTACTGACTAGGTATCTCATCGTGATCTTCCAGGTATCTTATATTTTTAATTCAACCAAGTACAGAAGTAAGGCTTACAGGTCTGTAATTCTCCAGATCACTTGAATGCCTTTTTTAAAAAAAGTACAATTTCTTGTAGTAGCTGTTTTAGTGGGATTATATGGTTTTACTGACAGTTTGTCCTCTTTGATTTGGGTCTCTTGCTGTCCTCAAATTTTGGCTGTCTATTCTTTCTGCATAACATCTCTAAGATGAGCCTTTCTTCTTCATCCCTACAACTAAAACTATCACACAAGCTCTCATCCTGCATCTTGATTTCTGCAACTTCCTCCGTTTTGGCCTTGACAAATCCAATCTTCCTCTGCTTCTGAATGGATCACTTTGCTAATCTAGCACTTGGACCATGTCACTCCTCTCTTTGAATTCCTCCACTGGCTCCCCTTTCTCTATCGTATCAAACATAAACTATTTGTATTCACTTTCAATGCTCGTCAGTCAATCCTCATCCTACTTATCCCTCATTTGCTGTTGAGCTGTCAGTGCCCTACTAGTTACATTTTCAAGCAAGCACATTCATCTCTTCTCCCATGCTACCCTACGTGGTTGGGAAGTGTTCCCTGTAAAAATCCACAAAGCTACTTCATTATCCAACACCCAAACCCTCCTTACAACTCTCTCCTTCACCTACCAAAAAAAAAAAAATTGGCAACAGTTAGGCTGTTGATTGGTGAGACCATTGCCTGTCATACTGACCAACATTGCCTCCTTGTTTCCTTGTGCTCCCCAGTCTGTGTCCCATCTGTTGTCTCTTGTTTTATACTTAGATTGTAAGGTCCTTGAGGCAAGGGCCATCTTTGTGTTCTGTTTGTACAGTACCTAGCAATGGGGATCCATGGCTAGGGCTCCTACACCTTATGGTAATACTACTAACTTTATTCTTAACATAAATCCAATAAATCAGTTTGTTCCAGCATGTTTTTCTTTTGACACCTCAATCTTTGCCAGTACATCTATTACCAAAAGAGTAGGTATCTCCCCAATAATGGACAGGCTAGAACTAGGGAGCATAAACATTTTGCATCTTTGAGTTTGTTACCTGTTCTGGCAACTGTCAACAGGAGATACTGTTAATCAGGTGTTGAACATAGCTTAGCTGTGAGTGCAGATGAGGATAAACTGCTTAGCATTGTTTTGAAAACTCTGGCTAAAACCCTAATTTTGAAACAGTGCTGAATGTTTTGTCCTTTTCTATGCTTGCAGCTAAACAGTGTTCAGCTACATGCAGTGTAGACACTTGTTGATGAGTAAACTTGGAGTGTAGGCAAAGCTATGCAGAAATATGAATAACTGGAGTGTTTGAGGTCAAGTATAATTCCTGTGTCTGAGCAAAAACTAAGCCCCTTTGTGGAATAAAAGGGGACATTTGCATTATGCTTTTTCGTAACTGTGATTCCCCTCTCCCCCCAAAAACATTGCATATTTGACTTCTTAATTTACTCCAGACAGTATTGAAATTTAAAATTAACAGCTATCCTGTACGTGAAAAGGCCCATGGTCTGCCTTTTGTTCTAAATAATGACTGTCTCCCATATGAATATTTGCAAACTCAACACATGTTAAATACAGCAGTTGACCATCTATCCTGCCCACTATGCAAAAAAAATCCTCTCATTCATTTATGGTACAAAAGCTATAAGCTTATTAGTTTAATATAAAACAATTATTTATAGAATTACTTTAATTCACTAACTTTTTCTGAATTCTTTTCTCATTAAGCAGGTACAGAATTCTTATAGGTTAAACAAACCAATTATTTTTAACTACTAGCTAGGTCAGTGGTTCCCAATCTTTTTGGCTTAAGGGCCACAGATACCATTTTTACAACCCTGAAGGGCCACCAGTCTCTGCCAACATATCCCTCTGCTGCTGCTTCCCTCTGCCGCCCTGCCCCCCCCCCCCCCCCCCCCCCCGCAGCCAGATGGAAGGAGTTCAGAGTTCAGCTGGGAGGTTGCCTCCCTCCTTGCTGATCTCCCATTCCCTCCTGGCTGTAGCAGGGAATCTGCACTCGTCCTGTAGCCTGGTTCCACCTGGGTGCCTAGCCAGGGACTTCCTTCTGCAGCCAGAGGGATGGGAGGTCAGTGCTGGAGCTGGAGAAGGGGAGTGTTGATCTTCCTTCCCTCTGCCTCCAGCGCCTTTAGGGACCTGGGCGGAGCACTTTGATGTGCTCCCTGCTACAGCCAGGGGGATGGGAGCCCTGATCTCTTGTCCTCTTGACTGCAGCAAGGAGCCTTCTTTTAGCCCCGCAGCAACACACTCCACCTGGTTCCTTAGGCAGCAGCTCCCTTTTGCAGCCAGTGGGAGGGGAGTGACGGGCCACTTAGAAAGCCCCTGCTGGCTACTTTTGGCCTGCAGGCCGCAGGTTGGGAACCATTGAGCTAGGTACTTTGCCCTGCTTGGGTAATATACTTTAGTGCCTGTTCTTTAAGGGACACAACTTAAATCTCACCATTTTTGTATACTAGTATTATTTAAAACACTTACAATTACTGTGACAGAGGCTAGAGGAAAGCTTTTTCACTGTGTTTACTTTATGCATTTAAAAGCATCTTTTGTATGGTTAGGTTTTTCATTGGTTCCCTGTTAATGGGAGGGACTTATTCAAATCAGTAAGAAATATATATAATATATAATTATATTTTTCAAATTTGGAAAATTCAGCACAAAACCACAAGAATTGTCCAGGGACTTTAGGCAGATTTAAAATACGAAACTCATTTTATGAAAGTGACTTGTTCGACTGTGCCCTTAGAAATCAGTTAAGGGAAATATAAAATGCTAAAGGTTTTGCAAAATACAGTGATTACAATTGTAACTTATGCCTGTGGTCTTGTTTATTTTTGTTTTAGAGATGGTGGAACCAGGACAAGATCTGTTGCTTGCTGCTTTGAGTGAGAGTGGAATCAGTCCAAATGATCTGTTTGATATTGACTCTGTGGACATGGGTCTTGCAACCCCAGCACCTGCGCCAGCTGTTCAGCAGGTTAAAAATGAGAGCTTTTTAAAATTAGTTAATATTGCATAATATAAAATCATATATTTTCTGTATCTAATGAAAAGAGTTTTATTTTTGTTTTTTTAACTATTGAGAGAGAATGGAATTATGTTTTCATTGCTGGGCTGGGCTTGTGTATGGAAAAAATTGAGATGGCAATTGCCTGTCTTAAATATGTATTTTAGGAATCAAAAGTATATATGTTGTTGACTGAACTTATATCAGTATGAGCTGTATACACTTTCTAGGGCCACAGTGCCATGTATCCACACACACAACTTCCACTGATGTATCGAGTATCGTTTTCCTCTCTTCTGCAACGAGAGAGAATTAATTCTAATATTGATTTAATCTCCATGACAACTTGCACACTGCAAGAATGAAACACTTTTTTCGACTTACACTGAAAACAATAGTCTGTCAACAGAAGTGAAATTGCAAAACTCATTGTTTCCCAGCAGTTAACTGTAAAGGTTTTATGCTTGAAATAATTTTGGGGACAAAATCAATGACTTGTGCTCCATCTTTATTTGTAATGAAACCAGTCTTAACAGGCAAACCAAGGGAGTTGACCTTTAGTTTTAGTGTGTGTGGGGGGAAGGGGGAGAGATAGTAAAGGCTATCATTCTTTTTTTCCTGCTAAAACTAGTACCTGATCGTGCTTGCTTTCTTTCTTTCTAGTCAGTGCCACTTAGTGCATTAGAACTAGGCTTGGAGACTGAGGCAACAGTTGCTGTTAAACAAGAACCAGAGACTGTATCTACTCCAGCACTATTAAATGTCAGGGTAAGAGCTGACATATTTAGAGTTTTGTATGTGTAAAATAGTGAAGTGAACAATTGAGGAAGGCCTATAAATTGTTGGCTCTTTGCCATCCCCTCAGCATAATTGTTAACACTTGAAGAAATTCCTTGCTTTTTCAGTAAAACCTGCATTTGAAGGTTGGCATGATGTGCAAGAGAGGCCATGTCTTAGGGCAAGCCAGGTTTAAAGGGAAAAGTTGTTTAAGGAAGAGCCCAATTTCAATTCTTATGAGTACACTTAGAATACAGATGCCATTAAATCTTATGCTTCCATATATTATCCTAAATTGAGAGACTGAGAATTCTGGATGTATTCCACAGAATATCCGTTAATATGGATGTTATGATCAAGATAATCTTTATCTTTCTAGGAGGCGATGATATAAAGTAGAGGTAGATCAATATATGGAAGGTAGGATTAACAAAGTAGCTGCACAGAAAAGGGAGTTCTAAAATAGCTATTAGTTAGTTTGTAAATAAACTGCAAAACCATGTGGTGCAGTGTGTAAGATTTCTCTACAGCCTAAGCTTCTCCACACAGCAAAGGATCTTTGTGTCAGGGTGGTGTGATCCTTCTCTTTCTTACCTGTTCTTCCCTCTTCCCTTGGGGAAAAAAATATCCTGCAGAGCTGGGTCCTCTCATGAAGCAACACTGATGCATTTTGAAAGAAGCATCTTGTTCAGACTTCCATATCCTGAAATAAAATTGCATTCTAGCATCAGTCAGTTGGGTGATGGAAAGAGACTATTGAGGGCCCTCAAACTTTAAAAAACAAAAAAAATTCACGCTGATTAAATTGATATTGTCTGTCCTCTGGTAGAATGTATTGTCACTTTGAGAATCATCATCAAGTATATTTCCCAAACAGGAAAATCTTACACCTTTTGTTTTTTCTCTTCTAGCAACCACCATCAACCGCAACGTTTGTGCTGAATCAGATAAATCAGCTTCCAACTTTGGGGACTACAATAGTAATGACAAAAACCACACCCGTGACAACTACTAGGCAGACCATCACTGTAGCAAAAATTATTCAGACCAGCACAACTACTCGACCATCGGTTGCACCACCAGCAGTACACAATGCCTTGACCACTGCACCTTCAAAGGACCCGGTCCAGTTGAAAGATCTGCTCAAAAACAATAGTCTTAATGAACTAATGAAATTGAAGCCACCTCCTAACATTGCCCAGCCAGTTGCAACAGCAGCTAGTAAGTGTTTTGTTCCTCTCCATCATGTTTATTTTATTTCAGAAATTTGATACTGGAATAATCCATTAAAGAGATCTTAGTGATTATCCTTTTGGCTCTCTGTGAAGTAACAGAGTAGAATAGCACAATAGCATTAAAATTGAGCCTATAAAACCTGACATGTTGGACTCCCAACTTTTCAACATTACAAAAAAGAAAGTATGAAATGGCACATAATGACTGAATTTTTAAAAACTCAAGATTCCTTTGATATATCCTTTTAAGAAATGAGACTAACAGAAAATAAATGTTGGAATAGGAAGCTGGTAAATGATTAATGTTGATGATGTCCTATACACAGCAATTTATTAATCTTGTTGCAGTTGTGTTGTTTAAACCAATGCTGCTGTCTAATCTATTGGATGTGTGGTAGAGGAGTGCTATTCTTAAATTATAGTCACAACTTTATTTTTTCTTCCCAAAAAGACTTTAAAAAAAAAAAGTGAATCCGTTTGTGTCATGTGTTTAAAATCTATAGTTGTGGCGACAGCGACTAATTTTTATAGGCAACTTAATGGTTCTCCAGTACCCCCATATTTAGGGGGGAAATTTGTTGCAGGAATAGATAAATGGTAAGTTGCAACTATTGGGAGGTCTAGTTGCATAAATATATGAGATCCTAATGCCTAGAAATTTAACTACCAGCTTCACTGTAAATATAGGTGATGATGTACTGCTGGAAGTTTTTGCAAGTCTTCTATGTAGTGTATATATGTGGATTTCAGATTTTTTGAAAAAATACTCCATCTGACTCAATATTTAAAGGAGTGCATTGTCAACTTGAATGTTTAAAAGTAATTTAAAGTACCACACTGTAGGAGTTTCTTGATTTCTTGTTTTATAAGCACTTTTCTATTTTTAAAATACTTACATGCTTGTATAGAGAGATCAACACAATAGGGAAGGCTCTCTACATAGTAGAGAGAACTGTGAAACTATCTATTCTCCAAGTGCTACGTACAATAAGTAAATTTTTAAAAAATCTGATCTTTAATTTAAACTATCTTTTTATTGTAACAGAAATAAAATATCTTGAGGCTGAAGTTGAGTTTAAATTGATAACATCCCTTTTAAAGTTGCCTTGCTACAATGGTATGTGCATAGACTTTTGGTAGGACATGTCATTGTCTCTGCTATAGAAGTAACTTCTGGGTGTATCTTGTCAGTTGCTGAAATAGAGTTGAGTCTGATATAACTTTCAGTAGCTTGAAAATTGCTTTTTAATATCCAAATTGGGTATGTAATAGATAAAGCTGGTTGTGAATACTGTAACAGGAGCATAATCAGTTGCATGTTCCATCTTTACTCCACTTTGCTCCCAGCCTCCATCAAGATTATAGCTAACTAAAACTAGCTAAAGGTTCAGATGCTTAATTCAGAGAAGCAAGTCAGTGATGCTAATAAGCCTTAACTCAGATCTTTAATGTCATTTGTGCTTAATGGAAGACTGGATATCTGGTGGAAGATGATATGGAATACCTGGAAATTCTTCCAAATTCTGGAAGAGGAGTTGGTTTTGTAACACACAACTGCTGAACATATAATTCAGCTGTCCTGTGAAAAGGAAGATTTTTTTAACAGCCCAGCATCTACAGAAAGCACTGTGTTCTTTTCCCTGATGACATCTTTGCAGAAGCACTTAATAACCTTAGAAGAATGAAGCTTTGCAACAGAGGATTTAAATGCTTTCTTTCTATTAAATATACAAAATTTAGCTATTTGTATTTTTTTCTCTTCTCACAAAATTAACCTCTGCAAGCCTTATATTAATGCGTGCTTTTGTTTTTATGTACTAGAAGTTTGAAAGATAACTCCTTAACTAAAACTTCCACTGCATCCACCCTTGTATAAATATTTCTTACGTCTGTACTGTGACCATCATCATGATTAAATTCTAAAGGGAGGAAAGTGAACATATATCTTGTAGTTGTCCATTTGTAGCATTTAAAACAATTGAGTCAAACATGTTGACTTTCTTACAGAAATAATTGTAGTGTCTCCAAAGGTGGTAAACACCACCAAGCCAGGTAAGATCACTTCTTGTTGATAAAACTGGGTTTGTGGTTTCCTGTTAAACTGCCTTAGCTCTCACATGAGACGAAATACTATTAAATGCTCTATATCAGTGGTTCTCAACCTTTCTAATGCCGTGACCCCGCAATACAGTTCCTCATATTGCGGTGACCCCAAACCAAAAAATAATTTTGGTGGCTACTTCAAAACTGTAATTTTGCTACAGTTATGATTCGGAATGTAAATACCTGATATGCATTATGTATTCTCATTGTATAATGATTACACACAAAGCACCTTACACTTACACAGTATTGTGTGTATGGTGTGTGTACTGTTTTTACATTATTAACCTTTTTTACACCAGCAGGCTGTCTCGCAGGCTCTCTTGGCTCTCCGCCTCCTAAGCTTCTGTCCTCTGGCGCTTGCTGCGTCCGCCCACTGATGACGTCAGCAAGTGCCGGACACACGTAATGCGCTGCTATGGACTGTGGAGCATTCCCCCCGCTTCCCCCGCCCCTTAGGCCCCGGACGGATGATGCAATCACGTCTGCGCATGCGCGCAGGCATTCAGTTTGGAACGCGCATCCATAACGGTGTGCGTTCCAGCTGAATAGCGCTGCTACGATGGTAGCGCGACTTCTCAGCGGCTAAAGCCATCGGAAATATGTATTTTCTGATGGCTTTAGGCGACCCCTGTGTTTTGGTCGTTCGACCCCCGCCGGGGTCGCGACCCACAGGTTGAGAACCGCTGCTCTATATAGATATTTGGTGAAGGTGTCTTCTCTTTAGGTTAAACTTAAGATACCCCTAGATCTTTCTCTAGTGTGAGGGCACCGGTTAAACTAAAGATTTAACCTGCTCCCTCAGAAAGAGGCAACAGCACTAATTTTAGGCACATTCAGAGCTTTGTAGATATGTCTGTTTGGCTATTGGTCTTGAGGATGTCCGTATAATATCAAAGATTTCAGAGCTTCATTTCCACCTGCATTTGCTATGTGATGGACAAATCACAACACAGAAAATGTAAATAAACGTCGTCATTTTTCTTGTAGCTGATCTAAGCAATGGTGCTGTAAAGAAGGAGGCTTCTACAAAAGAAGTAGCAAGAATATGGATAAACGATGTAAAAATGAGAAGTTTTTCGCCTACTATGGTGAGTAGTAAGAATGAATGGATGTAGTTTCTTAAATTAGTTTTCCATATAAATGGTCCCAACTATCTTTAGCTAATTTCAGCGGTTTCTCATGGAAGCTTCTAGTCTTACATAATGCATCTCATTCTGAAGGCGAAATTTTCCTTGCTGCAATAGTTGTGAAGTGGTTGATGCAAGCAGACCACGCTGCCAGAGCAGTTTCCATATGTTGGGAGTCATTTGTAGGTCAGGCATCTTTCACAAGACCCTTCAGCACACACAATGGGATATCCTACCTGACCAAAGCTGATGCGCAGCTCCCTCACTCTGCTCTTGAAAATTTCCTCTGTATAAGTTTCCCATCATGCAACCAGATACAAAACTCGCCACAGTTTGAGGTGGTTAATGTTTCTGCAGCAGATTGTACCTGCCAATGTGTGACTGTAATCAGTTTCTTCTCCCATTGACATGTTGGGTGTTTGTTTAATAAGTAGCACTAATGCTACTGAAACATGCACTTCAGTCTTATTTCAATGAGAACTAAATTCAAATTAGCCTGTGATCTCAAGTATGGCACCCGGAAACTGTCTAGATAGTTAATATTAAAAAGCTTTGTGATGCTGAAGGGTTTTGTCTTCAGACATGGAGGATGTTTCTTTTCTGCTTCAAAAAAATACTTCAGGCATCTGTGGCACAGTAGCCCGGGCCACAGGAAAATAATGGGTTGTCATCTTTTTGTGTGTTATATTGGATACCACAGTGGTGGGTGCATTACATATACATACTTTCCAATATTTTGAAGTCACTTGAATCTTTGACCAATGGAAATCTGGAGCAGATTTCACAGAAATGTTTTCTTGAAGGCCTTCTACTTAGTTATTTTATAGGTATATGCTGAGGTACACTCTCAAATGCACATCTGTGAACTTACGTTTAATCTGGCATGCTGACTGACTGCAGTAAAATAGAATTATACTTTCTAGCACCCCTTTATCCGAATAAGAGTTATGTTCCTTGTGCATTCCTGGTCATTATGTACTGTAGACTTATGCCCTGAAGTTGTGAATTCATGGCAAGGCAAACAAACAGCTTCCCATTGATTTCCTTACATTTGGAGAATTGAAGTTCAATTAAAATTATGGAAACTGGTGCATAAAATCAACTTAAAATTGCATTTTTTTGGACTAAAAGCTTTATAAACCTGTTGGTCCACTGACTTAGTTGCAGTGCTCTATGCGGCTTTGATTTTTTTGGTTCACACTTCCTATGCTAGTATGATTTGACTCATTTTCCAGTGTTACGTGCAGGCAGTGGCATGGCCTCTGAAGGGAGTCCCTTCAGAAAGAATATGGCTTCTGAAATCTTGTAATTGATGTTCCTGTAATTCAGGTAGTGCATTGGTACGGAAACAGTACTAATGTCAGTGTGTCTATTCTAGCTTCCACTCCACATGCCTGTACACTTCTAGGATGTTGAACAACAACAATTTATCACTTGACTAATTCAGGTATATTTGTATTGTAGAAAGTGCCGGTAATAAAAGAGGAAGAGGAACCTGAGGAGGAAGATGAAGAAGAAATGGGTCATGCAGAGACATATGCAGAATATATGCCAATAAAATGTATGACATTCTGGTTGTATCCAAAAACTGAAACAAACTTTTAAAACTGCATAGTGCCCAAATTCCTAACAGAATATGTAGAGATAGAACAGTACTGCTTTATAGTTTATCAAAATCAAAAAACTAAAAGGGGACCAGATTTTGCTCTTTGTGGAGAAAATTGCTTTCTGCTGCCACAGTCAACTTTTGAAAGAGACACTTGGATCTTTGAATGTGGCCTTGGACACATGTTACTTTTTGGTTTAACTTTCTGTCAGTAGCTCATGAACAGTGGCAAGCTTTTAAAATAACATGGTTGGTAAGCCAAAACTTCGACTTGCTAATGGTCATGTGCATAATTTTAAAATAAATAGTTGTTCCTGACTGATCAGGATTGAACTGTTTTCATATTAAGGGGCCTTATTTTATTAGCTAAATAAACCATTTCAGTCACTTAATTACTGAGCAGTTGCTATCCTAGGTCGAAGCACTGGCTCGGGAAGTGTTTGTGAGTATATAATTTAAGGGGATGCTCAAATTTGGCCCTGAATTTTATTTTTTAAACGTTTTTATAGAACCAAAGATTAGCAGAAACATTTCCACTGTTTTTTCTTATTTCAGGTATATACTGTCTTTAAAACAAATGATCATTACCCTCACATTGATACTTAAACTTCTCAGCCCTAAGAATATGAAAGCGACTGACTTAATTGATCTGTTTCACTATTAAACCTGAGAGATGTGAACAGAACATAAATGGTGACAAGTAAATTAAATTGCTGAAAATTTAACATTTAGTAGCCTACGGTATTTCTAACATTGGTTAAAAAAAGTTTACAACATGATTTTAGGCAATGGTTGAATCCCTTGGTTCACTCTGGTTGGAAGTGTAATTCTGTCTGAGGCAAACCCCCACAAAAATGTTCATACTTTTAAGGCGGAAGTGCCCAATAAGATCATGTCTAACAGGCGGCAGAATTTCACTCAGTGTTGTAACTTTAAAATTGATCGTTTGCATATGTGTAAAAAAAACAAAAACAAAACCAATTTTGCTTTCTACTGTCTCTTCATCTTGTTTGCCTTTATTTTTCCATAGCAGGGTGTGGCATATTCTCCCCTCCTCTTACCAAAAAAGTAATCTTTATCCTTTTCAGCATTTGTAGCAGTCCACTGCTCCTATGGCTTTTTATTTTTGCTTTCACTTGTGCTTTCAGTTCGAGTTCACTCAGAATAAAAAGATAAGAGCTACACCCATTATGCCCAGTGTATTGGAAAGGCATGTGACACTTTTTCTAAGCTGTTAATGTAAAATTGCACTCCTAAGTATATTATCTTACTGAAATATATGCAGCTGATTCTATAGGAGCCCAAGAATGAAAGTTTGTAAATCTTTATCCATCTTTTATTGCTGTTCAGTATGAGTGGAAAAGCAGGCTCTTAGTTTAAGCAGTTTATTGTGCTTAAAAAGTAAAGTGTTGCAGAACAGAAACTGGTTTTCAAGTGCCTTTAGCTCCCATATTGATGACATAACTTTAGTCTCATCTGCTCTTTGTAACTAAATGGTTCAATACTTTGAGCTATTTAAGTGGCCTGCAAAGCTTTTTGGATTTTTTCTAACAGCTCTCATATGAAAGCAGATGTTTAAGTTCTTGTAACATTTTAAAAGTTCTTTTTCTGTCTTGTATTCCTTGGAATGTGTGTCTTGGCAATGCCTTTTCTCTCAGCAAATGTAACTTCATTTGTTGTGGAATAGTGACATCGTAAACCCCATGGAATGTATACTAATAGCTGACTAATCTGAGCTGCTCCTAGTCAGACATCTCTGCCCACACACTGTGTTATGAGATAGCAGTTTGACTGCTTAATGTAGGCAAGATAGCAATATGTAAATGAAGAGTGATAGAGGAAAGTTGTGTGTTCTTGATGTGCAAATAGCAGTGATGTCGTCAAAGAGCAGAGCTTTTGTTCCTCAGGGGATTTCTCTCTGAGGGAAGGCAGAACTCAGTCACTGGTTTTAACTTAAACCGGGGATTTTAACAAAGCAGAAGTGGATCTTCATGGACCATGAATCTCACAAGCTGAAAGTGAAAAAAACTAAACAGCTTTGCAAGTCACCTTTTAAATTACTCTAATTCATCTTGGATTAATGTATTCCTTTTCCTTAAATAAATTTGGTTTAATATATTAAGAGTAGTAGCTGGCTTCAAAAGAACAAAGCAATTTAGATTTGTCCTGCAGTTCACCTTAACTGTGAACCGAAAACACCTAGTCTTTGAAATTGTACTGGGGATTTATCCATTTCTGAAATAACATGTAACAATAATGAAACTGCTCTGAATTAAGTTTTGAACTACTTTTTTCTCCCAAAAAAACTAGTAAAAATTGGTCTACGTCATCCTGATCCAGTAGTAGAAACCAGTTCATTATCCAGTGTAACCCCTCCTGAAGTATGGTATCAGACATCAATATCTGAAGAAAGTATTGATAATGGCTGGCTGTCGGCATTGCAACTAGAAGCAATTACTTATGCAGCCCAGGTATGTTGCACTATAGTATTTTTTAAATACTTTTATTTTTAGAATGCAAAGGTCCACTGAAGGCCTAAACTTTGCCTTTCAGGATCAGCTTTTGTAAGTGTGGGGGAGGGGGGAAGAGGATAATGTGGACTCTTCTGTCCAACCCAAAATCTGGAATGATGCACTTTTGAAAACTTAAAACACATTTTCTTTCACAGCAACATGAAACATTCCTGCCTAATGGAGACAGAGCTGGATTCTTGATAGGTGATGGTGCTGGTGTAGGAAAAGGAAGGACCATAGCTGGAATCATCTATGAAAATTACCTATTGGGTAGAAAAAGGGCTGTATGGTAAGTTAACCATTTGTGAAGGTGAACTCCATAGTTAGTGAAGTATTTAAAGTTAGTGTAAGGTTTTTTTGGACAAAAGTCTTGAATTGTGGCTTTTTTGGTCTTTTTCTGTAATAATTTTACAGATTATACACTCTTTTGTTTTGTCGCCAGGTTTAGCGTGTCAAATGATCTGAAATATGATGCTGAAAGAGATTTGAGGGACATTGGAGCAAAAAATATTTTGGTTCATTCATTAAACAAGGTGAGGAAACTTTTTACTATGTATAATTGAGGCAAAACTTTAGGTATGCTTGTGTGATGACATGCACGTTACTATTGAAAATTAGTATCATTCTTAAATTTTATGTTAAAACAAACCAGATTAATGGTGACCAGATACTCAACACAATTACTATTAACAACAAGGGTGAAGGAATGCAAGCCAAAGGAGGGAAGGAACAGGTTAAACATTATTTAGGTAAGTTAGATGTAGTTATGTTGACAGGGCTTGATGGAAATTAATCGTAGGGTGCTTAAGAATCAAGCTGAAGCAATTTCAGAACTGTTGGCAATTATCTTTGAGAAGTCCTGGAGGATGGGTGAGGTCCCAGAAAGCTGGAGAAGGGCAGACATAGTACCTATCTTTTTAAAAAAGAACAGAGGACCCAGGGAATTATAGACCAATCAGCCTAACTTAAATATGTGGAAAGATACTGGAACAAATGATTAAACATTTAAAGTTGTTATAAGGAATAGCCAGCATGGATTTATGTAGAACAGATCATGCCAGACCAACTTAACTTCCTTCTTTGACAGGTTTACCAGCCTAGTGGATAGGGGAAACGGTAGATGTGATATAGTTTGATGTTAGTAAGGCTGTTGACACAGTCATAACATGACATTCTCATAAGAACTGGGGTACTACGGTCTAAATTAAATTACTACAAGGTGGGTACACAACTGGTTGAAAGACCAAATTCATAGTAATTATCACTGGTTTGCTGTCAAACTGGGAGGGATCTCTAATGGGGTCCCTCAGGTCAGTCTTGGGTCTGGTACTATAGTATTAGTGATTTAGATAATGGAGTTCAGAGTATATATATAAAATTTGCAGATGATGCTGAACTGGGTGGGTTTACAAGCATTGTGGAGGACAGGATTAGAATTCAAAACAAACTTGACAAATTGAAGAATTTGGTTGAATTTAATGAGATTAAAGTCAATAAAGACCAGCGCAGAGTACTTCACTCATGATGGGAAAAATCAAATGCTCAACTGAAAAATGGGGAGTAACTTGCTAGGTGGTAGTATTGCTGAAAAAGTGGTTGAAGTGGATCACAAATTGAATCAATCAATAACATGATTTAACTGTAAAAAAGGCTACTATTCTGATTATATTAACAGGAGTGTTGTCTATATAAGACACATGACGTAATTGTCCCACTCTACTTGGCACTGGTGAGGCCACAGTTGGAGAATATGTCCAACTCTGGGTGCCACGTATTAGGAAAAATGTGGTCAAACTAGAGAGGAGAGAGTCCAGAGGAGAGCAATAAAAATAAGTTTTAGAAAACCTGATCTAGGTTAAAAGAATTGGGCATGTTTAGTCTTGGGAAAAGAAGAGTGAGGGGGAACCTTGCTAATAATCCTCAAAAATGTTAAGGTCCGTTATAAAGAAGATGGAGAGCAATTGTTCTCCACATTCTCAGAAGCTAGAATAAGTAAGTAAAGGGCTTGATCTTCAGCAAGGGAAATTTTGGTTCGATATTAGGAAAACATTTTTAACTTTTTAAAAGTAGCTTAAGCTCTGGAATAGGCTTTCAAGAGAGGTTGTGGAGTCTGCAGCATTGGAGGCTTTTAAAAACTGGGATGATCTAGGTTTACGTGGTCCTGCCTCAGTGCAGGGAGCAGGAGTTGATGACTCCTTGAGGTCCCTTCCAGCCTTACATTTCTATTATTCCAAGTGCCATGTAGATTTTGTTCAGGTAAGCCCTAAACCTGCAAATAATTAGTATATACCTTCAAGCACAAATAGTGCTCTTGACTTCTGACTAGAAGCTGACTTTAAAGCTATGCAGGGAATATTGCTTCCACTTTTTTTAACGAGTTTGGCATTTTGTTTTGCTTAATTTTCTTTTAATGCCAAATGGCTAGCTGTAAAGTTGATGCCTTGCTATGTAAGGGCTAAGTGCTATTACTGGTCATATTCACTGTCTGACTTTAAATGAGGAAGCAAAATCATTTGAAGTCTGCATTGTAGGACCTCTGACTTTAGGAAACAGATAAGTAAATCATTGCTTTTTAGAATGTTAAAACGATTCACTTACAGTAGCCGCTATAAATACATTTGAGCTATTGGCTAAATGCTGTGTTAAACTTCAAATTCTGGGTTGTTTCTGACTCAGGATGACACATCTTGGCTTTGCACTAAGGAAACGCCTAAATTATGGGCTAAACTGTAAAATCTGAAGCCATGGAAGATTATCCCTTCTGTGATGCACTTACCAGAGCACATCCTACCGTCCTCAACCAAAATCCCAGATGCAGATTGGGACCTGATTTTGAAATTGAAGATCTAATGACTTCAGTGATACGTATGGAATTAGTGCTTCAGTCAGTATCACTTCTTGAGCATTCATTGGGGTTATACAGCGTCTCTTTTTGACTCAGATGCTGACAAACTAATTTTTGTAACTTACTAAAATGTAAATTTTATCTTCTTTTCTTGCAGTTCAAATATGGAAAAATTTCTTCCAAGCATAATGGGAGTGTAAAGAAAGGTGTAATTTTTGCCACATACTCTTCTCTTATTGGTGAAAGTCAGTCTGGTGGTAAATACAAAACCAGGTTAAAGCAGCTTCTCCACTGGTGCGGTGATGACTTTGATGGAGTTGTATCCTTTCGTTTTAGTATACAACAGAAATAACTGAACCATATTTAAAACACACATCTTCTGGTGCAAGACAATCTTGTACATTTTTATTTACTGTTTGGTTTTAGGAAGGATGTTTTTCATTTACTTTAAACTATACAATCTGGCAGAATCTACAGAAACATTTTCTAAAGTCTTTATTCAAAACATGTATCATGGTGTACATATGACCAGCTAACAGTCTGATTCTGGTCTTGTGTTGTAAATCAGGGATTGACCTCAGTAGAGTTAATGCAGTTACATTGATGATTCTGACCTCATTCTGGTTTACAAGACTTTGGTCATTAAGTAGGCAGGATGAGCCTGGAGTATGGTCATCAGAAACCTTACCTCTTTGTTAAATTGTATGTAATTTCTTTCTATTTCTTATGGCTTTTTCCTATAAAATGTTGGGAGAATCCATAACGTTTTAAAGAAAATTAATTCCGGAAATACATGAACGCTATGCTAATTGGGTAGTTGAAAGATGAATGTTTGACATGGCTTTGTAAAAAAACTGGTCAAATTGTTTGACTGACGTCTGTGTGGAACATTTACTAATTAGGATTGATCATTGCAGTGAACTCTCTTTCAGTAGCTGTCAATTTAAAAACTCTCCATTCTAAAGACCCTGTACTGTACTGACACTGGAATGGCATAATACTTATTCCTTAATTAATGTTCAGATAGTATTTGATGAATGTCACAAAGCTAAGAATCTGTGTCCTGTTGGTTCTTCAAAACCAACAAAGACCGGCTTAGCTGTGTTGGAACTTCAGAATAAACTTCCGAAGGCTAGAGTGGTTTATGCTAGCGCCACAGGTAGGTACTACTTAATACAGATGTTTAGAGAAAATGGACTTTTTATTGGCATTGGTACAGCATGTGCTCTTCTTTTCAGGTGCATCTGAGCCACGAAATATGGCATACATGAACCGTCTGGGAATATGGGGTGAAGGAACCCCATTTAGGGAATTCAGTGACTTTATTCAGGCTGTTGAAAGAAGGTAACGTCTTAAAGAATTATAGCAAGAGCAGCTATAGTTGTGGCTGTGTTATGATTTCCATTTCTCCATTTCAACCCTGTTTTCAGTCACTTATAGTTCTCCTGAAACTCTTCCAGGCTTGTTCTGTGCCTAAAAGTGAACCTTTCTCTTCACTTTTTAGCAAAAAATGAAGAAGTAAATGGAGCCGGGGGGACGTACTTTTTTCATTTTATAAAAGAAAATCTAAAACTTTCTAAATCACCTCCACATCTGAAAAAGGTTGAGTAGAATGGTTTTCAATTAGAGCAATGCATTTGGGTGTTGTAGTGAAATCTGTTTTTGATTTCATTGATCCTCCTGAAAAATACATAATGCGCACACGCATTACATTTCATACAAGGATAGATTTAGCTACCAAAAAAAGTGTACCGAAGGAGTAAAGGGATTCTAGAGGTCTGCTGCATGGTTTGTAATGTGAGCAGAAGTAGTCCTGCTGCTTGGTACTTTCTGGTGGTCTCTACCCAGATAGTTCCAGATTATGGAATTTACACTGTTCCTTGTTTAATGAAAACCAGAAGACCTTTTAAAGAAAATGGGCACTTCACACTCCAGAACTTCTACATAAAAACAAACAAACATGGGGAGTTCCATACAAAACAGTGTGAACTCAACATTAGCTAACAACTGAAGTCCCTCTCACATGGTCATAGTATTTCTCAAATACTACATTTCAGACATTTTTCTAAACCTTAGATCCTCTTGTGTATCATCTTGTATTATATGTGGCCAACCCTGTTCACAAGTCATATGAAAAATACAAAATAGACTGTACTGGTACAACATACTATGTATTAAGTATGCAACAAAAGAGTGATACTGAATATATAGGCCCAAGTTTGCAGCTAAGTTAAATTCATAGTTGATTGTCTCAGCCTGACTGCACCTATGGCTGTGCTGCTCTTGAAAAGACCTTGTAGTACTTGGTTGCTTAAGAGCCAAATTTCCCTCTTATGCCAGTACAAATCAGAGTAACTAAATGAACAGAAAATGCACCCATAAAACACTCTGGGGAAGTTTTTATATATATATATATATATATATAATCTGTCAAATACTGTGTCTTTAGCATGAAATTAGTGTAAGTATAAAAATGGAAAAAAATACAAGGTATATGTGTGTTAGGTCATTTGAGAGGTGTGCTCTGAGTATGGTCTGCATGGTCATGTTACAGTGCATATGCACAAGAGGGCAGAGTTAGGGTTGTGAATGAAACCTGATCTCTAGTATTTCCTGACTTTTGTATATAATCATTCAACTCCAGTGTACATGAACATTGGTTGTATGGAACAAATATTCTTATTTTTTCATAGTTCGCTTAAATATGCTAGTTACTTCTAAACCACTTAATGTTTTTTGTTTTGTTTTATTCAGAGGTGTGGGTGCGATGGAAATCGTGGCTATGGATATGAAGCTGAGAGGAATGTACATAGCAAGACAGCTAAGCTTTTCAGGTGTGACCTTCAAAATTGAAGAAGTTCTACTTTCACAGAACTACATTAAAATGTATAATAAATCTGTGAAACTGGTAAGAATATATTCAGTTTTAAAACTTCATGGTAGTTTGAGATTGTAGAGACTGAGAACTTAATGGATAGATATCATGTGCTGTCAGGCTAGGCATAGTGTCCTGATTATACAGCATATGTTGCTGACATAGGAAAAGAACGAAGTCCATTAGCTTTGCTTAAGTCTGAAGTTGCCATTACTTACGGCTTTCCTTGGAGAACAGAGGTGCTCTGAATTTGGAGTATAAAAGTCAAAAGGAATTTACTTCAGAAACATTTTTAAATGTCATTACAAAATCACAACAGCGTTCATGATTTATACAACATTACTTATTCCCAATCTTGTGCATAACAAGTGTGAATGACTTATTACTATAAAAATTCAAGCTTTTTAATCTTCAGAAGGAATTATCAAGTTCTGTTAATTTATGAAAATTTAGTTCAAATTAAGTTGAATTGTAATAAAAAAATAAACAAAATAACTCAATATAATAATGAGCCATCTCTACAAACAAGAAAGTTGCAGATAGTTTCTATAGTCCACTTAACTCTTGGCTATTGCAGTGGTCTTTTCTGGTTACTTGGCTTACATACACTAATAGCCATTTCTATTGTTTTTCCATGTAGAAAAATTTTATCTTTTTATATTGGATAATTGGATGAAACAAATAGTGTACATAATTGCATGTGTAAATACCAAGGCCCATGTTGAGATGTTATGATATATTTACATTTTCAATAAAGGCACATTTAATGCGCTCTGAGGTCTATCGTCAGGTTTGATATCTGAAATGCTTACCTTGAGCAAACCTTCTTGTTAAATTTTCAGAACTTCACTGCATTAATTCTACTGCACAAAACTATCCTGTTTATAACAGCCACTTTTTATAGTTTGTCCCTAGTTTCTGGCAGGCAGGCAGTTGTTTGTTTTCAGAACGTACAGTATCTAATTAGCTCACATATATGAAATATTTTGGTGTGTACGTATTTGGTGTTGGATCTTCTGTTAGTGCTATTCGTTATTGTGAACTCCCTTGTCCACCATTGCTTTTCATATCTAGTAAGTCTGTAATAGACTTAACATGTTTAATCTTTCTTTGACTGTTATCTAATGACAGTAGAATGTGTCTACTGTGAAATGTGTGGTGTGTAAAATGTTTGATTTCTTCTTCAGTGGGTAAATGCCAGAGAGAAATTTCAACAAGCAGCTGATCTTATTGATGCAGAGCAACGCATGAAAAAGTCTATGTGGGGTCAATTTTGGTCAGCCCATCAGAGATTTTTCAAGTACCTCTGCATAGCATCCAAAGTCAGAAGGGTGGTACAGCTAGCCCGAGAAGAAATCAAGAATGGGAAAGTAAGTTTGTCTGGTTGTAGTTCAGAATGTTTAGGAAACCTTTCTCTTAGTGTAGCATCCTGCAGATTACTTCTACAAATGGCTTTGTTCCTAGTTTTTACGTGTGTTGAAGTTGTGTGTGGTGCTGTGCTTTTCACGTTTCTAAGGTTCTTGATTGCAGATCCCTGCTTGTCTAACTTACAAGATAAGTAAAAATACATGCTTTTTTAAATCAGAATCTCAGGGCTTTGTGTTAATTGTATTTGTTTTTTTCCCCTCTACAGTGTGTTGTTATTGGACTTCAGTCCACAGGAGAAGCAAGAACATTAGAAGCCTTAGAGGAGGGTGGTGGTGAATTGAATGACTTTGTTTCCACAGCAAAGTAAGTCTTTCTATTTTGTTACTGTATCAGTATCTCTGAGTGAATTTTAGTGACAAAGAAGGGGGGGGGAAACTGAAAAGTCACTAAATAACCATTTCTCCTTTAGCTAATAGGTGAAAAATATGCTGAGGAACATTCATTCTTAATTTTGTTTTTCCTTACACAGAGGAGTATTGCAGTCTCTCATTGAGAAGCACTTCCCAGCTCCTGACAGGAAGAAGCTTTTTAGTTTGCTGGGAATAGATCTGACTGCTCGAAGTAATAACAATTCACCTAGGGACAGTCCTTGCAAGGAGAACAAAATAAAGAAACGGAAAGGTAAAGTACAAGCTATTCTTTTTAAGTATTTGTTATTGTACTATTGAGTAATCGTAGCACTTGGAGAGTTGCGCAGAGTAAGATTGTTTGTAGAATAACCTTTTTGTAGATGGCAGATAGAAATGATTGGAACAATTAATGAAATCTAAAATGGAAATGATTGGGACAGTTAAATGGAATCTGGTTAATGGAGGACCAAATCATACTCCTCCTATCTGTTTGATGATATAGATATGCAGGAAAGTTGCAACCTTTGAGAGTCAACAAAACTTAGATCTACAGATGAGCTTTTTCAAGCTCCCTAAATTGTATTGTTTTTTGTTTAATTGATGTAGTTTCAATGATGCATCCAAAAACTGCATTTCAGTACTGAGGCTTCATTTTTTCCTAGTTCCTGCAGAGGTATGAAGACAAGTTGTGGAAAAAGACTAGATCTCTAATTCATGTTCTTATTTGGGGGGAGAACAGGTGAGGAAATAACCAGAGAAGCCAAGAAAGTGCGTAAAACAGGTGGCCTTGCTGGGAGCAGCTCTGATGAGAGTGAAAGCGAATCTGATGCCTCAGACAATGAAGAAAGTGACAATGAGAGCTCTAAGTTTTTGAGTTCTGGAGATGATGATGACTTCAACCCATTCCGAGATGAATCCAGTGAGGATGATGAAGACGGTAAGATAACAAGGATACTTCTCATTAAGTGTATTAGCTGTATTTCTGAATATTGCATGTCAAATACAATTTTCTTTAAAGCACTTTAGTATGAGACAAAATAGACGGTATTTGTTATAAACGTATAATTTGTAGAAGTAGGTTCTTCTCTTGGTCCTGAAATGAGACCGTTCTAAAGCTGTTGCTAAATGTTTGTTGGTTTACATATGATGCCTGTACTTGACGTGTCTCTTAAAAGCTATTTTTAAACTGCTTTAATGCCCCAGAATGTAAGACATGTAGAATTTGTCTTTGTACTTAGGAAAGTTAATTTTTGGAAAGTGGAGAAGTGACTTATTTTGAAGATGCCTTGAGAATGTACTTAATATTTTCTTTAACTTCAGACCCCTGGTTAATTAGAAAAGACCATAAGAAAAATAAAGACAAGAAAAAGAAGAAAAGTATTGACCCTGATTCCATTCAGAGTGCCTTATTAGCTTCCGGTCTTGGATCAAAACGACCTAGCAGTTTTTCTTCCGCTGCCATTACCACTACTTCTAGTATCAATACATCAGGTATGAATGATTGTTAGAATTGTCTTTGGAGTGTCTCTACTTTTTTTTCCAACAATTGCAAAGTATTTAAAAAAGCTTAACTTCTTAAGGAATTGTTTTTCTGTTTCTTTCAGCTAACAGTAACACAAATAGCAGCTTTGTAACAAGTCAAGATGCTGTTGAAAGAGCCCAGCAGATGAAAAAAGAGTTGCTTGATAAACTGGAAAAACTAGCTGAAGACCTTCCTCCTAATACATTGGATGAACTTATAGATGAACTTGGTGGTCCTGAGAATGTGGCTGAGGTAGGCCAGTATAACTACTGCAAGTGAAGAATTTGTTTCCCTCCATTTCACTCAATATTTATGCGTAGCTTAGAAATCTGCTAGTGGTATAACTATTTTTCAAGATGTGTAGTGATATGAGCTATGCTTCAGAGGATTAAGATGAAAGTTAAATCATTAATCTTGGAGATTTGAGATTGTAGGTCTTTATAACTCCGAATGCTATAAAACACAATGTAAAGGTTGGTGAATAATCCATCAAGATGCAGAGCAAGGATCTGAATAGGTAAAGACTGGGGAAAAACGGATTTGATTTTTCTGTTAAACTGGTTGTTAGTAGGTGTTTCCTCACTGGGTGAGGAATGCTGGCTTCTGTGTTTTGTGTCTGCTGTTTCTTAGTTTCCCGACTAGCTGCATTTTAGCTAAAGCTGATTGTGCTATTCTCCTTTTGCTCCGGGTTTTTCTCAAAAAATCCAGGCAGGGAAGACCCAGAGTGGAGCTGAGAACCAGGGAGGGCATGTGTGTAAAGCGTCATATAAGGGGTAACATTTTTACCCATCAGCACGGAGAACATCTCTTCTATAGGCTACATGTTTATCCAGCAGACAGTTTTTGTACCCTTAGTCCAGAAGTGACCCTGTTACCTTCAGTGAAGTTCTTTGGCGTTCTAGTTCCTTTCTTTGGTGCTCTTAAATTCCTTCCCTCTGCAATTATAAGCATCATTTCTGTAGTGTTCCTAGCTGCTAATCCAGGGAATATGCTCCCTGTTGATGTGTCTGCACAGACAGTTATACCATGGCAGGTTATTGCATGGTGAATTCACACCCTAGCTTGCTGCTGTCTAATTGTTTGGGTAGCCAAGCCCTTAGACTTGTGAGTTCCACAACTTGATTATAGTAGTAGTGTGAAATTCTCTAGCTCAATGGTTCCCAGGCTGTGGCCCACAGGGGCTTTCAGATTGGCCTGCCATTCCACTCCCACTAGCTGTAGAAGGGAGCCACTGCCTAAGGACCCAGGCAGAACACATTGCCGTGGGGCTAAAAGACTGGTGTGGGATCCTTGCTGCAGCCCATGACATGGGAGATCAGCGCTCCCCTCCCCCTCCCCCTGGCTGTAGCAGGGAGCACAGCAACGTGCTCCACCTGGGTCCCTAAGCGCTGGTGTCCCTGCTGGAGCCAGAGGGAGAGGCTCATTGATCTCCCTTCCCCCTGGCTGTAGAAGGAAGCCACTCCTAGGGACCCAAGTGGCGCACAGGGGGCTACAGGACATGTGCAGTTTCCCTGCTGCAGCTAGGAAGATGGGAGATCAGTGAGGAGGGAGTCAGCCTTCTCACTGAACTCCGTCTGTCTGCAGTGGGGGACAGAGAGAGGGCTGCTGATGGAGACTGGTGGCCCTTCAGGGTTGTAACAATGTTATCTGTGGGCTTTGAGCCACAAAGGTTGGGAACCACTGTTCTAGCTACTAATGATTCGTCCTTCATCAGGCATTAAAGAATACTAAAACTGTGGTCCTCCATCTCTTCCACATACCCTCTGCTTTATTGGGTTGCCTTTTTGATTCTCAAGGTTATTCCCAAATAGCAGTATTCTGTGCTGCACATTATTGAATCAACCAGACAGTTTCAGTTATAAAATGCATCTTTGTCTTTGGATACTTGCCGTTTGCTGTCTTGCAGTGAGTGACTTCTAAGGATAGCATGTGAATACATAGCACCGATGTTTGAAGTAATTTTATGTTATATAATTTCAGCATCTCTTTGATAAAGGTTACAAATATTCCTTTGTTTTAAAGATGACAGGCCGCAAAGGGAGAGTTGTAAGCAATGATGATGGCAGCATATCTTATGAGTCAAGGTCTGAACTTGATGTGCCTGTTGAAATTCTCAATATCACAGAAAAGCAGAGATTCATGGATGGAGACAAGGTAAACTACATCCTTGTAATTTCAAGGAATTGTTTTATGTTTGTGAGAAGCTACAGGTCTGTCCACAAACCGTAGCAGCTTCGACTGTAAAACATGCAGCTCTAAACACTAGTCTCAGCAGTACAATATAATGGAAATTAACCGATCCACGAATGCATATAGCCGTTTTGCTCCTAAAAGCTCTGTCAAATACTTGGACTTTATGGCATGCCCTGAAGGTCAACCGACATTTTGATCTGGGGATGAGAATTTAACCATGCGTTTTAATAATCCTTTCTGCGTAAAACGGGAGACTCAAACTCAACTTGACCATTCTATAAAAACCCAATCTTCTGATACAGCACCCATTTAAAAAAAAAAACAAAGACTTTTCTGCTCCCCTGCTGTTTATAAATACCTCCTCTTGAATGCTAGCTGTACTTGTCATCTCCATTTCAAACATGACTTTGCAGAGAAAGGAGGATACAGGGAAGGGCAATGAGTGACTTGTCATTGAAAACTCATGAAGCGAGGCTGAAAGAGTTTGAAAAATTTGGAATTATAGATCCTAGAAAGGAGACAAATAAGAGATCTAATAAAAATGTAAAATAATGGTACAGAGAAGATAGATAATGGAGCTTTTGTTCTCCTTGTTTCGTAACAAAAGAATAAAGGAACATTCAATGAAATGTGGGAAATTCAAAACTGATAGGGAAATACTTATTTATATGCAATGTAATCTGGCTGGAATTCATTCCCACAAGATATTGTTGAAACCAAGAATTTAGCAACATTCAAATAGGGATTGGATACTTACCCCCAACGGATTCAGCTGGGTTCAGGTACCTGTGGTTCTTGCCTTTAGGAGCTTCTGACCAGTGAATTAGTGACCCAAAATAACCTTCTTAATCAAATATTTAACAGTAGAAACAAAACAAGAAAAGAGGCTTTGAAACTAAAGTTCTATATGTGTGTCTGTCTTACCTAAAGGCTTGCCATCTTCCTGGAAGCTTAGGAAGGCCTAGCTTCTTCATACGCCCAGGTCTCAGGCTGGTGTCTGCCCTCCCATGAACAGCTGTCCACTCTGGATTGAGTGACTTTAACTGCTAGTAGGCCTTTTGTAGTGTTGTAGCCATTTGGGTCCCAGGATATGAGATACAAGATAGTTAGGGTAATATATTTTATTGGACCAACTTCTGTTGGTGGAAGGCTTTCAAATGTCACAGAATTCTTGAGTTTTGGGGAAAGAACACCCCAGACCTGATGAACTGTGTGTAGATTGAAAGCTTGTACCTTTCATCAACAGAAGCTGGTCCAATAAAATATATTATCTTACCTGCCTTGTGTGTCTGAGAGAGCTTTTGGTTCCCAGCCTTGGCAAAACAAACTGCTACTTGGCTGGAGCTAAGGAGATAAGATGTTCCCATTTAATAGCTCAGGCATTCTCTTGATTTCCCCCCCAAAGTGTTTAATATGGAGCCATTGTCCTGCCTTCTTGCTTGTTTTTCTAACAGCCTGCTAGTAAACTAAACCAATATCTAATCTAATACAGTATTTATAAATTAAAGCTGCTCCAGATTGCCTATACACAATTCTTTCAGATTCATACAGAGCAACTTAAAGAATCATATTTTCTATCTGAAAGTTTTATATTGACTACAGTTAAAAGTAACCCCTCAGACCACAGAGAGCCTATTTTTTCCTTTTTTTTTCTCCCCCAGCTCCCCCCAGTTTGGTTGTTATCTTAATAGTACACCTCACTAAATGGTTTGAATTAGTTGTACCTTAACTTTGCTGTTGCAGTTTTGTTACAAGTTTAGTGTAAATATTTAAGTCTTTTATCCTATTTTATAAATACTTGATTACTTTTATGTGAGAGGACCAAATGCCAAAATTGTCTTGTACTTGGCTATCAAGGTGCCCCTTATCCAGTGCAGCAGCCTTATACTTTATATTGCTTGTGGTCTGTTACCACCTTGTAAGAAAATAGCTTCAGTTGCTATAATTTTTTCTCCTTCATGAGAAGCTAGCCTACATCACAGCAGCTTCTCCTCTGGCATGGCATGACTGGTTACAGATCTCTGCTGTTCTCCGTTTGCAGTAGGGATTTGCTGGGAGAGTAAAGTGATAACCCCCTCCCCATCTCAAGAGCTGTGTGCCTCTGTAGCATTTTAACCTAAACACAACGGGGCTTAAGCTGATGGTTTTCCCCCCCTTCCACCAACTGACAAGTACCAAAACTAGTGGCGTAGCTCCAGTCATGTAGCAATTGGCAATTCCAAAATCAGCTGTATTTTTACAGATCAAATTTGCTGCTAACTAGCATCTTTTTCTTCTCTATAAAAGAACATTGCCATCATCTCAGAAGCTGCCAGCTCAGGTATTTCATTACAAGCGGACCGTAGAGCTAAAAATCAGAGGCGGAGAGTACACATGACTTTGGAGTTACCATGGAGTGCAGATAGAGCAATACAACAATTTGGTGAGTAACTTCTGTATTTTAATTCATCAAGTTCAGAAATAATCAATTGTTTGTTAGTTGTTTTGTTTGTACTGTGCATCTTCATGAATTAATCAGAAGTTTGGAGTGTTGTTTGGTAATGTTACCATTAACATGCACGTGGTTTTACAGTATTTTCAACAGAATCAATAACTTTCTAAATATTTTGCTAATAGAGCCGCACTTCGCTAGTTTTAATTATATTTAAGCTCTAACCCTCTGCCTGACTCGTAATAAGGCCAACTGTCTGACCATGAGTAGAATTTTTAGCTGTATGTATGCATAGTGTAAAAAGTCTAAGCAAAATTGGTAATGTACCTTGTGTCATAGTATGTGTATCCACAAACGTTCCCTTTTATATTTAGCAGTTACTTTTTTCTCTTTAAAAAATGTATCTAAAACTGATAAATAAATAAGATGTTTTTCTGAATTTTTTAAGAAGATTTAAATCCCTATCATGTTGACTCTTCACTTAGGAAAGAATTACTTCTGTGCGGCCAAAGTTCCATGTCTCCTAATTGCTTGTTTACAGTTCTGGAGGAGACTTCGTTATGTGTTTCCCATCAAATGTTCTGTAGTACTGTTGATTGGGATTTGTAACACTTTTTTTTTTTCCCACCACTTTAAATGTACAGGAAGGACTCACAGATCAAACCAAGTTACTGCTCCAGAGTATGTGTTCCTAATTTCTGAATTGGCAGGAGAGCAAAGATTTGCATCTATAGTTGCCAAAAGACTAGAGAGTTTGGTAAGACTGTTTGTTACATATAGCTCAGTTACAGCAGTGTGCATAGTTTATTTTTCAGCACAGGGATCTCTTGTATGTTTTAATTACAAAGATATTGTCTTGACAGGGGGCTCTCACTCATGGTGACAGAAGAGCAACAGAAACTCGAGACCTTAGCAGGTTCAACTTTGACAACAAGGTGACATCTCCTTAGTTTTATTTGAATAAAAACAGATTGCAACTATACTTGTACTGGGCAAAATGGATAGCTACCTGTGCCTGTGGAGGGAAGCCTTCCTGAACTGTTGTATTTTGCTTTTTCCTCTGCCCGTTGTTTTGGGAGGAGTGTGTCATACTCTGCTTACAAAGTGCCATGTAAAATTATGACACACATAGAGGACTTAATCTACTGAGAAGGTTCCGTGTTTTAATCTTAAACAGTTTGCTCTCTTTCAGTCAATATAATGAACATCTTGAACCTATGGAAGCGAGCATGTTAAGGAGAAATGAACAGACTGGACGGTTACCATAGGATGCATTTTGTTACACTAAAAAATTCATTAACAGTTCCCCTTTCTTTCCTCCAGGCTCTAAGTTTTAGTTTTTTTGCAATTTGGATTGTGAATGGAAAAACCTATATTCAGGCAAAGTTTAAAATAGTTCTTTAGCCTACAGGGTATACCAGCATGCATACTATAGTTCAGAGGCTTAACCCTATATGTAAAATTTGTATAATAACTTATTTTTGTTTCTTAATGCAGTATGGCAGAAATGCTTTGGAGATAGTCATGAAATCCATTGTGAATTTAGATTCCCCAATGGTGTCCCCACCTGCTGACTATCCTGGAGAATTCTTTAAAGGTAAGTGTAGTTCGTTTTCTAACCCCTTAGTGTTTGGTCATCCTTTCTCAAGAATACTTATTCCCTGTTGTTTTAAATGCGAGTGAGTTAGGTATAAATTTAAAGAATTATTCTTGATATCAGGTGGCTTAATTCTGTTCATATTGAGAATACAATTCTTCTAATTTGTTTGAATTACTTTATGAAGTTTATGTACTAGTTCTTAGCCCAAATGTGAGATCTAGTCTCCCATGATAAACACAGCTGAATACAATTCTCATAAAAATGTTAAAATGAACATATATGGTTATTGTATGCATAGGAAAATGTGAAGTTAAATTCTCTTTAAATTCTGTTTTCCTGTAACGGGTACCAATTTCAGGAAAGACTACAGCCTTGTCTGGTCATGGCTATTTAACCACAGTACTACCAGCAATTATTTAAAAACTTGCCTGGTTGTCACCTTTTTAAGAGAGCTTATTTTGCTTCTCTGTTGATCGTATATGTAGTAACATTAATATTCTGCCCTACCCATGTTTTGATTGGACCGGAAGCTAAGCCTTTTGTATCATGAGTTCCTAGCATATGGATCAGTCACAAATTGTGCGTGCGTGCGTGCGCGCACAACTTTGGAATTGGTTTTGGGCCAAGAGTGAGGTGTTATCTGCTGCTCCAGAGATAACACAAAGATTGCTTTCATATCTATTTTCATTTTCTTGGCAATGATATGCTTATTTAGGGGGGCAAGTCAAAGGTGGCTTCAAGCCTTGTAACTTTTTCTCCTCCTAGATGTTCGGCAAGGATTAATAGGTGTGGGCCTAATAAATGTAGAAGACCGATCAGGAATTCTGACACTTGATAAAGGTATTGTTTTTGGTGTATCCGATGTATAATTTGTCAAATCAGAAATCACTTTTGTGATTGTAAACCACAGTCCTGGCAGGGAGATTTGGGGGCAAATGTGGACCTGAAACTTTTAACTGATTTAAGTCTAGATTTCAAGTTCATCTCTTTAGGAAATGTATACTTTTATTTTAAAAACACATGCTTTGCTTTGATCCTTTTTGAGAAGTTTGATTTTGGTTAATTTTTAAAACATTTGAATTCTAGTTTAGGACTTTGTTTATATCAAAACTTTCTCTCCTAGCTGTGTACTTCATACATTATATGTGATTCTTTTTAGATTACAACAATATAGGAAAATTCCTGAATAGAATTCTAGGTATGGAGGTGCATCAGCAGAATGCTTTATTCCAGTATTTCTCTGATACGTTAAATGCAGTTATACAAAATGCTAAAAAGAATGGAAGATACGACATGGGTATTTTAGGTAAGTAAATCAAATTTCTTAATGTGTTTTTGCTCATTATAATCTGCTTCTCTTATATAAATTCTTCCATTTACTCTTGGGTTTTTTAAGATCTGGGTTCTGGGGATGAGAAGGTGAGAAAGGCAGATACTAAGAAGTTTTTAACTCCAGGATACTCTACCTCTGGACATGTAGAATTATACACGGTAAGTTAATTCCATTATTTTTTAAACTGCCATAGCTTCGGTTACCCTCAAAAATTCTTAATTTGAAACTTCAGTTCGTAAATTGAGAATTGGCATCCCACTTGGGAGGCTTGTAAACTGTTACTCAAAGAATGGAGTTCCTCATCTTGTAAAGAGCACTGTTAACAGTTTTGACTTAATTGCTTTTATGTAATCTCAGTAATTGTTCCAAAATACGTTGTTTAAACATCCTTGTTTTAATGTCCCTTCTAGATCAGTGTAGAAAGAGGAATGTCTTGGGAAGAAGCAACTAAGATTTGGTCTGAGCAAACTGGACCAGATGATGGATTTTATTTATCTTCACAAGTGAGAATCTGTTATTAAAATGTTCTTTGCAAATTTCTCAAATTCATTTTGTAATAGAACAGAATAATTTTAAGCCTATCCAATAATAATAATAAACTCTAATTTAATTTCTTTCATATTAAATGTATACAGTGAATATATTAAGCAAATTCATCTTAAGAATGATTGGTTTATGTAACTTTTTAATGATAAAGTACTGATGACTTTTGAGACAGTCAGAACAGGTATCAAATGTAACCATACACTTACCTTTAAATGGTGTTCATCTTGAAATGTGTGTGCTTATGCTACATGCAAGGAAAACAGTGTATAATTTCAGACACGAGGCTGTGGATTATAGTGATGACATGTTTTGGAAGTCAGTGTCCCTACCTTTCACCTGTGCCAAACCACTATTAAGGCATGTCATTACTAGACCATAATACGCCCCGTGTTATGCCATATTGCTTAACTCTTTACTCTTTCTGGACCAATATGTATAAAGAAAAAAATTGTATTACATGTAGATAGTTTTAAAAGTACTTGGTGAAACGATTCATTATAATTAGAACCTGGATAGCTGTTCAACAGATCTACTTCTGTACACATTTATTGTATGTATAATTATTTAGTAAAGCCACTGTCCATTTTTAAACTTATAAAATAATTTTTTCAGATAAGAAATAATAAGAAAACTGCCATCTTGGTAAAAGAAGTGAATTCCAAAAAGAAGCTTTTCTTAGTATACAGACCAAACACTGGGAAACAACTCAAATTGGAAACGTCTGCAGACCTGAAGAAGAAATATAAGAAGGTAATCTTTTAAATCAACACAACTAAAAAGATGTCTTTGTGGTAAAAGAAAATGCAGGATTTTTTAATACATATGTCTGTCCATACACAATATGGTGGCAAGTTATAGAAACACTTGGCTAATGTTTATGCATTAAACTTCATCCAATACAAAGCTATAGTTATCTTTTCCCAAAGAAATCTCCAGAGCTTTACAAGCCTGCCTAAACAAATAATGTTTTGTTATGCAAAAATTTACCAAGAGATCAATCATTCTATTAAGACTTTTCATAACCTAGCAGTAGCTTTGCAAACACAAACTAGGTAGAAAGATTCAACTGCAATTAAACTTCCAGAAGATGCTTTATCCACATGTTTGAACACTATGTACAATATACGCTAACCATACATAATTCTGACCCTTCAGTTGCTACTGTTGCTAAAGTACTGAAATTAATCCTTTCATTTGTCCCTCAAGATCATATCACAGCAACACAATTGCTTTTGTAGAAAATGTTTTCATAGGCAAGTTGACCGTGAAGTGCTAAGAATTTATACATGCTTGTAAGAATAAGTGAACAAAGCGCACTCTAATATAATGATTCTTTGAGTTTTTCACTTTACTAATGACGTTCTGTGATCTACATACATCTCAGTCAGTGAGATTCTACTATACCTAAACCTTTCTTTACATCCTTAAGAGAATTTCCATTTTTAGCATGGATGTACCAAAATGCTTGCAGAGCATTATAACTTGATATAACAGGATGACTATGAGCCGCCAATGTGATATGGCTGTTAAAAAAGCAAATGCGGTTTTAGGATGCATCAGACGAGGTATTTCCAGCAAGGAGAAGGAGGTGTTAGTGCCGTTATATACGGCGCTGGTGAGACCCCACCTGGAATATTGTGTGCAGTTTTGGTGTCCCATGTTTAAGAAGGATGAATTCAAACTGGAACAGGTTCAGAGACGGGCTACTAGGATGATCCGAGGAATGGAAAATCTGCCTTATGAAAGGAGACTCAAAGAGCTTGGCTTGTTTAGCCTGGCCAAAAGAAGGCTCCGGGGGGATATGCTTGCTCTATATAAATATATCAGGGGGATTAACGTTAGGGAGGGAGAGGAATTGTTTAAGTTTAGTACTAATATAGGCACGAGGACGAATGGGTACAAATTGGATATTAGGAAATTTAGACTAGAAATTAGACGAAGGTTTCTAACCATTAGGGGAGTGAAGTTCTGGAATAGCCTTCCGAGGGAAGTAGTGGGGGCAAATGACTTATCTGGCTTTAAGACTAAGCTTGATAAGTATATGGAGGGGATGTTATGATGGGATAGTTTAATTTGAGCAATTGATTTTGGATTATCGGCAGATAAGTCTGCTCAATGGTCTGTGGGAATGCTGGATGGGATGGGAACTGAGTTACTGCAGAGAAATCTTTTTTGGGTGCTGGCTGGTGAGTCTTGCCCACATGCTCAGGGTTTAGCTGATCGCCATATTTGGGGTCGGGAAGGAATTTTCCTCCGGGGCGGATTGGCAGGGGCCCCGGAGGTTTTTCGCCTTCCTCTGCAGCATGGGGCATGGGTCGCTTGCTGGTGGATTCCCTGCAGCTTGAGGTCTTCAAATCTCATTTTTGAGGATTTCAACAACTCGGTCATGGGTTCGGGGTTGTTATAAATGTGTATGGGTAGGGTTTTGTGGCCTGCCTTGTGCGGGAGGTCAGACTAGATGATCATATTGGTCCCTTCTGACCTATGAGTCTATGAGTCTAACTTGGATTGTTCATATTTCCTATTCCCTCCCACCCACACCCCTCCCCCCCCAAAAAAAGGAGTACCAGTGTTACCTGTTGCCCCATTGCTACAAGCAAAATACTGTGTGCTGTTCTGTAGTTTTCAGAAGCCACGTTTTATATTTTAATACAACTTTTAAATGGCTTTTCAGGTACCTTCTGAAGATGCTCTACCACATTGGCTAGAGCAGTACAATTCATCGGCAGATACCTGTACCCATGCTTATTGGTTAGTATTTGTATGCATACATAAACATGTTTTCTAACAAGGTATTTGACTAAATCTGTTACTTTATCAGTTGGGCCAGGAGTCTGCTTGTTTAATATATCAACTTTTCATCCATATCTCCATAAAAATTCCAAGAGTTAATATTGGTCACTTCACATAGATTCTGAAGGAATCTCAAAGTCAACAGTCCAAGTAGTAATCTGCAGCCTCTTGCTTTACAAGAGAGAGATGACACTATTAACTTGTTTTCAGACTTCACTTTTTAGTTGTGGGGCATAATGAAGAACTTCTGTAATAACTCAGAGGGACTAAAAGTATCTCATGCGTTGGTAAACACGTTGATTTGACCATACTGACCTGTTCAGATATATCAGCTATAACTGACTTGGAAAAATATAAACTTGGAAAAATATATAACTATACCTAGATTCAGAGTTTAAATGGTTGAACTAAAGAACATAAGTTTTAATGCTGATTCTTCTAGCCAGTATGCTGTTAAACCCTCAACATCTAGTGCCTTGATTTCTCAGTGCTAAACACTAATGAAGAATGACAGTGCATTAGTACCTGAACAGCTGAATTTGTGTATTGAACTTACCCTCATGCTGTTTCTAATGGACATTATTGGTCAAAGCTTCAGCTGGTGTAGCTCTGTTGACTTCAATGCAGCTTTGTCAGTTTATGCCAGCTGAGGATCTAGCCCTAGATGTACTAATGGTCTTTCGAGACTTTAAAGGTATTTTGTGAAGTAGCTTTATCCATGTCACCATCTCACTGTCTGGCTTGACCATCTTAACTTTCTCATTCTTTAGTGTTTACTTACACAAGTAAAGATTTTTAATTAAAAAAGAGGGTGGGGGAATATTTTAAAATTCAAATGAACTTTTTTTAATGGGTTAAACTCTCTTCTTCCTCCAGGAGAGGCAATTGTAAGAAAGCAAGTCTCGGATTAGTTTGTGAAGTGGGCCTCCGCTGTCGAACTTACTTTGTCTTATGTGGTTCAGTACTAAGTGTCTGGACTAAAGTGGAAGGAGTTCTAGCTTCAGTGAGTGGTACAAATGTGAAAATGCAAATAGTTCGGCTCAGAGCAGAGGATGGACAGAGGATTGTAGGTAAGTACATTTGTACATTATTTTAACTTTTCCATGCTGGACCACATAACAATCAGACTGACTCAGGGAGTGTACGCTGGAGAGTTCTTCGAGTGCTTGCTCATGTTGATTCCAAGTAGGTATGAATGTGGTACATACATAGTTGTTGGAAGGTTTTTTCCCCCCAGTGGTACCTGTTGGGTAGTCTTAGGTGCCCCTCGAGTTGTGCCACTGTAGTGCTGTATAAAGGGCATTGCCGACCTGCCACCTATTCAGTTTCTTCTTACCACCTGTGACGGTCATTGGAGCTACTCTCTCTTGCTTCTGCAAGTGTTCCCCTAGTGTCTTTGTAGTAGATACCTGTGAAGAGAGAGATCAATGTGGTAGTTAGTTAAGTTTCAGTTGGAGGATCCTTCCCCTTCTCCCCCGCCCCCCATCGCCCACTCCCCAGGGAGTCGGGTAATAGCCCAGGGGTTTAAGGTTTTAAGCATACGTCTGTGTCTGACGGTAACCCCCATGAATCCTGTCTGAAATTTGCCTGGGCAAATCCTATCAAACAGACCAGTGCACGATTTGCAAAGGCTTCTGCCTGAGGACTAAGGAGAGGAGGCAACTCTACGCGTCCAACCAGCAGGCCAGTCAGTGCAGAGTGCACCACCATCCATTAGGGAGCCAGCAGTACCAAAAAAGCACTCAGCACCGGAGTCAACCCAGCGCTGCTCCCACTCACTGGTGCCATACAAGAGGCACAAGAAAACAGATACTGCGGGTGAGCACCTCTTAAAGGTGCATGTGCCAGACAGGAACACATGGCACTCACCCCATTGACAGAAGAGTGCATCAAGTCCAGTGCCTGTGAACTCCTCTGCAAGGGAGAATCTGGTGGAGGAGTTAGATTCCCCCCTTCCACTCTTATAGCCATAATGGCACAGCAGTCTCCCCCTAGGCCAGAAAGAGCACTGGTGGTAAGACCTCTGGCGACACAGGAGTGCGGTGCTGTCTAGAGGCAAGCCGTCTAGGATGTGCCACCATTCATCACCTCCACACCACTGCTCATCTGCACTGTCCCATTCAGCACCACTGTAGTTCCCATGCTTGGACTTGAAATCTTCAGACTCAGAGGCTGAGTAGAACACCTTCCAGCACTGGCTTGAGGAGGTTCCAGCATGGATGGGACATGGGACAAGTCCCCTCTTACAAGACCTGGCTAGCGCAGTGGCAGAAGCCTGTCCAGTGCTCCTTTTGGACACCATGGGCGTATCACCAGGCCAAAGGGACCTTCTCAAGAGATCCCCAGGCCCTAGCCTCGGAAGGATGGGCTCTCCCACTGCCTGGAAACTTATGGTCATCACATGGCACAGAAGCAGGCACAGAAATCACTGTGGAGGCGGAAAGAAAAGTGGGGATCAGCCCTGGGAATGACCCCAGCACCAAACACCAACATCCCCATGCAGGGAGATTACCATGATCCCAAGGGTCAGGAGAATCAGACACTGCCCAAGGCATACTTGTCCTCATCACCAGATAGGGCAGTGGCAGGATCATCAACCGCCCTACCCACCATGGACAACAGGGCCCATCAGGCGTTGCTGCAGAGCGTGGCCCAGACCTGGGGCTCCAAATGGAGGAGGTGATGGAGTCGGTGGATCCCATGGTGGACATTCTAGCATCAGAAAGTTCCTTGAGTGATGCTACCCCTTATAAGAACCATACAGACCACCACTAAAACTGTGGCAAGCATCTGTTTCTATCCAACTCCCACAGCAAAGAGGATAGAAGGAAAAATATTTTGCCCTTTCTAATGGTCATGAGTACTTTTTTACCCACCTGCAGCCAGGGTCGTTGGTAATATCGGCTGTGAATGAGGGAGAGATTGGCAGGAACGGAAAGGGGGTCCTTCCCCCTAAGTTCTCAAAGAAACTGAACCTCTATTCTACCAGGGAGCTCCAGCTTCGAATCGCAAACCAGCAAGTAATTCTGAGTCGTTACAACTTCAATTAATGGGGCATCATGTTGAAGTTCAAGGATCTGCTCCCAGCCGACTCCAAGTCAGAGTTCACAGCGGTCATACAGAAGGGCAAGGCAGTAGCGAGGACTGTGCTGCAGGCCACCCCCGACGTAGTGGTTTCAGCTGCAAGAACAATGTTCTCATCGCTGGCCATGAGAAGCAGCTCATGGCTGCAGGTGTCAGGCCTCCCTCCGGAGATCCAACAGACCATTTAGGACTTGCTCTTCAAAGGCTTGAGTCTATTCTTGGAGCAAACGGACTCTAAGCTCCACAGCCTTAAAGGTTCTATGGCAATGCTAAAATCATTGGGCCTGCATATACCAGCTCCACAGAGGAAACACTTTAAGGGTCAACCACCCCAGTGGTTCTACTACTCCACATAGACTAGGTAGGACTATTTGAGGAAGAGAGGCAGGAACAACAGAGAGCCTCAATCCCCTTCCAGCCAAGGCTGGGGATCAGCAAGGCAGCCTTCTGGGTCAAAGCAATCATTTTGAGAGTGCATCCAAGGGTGACATACAAACCAGTTTCTGGATCCGGATCCCTGTTTTTTCTAACTGTCTCTATTTCACTTCTATTGGGTGGTGACCCATATAACTTTGGACAGCAGGGTACTACACGCAGTACAACAGAGAGATTCTCTCCAGTTCTGCTCCTCCACTCCCTCATGTCCCCTTGCTCCTTTCCCTCTCCAGGGACCCCTCTCACAAGCAACTTCTTAAACAGGAGCTGAGAGCACTCCTGATTGCAGGAGTAGTAGAGGAGGTCCCTGAGGACTTAAGGGGAAAGGGATTATACTCCTGTTGTTTCCTAATCTCAAAGACCAAGGGAGACCTCAAGCCCATCCTTGACAAGCAAAACCTCAATGGTTTCCTGGAGAAGCTGAATTTTTGCATGTTATCTTTGGCCACCATCATTCCCTCCCTGGATCTTGGGGACTGGTACAGCTCCCTCAATTTGAACGATGCTTACTATTATATAGCAATAATCCCATCCCACAAAAGGTTCCTCAGATTTGTGGTAAACCACATTCATTATCAATTTACAGCCCTTCCCTTTGTGTTGTCAGCAGCCCCCTGAGTCTTCACCAAGTGCATGGCAGTCATCGCCATCTTTCTGAGGTGACACCAGGTACATGTGTTCCCATACCTAGATGACTGGCTGGTCAAGGGCCACTCCAAGGCCCATATTGAGACAAGGCTCAACAGGAAATGTCAGAAGTTCTGCTCATTCCTTGATCACAGCCCAGGATTGATAGTGGACGTGTTCCTCTGGTCATGGGCACTTCGTGCTCATCCACAGATTCTGGCTCAAGGTCAAGGGAAAGAGCATCCATCATTCTGATAGTTCCAACTTGGCCTCATCAGCTCTGGTACACAATGCTTCTTGAACTGTCAGTGACCATCTCAATCACCCTTCCATTGGTGTTGCACCTAATCATCCAGGACCACAGCTACTTCCAGCATCCCAACCTAGAATCCCTCCACTTTACAGCGTGGAAGCTTCATGACTCAACCCCATAGAGTCAGTATGCTCGGAGCTAGTTAGAGAGGTCCTCCTTGCCAGCAGGAAACCATCTGTCAGCGCTACATATTTAGCCAAGTGGAAGAGATTCTCGATTTGGACAATGCAGAAGGGCACCTCTCTGGCAGAAGCATCAATACCCTCCATCTTAGACTATCTGCTGCACTTGAAACAACTAAGTTTGGAGGTGTCATCCCTAAAATGCACCTAGCAGTGATCTCTGCGTTCCATCCTGGGATGGATGGTCAATCGCTCTTTGCCAATCTAGTGGCAAGGACCTGGACAGGCTATACCCCCAAGTTTGCCATCCAGTACCAACCTAGGACCTCAATTTGGTGCTCTCCAGCCTGGTAGGGCCCCCCTTCAAGCCCTTAGCAGTATGCTCACTCCTTTTACCTCCCGTGGAAGGTGGCATTCCTGGGTGCAGTAACATCAGCCAGGAGGGTGTCTTGAGCTCAAGGCCCTGACATCAGAACCCCCATACATGGTATTCCATAAGGACAAGGTCCAGTTGTGCCCTCATCCAGCCTTCCTCCCTGGTATCTCAAATTAACACAAGCCAGGACATTTTCCTCCCATTATTCTTCCCTAAACCACATGCCAATAGTAAGGAACGAAGCCTTCATCCCCTAGATGTCAGGCGGGCACTGGTGTTCTATGTCGACAGGACAAGGACATTCCATAAATCAAATCAACTTTTTGGTGCAGTAGCAGACAGGATGAAAGATCTCCTGGTGTCATCCGAGAAGATTTCATCCTGGGTCATGTCCTGCATTAGGACCTGCTATGACCTGCCAAAAGTGCCAGCCCCAGCACTGACAATGTACAGGAGGCAGGCCTCAGCAGCATTCCTAGTGCATGTCCCTACACAAGATCTTCAGGGCTGCAACATGGCCATCAATCCACGCATCCACCTTGCATTATGCCATCACCCAACAAGCCAGGGATGATGCAGCATTTGGCAGAGCAGTGCTTCAAGCAGCAATTCCATGAGCTCCAATCCCCTCTCCTGTGGTCAGCTTGGGAGTCAACCTTACTTGGAATTGAAACTAGCAAGCACTCGAAAAACAAAAAATGGTTACTGCTACCTTTTTGTACCTGTTGTTTTTCAAAATGTGGTGTCCATGTCCACTCCAAGTTCCACATGCCTTCCCCTCTGTGCGAGCCAGCTGGCTAGAAGGAACCGAAGAGGTGGCAGGTTGGCAGGGCCCATAGAGCCACAACTACGGGGGGGTGCCTAAGCTGACTCAAGGGGTACTGCTAGGGGAAAAGCCTTCTGATGACTCCGCTTGTGATGCGCACACACCTACTTGGAATGGACACAAGCAACGCATCTTGAAGAACAACAGTTACAAAAAGTAGGCAACCATTTTTTATCTTGAGTTTCTGTAGAAGGTATACAAGTACAGTTAGAGAATAGGTCTTTATGACTTAATACAGAAGTCAAAATACTCGCTTATAGTTCGAGCTGTTTGCATGCAGTTAAAGGGGAGGAACTATTCAGAACCAGCCCTCTGCAGAAAACTTCCACTGGCTAGACCTGAGGAGTAGAAGAGAATTTTTTATTGGGGGTGAGTCACTTCAGGCTAAACAGCAGGCTTAAAGTAAAATGTAGGGGTTATTGTATCCCTACGTTACTGGAGCAAAGTATTGCGCCTTCCCTCTCCTGTTTATCACCTGATGAATATTTCCCAGTAAAAGCAAAAGGCACCTACTGTTCTTGCTGCCTCCCAGTAGGGTCAGACTCCACATATTTTCCACCTAGCTATCTTTAAAACAAGAGTCATTCAGCTTCTCCGTCTTGAAGGGGGTAGCAAACCCTTAATTCAACCACTAAAATTCTCACTTCTGCACTGTTTGTGGGCTATTGAAGTCCCAACTGTCCACTAGTTTGGAATGATTCATGGGTTGGAACCATTCCCAATATTTAAGATCCCTCTATAAGTCTTTATGCTACTAAAAACCTGTGTGAACCTGCCCCCAGTGGGCATGTATAAAGGCAAAAGTGTATCTCTCATCAATCTCTTACCCATGTGTTCCTAATAAGTGGAGAATGTAGACCTTGCTGACTTAACTCCACTGAGTTTAGTGACATTTAAAAGGGATTTAAATTGGATTTTTTTCTCTTCATTCCTGAACTGTGCTTTTGTGACATCTTTTGACCAACCAAGAGAGTGACTAAACAGTCGATTGCTGCCTCATTTAGTTGAGGGTACAGCAAGAATAATTGAAGCTGTTCTTCCCTAAAGACAACTTGCATTTTTTCTCAGCTAGTCTGTGACTGAAGGATCGGATGACCTTTGAATGTACTACTTTTGTTAGAAACAGAGCCTGTTGCAGTGCTCAATAAGTTCTTAAGGTCTTCACGTCGAAAACTAAATCTTTTTATGTGAAAGCTACTGCTGACGGTTAAGGAACTTGGAACCATTGGCTTCATTTCTTAATCTATACAATGTTTGTATTCTTAAGTACAACTGACTTGTTGCTAATTACAGGTTTGCTCATTCCTGCAAATTGTGTATCACCCCTTGTAAACCTTCTGTCAACATCAGACCAGTCTCAACAGCTTGCAGTACAACAGCAGCAGATATGGCAGCAGCATCACCCGCAGAGCATTACCAACTTCAACAATGCATAAGAGGACAGACTACAGGTGTTGACTTTGGTGTTTGAAAAAAGGCTGTAAAAGCATATCACTTGTATAAAAATCAGGGACAGATTCCAAAGAAATAGAACTTTTTCAGTTCAGTTGTGTGCTCTCAAAAGTACTTTGGGAATAAAGAGGTACATAAAGAGTGGTAGAACTGAAAGCCAGCAGTTGCTTATGGTGGTGCATCTGTCTATGCTCTCTATAGAGCTTCCTGTTTGCTTTTACTTTTGGCCTTTTAAGCCACAAACCACAATTTGAAAATGCTTGAAAATTCCCAAACAGGCTTTATTTTTATCTTGTCATACAGTGCTCAGGGTTTAACGCAGTACATCAATGCCACTGCAGTGGGAGATAACCTCGAATGCATGTATTGAGTATATATAGAAAATATATATTGGGTTTTTCTCTTCAACTTGTAAGTTTATATAAGCATGAATACTAGAGATTGCACATCATGCATTCATTCAGGTTCCTTCCCAGTTTGTTTGACAGTGCATGTCTTTGGAAACAGGCATGAACAGGATAAACACCTCAGTCAAGAATTCAGAGAGAAAAAAATATGAGTTGTACAGCATTGGTTATTGCATTTTTATAGTGTTTATACCCAGGTATTGCATTTTTTCTGGTTCTTTCCTGGAGGTTATCTATTTGAGTCTGCAACATGTTCTTTTTGTGATAAGCATCTTAAATTAAAAAGTTACTTCATTTTAATGTATTAATGGTATTCCTAATGTGTGATGCAAAGATGGCTAAAAGCCTTTCCTTTAAAATTAAAATATTTCCTTAATCCAAGGTGACTATGGAAACTAAGTGCAAATTCACTTCCATCTCACATACAATCTTATATTTTTTACTTCATTAATGTAATTTAATTTGTCACTTGTAAGATGAAACCTTACTTGAGCTGTAAATTAGACAATGGGAAACTCTTGAGGGTTCCGCTTGAGGGTTCCGCTATATGTGCTGTTTCTGTTACCCAGTAACTTGAATACTGTTTAATATGTTGTAAGACATTGTAGAGTTTATCTGGAACCGTTTAAAAGAAATTGTAATGTACAAATGTGAATAGTCACTTATCTATAATATGGGTAAGTTTTGTTTTGCCTATAATAGTAGATGTTTATAAGAAAGTGAAGGACAATGTTTGTCATTTCTTGCTTGCACAGGTTGCACTATTGGAAAAATTGAGATTGTATAAACCTGTCCAAAAAACTGCAAGATACCAAATCTTGTAGATGTCAAATAAAAAGTTATTGTACTAACAAAACTGGAGTCTTGTTTAGGCAATCACTGTATCCAAAACACTAACAGGGCTGTAGTTTGGAGTTCAAGAAAACTTGAATGGTCCAATCTACTTTAGCTAGTCTTATGTCTTTATCAGTCTTTCAGTTCAACTAGTTATGACTGAGACAAAGGATAAATTTTATACTGAACTCCAATATATATTTTACAAGTAGAGATTGTGCTGTAAGTGGTTGACCTGATGGAGACTTAATTCTATGATCCATTGTAGTGCCTGCCTCATTTCCTTAAACACTTACTCAGTGGCCCAGATTCTGATGTCTAAGTGATGTAAATCTGGGGTAACTATGGAACTGA
Source organism: Mesoclemmys tuberculata (assembly GCA_007922155.1). NCBI lineage: Eukaryota > Metazoa > Chordata > Testudines > Chelidae > Mesoclemmys > Mesoclemmys tuberculata. Next base: position 9,770,009 of record ML675640.1, read on the forward strand.
GGTCAGAAATTGATCCAACAACTTTAGGCTTAACTCAGTTACACTAAATAAGTGATCAATGTGAAGTCCTCTTAGTGCTCTAGTGCTAGCACATGCAGCACTAATATAGGAAGAACTCATGAATTTGGGGGAAATCTTACGTGCAGGAAGTTCCAAGCTTAACTCCGCCAGCCATTTGAGAATCTGCACTTGAACAAACTGAAATGCATTTTGAAATAAAGATTTGTAACTACAATTTGTGTCTGAGGCTCATGCTGGCAGTAGCTATACTACTAGAAAGTATTTCTAACCCAGATACTAGTGTATGGAGTTCTGTTTGTAACTGTGAAATTGCAAAACAGCACTGACCTGACCTTACCCCTGCACTCTGTCCTAGTGGGATCAAGGAGTTATTTGACTGCTGCAGTGTCGTTAGCTGGTGCTGGTGATCCAGGCAGGCTGGACAGTGTGGACCATAAAAGTAGCAGGAGTGACGTAGGTTGCATGCTGCTCATTGCCTCGTTAATGGGTGCATTCAACATCTTGATAAAGGCAGGGGAGTTTTATAGATTGTATTGGCAGGTCACTTGTAAACTACCAACCCAGAAGGCCGGGAACAGCTGGTTTGCAATCCAACAGAAAAAATTCAGTATGTGTACACAATTGAATGTTAAGCATCAATTTTAATCTTCATTATAGCAGGCTAGGGAATTCTTCTATCTGAGGTGAGAACCTTGTGCTAGATCTTGTTTTTCAATAAGGCGGTTCTGACCAGTAGTATACTCAAGGAATGGTCATTGGTAGTTAAAAACATTATTTTCAAATATACTTCATTTCATTTGTTCTGAGGAGAGCAGCTTGCTCTCAACTCTAAAATTGTTGTGCTGAGCAAAACGAGTTCCATGTGTTCCCAGGTTGTAAACCCGAATGCTCTATCTGCGGTGCAAGTGCAGAACCTGGTCGAGAAACTTCACCAAAAACCCAATTCTGATGGAAAATTGCATAATTTTCCAACCAGCTCTAATTGTTTCAGGATAGAAATATTTCAGTGGGTTGAAACAATCAAACCAGTGTCTCTATACACAGTTTCCCCTGCCAAAAAACTATCCCCCTCACACGTCCCTCCTTAAGTTGCAGATGCACAAGAGCTGTTTCCATACTGCCACATCGTTTTTGTGACCCAGATACTTCTCTAGCCTCATGCCATTGATTTCCTGATGCAACCTGCCAATGAATCCAGACTTCCATTTCCAGAGGAGGTATCACAGTAGGGTGTTATAAACTTCTGTTTTAACAAAGGTTTTTGTCTTCTGCCTGGAGGATGGCTCCCTGCTTCAGTAATCTTGATTTTTTTTTTAATATGCTCTGGGACATCATGAGTAGCGTTAGTGCTACTCACTTTGCATGTAAGTAGTATTAATGCTATTTATGCAGTGATTAATTTGTATTGTTTTTACCATTAGATGCTGGAAGTCCTAACACCTAATGCTAGAAGCTCATAGGAGGAGTGGCCTAGGAGTGTAGGTAATAGTAGAATGGCATGGGAAGTAGATCAGTCATCAAGAAAGGAGAAGGGAAGACCTAATGCAACTATAAAGGTAGGGTGACTATCCTGTCACAGTACCGCTAGTAAATTCAGGCATCAGGAACGGGAGGGAACAACAAGATTCAGATCACATAATGTTAGCTAAAAAGAAGGCAAGGCCCTGTGTATCAACTTATTCACTTATGGCTCATTGTACCATTTAGACAAATAGTTTTGTCCCTAAAGCTGGATATTGATGTCATTTATAAGATTAACTGTTTAGTTTAATGTCACCCATCATTCCCATAATGCATGTGTCCCAGCTGCATGCTATATAAAATGACTGTTTAGGAGCATACAATGTAGAAGTATTTGAACTGTCTTGACCTGGAGTTAAGAGAAGGGATTAGACAATTTTACCTGTCGGGATTCAATGGATTTTGACTTACTCACTTATTTCAGTCATGCATCTACTAGTATGCTCAAATACACAACAGATGTATCCATAACACTTGGTGAAACCATTTTGTCCAGTAAGTCTACAAATTTTTGCTGTCAGCATATGATTTTCTAGCAGCAACATACACAACTCTAGAAAAGGAGTTGACTTCCTCTAAAGATGCCAGTTCTCTAGTCAGTATCTTGAGCTGCTTTTTATAAATGAAGAACATTCTGCAACCTGTAAATAGTTTTAGAAATGAATTGTTCGCATTTTGCTTTGGCTATTGGGATAAGTCTTGCTTAAATCCCATAGTCCATTTTGTACATATAGCTAGAACGTTTGTAGATAGAGATGTTAAAGGCAACTGAGTTCATTAATGTAAATATCGTCTGTAAATCTGGACTCGTGATCTTATTTTTTGTCTTTCCCTTTCATATGTTCCAAGATTGTTCTTTTTATTTTCTTGACTTGCCACACAGGGCATTTGTGTATATGTTAAAATATATATAGTATATACAAAATTATCTAAGGGTATCAACATACACTAGATAATTCTATTTTGCAGTCATATTTTCACGGCCATCTATTGTCTGTCTTCTATAATTTTTTCAGTGTATTTATTTTTAATTCCATTTTTTAGTGTGAAATGCATTGTTTTGAAAGAAACGGATTCCTGGTGATGTCCTTAAGTGATTAGTACCACTCACTTTTTATTGTCTGTATTAGAGGGAAGGAACAGTTTTTGAATTTTGATTCAGTTTATGCTCATACGCTTTTATATTCAGTCTTTAGCTCTAGGTTACATTTTACGTAAACTCATCTTAGTATAGAGTGGAAGGAGAATATCTCAAATCAGTGCATTATGAACTCCTACAACCAGGACATGATTGCAAGCACAAGATCTACAACCAGGGTTGGTGACCTAAGCAACAGCACTGTCCTCAGTCCTAAAGCATGTCCTCAGTCCTAAAGGTATGGTGATCAATACTTAACATGGATATAGCTCTACAAAGGTGGGTAAGTTGAAGGGAGAAGATGCTGCTATAGTGCCCTCCCAGGGAGGGCCTTAAGCTTTATTTTAATGCATCAATTCATGAAAAGAAAGTGCAGACTGAGATGTAATCAGAAAAGGAGTGTTGGCAGAGCATGTAGCAAATGATCCACATTTAAATCTAGGTCAAAACTCATGGAGAAACCATTAAACTTTTATCACAGGAGACCACCAGTACTCCTATAGGAGTTACTTAACTTATGGTGTCATTTCAGAACCCCGTTATTATTGATGGTAGGGGAAGCTTTGTTACATAAGTAATTCCAAGTTTTCATGGGATTGGAAAAGAAATGGATGAGATCCAGATAATTTTTAGTTTTGTCCCTTACCTATTTAAAAACTAGAGGCCATCTAAACCTGAAGACACTCGCCTGTCAGCTCTTCCCTTTGGGAAAGACTAATTTAACACACTTCTTACTGCGCTGTACATGTCACAGACTGGAATATCACCAAAGGAAGAATCTAACTGCACACTGAGACAAAATTAATCTCTCTGCTAATTCTATTACTGGTGCGGGTTCATTAAGGAACTAGGAGCCTGGGGAAATATTTAAACTATTTCTCCAATAAAGTGCCAGCTACTTGGACTCCTTGGAACAATTTCATGCCATAGACTGACAAAGTTGGCAGTTGTAACAAAGCAAAGCAACTATAGATGTGAATGCATCGAGAGGTAAACCAGGGTCATTTCTTGGGCCAAAAGTAAAAGTAGATCCAGATTGTAGTTAGTAGCATAACTTGCTAATTATGTGAGACGTCAAAATTGAATGGTAACTGCTTTTCTACGTAAAGAAAGGAAAGAAGTGCTTCAAATGCTGCTGTTCTGTAGCATGTGGCTACAGCCAGTAGCAACAGATGCTATTCAGACATCATTTCATCTTGTATTATTGTGGTCCTGTGGATTTTTAAGGCCAGATGCAACCACTGTAATCTACTTTGACCTGTATAACCCAAAATTGTACTATAGACTGTGATCCTCATATCATACTACAGTCCACAACCTTCCTAGGCTGTAGGATGTTTCCAGAGTATGGATTAATCCTGTGCAAGCCCAAGCTGTTACAACCTGTTCAGGAACTACCATGTCATCCAGGTCTATTAATGCAGCAGCTTTTCATAGAATTGTGTAATGTACACCTAGAAATCAGTGGAGTCATTTTTCAAAAAGAAAGTCTTTCCTAGGGAGAGGATAAAATAGCAGTGGTAGCAGCATTTACAGCCAGGCTATCATTCCTGACAAAATCTAGACACACGGATTTATTTAAGTTTAATTGGTAGAGGATTTAAGACTCATTTAAATCCTCATATCAGTTTGCTTTAAATTTTATTTTGTAATAACCAAATCCATTTCTGATATGGGATTCTGAATGTTCAGTTTCAGTTTTGAGCAAACTTCAATGGGCTGTTACCTGTCTGGGACCAGTCTCTTACTGTATTTGACAATTGCACTGGAAAGGATAAAGAGGTTTTACTACTGATGTTTGGTTTGGTTTGGTTTGTGGTTTAAAAAAAAAAAAATCTAAATTATCTCCACATTCCCAGTTGGAGGAGGTAACTTTACATGTAGCCGTACTGCGATAGGCCTATGATGAACATGCTATTTTATTAACATTATCAGACCTATTAATAATTTACATAGAATCCCACAAACTACTAGGCTTTATTTTAGGTGCATGTTTCTACCAACAATCCTGTGAAGGGGATATATTTTACTGCTGCAGTAACTTTTGCCATGAGACTACCTCTGAGCAAAGGATGCGGCTTGTATAGGTAGAACTTGACAATTAATGTTCTCTCACTGTAGTCTGAAAACTACATGATAGATTCCAAAGATACTTAAATGAAGGTGAATTGTATGATTTTTTAAAATATATTGCTAACCCTAATTTGGATTTTCTGACAGCATTAAAGATTTCATGCTATTCTGGTGCAGTACTGCACTGCATCTACCTGCGTTAGTCGCAACAGTACAAAGCATACATAAGGCTCCAGCAGTTTTGATTCAAGGTGGCAGAAGATTTGGGGTGTCATGCAATAAAATCTTAATGGCTGCGTTTAGCAGGATTTATACTCAAGTAAAAATGACAAGTTGTGAAATGTTATGAATTCTGTATTTAGTTTTCTTTTTGTAAAAATTGTTAAATAAATTAAACTGGCTACTACTTTATTTTTATTTTTTCTCTCCTGTAACATTTAGACACCCAGTCATTACTTCTATGAGTTGCCTTCAGTCAATACTGAAGATGTTCATTGTTGTCTACCCTCTAGGTGCCTTGAGACTCTTAAAGATTATTTTACTAGAATGCAAAATATTTCCCATTAATTTCATTTAGTAAACTCAAATACCTGACACTTTTAGTACCTCTAAGAGGAAACTCGGACATTTAAACAAATTAATAAGAATGTCTTTTAGACTGGTTTGGGGGGAATTACCCAACCTGCTTAAAAATTAGTTGTGTGATTCCCTAACCAAAGGTGAAAAAACAGGGCTGGGTGGACTATGTATTAGAGCTCAGAAACATATTTTCTGTTGGTGCCTTGCAGATGGTGTACACACACACTGAGAGACACAGACCAGTCTTTTTTTCTGGTCCTATTTGGAAGAGTTGCTTTAAATTTTGTTGTATTCTTTTTTCTTTGTCTCCCCAAAATCATGCACTCAGATTCTAATGCTTTGGTGATGTCAGTAATTCTTTGTGACTAATGGAGATGTCCAAGCGTTAGAGCTGCATTCTTCATTTTATTGACCAGTAATTTTTTTTTCCCCTGGGAGTAGGGGTGGAATTCTGAAAAGAATTGGGGTGAAAAATAGGATATCAGATTGGCACCTAGCAAGATGAAGTCCTCTACCCCCAGCAGCTCTTTCAAATTCAAAATTAGATTATATTTCTTTCCTGGAACCACTGCTATAAGTATACATTTGCAGAATTTATTGTGATTCAGCTAAATTTATGGTGGGTGCGAGAGGACATGAAACTGAGGGTGTATGTCCAATCGGCAGACTTGCTGCCTCCCTCTTTTAAATTGTCCACTCTAGAACCCAGAAGGATTTAATTACTCCTAGGTTGGATATTCACTGCAGTTATTTGGGGTGAATAAAAATTGTGTATGTTAAAATATGAGTGAGCGATAAAATGACATGAAAGGTATGAGACTGCAATAGCAGGTGAATGAGTGCATGGAAGAGCAGAGGGAGACAAAATACTGACACTTCCTACATGTTCTACTGATTCTTCTCTCTCTGCCTAGGAATTACTTTGCTAGAGAAGAGGAACCTGAGTTTGAAAGGATATGGATCTCCCTCAGCCAGCTGGCTCTCAGGAATTAGAAGCGTTAATCCAACAAGCCCAGCTAGTTGCAGGGACAGTGCCTTCCAGCCTGGAATCTTCCTGGAACCTGAATAGGCATGTAGGAGACCAAAACCCCATTGGTGGCCAGAGTCAATTTTCGTTGGGCCAAACTCAGTGAAATGCAAGAAAACAAAAGGCATAAACAGGGAGGGAAACGTCAGTAAGGATCATGTCAGTAGTAAGAAGAGAGAAGGACGTTAAAAGATGCGAATCTTAACCAGATTCTTTCTCTAATAGCAAGAATACAAGTGTCCTTTGAAACAAGAATGCAAGAGGAACCGTCAAATCTTCCATCTCCTGTGAAGATAGGCAACGCCGCTGCAGTGGCTAAGGTTATTTTTACCCCTGACCTCTTCCTGCAGCTCTGACAACCTCATACAGCATTTCCCTTATCGTTTTCACCCAGACACGGTGCTCCCTCTTCAAGCATATTGCCAAGTTGCTTAGAAGTAAGCCACGCCCCCCCTTATTTCCTATGGGGAGCCTCTGCTTTAGCCTGTCAATTAATGTTTGTAACACCTGAGCCACTTCATACTAAAATTGCCCCTGCTCAACAGTTCCACCCCATTCTACAACCTCCAGGCTGCTCTACAACCTTACAAAGAACTGCTGAGCAGTCACCGTGAGTTTGCACAAATTCCTCTTCCTCACTGCATTTAGGGCAGCATCCCTTATCAAGGACGTGCTTCCATCTTTGAGCTTTACAGTCAATGCACTTTTCTAGGCTCTTTGCCAGGATCCCCTGGATTCAGTGTTAATGAGACTCCTGACACTTAGAATCTTGTTGCCATAGTTGCACTGAGAAGGGTCAGAGAGATGGCAGTCTCCTGCCCTCCTCCATCTCTCCTTGTATTTTAAACAGGTTATGTGGCTGTAGGGCTGGTTGTCTTTTTCTGTCCATAATGGCCTCTAGGGGCATGTCCATGCTACAGCAGCACTTCCTATTTTGACAGAAGAGGTTTTTCCAGCAATGTAGATCCCTTGTCTGCTTCTCATGACTGGCTTAGATTTAACATTCGTGTTTCTTCTTTTCACTGGCTATGGAGGGGAAGTGGGTTAATATTGTGTTAACTCTACCTCTTTCTGAGGTAGCCTGGCCTGTTGTTTTTGAGAGACCTTTTGACCATCTACTTTTCTAGATTGTTGGAGGAGAGAAAGGGAAGGTCCAGGGACTGGGGCATGTGGCTAGCGCTCCAAAGAGCTGGGTTCAACTGCACATCTCTGGGCCTCAGCTCCCCAAGTCTGAAAATGGGGATAATGCTTCCTGGCTCTGTCTTGTGCATTTTGATAGGAGGTGTACATGGTGTGTACAGCACCTAGCACAAGGGGGCTCGGAGTTTGGTTGGGACATCTATATGCTATTGTCATAACAATCACAGAGGTCAGATTTTGCTGCATTTCTAGAGTGGTGGAGGCTTTTTAGCTCTCATCCTTTACCTCCTCCCCAGAGAATTTCAGAGAACTCCTTGGGGTCCCTCTGTTACCCTTTTTTCAGTTAAGAAAGAGTGGGAAAAGGGAATAATAAATACTGTACAGCATTGACAGGATATTCAAACCACTGCATCAACTCTCCATGGGCAATTGTCCAGCATTTACTTCAGTGACCCCAAAAGAACAGGCAGGTCTAGCATATGTTGGACTTGAAAGAGCTGAAGCAGTACATGAGCTCTGCTAGGTATGTGCACATAGATAGCTCTTCTAGCCTGGGCAGCCATCTAGCCATGTGAACCTTCCCAGTGCTGATTTATTTACGCAGGTCTCAGTTCAACACCAGGAAACATCTCCTTGGTGGCTTTTGTCCCAGGTCAGTGGGAGGCCACTGACACAGAGAGCGGGGGTGTTTGAAAGGGCTGAATTGTGTTGAATAACAGGCTCTGGTCTGGGGATACATTCAGGACTTAATCTGCTCTCCTCCCTCCCCCCAAATTCACAGGGAGTGCCCATAGACATCAAGAGCTTTCCACAGCAATCAAAGGGAGAGTACTGCCTAGATGCAGTGACTAAAGGGCTGGGTGTTATTTGTCCAAGTGCCTCATTATCACATTCACTGGGCAGTGGGAGAATCTGTTCCCCTTTAGGCCATTGCTGTTCCTGCCCTTCGTTTCTCCTCTCATCCTCCTGTCTTTCTGGGGTCATGTGACCACATACATACGTCATAGAAGCTGGATCTAGCTAGTGGACTACGTTTGACACGGCTGCTTTAAAGCAGTGGCAGGAGTAGCACCTGTTCAAGGAAAGGAGGCATGGTGGGCATTGTGCTTTGGTTTAGGCTTGTTCCCTGCAATGAGCCGTAGAACAGTTCCTAAAGCCGGACTCACTGTAAGCAAGTGCCTAAATCCTTTGTCTCCTTTTCAGAACCCACTCCCCCTCCAAATGCAGTCTGTGGCGGCTGACTGGCAGAGTCTTTCTACTTCCAGGAGTGGAGATAGAATAGCAGAATCATTGGGATCTCATGCCACAGCTAGAGAGGGCCTGCATGCCATAGTCAGAGACAGAGCAATACGCACTGATACAGACGGATAGCTGAATGGTGCCAGAGAGCTGCTTGCTGGGCTGAGCTTCCTCATTTGGCAGGAAGATCAGTGACTCAGGTTTGGGAGGAAAATTAGTCCAGCCTGAAGGACTAGAATTGAGATTCCAGCCAGGGAAGCTGAAGGGGTTGGGCTGGGAGGAATGAGAGTTTGTTTAGGATCGGGGGGGCCCCCGTCTCGGAAAAAAACCCCCCCCGGGAACCCACACACCCGGGGGGGGGGATTTGATCCACCTGAGTAATGGTAGTAACAAAGAAAAAAACCCAGAAACACTGCACTGCCACAGAGGGGTTCATCTCACTGAGGGTTGCCCACAGTTGCTTATTTTTTCATCTTTCTACAACAAGATCGGGAGTTGCTGAGTGCTGCAAAAAGCAGCAAGAAATACCCCGGTGAATGTATGTGAGTACTGTTTAGTACTAGTAGTATTATTTATTGTTACTATTGGGAGGAAGGTGAGGTGGGGGTGCTAAGAAAACAGACCCTTCTTTTTTAAATACAATGTTGGCAACCCTTCCCCAGCACTTCCTTACACTCCCTGGAGTCTGTGAGCCTGCAGGGCTGGTCCCCTTCCTGTCTTCAGGAGGCGTATATAGAGGCAATGTCCCCTGTTATTACAAAGCAAAACAAACTACAAGTTCATCCCTGCTCTTGTTTTCCAGTGTGGTTTGCACTGGACATGCAGGGCTTGTGTGTCTTCTTTCCTGGAGAGTCGTTAGAGGGATGTCATCACACCGCCAGGAGCCTCAAAACTGAGTGAGTGAGAGAGGGAAAAGGATTTTTAGTTGGGCTCTTTAGCTAGTTTTGTTCACAGCTGTCGCTCAGATTCCTGACAGAGCTGGGAGGGAAGCGGTCAGTGTGCAAGATCCTAGACTCACAATTCCATGAAGGAGAGCTAAGAAATCTCTCACTCCAGTTCCCTGGTCCTCCAAGGAGATCTCCAGCAAACCAAGAAAGACCAAACTTGATATTCCTAATATGTCCAAGGTTAAACAAGCAGCAGTAGCAAGGCCCCTTTATCCTGACCCACCCTGAACCTTTTTGTTACACATTCATAAAGATGCAAAAAGAGGCCCCTGGACAATGTTTTCTTTTACTGGTCACCTTTAAGGCAGAATCCAGAGGATGTGAGCCCAATAAGCGGAAAGAACCTGGAGTCAGAGCTGCAGACAGGGAGGCAACACCCAGCTGTCTGCCTGGCAGGACTGTTCCACTTGGCAGGAAAATGAAGGAGTCAGGCGTGGTAAAGAAACAAGACTCTACCCTAGAGGGCTGGAAGGGAGAGTCAGTCTCTCCAGAGCTAGTGAGGGAATAGGGCTAGGCTGGGAAAAAGTCTGTTTTGGAGAAGTTTGGAGGGAGACTGTCTGGTGGCCTGAAATACTGCTGTATTTAGGCCTGGGTTACTGTTAATCCACCCATGATGTGGTCTAGGGGCCATGGCAGGGAATCGGAACTCCTGGACTTCATTCCACATCAGCTACTACTGTTTTGTGGTGTAATCTCTCTATCTGAGTTCACCACGCTGTGTCATGGGGGTTGGGAGACTTAATTCATTATTGTTTGTAAATGCTTTGAGATCGTTGGGTGCTTTACAAGAAGGGCCACTTGTTGTTATCAAAAGGGTGATGGTACAGCTGAATCTACCAGGTGCAGAGAACTGAGCAAAAAATCACACAACACTAGGTCTAAGAAAATAAATGAATCAAAGAGGCTCAGGAAAAAGCCAGTAGCCTAGTGTCCAGAGAACTTTTAAAAGAAAGATCCCCCTCATGCATTCTCTGCTTTTAATCCTCTAGTTTCCCAGTGCCTAGCTTCTCAAATGGTTCCATTTCTGCGTATAACCAGGAACGGCTCTGCAGACTTCTGGTGCGCCACACTTTAAGCAGCAAGAAGCATGTCGAAGAAACGAAATCTAGCAATATAGGCACATAGAGTGGGATTTCAGCAGCCTGAACTGAAAACAAGTGGAGGGAAATCCTGTTTGATAGAAGCAAGAAGTGATAACAGGAAATGAGAAGTAGCTGAATGGGGACCAGAAGCCTGGTGAGTGTAACAGAGCTTGGAGTCTTTAGAAAGATGATGGTTGAGGTGGAATATCAAGGCTCCACACTGGAGGCAAATAAAAGGAATAAGACGATCTGCCATCATGTTGCCACCAAAAAGCCATTAGAGGTTATCGGACAAATAATCAGCAATTGTAGAAGATCCTAAATATGGATTTACCCAGCAGGCTTAGAAGCAGTTGTTGTACATTTATAAAGATAGACTATAAAAGATTTAGAGGAGCTGTCATCAACGTGTTTTGAAAAGTCTCTAGAGACACATTTCTGAGAGACCTCAACAACTCATTTTACTAGCTGAGATCTACAAGGGGCTGTATATATGATGATTATATTGTATATAATTATTTATTAGTAGTAGTGTGTAGCTCTATATTATTATTTGATTAGAAGTATTTCTAGGTCCTCAAAAACTTGTGGATATTTACATAAATGTTAGAATATAAATTCCTTCCAGAAAAGGAACAAAGCTTTAATTTCTTCCCCTCAATTCTAGCTGGTATGTATGTTTCCCCAGCAGGTAGAGAGTTAATGTTAAAACACACAATTTTTTTTAGATCAAATTAACCAAATTAGTTCAATTAATATGAACGTACGCAAGCAATTTTTTACACAAATCACTGTTGCAAGGAAATGTGGAGATTTTGACACTCTCTCCCTTTAATTCCAATAATTCAGAGGTGTACACGTGTGGGGGGGGGTGCAAGGAGGCAATGAGGGCATGATACCCCCCCACCCTTCTCCATGTGTTCCTGCCCCTAGGAGAGGGAGGAAGCCGCAGAGCAGCTGGTGGCCAGCTGAGCTCCTCCCTGTCCCCCAACTGCTGCAGCCTTCTGCAAGAGTCCCATCCCTTGGCTGCCTCTGCTTCCACCCCCTGTATTCAAATTTAAATTCCTGCGCGCACCCCTTCTCTAATTCAATGGTAATGTTTAATTGAACATGATGATAAACGTGGCTACTTTGCACTTGGATATCGCTTTCCATTTATAGAGATGGATCTACATGATTTATTATTATTTTCCTTTATTTTAAGAGATGATAGAGAGGTCACTGGTCTAATTTCACAGCTGGTGAACACACACAACTCCCACTGAAGTTGATGGGACTAAGGATGTTCAGCACCTGTGAAAATCAGGCTAGAAAGCAGGTACTTACTACCTAGGGTGACCAGATAGCAAGTGTAAAAAATCGGGATGGGGAGCAATAGGCATTATATAAGACAAACCTCCAAATATCTGGATTGTCTCTATAAAATCGGGACATCTGGTCACCCTATTACTGCCGTATGAGGGCTGCACTAGCAGCAAGAGGGATGTGGTGAACTTCGAACTCCTTTGATTCGGGTTTCAGTCTTTTAGCATCACTTGACTGTAGTTTGTGTGTGTTCCTTATGCAAAAGCTGGAGGGATGTGGGATCCAGTCCTGGAGTACTTTCTCAGCTAGGTTTCAGCAGGAGCTGTGCCTGAAAAGAACTGGGCAGTAATGCTGTATATTTTCTTAAGGTGTCCAATGGCCTGGGAGGAAGGGGTTTGAGAACCGCTGCTAATGGAAATGAAGAAAGTATACAGAAGAAGAAGAATCAGGTGAGAGCTCACACAGCTGATGTCTTTCAAAAAGTACAGTAGTCTTTGGAAATTGTAACGGCATGTAAGGGGACCTGAAGCAACATGTAGAGAGAGGAGGAGATCACCTAATGGAAACTAGCCCCACTTATGGCCTTTCTCCCTCAATTAAACAAATTAAGAACACAAACTTATTTTAAGTTACCCCTTCCTTCAGACTGAGCGTGAGAGAGAATATCTAACTCATGTAACACACTGGTTTTGTAGGGCATGTCCTCTAGTGGCTGGCCTACATAGAGATTAAGAGCCCACTACTGCTACCAGTTAACAGATTCATTTCAGCTCAGCTGATAAAGATGTATGATTTTGGTGCAGAAGAGTCCCAGCTTCTCTCTCTCCTAGGTGTTACATTTAAGAGAGATTTTTGCCCCTAATAGGTCCTGGACGCAGAACAAAGAAAACAATGTTCTCTATCTGCAGAATGTGGGCCCTAGCCATGCAAGTTATCACACGACATGCCCTGACCCTGACCTGAAGGCAGTATCTCTGAGGGAATTCACTCTCTGTCCTCCTTGATAAAATTGCCAACAAGGTAGCTGATTAAGTTGGGATGGTGTTTACTAGCCAGTTGGGTTGGTGTTTTTTCTATTGCAGCCACAAATGATTGAACTGAGACCACTAACTCATTTTACATGGACCACAGACCACGAGGCAGATGGGAACGACTTCTGGTCACTTTCTACACAAGCCGACTTCAGTGGGGGCTGCCAGAATGAAAAGTCAGAACAAAATATAGCCAGTTGAGACAAAGTGTACTTGTATTGCCGGTGCCAGAACTTAAGGGTCTGATTTTCTGTAGTCTTGCATCTTGTCTTGTCATTTACAGCTGTGCCTCGGTAGTTGCAGCATGGCTGTAAAATCCTATTGTTCTGAGAGGGTATCAATATACACTCACTTTGTCATGGAGAATCAGGCCCTATATTCTTGATAGCTTCCTATCAGTGGAGAGAGAAAAAAAGGAAGTGCTCAAAATAGTAGAAGGGTCTCACTATACCTTGTACTATTTTATTCTACAGAGAGATGGTTTTAGAGGATCTTTTCCATTTCAAAGACATTTCTGATAGGTGTATTGTATATTTTTAAGCTATTGGTGTGAGAACCAAGTAAACCACCCGGATTCCAATTCTCTGCACCACGTGTAGTTGTTTACACTAATGTAGAGTGCTGTCAAATACTACTAACTCAGACAGGTCCCATTCTGCACCGACTTTACAATAGTATAAATGACTGCAGAAGGGTAAGGGCAATGAAGAATCAGGCCCACAAAGAGCTAGGCCAGTAATTGTGTGTTGTGCAAAGTTTTATAAGCATTTGAGGGAGCAATGTAAGGGCAATGATTTGCAAATTCTGAAGGAAAGTTTCAGGGAGAGTCAGGCATCAATTTGAAAAATGTTGTCTGAGGAGGTTTGGCTGTGTGGCGCCTGTTGAGTTTGATGAGAATTGCGCAGCCAAGTTTTATGTGCCACTTTGAAAATATGGGGTAAAAAGCATATAATACTATGCCTTGGGCTTTCAGGCCCTGTGCAAATGGAGTACAGCTGTTGTATAAGCAATAGTCCTCACTACTCTGTGGTCCACTGCCATAACTTGAGTTATGCATTTGGAACTGAAAGTGAGAGTGCGGAAGGTCAAGATAATTTATTTCACAGTAGAACAGGCATCAGCCATTATTACTCCTGTTAGACAGTACACTTATGTAGTGGTTAGTGGGTAGAACAGGAGAATGGGAGCTCAGAAACGGAGGTTGTATTGCCTGCTGTGTGATCTTACAAATTGTTTAACCACTGTGACTCAGTTTCCCCATCTGTAAAATGGAGTAATACCTACTTTCCTTTGTAAGATCTGCAACATGTATGGTAATGGGAGATTGCCATTAAAAAGAAACTGGATTGGGCCCTGTATGGATTAAAAATATTAGGAGCCGTGATAACAGTGTTACAGCCTTCTCAGAGTGATGATTAAAATGGAAAGGCCATAGCATCTGAAAGTTCTAACAGGGTGCTTAATTCCAGTTACAGAACCCACTAGAAGAGCAACTGGCCAGATTCTGATTTGTTACACTCACGTAAATCTGGAATAACTTTAAGTGAATATGCCACTGCTCTCCTGTGGATTAATTTGAGGATAACTCTGTTGCAGTCAAATTGATCCATTCTTTCAATGAGTGTCTGGGTCACAGAGGGGTCTCCCTAGATGTCATTTTCAATTTTAAAACTTAGAATTCTGAATCTGAGTGGAAATTTATTTTTCACTCCCATCTCTTTGCAAACAGAAAAGCAGTTAATTATAAAGTAATTTTATTTTTATTAAAGCTCTCAGTTGCTGCAGTTAACCTTCAACCTCTGATCGGACAATTGATGGTCTGACAGAACATGTACTTAGTATATAAAATAACTGAAAAGAACTCCTAATTCACGTTCTCAGAGAATTTGCAAAGAAAATTGAAAAAAATGCTGTAAATTTTATTGGCAAATATTTCCCACCATCCAAATTAATGGGAAAAAATAATATTAATTTTTTTAAAAAATACAGATTATTGCTTCAGCTCCCATAAAAACTCACAGCCACCCTCAACCAAATCCAGACTTTTTATTTTATTTTATCCTTTTAAGTCTCCCCCTCAAACATTTCCTCGCCCCCAGAGCTCCCTTTGAGCATGTGACGGGGGTACGATTTTTTTCCAACCCCAAAAGTTCTGCCCGAAGTTTCGCAAGTTGAATTTTTAAAACCATGGGTTGTTTTTTAAAAAAAAAAAAAGAGAGAGAGAGAGAGAGAAAGAAAAGCCCGGAGCCCTCTTGTCTCCTCTTTCAAAATAAAAATTAACCCTCCCCCTGCCCGGGAAATAAACCTCCCGAGCGCTGCGGCGGCGGGGGAGCGGCGGCGCGGGGAGGCGCGGGGATGCCTGGGCTCCCCGAAACTTTCGGCGCTGTCTCCTGGTGATGTATGGCTGCTCCACTGCGTGGTGGGTGTCAATATAAGTGACGGCCATATTTGCCGGTGCTGCTACCGCTGTAAACAACCCAAAGTGGCTGGGAGGCGCGGGGCGCGGGGCTGGATGTCAGCGGCTCCCGGCTCGCCCGGGCCATGTCTCTCGGAATGTCTTACAAGCCCAACTTGAACGCCCACCTCGCCGGCGCGCCCCTGCACCCGGGTAAGTGGCGGGCGGCGAGCGGCGGCAAGTTGCGCGGCGCGGCGCGCCGGGGTACCTGGGCGAAGCCCGGGCGGGAGTTTTTTGTCCACTTCCAGCCGCGGGGTCAGATCCGCGGAGCTGCTTCGCATCCGCCATTACGACGGGAGCGCGGAGCCCCGGCGGCCGCGCTGCCCCGGGCGGGAGCCAACTTCGGCGCCCCGCCGCG
>ML675640.1:9786324-10255985 GCA_007922155.1 Mesoclemmys tuberculata
CGCCCCGCCGCGCCGCGCCCCCGGCGGCGCCGGGGCCCGGGCCGCGCCGGGCAGCGGGGGTCGCGCCTTTGATCCGGCCGCTCGCCGCCCTCCATGGTCGCCTCCCCGGGGCTGCTGATTGATCTGGATCAGGAACGTTCCCTCCGCGGCTCAGCCGCGACCGCTGCTGGCCGCAGGCTGCAAGTGCCGGGCTCCGCGCGCGGCGGGCGCCCCCCGCTCCGCTGCGCCCGGGGCCACCCCGCGTTTGTGTCCCCCGTCCTCCGCCGGGGCGTGGGAGCCGCTGCCAGCGCCTGGGGAGGAATCTCGGGGGGACGCGTCCCCCGCCAGCCTGAGATGCGCTTGGGAGTTTTGGCACCTCTCCTGAAAGAGAATCTCCTCCTCGGCTTGTATTTTGGGCTGCATTTATTTTGTTCCCCCCTCGTCCCCCGCCCCTGCTAAGTGACTTGGATAGTTGTAACTGGGTTTTTTTCCCCCTTTCCAAAGGTGACTGTAATGTTGGGTTGGCTTTTTGGTGTGTTTGGGTTTTTTTTTTTTTCCATTTTAATTTCTGTTGTGAACTTTGCTGTAAAAGTGTGTGTGTGTGTAAATTAAGAGAAAAGCAGCAGCAATTAATTCACCGTGTCATATTTTCTGAGGTCATGTAAAATGTATGCACGTCAGCTAGTATTAAAACAAAAAATGGAGAAGTCGTCTTTAACTGGTCTGGTCTTAACAGTTCTCATCCCACCCCAGTTTACAGGTCTGACATCAAAATATCAACAGGAAGAAATGTGCCTCTTCTTTCTTTTTTTTTTTTTTTTTTTTTTTTTAAGATTGGCAGAAAAGTTTTTTGGTTTTTAGAGGGGAATGGAAATGTGCTTCTGTGGTTTTACAGCACTGTCTGTGATTCTGTTCCTGGGCTATTGATGAGTTAAAGGGATTAATTACATGTACCCCAAAGAAGCTACAATGAGAATAGCAATTGCAGCAGATTTCATTTTGCTGTAAGGAATTGTCACCAGCTGATAGAGAAGAAAGAAATGAACAACATAAACACATACTCATGAGAATATCTTTAAGCCTGTGAGTAGCTGTCTTTAAGGGAAGTACTCAGCTGTGTATTAAGCATGCATGTAAGTATTTACAGGATCATGGATCAAGTATTTACAGAGATCTGCACACCCCTTTTTGAAAAAGCCAGGAAAAAGGCATGTTCCTGACTTCAGATGCTTTGTGACATACCAAAGCAATGTCACCAAAAGGAACCCAGCAATGAAACTATTCCCTTTTGTGTCTCACTACAGTCAGTGTCTCTTTCTCTAAAATACCTCCATAGAAAAGTAGGGACACTGAGTTTTTTGTTTTGATTTTTGGCTTACGTCACGGAGTGAGGGGAGAACACAAGGCTAACTGCACTTTAGATGAAAGCAATGGATAATACCATGGCAAACATGTTACTGAGTCTATTGGTTTAGGTAACTGGGAAAGTTCTTTCCGTGATTTTTGTTGTTGCTGTCATTGTTCTGTCTATATGATCTCTATCCCTGCCATGATTCAGGCTTTACATTCTTTCATTCAATTAGTCCTCCTGGTTTAGTGGCTTTTCAGCAATCCACTGTGATGCTTCAGCTAACCCTGTCTTAACTTGTGCGTGCTTGCTTGGCTCATGTCATTCTTCACACTCAGACTCTTTGAAACGAAAAATGTTGTAATTGGTATCCAAAATGGGTTCTCTCTGTCTCCTGCCATTATCCCTCATTCACCAGCCCTTCCTCTAGCTAGTGGCAATGCCAGCATCATGGCCTGAGGCCAAGGGAGTTAGACAAAGCAATCCTTGCAGGGGCACACACTGCATTCAGAGTGATGTGACTGCAAATGGCCTCCCTCCTTGCTGGACCCTAATTCTGACTATCCGGAGGTTCCTTCTCTATTGTGTTTACATTAAATGCCACCCCCTCTGCTAGGAATGAAAATCCTGGGTTTGCCTCCAAACCTGAGGCCAGAGAATCCCTTTCTTTTGTATCCTGCGGAGGGGCTGAAAGCAAGACATCTGTCTCTTTGGCCTGAAATTAGCTCGGCAGAAGCTGCTCTGCGTGAACTCAGAGTGATTGGAGCTCAGATGTTCGAGGGGAGGTGGCCAGCTGGGGGTTCCTAGGTAAGATAATGCCGATGCTGTGCACTGCCAAGCTTTTGGTGCAAGTGGAACTAGAGAAGCTGTGGCGGCATGTTTCCAAAGTCTATGTCTTCACTGCAGCATAAATGCCTAGTATCTACTCTCTGGGTAATTCCTCTCCAGTCAGTTGAGCTCGAGTGAGAGTGGCCACACTGCAAAATAACACTTGCCCTGCCCAGAGTGGTGTATTAACGGCTGATGCGTTGTCCTAACTTGAGCTGCAGTGATACCACCAGGCAGGCCAGCCAACTCCAGTTAAAAGCTTCACCACGCCCGAGCTACGGGGTTGTGCAGGGATGGGACTCGAATTAGGGGCAACGCTTAGGTGATAAGCCAAGATACCTGTGCGGTGAAGGCAAGCCCTCAGAGAGAAGAGAGCTGCCATAGGGACAGGGAGGGTTACAGAGGGACTGTGCCTCCATGGGGCTAATGGAAGATCTGTGGGGATTCCCTGCACATCTTAGGATGGTGATGTAAGGAAAGCCTGTCTCCAGGGGTCACTAAGCCCTCTCCCCAGATAAGGATAGCATGGACTCTCCAGGGGCCTGATTCTCCACTGCCTTGCAGCTTTGTCAGTTACACTAGTTCAAAGGGAGAGTAATTTGCTACCAAAGTGGAATTTTACACGGGCTGTGAACTCACTTTGCACAGATGTGAGTGATGATGCAAAGCTCAGAGCAGTGGTGGTTTAGGCCCCATGTGATTAAACTCGCAGTGTTTTTCCAGGTATTTGTAGCCTTCCCATGGGACTTTCCTCTCTGGAGCCTGTTCTGTTGTAGTATAACATTTAACACAGCTCCTGTGGTTCTGAATCAGCCACTTGCAGACATGTTGTTAATCTCAAGCACAAGGCCCTCTATTTTTGTAAAGCCCTCTTTATTTTTATTGCCTCACCCACTTTGTGTGTTTGTTTTAAACAGGATTAGAGCCATTATGGTACTGGTATTTGCAAGTTGCATACTGCATCAGTCATTTTTTTTCCTTCTGACCCCATAGCAATGACAGCTTAAAAAGCCTCCAGCAAAATGCTAAGATTAGAGTGAAGCTTTAAAACTTCCATGTATAGAATCCAGTTCCAGAACCGTGTGAAGGTAGTCGGCTGAATCCCAGGTCCACATTGTTTGACAACAACCCTTTAAACACACAAAATATTGTAACCCAGGACTTCTGTAGTTCTGTGCCTGCAGTGTCATCGCTCAAAATTTTATAGTGACTGAGATTCTCCTGCTCCAAAAACACAAGAACCTCCTGCCATTTGAGCCAAAAGAGAATCTCCATTAGTTGGTAACAGTATAGGAGCTACATACAACACAGCTGAGAGTTCTGATTCCACCTAGTAGAGGGCAGCGGAACATGTGCACACTAGCTAGTCCCTTACAATATCTCCAATAATATGTTACATTAATAACATTAAGGTTCTGACTCAAAGCTCCATGAACAAACTGCTTCCTTAATGTTCTTTATATAATTATATTAGACCTGATCCTGTTGTCCTTATTCTGGTTATATGAAGTGGGGAGTTCATTGTGCCACAGCAGTGCAGAAAACGAAGTACTCTGTTAAGATACCAGTTTGTGGAAACTCTTCTATGCTAGACATAAGGGGTAATTTGTAAGCATTGTAAGAACTTTAACCCTGGTTTTCCAGATTAATTTTTTTTAAACCTTTCTTTTGTCATGGATTCACTCTACAAAGACTTGTAGAAGCATTGTCCATCATGTTAAAATTATCTGAAAAGAGATGAAGTAAACTTGCTGAGTAGTTTACTTTTTTCAAATATAATTCACCTTGTTCTTTATCAAATGAGTGTTTTTTTCCCCCTCAGAATAGAAATGGGTAATGATAAGGCGATACTGACAGGTATTTTTCGCTCTTTGAACAAAAAAGGAGAGTGGAATTTACAAAACCTAATCTGAATGATTTTTGTCTATGTATAAAATGTTAATACTTACAAGAGCACTAAAACTTAAAAAAGGGTCTTTGGCTGTTACAGAAGAATATGCTCGCATTTTTTGTTTTTCTTTGTTTTTAAGGAACTAGTGGTCCTGCTTCTCGGTTGCCTTACATTTACACTCAGGCCCCCTTCCAGTGCTCTGACAAAGCAAAGTAGATTTAAAGTGGATGTAAATATAATTTGTCACATTTACACTGCTAGTGCATGGTAAAGGGGACTTTGTAAATGGGAATCAGTCTCAATATTTTCTACTAAAATGGCTTTTTTTTGTGTATTTAAATATTCAGCGGGACCAGAGTGTTCAGGGAATTGGTAATGGGACACTGAGTGTTTCACTTCTAGGTTGGTGATGCCTGTCCAGTGCATTGCCCTTGTGCTGCAATGGGATCTACCTGCATAGACATATGCCCTTGTGGCATCCCATTGATGATACCCAGAGAATAATGGAAATGTAGGGCTAGAAGGGACTTTGAACTGTCTAGTCCAACTCCCTGCACTGAGGCAGGACCAAGTAAACCTAGATGATCCCTGATAGGTGTTTGTCCAACCTGTTCTTAGAACCTTCCAGTGATGGGATTCCACAACTTCCCTTGGAAACCTAT
Organism: Mesoclemmys tuberculata; assembly: GCA_007922155.1. Lineage (NCBI taxonomy): Eukaryota > Metazoa > Chordata > Testudines > Chelidae > Mesoclemmys > Mesoclemmys tuberculata. The sequence goes on from ML675640.1 coordinate 9,791,033, forward strand.
TTCAAAGATTAATTAATTAGCCTTACAGTTAAAAAGTTTTTCCTAATATCTAACTTAAAGCTCCATTGCTGCTGAATAGGTCCATTACTTTTGTCCTATCTTCAGTGGACATGGAGAACGAAAGACCATCATCCTCTTTTTATAATAGCCCTTACCTTACTTGAAGACTATTAACTGGTCCCTCTCTTGGTCTTCTTTTATTACGATCAAACGTGGCTTTTTTTTTTTTTAATGCCTTTCCTCCCAGGTCAGGCTTTTTAAACCTTTTATCGTCTTTGTTGCTCTCCTCTGGACTCTCTTCAGTTTGTCCACGTCTTTCCCAAAATGCGGTGCCCAGAACGGAACAGCTGAGGCCTCCCCTTTGCCAAGTAAAGCAAGACAATTACCTCCCATGTCTTTACATACAACACTCCTGTTAATATACCCCAGAATGGTATTAGCCTTTTTTGCAACCTCATCACAGTATTGACTTGTAATGCATTTGTGATCCACTATAACCCACAGATACTGTTCAGCAATACTACCCCATTTTGTAGTTGTACATTTGATTTTTTTTTTCCTTCCTAAGTGTAATGATTTGCACTTGTCTTTATTAAATCTAATCTTCTTGATTTCAGACCAATTCTTCACTTTCTCCAGGTTGTTTTGAGATCTAATCTTCTCTTCCACTGTGCTAGCAACACCTCCCAGCTTGGTGTTACCCACACGTTTTATAAGCATACTCTCCACTTCATTAGCTAAGTCATTAATTAAAATATTGAATAGTACCAGACCCAGGACTGACCCCTCTGGGACCGTACTAGATACACCCTCCCAATTTGACAGTGAAATATTATCTCCTCTTTGAGTACAGTCTTTCAGTCAGTTTTGATCCCCGTATAATAATTTTATCCAAACCACATTTCCCTACTTTGCTTATGAGAACATCATGTGGGACTGTCAAAAGCCTTTCTAAAACCTAGATACATCACATCTACAGCTACCCTCATCCGCTGAGCTAGTAACCTTGTCAAATGGAATTAGGTTGGTATGTCTTTATTTGTTCTTGACAAATCCATGTTGGCTATAACCCTATTATCATCTAGGTGCTTACAATTTGATTGGTTAATCATTTCTTCCAATATCTTTCCAGGTATCAAAGTTAGGCTGACTAGTCTATAATTCCCTGGGTCATCTTGAATCCCCTTTTTAAAGATAGGTACCATGTTTGTCCTTCTCCACCTGTCCTCCATGAGATTACAGTGAAATTTTATATAAATTAAACCAAAATGTTTAGTACGCTAAGAATTCACATTCTTTCCTTCTAAGTTTGAACACTAAAACCATGATTCAGCCTGGTGTGATTGTAAAAGGGTCAGATTCCACAGATTGGGCTGGGCAAAACCCTGGCCCCCTTGATTTCTCTCTTTGTGTAGTTATTTGCACCTATGTCAGGGGCTGTGGAATTCCATCTACTCAGAATGGCAGCAGTTTGCACAGGTGCCTATGACAGCACAGCATACATGGCAGTGGAGGAATGTATCCAATAGGCTTAATACCACTCTCACTTAAACCAATTCGACACAGCTGTCACACCAGTAAGTTCAGTAGAATTATTTCTGATTTATTTTTGGTGGTTTTTGAGAGTAGAATCAGGCCTGTAAATTCAATACACAATCTTAGTTGGGCAAATGTGTTAAACCACCATTGAATCCACTTGGATTAAAAATGCAACTTCAGATTAACTGCTTTTTTTTTTTGCTTCTTCACTTTGTATAACTAAGGACTGAGAACTGTGAATTGTGTGGGTTTTCTTTTTTTTTCGTTGTTTAAGAAAAAAATTATTTTCTGCTCGACTTAGAAATATCAGGTCTTGCCTTTTTTAATTGATTCATATATTTATTTTTTGGTGTATATTCTATGGATGACTAGAGAAGTGGAGGGATTATGACATCACACGAGAATAACAGCTGAGCAGTTAAGTGGGGAGTAGTTTTTACTCAGACTGTTTAAGATGTGTTGTTTACCACCTGTTTTTGCTCAAATGCTTGACAAATATTTGGGATAAAAGTACTATTTGAAAAATTCAGACACCCTCAGCGCTCTTATCTCCTGCAGAGAGAGGCACTGCGGGATATTTGCATGGATTTTCTCCAGCAAGCACCAAAATGGTCTCAGATTGCGTACCAGTAAAAACAGTTTAGTAAAAAACAATCAAACCCCTAACTGAATAGTTATACTTGTAGGACCCTTAGTGTGGACACAGTTATACTGGAATAAATATTCTTTATATTTGTATAGTTTCTTTTCCCTTCCCATACAGGAATAACTATCCTGCTATAAGCCCCCTGCACACTAGTAAAATTGTGTATGCCACTGGAGTTGGGGGAGTTATACCACTTTAACGATCTCAGTATAATTAAAGCTGGACAACTTTTGAGTGTAGACAAGCCACCGTTAAGCAGCATGGTAGGTTTCGATGCATAAACATGCCATGTGGTTGTGTACTGACAAAAACTACCACTGCGTAGATATAACTGCATGTGTAGTGAGCCAATCGATCAGATGGGAGTGCTTTGATCGGGTACAGGAACACAGTTTACTTGCTGCATGCAAAGGGTTTCATGAGTTCTCCTAGCATAGCCTGACTTCCTATCTACTTCAGTTGCTAGCAGCAGCAGTAGATTTAAAATCACAAATTCTCATCAACCAGATGGGTGAACCCTGAGAGACTTGGAGGAGCAGCTCTGCAAGAAGGAAGAGGAGTTAAAGGTGAGGCAGTGGGGATGGCGTATAGCGCTCCATCCAGCTCCTATTAAAGTCAGTGGAAAGGTTCCCATTGCATTCAGTGGGAGCTGGATTGGGCATATAGGGCCTGATTGCAGGCCCATTGAAGTCTGGGACCTTTCCATTCACTTGAACTTCAGTGGGTGTTGCAGGCGGAGAGAGAGCAGCTGGAGGTAAGTTGGGGGGTTGGAGGAGAGAGTAAATATGTGTAACAGTCATTCCAAGAGTGCAGCTGATCTTGAGGGGAGGGTATGTCTGCGTCTGAGGAGTGCAAGTAGCATCTGTCATTGCTCCAGAGGCTCTGGTGACATTAGCACTCCAGGGTCTGTCTGGTTGCTAACTGCAAGCATTCAAAAGTACAGTTGGGGTTCTTGTCTGACCTGTAGTTTCTGAGGCTTCAGAGGGCACCCATTTTCAAGCTTTTTTCCTTCAATCAAGAGAAACTGAAACTGAAAACTTCTCTTCTTAAACTTCCCTAAAAACTTCTCTTTTTAAAAAAATATGCAAGCTGAGATTCTCACATAATGACTCCTCTCCCCCCCCCCCCCCCGTGTACCTGGAGCATTAAGAACATCAAATAGTGTGAGACTCATGATAAATCCATGAGCATTCCCAGCACCGTTTAGATCTAAACATAGATAAATCAGCATGCCTCTCACCTAGTCACCGGGCCTGTCTCGAACGTTAAGATAATACTAGCTGATCAACGTCAGCATGGATGGGTTACCAGCCTAGGATTAAGCGACGTGGGTATCCCACAATCGCCACCATCAGACCTTGCACCATTCGGTGAAGGTCAGTAGCCTTGATTTCAGTTTGATCAACCTGGGGAGTGAATTTGAGTTGCCGCTCCCTCTCCTATTCTCCCTTCCCCCTCCACGTGTACAGTGAGGACATATTTCTCCAGCTCACAGATGTTCAGGTCCAGAGTCTGTTATCAGAAGCACTCCAGCTGGTCTCATCCCTTGTGCTGGCACAGAGAGAGAGCTACTCAGGTAGCCTGGACAGAAGCCATATAACGCTCTGCAGATCACACTGGCACTGTGAATCGGCCTAGGAAGCAGACAGGAGGCAAGAGAAATGTGGCATCCAAACACCACAATGGATCTTTCACCCTCTTCTGTGCAGCACAGTCATTTTGACATCTTGACCTGGTCTCCAGTGACTTGGGATGTCATATGGGGTTTGCTGGCATAGTTTTCTTGCTCATTATAACGACAGGGCAAGTACATGCAATTTGAAATCTATTAAATGCTTAGATACACAAATGTATTTTGAATTAACTGAGCAAAAACATCTCAGACCCATAGCCCTTCCTGGGCATTAATGGGAGAGTTGATAGGCTGAGAAAAAGCCAAGGTCCATTACTCTTCAGCAGACATTAGTTCTCAGGAAAGCTCATTATCAGGATCACAACCTCATCTTAAATAAATACAACAATTTTATTTTCTTTTTCTTTGGCCGAGTCCCACTCGCTCCCTGATGTCCCTCTGGGTCTGACTGGCAGGCATCTGACGTGGGCCCTTAAAGTGCGTGAAGAGCTAGTATCACCGCCAAGCTAAATCCCTTTCTTTGTTCTCTGTGCCTGCTGCTGCTGCTGATAGAGTGGTTGGTGCATGGCATTATGTCTTAGTACATTTTTGATGCAGACTGCCAAGAAACAGGTAAACTCACCATGGTTACCACTACTTGTCATTCGGCAGGACATTCTTTACTCTGTAATGGCCTCTAGTGTCTGCATCACAGCTTTGCATATACTGTGGGTAAAGTAGACAATACAGTGTCCCTGGCTGCTCCAGTGACAAAATTCCATTGATCTGATTATTAATTAAATGAGAAGTAAGGCACTTGGTGTCACTAAAATTCCAGTAACAATCCTCTTCCCATAGCTCTCTGACAGGGTGAAGTTTTTAATCAATTCTCCTTATTTGTTGTACACTTTTTCCCTTTAATTCCGCCACTGTCAGAATCTGCAGCTTCCCTATACTGCAATGCCATATTGATGTCAGTGGCCAGGTTGGTGAAACTTTCTCATGCTGCAATATTTTGCTGTGGAGCCTCTGCTTTGTGTCTATGCATCAGGCACTTGATGTTTTTTGTGCTTATCTGTACGCTCCTTGTGTTGTAATCTTGACTTCTATCCAGACTGGGAACGTGACATATTTTAAATTAACTTGGTCTAAGGAGATCAATGAAGTGTCCTGTATTGTTAAATAGCAGCCAGCTGAAACAAATAATTTTAGTTGTTTTTCTACTTTTTTTTTTTAACGTCATAGCTCATAGGAAAGGTGTGTTTTGTAGTTACTAGAAGATGTGACTCGAGTCTGAACACCTGAATTCTGATCCTGGTTATGTAAACTGATTCAGGGCTTGATCCTGTAAATGTCTTTACATGAGTAGTGGTATACTTATTACTGCACGCAGTTCCACAGACTTCAATTTGACATTTCAGAATCACATGCAAGCAAGTATTCACAGGATTGGGCCCATGCTTTGTGACTAAGGAAAGATACTAAGCCTACCTATGCTCAGTTTCCTTTTCTGTAAAATGGGCATAACCAAACTCCTCTATCTTACAGGATGCTGAGCTAATTAATAGTTGTAAAGCAGTAAGAGTCTTGGAGAGTTAGAAACTCACCTTGCACTCCTTCGGGAAAAGGAACTTTCTGAAAGATTGCATCAAGTATAGCAGCTATCTTCTGAGGAACATACTATTTTTAAAAATAATCAAGAGAGAACATTAAATAGATAACATGGGTCGTAAGAGAAGTAATTAAGATTTATTGACCCTAGAAGTAATGCCTGTCAGTATTTATCTAAGGGACCATAAAGCTTGGTAGCGACAAAAGTAAATATATGATCATATTAAGAATGTTCAGTCAGTGCAGTTTAACTTCACTCTGAAGTCTGATGATCTCGTGAAGTATCAGAGGTAGGAACAAAAAATGGTTTTTATATTAGTGATATCTTTCCTTGGTTTCTTTGCATAGTACAATCCTACTGGCTAAAAATGTTTGACATCACACAAAAGATGAATGTTATGAACAATATTCATTGCTGATGTCACACAATGATGAATAATTGTGGTTTTAGCTCAAAATAGCTTTTAGGGTGATTTCCATTGCCAATGTGGTGACAATTTGAGTTGTAAAATTACAGCCATATAATTTGCACTGTAAATGTGAAACTAGCATAGTATTGTATTAGATTTATTTTGAAGTGTATTTGCAACTCTGTTTACAGTAAGTCTATATAGAACATGTAATTTTATACGGTGTTTAATTTTTAACAGTACAAATGATGTAACTAGGCTTGACAGAACTTGATTTCTATTTTTCAAAGTTTGTTTTGAGCATTTTTTTCCAATTAGTGATTTAAATATTCACCGTTGTGCAAAATTATGCGGTGGGGGTCAGACAGTAGATGCTGAGATTCATAAAGTTTAAACTTTATAACCATTAAAGTACAAATTGCCAACATCACATGTCAAAATATACAAAGCCAGTATCCTTAAATCAAGCTCTAGTAAGTTCTCAAGCAGCATTTTTCTTATGTTGCCTGTCTGTAAATTGTGGTGATCATCGACTGAAGAAATTTTGTCATGGGTTTCTGGTGTGTTTACTGACATTTACCAATTAAAAACATCATAATATAATGAATATATATAATATAATATAATTAAAAACATAATATAACTGTAATGGAAACTGCACTACTTTCACATGTACAGTGCATACTAAATGACTGTTGCTTTAACTGTGTACTATTTTCAGTGAACAGGGTGACTCTTATGATCTGGGAAAAAAAGTTGACAGGTTACTGTTTATTTAACAAAAAATCCCAACAACTACTCACTGAACTGTGCCCCAGTGTATATTAGCTAATGAATCCTTAGATAATAAATCTTGCTTTTATGTTTTTTCTTCCTCCAAAGCTGGAAGTGTTCACTCTCCCTCCACAAGCATGGCGACATCTGCACAATACAGACAGCTTATAAATGATTATGGACCCCCATCTCTAGGCTATACACAAGGGATGCAGGTAAAATTTCTTTTTTTTTTTAATTGTATCAATGACAAGTTTTGAGCAGTAGTGTGAATTGTGGTATGTAGTCTGCTGTGACCCTCCATTGCTTTGAAATTAAATACAAATGGCAGACAGATTTAATCACATGCACCCTGGTTTCATATTAGACCAACTGCAGTGCTCACTGGGATTATAGTATCAAATGTAAATCTGGAAGGTACTTCAACAGATTGTCTAATCCAGAATTTCTCAATGAATTTCTCCATGAACCGACACCAGTCCCTGAGATCTCCCTGACACAGTATAGGAAGCTGGTCCCTGGTATCAAAAAGGTTGAGAAACACTGGTCTAATCCACCCTTGCATGCTGAGGCAGGTTGTTTAACCACGCGTCCCTGCCCTTCTGAGCACTGGTGAACCGTGATGTGAGTTGCGTTTGAAGACAAAGGCACAGGTATAAAATGATAAAGGCTTATAATCTGATGGTAAAGGCTGCAACAAACAGGACTCTATTAGTATGACTTTAAAAATACAAAATCATATTTAATATTATTATATCTCGAACTATAAATTAAGATTTACCCCAGCAAAACAATGTTATAAAATGCACGATCCAAACCTGCCTGTTGGCTGCTACAAGAATCTGACTTATCAACTTTTGGGGAATGGCTTCTACCATTTAATTGGGAGAAGGCCGCCTTTTGGCATTTGGACAGCTTTCTTGTCTCTCTCTCTCTCACTGACTCCCCACCTATTTTAACATACTCTGAAAATATGCCTGTTCAGTTTTTGCCTATATCACTGAAAATTAAAATGAATGGAGGGAGAGAGAGATGAACGTAAGTGTTATGCTAGTTAGGGATTTGCAATACTGTGTGAATGAAATGTTACACAAACTAAGGTCCCAGCCCTGCAGTCAGATCTATCCAGGAAGATCCTTGTGACTGCCTGGTACCTCATTGTATTTGATTTAAGGAGCAAGAGCTAATGCAGCATTGTGTTCAAAATCATGTAAAATTATATACTCGATGCATTTGGTGGAAGTGCTCATGATCAACTGGGGCACATCGTGAATTTGATTCTTATGATAGTTTTAATCTGCTATTATTTTTTGCCATGTATAATTCAGATTAATTTCTTTCAAACTGTAGGGTACCAGCAGCAGTCAAGTACCACAAAGCAAATATGCAGAACTTCTAGCTATCATAGAAGAATTAGGAAAAGAAATTAGACCTACATATGCTGGAAGTAAAAGTGCCATGGAGAGGCTAAAACGAGGTAATGTTTTTTTATTAGAATAAACAGGTTTTTTGGATCCATTATTTACAAACCATTTCCCCACATCACTTACTTCAGAGATGGGGAAACTCTTACATCTGGTTTGACTTAGTGTATTTAGTTATGAGTTGCTTATTTAACATATTTTAGCAATAGCCCATTCACTTCCAACATGACAAACCAACAACTGAATGTATTTCATGAGCCCAAAAGGGAATTTAGGTTATTGTAGCTTGCACATTCTTCCAGCCTCGACTGTGTAAATTATATCAATGTAGGCTCCCAGACGACTTCCTTAGAATCCCCTAAACTCTCTCCCATAGACTCCAAACCCTTTACCAAAGTGTCACTTTTATACAGCACTTTTCTAGCTGGCCCATTTAATCTTAACTGACTGTATCTTTGCTTGAAATAATTCTAGATTGTGGCAACTTGCATGTTGAGCGGCCAGTAGAGAGGAGCGTAGGGGGGGAAACAAACACACACATCTAACAGGAGGCAAACATTAAACTAGCCAGTATCTTCCTCTGTCATCTGTGTTCCTACTCTCTCTAGCTCTTCTGTAAATTCCACCTGCTTAGACTGCCTCATACATCAGTAAGCTGGCATAAGTAGATCAAAGGGAGCCTGAAGCTAATAGAGTCTTAGGGCCCAATTAATCAGTGGTCTGCAGTTCCTTTTGGCCAACAAAAGGGGATAAGTTACTTTTCCTCTCCATGTAGGGAAAATCACCGCATCCCTACAGCTGGTGTAGCCAGCTCCACACCATCCCCTGCAGGAGGCATGTCAGTGATGTTCCTGAAGGAATAGGGGCCTGCCTTGGGGATTCCTACACCCTAGCTGCTGGAGTGACTCATAAGGGCCATGGGCAGCTGGGTGCCGGCAGTTCCCCAAGCTGCTGTATGCTGCGCAAGAGGCTAAAATAATCTCTGATCAGCCCAGCAGCAGGGTGGTGCAAAGGTGGCATGAAGCCAGCGTATTTAAAGCTCAACCATTAATGGAAGAGTAATATATCTGCCGCAATGTGCAATAAAATGACTAGTGCCGGTTCTTGGAAGGGATGTGATAAAGTCTGATAAGAGTGGTAAAGTGGAATCTGGCCTGACTAAAATCAATGTTGCAGGAGTCTCTTTATTATACTGGCTGCTCAGTGTCAGAAGAGATCAAGAATGGCAATAGGCTAATGTGAAGGACATGGGAGAGACCTGGAAAGATGCGGATTGTCAGCATGAACATCTGGGTGCTGAACAGTTGCTAGATTCCAGTTGTGCTTTCATACATTACAGTGACTATGTATTTTTAGAGGCAACACAGAAAAGTTAGCTGATTTCTGCTATCTTCTGACTCCAAATCTTGCCCACTCACCATTGCAGGAGCTCCTTAGGAGGAGGAATTAAGTGTGCGGGTAGGGTGTGTGCCAGCGGTTCCCAACCTCTCACCTGGGGGCCAAAAGTAGCCTGCAGCTTCCCTTCTGCTGGCTGCAGAAGGGAGCCACTACCTAAGAACCCAGGTGGAGCGTGTTCCCACAGGGCAAAAAGACGGGTGCAGGCTCCTTGCTATAGCCAAGGGGATGGGAGATCAGAGCTTCCCTCCCCCTGGCTGTGGCAGGGAGCACAGGAAAGTGCTCCGCCTAGGTCCATAGGTGCTGTGGTCCCTGCTAGAGCTGGGGAAAGCACTGGTGGCCCTTCCGGGTTGAAAAAATATCATCTGTGGCCCTTGAGCCAAAAAGGTTGGGAACCACTGGTGTATGCAGTAATATGATGGGGAGCAGCTGGGGGAGGCTTGCAGTTGTGCTTGCAGAAGAGCAGGATGGTATCTGATATATGGAGCATTCCTCCGGCAGGAGACTTCTGCCTCGTGCTCCACCAGCTTAAAAGCCACCCACGCTATCAAACTGTGAAATCAACATTTTTCGTTTTCTCCCTAATTCAGGGGAGCTCTGCGGCATAAACTGGGCAATTTGCCACATTATATAAGTCGAATATGCTGCTTTGAGTCTGTATCTCCGTGTACCATAGGTACGGGCACTAATTTCCTTGTGTGCAATTATGTTTAATCCTTTGAAAACCCATATATCCCAAAATATTCTAGTGTAATTATTTAATGAACAATTATTTCCTTGGGTGCAATCAATGGCTGTTGCTCTGTAACCTTAAAGCCTCAAGGCTGGCTGTCCTGCAGAGGCAGTGCTCTTCGAGCATGATGAGGCTAAGCGACTCCTGCTGCTCAAGAGCAATATCTCCACCCAGTTAAGGAGCAGCAGTGGGGAGGTCTGAGCAGAAACCAATCTATTCTCTCTTGCCTTGAAACCTTGGTGCCAGACTGCAGCCCTGTCTGCACTGGCCAAGTCATGCCAAAATCTCCCTTTGTTCAAACACAGGCTCCGACTCCACTACTGTGAATTTTGGTAGCACTAGTCTAGGTCGGTCCCTAGTGTTTTAGATACCAATGCTTGGATTTTTATAACGCAAGGAAGGTGGTAAGCTCCTTTTGAAAATTCTAGCTCATGTCAACTAGACCTGAGCAAGGTTAGAGGACACAGTGCTTAAAATGGTGGTGACCTATCTATGCTAGCACTCTTAATGTTGTTAGCGCTGGTGGTTATGAACCAGAGTTAAGAATAGACTATGGACTTTCAGGGCAAGATGATGGTTATAATTTTGAGTTGACGGATACTCTTTAAGCAAAAGTTACTCGATGGACAGAGCAGGCTTTTTGATTGGATTACTTTTAGCAGATTTTCAAATAATTATCAATTTTTTAAAAAAATTAAGGATTGCAGTTTAAAATAGGCCTGAGCTGCAAAGTTTAGATCCATCTCTGAATATGGAACTTAAGTTCACATGTGCTTGGATTCAGGGATTTGGCCTGAACCCATTTCTAATTTAAGTTTAACAGTGATCCTTTCTGGCATTAATCTGTGAAAAGGTGCCAGTTTGGAAAACCAAACTCAGTTTCTTTAACTGGATGGTAGCGATTGCTGCTGCCACCTTTGTTAAGATACATTGCAGCAGCCTTGTGAGCTGTTTTAGGACAGAAACATTAAGCCACTTTGCTGAACTTCAACTATCACCTAAACAGATGCTTTCAAAAATCTACCATTCTTTTGCAGGCATCATTCATGCGAGAGGATTAGTTCGGGAATGCTTGGCTGAGACTGAACGGAATGCAAGATCCTAGCCTACTAATTAAGTTACAAGACTTTTCATCTCTTTATGAAGAAAAAAAAAGTAATACTTATTCCTTTTGAAACATTCAACTGAATCTCTTTATTTTGAATGTTTTACCTTTTTTGCCCTATGAAAACGTACAGTTAAATATTAGATTTTTCAATGTACTGAGGGTTTGCATTTTTTAAGATGTTAAACTCCCCAAATTGTTTCTAAAAGTTAAGACTAAAACTGCATGCAGAGGAATGCTTTCTCTCCCGCAGACTCTACTTTAGTTCCCTTTTTATCCAGCCACAGTCTCACCTTTTTTATTTCTTTGACTATATTCACCTAACCCCATATGGTCAATCTTTCAACCTTTGACATAAGCTCTAAGGATTTTTATTTAAAAATAACTGCAGAGGTAGCATGTTTTACCTAGTAGTCAGCTAGACTCACACAGTTTGCCATACAGCATAGACCCTGCTTGGAAAGAACCCTTTTTGCATAAGCATTTGCATGATTGTTAGTGCTTTGGAGTCCATTTAAAGTGCATGAGTTATAAATACAGAAGATAGAGCAACCAATTAAACAATAACAAGGGCCCAGAAAACTAATTTTCACCCTAAGGCTGAAGATTTCAATTGTAAGTTTGCCAAAAAGCAAAATTCTGGATAAATGACTAAAACTGTTATTTCCATCTTTGTATGTATTTATTACTTGATGTAATAAAGCTTATTTTCATTAACCATTTGTGTTAAAACTATGTACAGTCACTTTAATCTACCTTATGTTAAAGCTGCTAAGGAACTCAGGAGATAGGTCAGTGTTTAAACATCATGCAGGAGGAGACCCAAGTCCAGGAACACACTAGGGTACAGGGCTGCAGACTGCTAGAGATGGTCCATCCACAGCACTGTCCTGATGCAGTCAATCTCTGCAGGAAGCAGGTAAGGCTGCTGGCTGGTGCCATTACTTCTTATAAAAAGCAAAGGGCTTGGCAGTTCCCCCATAAATACTATGACCTCGGTTCTGAAAACTTCCTCTTCCCCTCCCTTCAGGGCTGGAGGTTAGAATCCCTATAGCAGCCAGTGGGGTGTGTGTATAAGAATGAAATATACAGTGAAGTTGGAGGGATGTGATTTGACTTTTTTTTTAAACTCTATTAAGAGGGAAGATCATTTTTCCCTTGTGATTTTAAATCAATCTCTTTAATAAAACTGAGTAGATGTTCCCTATTCAAATAAAGCTGGGAAAATTTTTAAACCAGATTAAAGAACCTTTTTGAGGCAAAACTATCCACGTATGTTGTGGTACAGTGCAGACATTGGTGTAACACTAGTATTCTGTGGCATCAAAATTCTGCAAGGTGGTAAACTAAGTAAAATTTACTTCTGAAACTGGATAATGAAACTTGAAGAAAGAGAGACTTACCAGTGCAAACTGGATGTTGGAGTTCTGGGAAAGGGATACTTTGCAAAAAAATGGTTCAGATGCATGAACTCAAACTAACTTTCAGCCTACATTATCCTCCACATTTTTGTCTGTTAGTTATCACATCTTCCTTCAATTGACAATGATGTAATGCCTAAAAATGTTTAATAGCTCATCCAATCTGTCCACTGTACTTTTATAAAAGGGATTGAGTTAAATGGGTGTGTTGTCTGAGTACCGACTATAGGATAAGGCTGACTATGTTTTGGGGAAGTTGTCCTCTTTATGTGGGGACTTCAGCATGAAAGCATTAGAAATTATGTCTAAATCCTCCCACAGTGAGAGGAGACTATTCTCAGCAAATTGCATTTCTTATTTTTTCTCCATTAACTATCCTGGACAGAGTTTTCCTGTAACAACCATTTAATTAAGGCCTTATGGATCTTGTTTTCTTACCACACCTGTCCTAAACTTGGCACAAATGAACTGATGATTATTGAATCTCTGAGTACCGGGATGTCCACAGTAGCAGAGGAAATATGACTGTTATTAACACTTGGCTAAATACTTTAGTCATGCACTAATAGCAGGTTACTAAACTCTACATTATAATAGTGTTCATTATGAAATCTTATAACAGCATTAAGATAGAAAACGTCTAACATATGTTTCAAGGGTAGTGACAGACTCCCTCCATTTCCCCTGACAAGCCAAATTGGTATTTTTTTTTCCACACACTTATTTGGCATCTTTCTCTTTCATTTCCTTAATATACTTTTTCTTTTCTAGAATCTCCTTTGCTCTTCTTTTCTTTTCTTGCTTTTTCTTCTCGGCTGCTCTTTTCTCTTTTAAAATATCACTATTTTCACCTTTGTAAAAAAGATCTATTTTTTGCTGCAGGATTTCTCTAGCTCTCCTTCGGTTCAGCTCCACTGATCTAGTTTGATGACACTGGGGAAAAAAGACATTTTATTGTAAATTAATTCTATTCATGCTACACCTACACATTTTTCCTTTTACTAAACATGGTGTACTAGTCTAGAGCCTCATTCTATAATCCTTATTCATACGAATTAATCCTAAAATTTAAAAGTGTTTGAGTAGGGAGTAGAATACTTAGTCTACAATTTGATTTTATTTATGTACTGGCTGAAGGGGAAAAAAAGCAGCTCTGATAAGAGTGATATTTGAGTTTCAGACTAAGGAAAAGTGGACAGGGAAATAAACCAAATATGTCTCATGACAGTTTATAAAGGAAAAATATTCTCTTTATGTGGTAAAATTCAAGAGATGATTAGAAGAATTGAGGTCTATTAATTTGATTACTGGCTCAAAAAAACCACACTGCTTCAATGTGCTGCTGGCCTCTCCCTTTCAGCTACAGCAGTAAAGAGCAAACCATTTCTGGCAACTACCAGGTGATGTGATAAGTGTTTTGAGGTAGCATTTTTTGTATAAGGGATTTTGCCCTTATACAAGTTTTGCCCACTGACTTTTGTCTTAATAATTTCTCACTGGTAGGTGTGAAGACTGCTCCTCCTTCATGTTACTTCTGAACTGAACTTCTACAGAGTAAAAGGAAGAGATTCTTTAAGTTATAGCTAGTGAGCAAAAATTTGTCTCATAAGGATAAATGGTCAGTCCCCAGTTGATCACTTACTCAGGATTAATTTGAGGATAAATAGCTATGCTCAGTTTGTACAAAGCTTGTTGGAGCTGTAGTCTTGGCTAGCATTTGTAACAGAGAAGGGGGAGCCAGGAGTCCTGAGTTCTGTTCCCTGCTCTAGAGGCCTGGGAAAATCACTTAAGCTCTGTCTCTCCATCACCATCTGTAAAATGGAGAAATTTCCTTATGCCATAGCACATTGTAAGGCTTACTGTAAAGCACTCTGGAGTTCTTTAGATGATAGGAGCTACTGAAGAGGAAAATTTCAGGTATCCCTTTAATTGGAAGTTACATATAATTGCAAATGTGGTGTTGCCTACTTTTCCTATGAAGGATATCATGTAAGGATGGCCTTAAAAAAAATCAGGGACATAAAGCAACACACGTTGCCATTTTGCTCTTTGCATTCTAAATATCAGTACACCTTGGTCAGAACCATGGGATCTATCATACCAGCTCAAACCATTAGTTCCCCAAGCCTGTCACTGGCCAATGCTTAACCCTGCAGATGAAGCAGAATCTCCTTGTAATGCACATAGCAATTGGGCAGTGCTGAACACTTCTTCCCTTATTGCTGTATACTGAATGCCCTGCAATGGTTCATCATAAGCAGGCTAGTCTTTACACTAGAATACATATTGCTTTAATAAGTACATACATAATACACAGGGCTTTTTAAAAAAAGCCAGGAGGGTCTTTGTAAAAATGATGCAGGATGCCATTTGATGGAACCAAATAACTGAATTACCTTGACTACGATCCCAGATGGAATATGCTTCAGGACCACACAGTTGTTTGTCTTATTAGTTGCTTGGCCTCCTGGGCCATCACCTCTTACAAACTGTTCCTCTAAATCTGTTTCACTTAGTGCCAGAAGATCCCAAGAATTTTTCTTTTCTGCTACTTGGAATAAAGGTACTGCCAGTCTGGGGGATAAAAACTTTTGCTGCCTCCCAAGCCATGGTCTCCAAGACAATATATTTATTTTGGTCAGTAAGACTGTGGAATGAAACAAACTTGAAGCATTCATCAAGAAATAGAAACAAAACTTCCTCTTGACTGGAACCTGAAATAGAAAATATTTTAATCATATAATCAAATATCAATCTACTTTAGCCTAATATGACTCAATGTATTTTAAAATGTTATAAACTAGCTATGTAGCATTGTTTTACAATGTGTCAAATTTGGTAGCTAAATATTTCAAATGAATGTTAAGTTACAACAAAATTTCTTAAAGTAACTAAAGTTATTTTTTCCATAGGCATCTGTAAAATAGCCAATAAGTTAAAACATAGAAACTAAATTTTAAAATCAAGGCATTAAGTGGTACTTGAAAATACTTGTTAACACAGAGAAGCCTCATTCCAAATGTGCAAATTTGAGCTTTACGATGCAATTCCTTAGTTCTGGTGAAATAGACTAATTGCTCACTTTTTTTTTTTAAGTTTACTTTGTCTTGGAAGTCTGATTTACACAATGGTTCAAAGCAGCATTCAAATAGGGATGCAGTTTTGGTTTATAAACTTTGGGTGAAATCCAGCCTAGAGATAGCAGTATTTCAATATTGGATTTTAATAACCCTACACTGTATGTACGTTGTAGAGTATTTGTTTTATGTAAAACATCTTGGGATGAAAGATAACATTGTCATAGTTATTAAATATCTATATTCAAAGAAAGCAAAAACATATACAACTGGGAATTAGAGACGTATGATAATTGAACAAGCGTAATTTATGTAAACAGAACATTGATTTAGACAGGTTTTATTCTCTGCTGTGAAACTTCTAAGCATTAGATTAACAATTCCTAATGATTTGAGACTTTTATTCTTGGTTCCCATTCTAATTTTTAAAATAAATTAAAGTAATTTTTTTTTACTTGCTGGTACTTCATGCTAGTGACTATATTGAATTTATCAGTATACCAGTTGCTCCAGCCATCAAACCTTTGATTCCATTAGTGATTTTTCATGCCAACTCATCATCCATTTCCATTTTTCCCTTCACAGCTCTTTGTTTCCACATAAAAATGGACACTGACAGTTTAAGATAGCAGGTCAAGGAGCAAATGGGCTATGAAGACTGAATATGAGAGGTGATCCCTCCTGGTCAGTGTTTTGATCCTTATAGGCCTGAAAGTGCAGAGAAGCTTGTACTACAACCACCTAGTCTGTGGTTACACAAATTGACTTCAGATTTCTAGTGCTATCAAACAGTACTGCTCCTTGGGCTCTATTTAAGACAATTGGACATCTTTGTTTTGCTTTAAATATTCACTTATTTGGTTCAAAAGAAAGACTATTTGAATGTGAACTGTATGTCCTAAACACAATTGATAAAAAAATGCTAACATTCAACTAGCAGTAAATATCCACAGGAGGAAAGGGGACAAACTGAAATAGTTTTGAGTGGTGTTACTGACCACGTGGTGGCACTAAAAGATGGCAAAAGCAACAAGAGTCCTATAGCACTTTAAAAACGAACAAATTTTATTTTTGCAGGCATAAGCTTTCGTGGGCTGTAACTCACTTCATGAGATGCAGTGGGTTACAGCCCACGAAAGCTTATGCCTGCAAAAATTAAATGTTAGTCTGTATACAGCAAAAACAATGAGTCCTGTAGCACTTTAAAGACCAACACAGCTACCCCTCTAAAAGATGGGAATGTACTGTTCTATTGCAGCAACTCTTAATTCTTCAAAGCATATCAGCAATGAGTTATAGGAACAATTTTCCCTTTCCTCCTGCTCAGTTACTATTGTCAGTAACTGGTGGCTTAGATATGCTTTGTTTTAACTAAGGTTAACTGTCCGTGCTACTCATGAGAATGAATAGGGAAGTTTCAGGGAGTGATTAATGCTAGCAGACTAATGTGAATTTGCTACTGTTCCTTGATGCTGTGGCTATAAAAAAATGACAAACAGATGTACAGAGCAAGATTGACGTACCTGGATTTCATGTTATACAAAATAGGATCTTTTTAAAAAACCCACAGCTGTTAGGTGTGGCGTGTGTGCGGGAGACAGAGGAAATAATGGTGAACGTTAGTCCTAATCAGCATAGGCATCATCTTGCTACCATTAATGTAGCTTAATGAGGGGAAACATCTTGGTCTATAAAAGCAGTAACATCACATGGTGCTTTAATACACATCTAGAAATGTCAAGTCTATCTGAATGCCTTAGAGCAGGAGCCTGGTGCAGTGAAAACTGCAATTATTATACCCTTTATATAGCCTCCAACAGCAGACTGAGGATTTTAATTATTGAAGTCCCCAGACGCCCGCACTTGAAAACACAGAAGTATCCCTCCATTGTGCTGAAAGGCTTCTAAAAATTCAAATGTCTTGGTGTCTCTTGGCTAAATGTATCCTGCAACTCAAATTGACTTCCCTTCATCAATTTTAGCAAAGTGCCCTGAACAGCCAGACTGGAAAGAACAGTCAGTATTTTAATCTCCCCTTGCTGTCAACTTCTTGGCTATTAAACGAATATGCTGACTATCCTACTGTTAGCCTTCCTAATTGGAGCATTCAGCACATATCCCCACATGTTGGGGTGTCACCTACTAGAAAGTGTAGTGGACACCTGAGTTCTATTCCTTCTTCTACCCTGACCACTGGGTGACCTTAAACAAGTCCCTTAACTATAGTTTATTTCAACCATCTCTACCACATGTGACATCTGCCTTATGGAGGTGCTGCAGAAATGAGTAGCATCATTTAATGAGTCAGCATTATCATATTGATTTGTAGGTCACCTTATACACTTAATGGCTCTCTCCTTCACAGCTCATCCTCTCCTTTTGCTTCATCCTGAGTGAAGTCACAATCCGGTACTTGCAATATCGGTTGCCAAGGAAATGACTGTTGTAGTAAAACACTGCATCATGATTTCACAGCAAGATCAGCTAGGAAGAGGTCTGCAAGAGACCAAGCTCTGATTTAATCATGGTAAGCAATTATGACATATACAGAAGAGATTTTTTTTCCTTTTCTGTAAAGCAACTAGCACCCTGTTGGCACTGTGTATACTTAATGGTTGGGCTGTCCAGGTAACTAAGAACTAATCCAACATGTGTCTTTATTTTGAAATGCAAAAAACCCTTGCAGTAACTGATGTCTGTTTCTTATGAAGAATACCATCCATTTCAGTTCATGGGCTAGGGTCAATAGTCAAGGAAGGCCTGCACACAACTGTGTCAGTGATGGTCTGTCTGGGAGCAGCACCCGAACACGCTCCTGTCCCACTGAACAGCATAAAGGGTTCCAGGATGCAGCCGAGGGTGTGAGCATCAGTGTGTGTGGGGGGGGAAGCAGGAGGAAAATAGTGGACTGTGCGGTCAAGGGAGTAAGAAGTTTGAAGACGTGCTCTCCCTGCTTAGCAGCCTGGGCTGCAACGGGGAACGGCCCTCACTGCCCGCATCGGCCTAGCTGGGGAGGGGGCCTCCAGCCAGACCCCAGCTGAAGAGCTACAGCCCAGTGCTAAGTCCATGGAAAACAGAGCTAACTTGAAGAGGAGTTTGGCCGGGGGGCTGGGAGCCGGACGCCTGGGTTCTCTCCCCCGCTGGGGGGGGGGCCAAGGCGAGGAGCCGGACGCCTGGGTTCTCTCCCCCGCTGGGGGGGGGGGGCCAAGGCGAGGAGCCGGACGCCTGGGTTCTCGCCCTAGCGCGGCCCCTGCCTGCGGCCTGATATCCCCGCGGCCGGGCGGCGCAGGGGGCCGCGGGAGCGTTCGTTCAGTGTAACCGGGGGTGGGGGGGAGGAGGGCGCCCCCCCTTACTTACGGGCGAAGTAGGGTCATCACAGGCCACACACCGTCCCCAGCCACCGCTTTGCGCATGCGCAACGCTCTTCACGCGACCGCTCTGCGCATGTACAAACCGCAAAGTCCCTCGCCCCCACCCCTCGCTGTACATCACGGAGGATGCGCAGGTAGCCGAGGGGCGTGGTCAAGCGCGGCTTCCCGTGGCCAATGGGACAGCGGGCTGTTTGAGGAACGTGCGTTTCTTCCCTTCCGCCAATCGTGGCCCACGTACTCGTATGGCGCGCAGCCGCACCAGCCAATCGGCACGCGGGGACGTGGCTGGCCTGTACTTCCCGTCCCGTAGCCAATAAAGTCGCGGTCACTGGGGCTGGTGCGCGGCCACGGCAGCCAATCATCGCGAGGAGACCGCCTCTCTCGTGCCCTCTGTCCCCCCCCACGTTCGAATCCTAGCCGCCAATGAGAAAGGAGATAGCGGCTGGCGCTTGTTTACAGCCTAACGGTCGCCGGCGGGAAGCCGCGCTGACGCCGCCAGGACACCCCTCCGGCCAGGCAGAGATGCAGGTGAGGGCCCAGCGAGCCACCCACAGACCCGCGGAGTAGCAGGCGCCCAGTGACGCGAGGCTTGGCTACTCCGCCACTTTACGTTCCAGGGACCTCCTTCAACCCGAGCCGAGAGACCGGCGTCCTCAGTTATAGTGTCGGTCCCGCCCCCGACTGCGAGTGATGTTCCTGCTGACCAATCGGCGGGCGGCAGCTCTGTCAATGCTCAAGCGCGACCCAATGAGAGGAGAGGGGCGGAGCCTGGGCTGGGAAATTGGAAGGGGGGAGGGGGAGAGGAAACTGAGGGAAAGATGTGGGGCATGTGGTGGGAGGCGCCAGAGGAAAAGAGAGGGAAGGGGTCTGAGGAGGTAGCTGGGAAGGGGTGAGATAGGGTGGGGGCCTGACAGGGCAGAGGGTGAAAGGAGAAGGGGGCCTGAAGGGAGGAGAGTCAGGTACTGGAGGGCAAAGGGTTCAGAGGAGTGTGGTGGGAAGGAGTGCAGTGGTGCTGCTGTAAACTCACTGGTGTCATAGGCACCGGAACTAGCCGTGTGGGCCCCTTCCCCCGCTTGAACTGGTTTTCATTATAGGCAGGGGTTACAGTTTGGTTCAGTGGCTCTCAGCACCCGACTATAAAAATGATCTTCCCCTCCCCCCCGTCTGGTGTTGGTGTCCTGGCTAACCAGATGTATGTTTAGCTTGTGTGGTTTTGAGTTAGTCCCATAGTTTGTTCCGGGCTGTACCTTGGCCTGTAAGAATAGTGCCTAGGAAGTGTTTCCTGTCACTGTTTAATTAAAAATAAGAATAGTCTAAAATTGTAGAAAAGTTTTGGAGGTCGTTGGTCACTCTCTCAAGCACTGGTATAGTTGAAGTGGTTCGGTTCTCCCAGCTGAAGTTTAGTGATCAAATGGGTTCATGTTATGGCTTAGTTACTTTAAAAGAATGATAATAAAGCTGAGACTTAATGGCTGACATGTAGCTGCTGCACACCGAAAGCTCAAAGAGCGATGTGGATGGAGTTTTACATGTACTTCTCCATATTTTTACTCACAGGTGTTTAGCTTGTATTAAAAAACTTGCATCAGATCATCTGAGGGAAAACACATAAGGATTAGTTTTGCAGTCTGGTCTAATTTAGTATCTTTTTAGGAAGCTTTGTATTTGAGACTGTCAGGGCTGATCTATATACTACAAGAACAATTAAAACGGGGGACCTAATGACAATTGAGATTTCTTGATCATGTTACAAGGTTAAAATTTGTAACGTGGACAGGACTTGTTTTGACAAGCGGGTCAATTGACTGCTCAAATAATGGCAGTTGACTGTCCAATTGATCACCTGTTATTTCACCTTGGTCAAATATTGTCAACAAATATTCCAGCAAGAATGCCCAGCACTAGACAGCAGCCTACTTTTTTGGTTGCATCATAGTGCCATCTGTTAGCAAGCTACTTAAATGTCTTGATTATTCACTTTGCTATCTGCTAATGCCCCCTGTTGGGGGAGGGAGGGAAGGTGAACTGATTAAAAGTTGAGCATCTTGACTGCGTGGACTCTTCAGAAAAAACATTGTATTTATGTATTTCTTTATTTATACCAGATCATCAATGTATGTAGCAGCTTATAAACAAATTAATATCCCAAAGAGCTTACTATTTAAACTGACTAGACAAACATACAGAAGAAGTTGGGAGTGAGAGGAGGGTTCAGTCATTAAACCACCTCCCCAACACAAAGATAATAGATGCACAGCCATTAAGCTGCTTGAAGGGTTGGCCTGCTTTCTACCTAGCATAAGTGCATTTAAAAATGACATTTTTCTTTTATAGTTGCCAAGTTTGTTTTCTCTTTAATTTAATTTTTCTTTTCTTTTATAACTGTTACATCTTGAGTAACATTCATATTTAAATGCTCACCTAATATTGCTAAAAATACCATTTTTTCAGAACTTCATTTAATTTGCATTTTTCTGCATTAAAATAACTCAAGGTATAAGTATCTATATAAGGCTAAGCCTGTTGGACACTGTAAAGTCTTACTTTTTTTTGTTACTGTTGTTAATGTTCTAATAAATTAGTGCTTTAAAATATTTGGTTATTTTTTATATTATTTGACTAGTCAATTGACCAGTTATTTTTGGAATGATCAAATGCCCACCTTTAGACAGGACCTTTACATCATAGTTATGTCCCACCAACACTACACATTTTAATCATGTTGTAACTAGGTTACGTGGCTTGATTTATTTTTTATAGAGTAGACAGGGTAAAAGGACTTGGCTGTACAGAGAAGAACTGTGCTTGACAATTGTTTTTGAACACTGTTGTAGCTAGCGTAGGACTAGTATGGCTTCAGTGCATATTAGAGAGAGAGATCTTTTCAGAGCTACCATACCAACAGAAATCACACCATGTAGTTCATCACTCAACTTCCAGCAAGTCCAAGACATGGTTTCTGAACACTTGTCACATAGTTTGATGTTGTGTTGTTTATAGATGCAAATCATGTGGCAACTGTGCTTGAAAATTATTTCTGATGCTGTTACATAATCAAGAGTGGACCAGGCCTGAACTGATATTCTTGAGGCAGTGCTTTAGTCTGAGTGCTGTTGTGGCAATTTATTCAGGCTTTGGGCACCTCATGTTCTATAATTTCTTTTGCATGACTTGGGGAGCAGTGCTAATGGATTCCTGAGGGAGCTGCTTGTGGGTTTCCTGGGCTGGATCAACAGTTGATGCACTCCAGAGACTTTTAGCCTGGGGCTTGATGTATTTACAGTACCAAACATCCATTAGTTTAAAGACTAAGCTTACCAGACCGAGCCAATATGAGAGATTGGGATCGGAAGAGTCACCAGCGAAGATCAAGATCCGTTTACTACAAAGAAACATAACCCATGACCTCAGGCTGATAGAAAGTGGGTGAATGCTGGGATTCTTGCCATGGAGCTGTCCCTGGAGTCTGGTTGGGACCTCTATTTTTTGTATCTGCTTTTTGGGGTCTGTTAAATTTGAAGCCTTTCCATATCCTTTCTGGATGTTAAGAAGGAAGAAAGCGCTTTCTTTTTGTAAGCACCTCTGACTGTTCAGAGAGGCGTGTATGTCTTTAGTACTATACGCTTTCCCCAGCTTTTATTTTTTTTAGGTCTTCTTCTTATGGACATAGCTGCAGTGCTTGCCTGTGAAGTACTTTTCTCAGACATGACTTTTCTCAGTTTAACTGCTGCCTACTGAGTTATTAAATGCCAGCAATTAAACCAAGCAAGTCTAGTTAATTTTCATCAGCTGTTGCTTGGAAAAGCAATTCAAAGATGAGTTACTAGAACAGTCTTCTCTGTAGAATCAGGAAGACAGTATCATACTGGACTGGTTCATATTAATATCTTCACAACTCTACAGACTTTTTAAAAAACCAAAAGCTTAAGTTCTGCACAAATCAGTGTTATAGTCCATCCAATGCATTACAAAAGCCCTATAGAGAGAGATGGGATGGTATTGTGAGTAAAGTATTGGACTGAGATACAGGTTAGTTGGATTTTATTCCCAGATCTGTCACAGAATTCTTGTGCAACTTGAGGCAAGTCACTCTGTCTCTCATTTCCTCATCTGTAAATGGGGTTAATATTAATTTCCTACATCACTGGAGTGTTGTGAGGATGAATTAATTAATGTGTGCTCAGATAAGGACTATAAAGAGGACTGATTTAAAAAAAAAAGTGGGGGAAAATGTGGAAACTAGAAACATCTTTTATTTCTACCCTTCCCCCTACAAAAAATTGCTCATTTGGACCCCCAAAGCCCTAAGTCCAATTCTTATTATTGTAGTGTTACACACAATCTGATTTTATTGTCGTATTAAAAGTATAATAATTTTAAAAAATATTATGTTTAACTATAGTTGAATTCATGTTTGGTTACATTTTGTTATTTATTGGAGAGAAATCTTGGAAAAAAACTTGAATGCTTTTTGAGTGAATCACTATACAATAGTTACAGAATATTTACAGAATTTACAGAGTATTTTAAAATATTCTGTGGGAATGAATTGGAGAATGAGCACAAGCAATACATTCCCTATACAATTATTAATGTAAAGAGTTATGTCAGTAATAATCTAACTAGAACACTGGCAGATCCTGCTCCCCAGTATGGCCCAGTCAGCCTCTAATTGGGCATCTGAGAATTTCTTTGATGTGGAGTTGTTCCTGGGTGGTGTAGGACTGTCTGAACAGTAGCCGCCTTGCAATTTCTGGCATAGGGGTTATGCCAGGGCAGGTGTGCTTTGTTGGAGTGCTACTGTGGTTCACTGGCTGGTGCATCTGGCCTTTGGAGACTTTTACCAGTCAGCGGAAATTAAAGTAGTTTCATGAATGCCCTTATTTGCCCTAGAGACCACATCCATCCCTAGCTGTTCTCAGTGTCAGGGTGTATGTCAAGGTGATTTAGAGCCATCTTTGTGCCCAACTCCCTCTGGTCCTGTGCAGAGCACAGCTTGGGTATATTCGAAGATTGGACCGTAACTTTTCATTTGATTGTTTAGCAGTTTTCACCACTGCATTGCTGATAATTTACGTTTGTTTTTGGACTATATTTTGTTTGATATTCTAGCAAAATTAGAGTCAGTTATGAAAACATTTACACTGAATGGCTTTGAAGGATGTTGACTCATTTTTTTAGAATCCTGTAAGGGAGTTTAGGATGTTCATGTTTATGAACGTTATGACTGAAAATGTACTTAGGTGTTGAAGCATCTGAAGGTTAATCAAATTGTTTAATCAGACAACAAAGCCAATTTTGAACTGAGAATATGATAATTCTGTATTTTCAAAGGATAACAACAATATCCTTCTTGGGGATAAAATATGGAAAATTTGGACTTGGTGAAAACTGTGCCAGAAATCTCCCAGTCTTCTGTAGAATCTGACATCAGAAGTTCCTACAACTTTGGCTGTAACTTGAATACTAACAGGTAATGATGATGTATAGCACAAACTGTGAGATATATATTTAAATAGGAAATGTGTATTGGACTACAGCTCTTTTTTGTCTTTCTGTTTGGATGGTGCCTCACTCAGCTCATTTGAAGTGAGATCCTGTTTCACTAAAATAGAAGCTTCAGAATATATTATATAGCCTTGTTAGCTTCTGCTGGGACACAAAAAAGGTGAACAAAAAAGTCCAACGCGTACATGTGAAATAATACATCAACAATTGGGGCACTTCTTTATTATTTTTAATCTGTAGAGAACGCTGCTGTATTAATAAATCTGTATGTAAACATGTCTATTGGCCACTTCTACCCAAATATAATGTTGTAAATCATTTGTTCTTTCATATGTTAAAGTCCACTGTTACTATAAAATGGTTTCTTAAAATAGTTATTGTATTCAGTCACTTGTACTTACACTTTGTAATGCAGAAGGAGGAAGCATCACAGTTATTTATTGTTGTTAAAATGCTTCTTTCCTGTCTTTCCCATTTGTCTCTTTCTCCCTTCCAAAGTTGAACTTTCTTTTTTCTTGTGCATTTTGGGACTGATAAAAGCCTAGTGAAGTCAGTGTGTCTCTTTCCATTGACTTCAGTGGGATTTCGATTAGGATCATTATGTGCAGGATCAGTTGGTATCAGTGTAGCATGACCAACAGTTGTGATCTTGTACAGCCTTTTATAATACTGGTGTGTTTTCTGGCATTGAGAAACAAATAAAGATAATTCCATTCCTTTACTATGTTGTTGCTGTAGGAGGCATAGGACTATCTGTAGTGATTCAATGACTATTGCTGTTGAAAGCCACAAAATCTCATTTCTTTGAAAGATAAAGAGGTACTAGGGGGGAAACTAGAAAGTATTTTAGTCTGCCACTCGAACTGCTAACAGTTAGCATTTCCCGACAGGTGAAACAATAAATATTGAGCCAAGAATGTCAGTTTATATCCAGAGCATTTTACAAAATAAAGCTATAAAAAAAATTAGCACATACCTGTTGACTCTTGCCAATTCCTATTCTATTTATAGTTACATCTTTATATGGACAAGAAGGAAAAATGAAAAATTCTGTAATGATGTTCTCTCATAGTATCTGTCAATGCAGAAGGCGTCACTCCAGTTCTTTTCTTTTTCTTTACGCTTTATAAAAACAAAGAAAATGTACTGTAAGCATCCTGATACGAAATAGGGTTCTGTAAGACAGCTGTAATGTGCAAAACACAAAAAGGAATACAAAAA
The DNA here is from genome assembly GCA_007922155.1 of Mesoclemmys tuberculata. NCBI lineage: Eukaryota > Metazoa > Chordata > Testudines > Chelidae > Mesoclemmys > Mesoclemmys tuberculata. Next base: position 9,816,880 of record ML675640.1, read on the forward strand.
GCTGTTTACTGAAGCAGATATCTCCATTGTGCTGGGAAGCTAGATCTGGGTCAGTGAACCAAACAAGATACTTAATAAGTAAGGATATGATTTAGTCACAGAGGTCATGGATTCCGAGACTTTCCAGTACTTCTGAGGCAGGGCTGGAGCAGCTGTGCCATCCAACAACTGACTGGCGGTCAGCCCGCTGGAGCAGGGGCTGGGGTTGGGTCAGCCCCCTTGGGCTGGGGCGCAGTGGTCAGCCCATGTCACAGGAGCAGCGGGGTGGAGCAGCTGCAAGCCCTGGCCTTCCCCTCTCCCCTTGGTATTTTTAGTAAAAGTCAGGGAAAAGTTGTGGGCTTCCATTAATTTTTATTTATTGCCTGCAACCTGTCCCTGACTTTTTTTAAAAATACCTGTGACCGAATCTTAACCCTACTAATAAGGAATAGGATTGCAATTACTAGTTTAGCAAGGACCCCAAATGGTTAGCCTTCAGATGCAAGTGAGCACATAAACTTTCTGTGGTATTACCCTACCTTTTCATCTCCTGTTAGGGTTAGAATTTCCAAGCAGAAATTAAGGCTAGGACGAAGATTTTGGGGCCTGTACCCAGATTCCCAATAGAGAGAGGGAAGTATGCATTTCTCTGGAAAACATGAATTTATAATGTGTGAGTAAATTGCAGCCCAAAAGCCTGCATGTGCTACACACACACACCTACAATATTCATTAGCCTGCACCTATTCCATTACTCAAGAAGGTAGGGCTAGTTAATCTTCAAGTACAAAGAAATAATAAAACATCTCTGAAGTAATCTGTGTTGTATACTAGGTTCTTTTTACAGTTGCAGATGAAAAACCTTAGTGAGATTTCACCTCTTTGTGAGTCTTGTAAAATTGTTTGTGCTTTGGTTTTCAAATGGGGGTGTGTAACAAGATTGTGTGAGGAGTGTGAGATCTTATGCTGTATTGAGACAGAATAGTTATAATAAACTTGTCTGTTGTAATAAACAGTTGCTCTGAAAATCTGATTTTTTTTCTATTCAACCCCAAAAGTACTGATCAAGGAGTATGAAAGGAAAATGTGGGCTAAAGGATCAAATGGTAAACTGGAAGAGATTCTTCCTAACTAGATCTATTACGATGAAGGCTATATGCCAGACATCAGTATAACTTTTTTCCACTGGAAGTTATATCCCTAGAGGCACTGCTCTCAAACTTCAGAAGTCAGCAATATAGAAGAACAATCTTTTGTACACTGCTGTCTTAAAACACTATGAAGAAGTCCTGCTTTATGATTTATTGAAATCTATACTAGTGACCAATAATAATTGCATATTCATGAGGCCCACACTTTCTCTTTTGTTGAAGAGCCATTATGTTAATTTTTAATAATAATTCTGTCACAGCTCTGGTTGAGCTCCCTCCTCAGGACACTCACCAAGCTGCTGTGTTTGGAGCACAACACTGGATCGGTTTTTTTTTTAAACTCCCTGTGGTCCAGACACCATCTTTGACTCTCGCCTCTCTGGCACACATATCCTGGGCGCAGATTCAGGAAGTGGGATTCTGTGGCCTAGCTGCCCTAGTCCCCAAGACCAGTGTTGAACTCCCTAAGATTCCCCAGTAACTTAAGCATGCTCTTTCCCCGAGCTCCACTTTTGTGGACCCTCTGGTTTATAGTTTACCTCTTCAGGGACACATGATAGTTGGAGCAAATAGACACAGACTTTTCAAAAGGATTTCTAAAACAATCACTTTTTGCTTTAGGCAGTACAAGAGACACAGATCAAGATCAAACAATAAACATCTACATACCATTCTCTGCCTTCATTTCATTACCGCTTGTGAGCTTTCTTCAAGGTTTGAATCAGTGTCCTTTTAGGGGTCCAGATCTCTTCTCTGGGACTTCACTTCTCCAGGTCAGGCTTCTCTTCTGAATCGTGGCATCTCCTTTCTGCCCCGGCAGCTGCTTCCTTTGAGTTTTGTCTGGTTGGAAACCTGCCCCTTTGAATTAGTCCAACTTCTTAGCCTTTGTGTTTTTAACTCCCCCCTCCCCCCCAATCTAACTTTGTTCCCTTCTGTGGTTTTTGCACTCCTTAAAACCCTTTAATCTCTGCAGACAAGCGGGAGAAACTGGTTTTACCTGGGATGACTATATCCTATTGTTTTATTTGTGTTTGTTGATGGTCTTTAACAACTGTCCTACTCAGAGACAGACACTGAAGCTATGTCTACATTGCCACTTATTTTGGTATAACTTTTATCGCTCAGAGGTGTGAATAAGATATAAGTTACACCAATCTAAGCACCAGTGTGGATGGCTGTGTGTCAGCAGGACAGCTTCTCCTGCCAACATAGCTGCCATTTGTTGGGGGTGAGTTAATTAAGTTGATGGGAGAGCTCTCTCTTGTCAGCTTAGAGTGGCTACACTAGAACACTTACCAGCACATCTCCCTGTCTCAGAGTATGAGGCAAAAATACAGTAAAGTTCATAGCAGTAAGTACTTAAATATGCAAAGAGTTCATAATTTCAAACAGAATTAATACATTGTACATAGATTTCCCAAATTATCATGTTTGATGACACTGAATAATTTTGTTAATTCTTTCCCTTTTTTGTGGGAAAAATTAATCTTGTTCGTGTGATTAAAATTAATCTGATTTTCAATGTATTGGGTTTCAGAATGAGAATTCAATACCAAAGGCTTTTGTACTACTAGTGTGTTATTTTGACTACTGTGTTGGACAACATTTGGCACAATAAATAATTCAAATGTTTTTCTTCATGTTTCAACAGAAGTAGTCCGTCATCCAATCCAAATGGAGTTTCCAGTTTCTCAAGGCAGACCAGCCCCTCTGTAATTCCTGGTTCTGTTGAAGTGCTGGCCTCCTTTATGCAAGATCTACAAAAAAGTGGAAGGACAGACTCAGAAATTTTGAAGAACTGTGAGGTATCTGATGTTCAGTTTTATTTTTTAAGTTAGTATTAATGTAAAAAGGTTGTGGAATGGAGGACAGGTCTAATGGTTTAATCATTTAGAAATCAGACATGACAATGTGTATTGGGAGCTTATTTATTTATTAAATATTTAGGGAGCAGTTGTGACCCAACAGCTAGAATGCAGAACATTCTATTGTAATCCGTTACAGTGGTGTGTTTTATTGCAATCCTAACTTGGCTTTGTGTGTCTTAATGTTGTACAGATATTTTACAGACAAATGTGTTTGAAATTTATTACATATTTTAAACGTTTTTTGCAATAACTTTGAGTCTCGTTTTTAAACCTTTAAAAGCATAGAAATTCAGGGGCACTGCACTATTCATAGCAGAGTTACTTGTACTGCACAGTGCTGTGAAGTCGGAGTAGAACCAAAGTCTTAGAAAACTACTAGCATGAGTCATTAGTTTAATTTTCAAAAACCAATTGATGTCACAATTCAAACACAGTAATGTGTGTTGCATTCTTCAACAGGTGCCAGTTCATTTTAGATTAAAATGTAAGTATAAAAATAAGATAAAATAATTAAAGCCAAACCCACTGGTGCTATTTATAATAGTCATTTAAAGTTTTAGAAGTCTGTTACATAATTTTATTAACTTGCATTGTTTTAGTCTTTTTAAAATCTATAACAATATTATTGACATTGTAATACAGTGGTTCTCAACCTTTCTAATGCCGTGACCCCGCAATACAGTTCCTCATATTGCGGTGACCCCAAACCAAAAAATAATTTTGGTGGCTACTTCAAAACTGTAATTTTGCTACAGTTATAATTCGGACATAACTGTAATTTTGCTACAGTTATGATTCGGACATAAGACTACATCTTATAGTGGTCTCTTATAGTATAAGACTGATGTAGTTCACAGTGTGTAAATGTATGGTGCTTTGTGTAAGTGTAAGCTGCTTTGTGTACTGTATAATGATTACACACAAAGCACCTTACACTTACACAGTATTGTGTGTATGGTGTGTGTACTGTTTTTACATTATTAACCTTTTTTACACCAGCAGGCTGTCTCGCAGGCTCTCTTGGCTCTCCGCCTCTTGGCTCTCCGCCTCCTAGGCTTCTGTCCTCCGGCGCTTGCTGCGTCTGCCCACTGATGACGTCAGCAAGCGCCGGACACACGTAATGCGCTGCTATGGACTGTGGAGCGTTCCCCCCGCTTCCCCCGCCCCTTAGGCCCCGGACGGATGATGCAATCACGTCTGCGCATGCGCGCAGGCATTCAGTTTGGAACGCGCATCCATAACGGTGTGCGTTCCAGCTGAATAGCGCTGCTACAGATGGTAGCGCGACTTCTCAGCGGCTAAAGCCATCGGAAATATGTATTTTCCGATGGCTTTAGGCGACCCCTGTGTTTTGGTCATTCGACCCCCGCCGGGGTCGCGACCCACAGGTTGAGAACCGCTCTTGTAATAGGACTTGTGGCTGTGGAAATGTCTGGAAATACTATTAATGTTTTTATAAAAAATGTAGCTTCTTTGCAAATACGTTAATTTTTCAGAGTTTCATGACTTGACTTTTCAATATAAATTCCCACGGACCACTAGGTAGAAGTCAACATCTTGATAGTGAATAAGAGATAATAGGTTGAGTGGGGATATGCTGTAAAGAGCTTTCAAAGGGCTTTTGTTGGTATGAACTTTACACAAATATTATTCTAACTGGAACTGACCCCCTCATTGAATGATGGGACCCATGATTTTTGGACCTGCGTACACAATGTATATTTGCTGTTTGGATCATACTCACTCTGAAAACCATTGATGCTTGTATCCTCTTCTCACCTGAAGGACAACAAAAATTTTCATGGCAGCACTCTGCAACACTTGTTGGAGTTGTGCCACCGAGATGATTGTTATGGCTATCATTGTCTATGGTCAGGCTTCAGTGGTGAGAGTGTTGTCTGCATGAATCTTGGTGGTGTTGCCTTGATGTTATCAAGGAATGCTCATAAACCCCTCATAAACTGGTCTCCCATCTCCGAATGGATTACAGTGGCAAGATTTTCTCATAGACATGGTAACATCAACGTTATCTCTGCTTATGCACCTGCTAATTTTGCTGATGAGGAGGACAAGGAACAATATGCACAAGACAGGTATGATGTCGTCAGCAGATTATCTGTTCACGACATTGTCCTTGTGTTATGTGATGCCAATGCTAAAACAGCTTGGTCAGAAAGCATTGGGCGTTTCTTTGTGGATGGGACCCTGAATGATAATGGTGAGTGATTGCTCAGATTTTGTGCTGCAGTCGGACTCCATGCTTCTGTCATCGATGTCCAACAGAAGAACATACATGCCTGGATTTGGTATTTGAATGATGGATGAACCCACAAAGCACTAGGTCACATTCTCATATGCAGTCAGGGGAGACTCTATTCACCACTATCAGGTAATCAGTGGTGCTGAAGTTGGCAATGCTGATGGCAAGTTGTCTGTGGCCTTGGTGAAGTTGAAGGCAACTCAAACCAAGCCTTCCATTACTCATTTAGATTTACAGAAACTGACTGATGTTGTTTTGACACTGAAACATCAGGCTGAAATCTGCAAATGAACATGATGAACATTGAGGCAGGATGTCTGAGTAGATGGAACACTTTTCAGGACCTTCTGAACCACCACGTCAGAGCTGCAGGTATGTAGCTCTGGGAGAGTGCAAAGTGTCCAGTGACTACCCTCCATATAATGTAGAGGATGGTCCTGTCGAGGAGGTTCGAAGTACAGCCTGTAGGGCCAAGAATGGCTGTGTTGCTGGTATTTGTGGTGTAGCTGGTTGAGCACAGTTAGGATTCTGTTTTAGAATACCTGATACACATTATCAACAAAGAACGGATTTATGAGAAAATATCTGATGACAGGCAACGTGGGATTATGCTTTCATTTTGGAAAGGGAAAGGTGAAGCTCTGGTGTGTTCTACTCACCATGCCATCACTTTGCGTTCCATTCCTAACAAACTATTCATGCTTGTTCTTCTTGAGCATGTTAATTTGTGCCACCTCCAGCATGGCTGGCTGATCAATCAGAGAACAGATTTTTACCATTAGAAAATGACTGAAAAAGCCCAAGAGTTTTTGGTATAGGAAGGATAAGAGGTATATAGCCTTTATTGATTTAAAAGCTGCTCCTGACTCTGTGGATCATTGCTTCCTTTGGTTCTGCCTGCAAGATGCTGGTGTTCCTTGAAAACTCCTTAACCTTCTCATAGATATGCACTGCCAAACTGAGAGCTGTTTGCTTAGGTACTAGGGTGTCCAACTGGTTTGAATGCAACAGCAGCGTCTGTCAGTGGTGCATGGCTGTCCCTGATCTGTCCAATACTGTTATTGGCTGCATGATGGAGGCCATCACTAGCTGCATACTGGGGGTGGTACTGCATGACTTCTGCATAACAAACCCAGAATATGCGGGTGACATGGCTTTACTCGCATTTTCACAAATTAATCTTATCAGTGCACTGAATATATTTACGGAAGAAGCAACTATGCTTGGTCTTCTAGTCAACTGGAAGAAGATCAAACTGATGAAAGTGGTTGGTTGATTATGATGGGTAGGAATAGAGATACAATAGACAAAAAATTGAATTCATCAGCTCATTTGTGTATCTTGGCTCTGTTGTCACCAAGGAGGGAGGTTGCCTTGCTGACAAGAAATATCACATTGGCAAAGCTACGGGTGTTATGCATGCTCTTTGGAAGACTCTGTGGCACCAATGTCACATATCAACTCGGACTAAGATGTGCATCTATCAAGCAACAGTGGCTTCTGTCCACTGTATGACTAAAAATTGGGCCTCCATTGAAACGTCCAGTTGGCACATTTGTGTCTCAACATGAAATAGCAGTGCTGTAAGGCATATGGTGGTTTCATCACGTTATGAATGAGGATGTCAGGTGTTGGACCAGTCAGTATCTAGGGTCTTCCCAAGTGACTCAACATTGGCTCAAGTGGCTTGGCCATCTGCGCTGTATGCTGCAGCCCATACCAGTCTGCCAGCTTTATACATTTAATCCAACAAAAAATGGATGTAAAAGACCTTGTGGATGGATGGCCTTGCTTGCACACACTGGACAGATGTTGTGGCTTCTGACCTCCCTCACATCAACCTTAATATAAATCAGGCTGAAACTTTGGCAGGAGTCTGGCCTGTCTGGAAATGGGTGATACAAAGTGTGCATTCCATGAACAGGAAAATGAATGAATGAATGAATAAATAAATATCTTGAAAGTGAAGACAAGCATCTTATGTTTGATATGATAAGTAAGGGGGAGCCAGTGGAGAGGTGCAAAGAGAGAAGTAACATGGTCTAATTTTTTAGAGAACACTTTTTCCTCCTTTGTATCTTAAATAAACCTAGGTGATATGCATACATTAACTAGAAGTGTCATCTTATTTTTTGTGTGTGTTTGTTTGATGAGTGTCACTACTTTTCCTTTGGTATAGTTTTTCTTTAGCAGCTATTATTATTTATTATTTGTCTTACAGTAATAGCTAGGGGCCTCAACTGAGGTTGGGGACCCACAGGGCTACTAGAGTAAAAGTTAATAAGGAAGCAATCTGATTTTTAATTATTTCACTTTATGGTTTAATAGATTAGGTGGCTACAGTTATTCAAACTTGTGGAAAAACAGTGTCAAGAACAGATAGTTGCCCAGCAAGAGCAATTTCATCATCAAATCCAAGTAAGTGATTATGTGTTCATGCAGTAGCTTTAGGCTGACTGCTTTTTAGCATTTTGATCTATTTTTGTATATTTAGAAAACAACAGAGCACTGTATCATCCACTACTGCTGTATTCTGTGAATACATGTAGGGCCTGATCGTCCTTTCATGTGTGCACATTTAGTCAATGGGAGTTGTGTGTTTGCATGTGAGCGGATGATTGGACCTCTGATATTTAATGTACACATCTGCAGTACCTAATCACCTGGCTATTTAGTCATGTACATTTTTAGAAAGGGAAAAACAAAACAGGTGTTTTGATTCAAATAGTTTTTTTCATAAATATATGTTTTGACCAAATATGCTAAAACTTAGATTTTTATAGATACTGCCATTATATGTAATCAGTTGTAATATATCTTTTTCTAATTTTAAAATATTATTTGCTCTTTATCAGAAAACATAGTCTGACACATGATTGTCTTAGTACAACATTCATTGTAATATTCTATGTGTAAAATTCCATATATCTAACAACTATTTTCCTCTTGACGTGGAGAACCTCCCTTTCTAACAATGAAAAATTATTTAAATGTTAAGATCTCATTTTCAAAAATCAAATTCTCCCTCATCCTTATTTCACAATAAAACCATCCTTGAATCTTTGTGGGCAGAGATGGAGAGAAAAAGACTGAGTTAAAACAGTTAATTTTTAACACAAGTTAATTAAAGCTAATGGGCCTGAACCTGCGAGGTGCAGTACACCTCCTAAGTCTACTGAAATGAGTGGGTTTTGCAAGTGCTCACTATCTCTTGGCATCAGGGCGTGTTTTATTTTTCAGCTTTTTGGACAGAAAGATTTATGTTTTAATATGTTAATTTGTGCTCTGGCTGTTGGTATTCATTTATCATTGACCTGCTGTGGCTTTGTGGCGAAACATTAAGAGATTTGATTCCTGTGCAGAAAACACTTATTAAAGTTTATGGGAGTTATGTTATTGCAGGGAGATCAGTATACTTCATTTCTGGAAAACAGCTGTAGACCCTGATCTTGCAGTGCATGCATGGAGGACCCCTGTGCACATATAGAGCTTCACTGACTTCAGTGAGGGTGCAAGTTACTGTCCTAGTGCAACCCATTGCAAGATCATGGCCATAAGTTCCCACACAGAACTTGACAAAAATGTTCGTTTACTCTTTGGAAGTGTCAATATATTAGCATAGAATTATAAAACAATTTTTAAATGGCATATTGTTTACCAATATACTGAAACAGCCCTTTTGGAGACAATCCAGGCTGAAAACTAAATGTTTAAATTCACATTCTGCTAATTCTAACATCTATATAAGGTGATCCAGTTAGTGTGGATATCACAAGACAAACACAGTAGAGAATTTAAACCTCTGTATTAAAATGAACTGCATGGTATTCACTTAATACCTAAAAGGAATATTTTAAAGCAGAGTTCATAGAAAATAATTTTACAGAAGTACGTTATTCCTATTGTAGTTAAAGCTGAATTTTAGTTTCCACTTCCTTTAAAGCCCTCCCTCTGTTCTCAAGAATTTATAACTTGGATATAAATTTCTTTAAGACCTAAATTTAGCCAGCATGTTCTTTGTCCTGAGACCAATTGTTTGACTGTTTTAAAGTATATGATTAAACAATTTATGATTATGTATTTAGCTGATGCATCACAATAATGCATATTGAATACACACATGCATGTTTTTAAATTTGTAAGTGACTGCTGAGGTAGTCATTCACTGTTTCAAACTAAGGTATTTTTAACACACATTTTACTGTTACGTGTAGCACGCATATTTTTACTTCATGCATGATATGTCTATATACTGAAAAGCCTTAACCAGGCATTAGTTCAAATAAGAGCTGTAATTCTTAACCATTAAAATTAATGTAAGATGCATCAAAATACTAATGAGATTTATGGCACACTTGTATAGTAAAAGCATTTTGTCTATTCATCTTTTTTTTTTTTTTTTTTTTAGCGCATACAGAATGAGATAAGACACTTAGTGAAGTTGCAGAACAGTAATGCTTCATGGGATTCCTGCAACAGCAAAAGTTCTTCTGCCAAACTTGCAAACAGTTTCTCCTTGTTAGAGAGTCAAATGGGGTTGTGTTCTGAAACGTTTGAAGAAAATGAGTTCATTGTCAATCAACTTAAATCTAATGAAGCTGAGAGTCAGCCGAAAGCATTTGCTGAGCATCAAGAGTGTTGTGTAAATAGTATTTCGATGAGCAGTGGGTATGGTACCCTTCCTGCATCAGAACTGAATCCTAGAAAATTTAAAGACATTAAGAAGTGCATGGGCTATACAGAGATTTCAGGAGGACAGGGTGATGCACCAGTGACACAGAATGATTCAGTTGCAGCTAATGTACAAACTAAAAGAGAACTTATACAAAAAACTGAGGAACGTTGCCCATCACTAAAGGATGGTATTTTAGTTTTTCCTGCTGAATTTGTAAACGAGGTTACTGAAGGTCATCGTGGAAAAACAAACTGGTAAGTGGCAAACTTTCCAATTTGTAATTTAGTACAGTGTGGCCCCAATCCTGCAAAGACACACGAGGAACTTAATGCACACAAGTAAACCCATTTAATTTAATGAGACTGACTACTGACTTGTGTAAGTGTGCTGTGCTGCTTGGCATATGGTCAAATTTATTTATCCCAGCTTTTGATGTATGATACATTTCTTGCCTTTTATGATTTTTGAGATCCTGGTCTGTTGATAGGGGAAGACAAATGCAATGGCACATTTCTGATTACAAAATGAGCTAAAAATTTTTTTTCAGTGTTTTCATTTCTAGATTGCAGGTTTCATTTATTTAAGTGTTGAATGTCTGCCTGTATGTGATTAACATGCTGCTATCTTGTGCAATGGCAACCTATTCATAATTCCCTGCGTACATGCATTATAGTATAGGTTGCACCTATCACGAACCACAAAAAACAAAATTTTGTTCTGCTTTTGCTGTACCCAGCAGAATGAAAGTTCAAAGGGTAAGATGAACTTTTCATCATCGATAAACTGAAATGAATGTGAAAATGTTAAAATTAACTTGGCTGCTTGACAGCATATAATAGCATATGTGGCCGAACCTTCCCTTTCAGTGGGGTAGAATTGGGAATGTGTGATATCTGCTCCATATTTATCTCGTGTGTGTGTGTCTCTCTCTCTCCCTCCCTCCTTTCATTGGGATAGATTCTGATAACCTTGTTCATGAGAGTCTTAGTTCCGTAAGTGGTCCCATGGAAGTCAATGAGGCTCCCACATTTACTCCTTAGGAGTAGTACTCTGTATCAGGGTCTCTCTTCCTCCCCCTCTCCATATAACTTTTCTTCGTGTATTTCTGTTGGCATCTCTCCTACTGTTACTGAATCACTTGGGTTGGAAGAGACCTCCTATAGTACGCTATGTGGCTGTGCACCTGCTTAATGCTGTGGTTGAGTCTGTAGTTCCTAAACTAACATTGTTTGATTGCTGTTCAGTCAGTCAAACAAATGACTGCTCTTCATTTGGCTATCTTCTTTTTCACAATCAGGCTGGGTCTACACTGACGGTGGCAAATTCGTCGCCGTCACATCGATTGCTCTGGATCGACTGAGTGGTCTGTATAGACGCGCTCAGTCGATCCAGGAAGTGACACAGGAAAACCACCCTGGTAAGTGGAGTAGTGCGGCATCGAAGGGAGCGCTGTTCCTTTCGAAGCAGCGCAGTATGGACGCCGCACGGAGGAGACGCTGCAAAGTCAATGGGAGATACGCAAGTGATTTACATCACTTTCGTATCTCCTGTCGACTGCTGCCGAATCGCCAAGGTAAGTGTAGACCAGGCCTCAGACTGATAACAGACACTTCACTTAAAGACTTTACTTGTGGAACTAACTAGAATTCCACGATTCTGGTCAATTTCAGCCTGTAGGCAGTGTGTCCCTGTTAAAGTAATTCTGTCAATTAACATAGCACTCATTTGGCTTATTGTAATCTGCTGTGTGGTTTATTTGAATTGAACAGGAAACATGGCGGTTGTCTAAGTATATGTAGTACCTCTGTTATACATAAGTCTTTTGTTGTGATTTGTTAAAATGTTATAGAAAATTTGATTCTAGACTTACGTGGCCGATAACTTTCCATATCAGTGCTTTTGCTGGAAGTCAAAAGACAGAAAATCAGTCAAAAGGCAGAAAATCAAATTGGTATCAGCAAAAACAACGAGAGTCCTGTAGCATCTTAAAGCCCAACAAATAATTTGTTAGTCTTCAGGGTGCTACAGGACTCTTGTTGTGTTTGCTGTATACCTCGAAAGTTGGTATCAGTTGTTTCTCACTCTTTCTCAAGAATGCACATGGACTATGACATTTTGATAACTGTTTTGCATTGAAGGGATTAGCAAGAAATGGATTTCAATTGAAATTATTTTTACATTACTGTAATGAGAATAGCTGTTGTGTGTTTTTTCCCTCCCCATTTGTGTAGTAAATATCTAACATCATGGGCACAAAAACTGAAACAAAACCAGCCAAAAAGAACAAATATGGAAGAAGGGTATATGAACTCCATGCAAGGAAATGATCAAGCAAAGAAATTAACATTTGAGAATGTAAGTGATATACTACTCTTGCCTGGGATGTTTCTATTGGGATGTTGTTGTTATGACCCTGATCCAGCAAAGCACAAACATATGCTTAATTGTAGGCATGTGAATAGTCCCATGACTATTAACTTTCTTAAATTTAAGCACACGTGTAAGTCTTTTGTTGGATCAGGGCTCACTTATCAGATTACGGAATATTTACCTTCAGAGCAATTTGTTTTTATTCCCTGATTTCTATTTTATATTAACTTGTCCCACTGACCTGAGATTCTTTCGTTTGGATTTTACCTATAGATATTGAAAATAATGGCCACCTGTGACAGTGTCCTATAGAAGAAAGTTCAATTAAAGCTTTAACGAGGAATTACTTTATACAATGTGTAATTTTTGTAAATGATCTTGTACTTTGCAAATGTTTGTGTTGTATTACATCCAAAAATATCTCCTTAAAAATATAGGGCCTAATGTGAGGTGAAGTCCTTGGGAATTGAGGGTACTTAGCCTCTCCTTGGAGACACCAATCACCCTGCCAGATTGGGCCCTTAAGCAGCTGGTAGTTTTTATTGGATTTTATCTTTTAGGATAAAAGTCATGGCTGTTGTTCTTTCAATCGTTGGTTGATTCAAGCACAAGGAACTTTTTCTATGCACATATATGGCTCCACTAAAATAAACTGGCCCATGAATCTAATTATAGTATAGGGGCTAAAAACACACAATCAAACCTACTTATAATAGAATTGTGAGACACTGGATTAGATGTTGGAAACCACTTCTGGTAATGTGCATAGTATGGCCCTGATAAATATGCTTTTTTGCTGTAGCTCAAAAGTTATGTTGCCTTTTCTTTTAATATTCTTTGTACTGTCTATGCAAAACGCATTCACTCTTGTATTTCCTTCCATATGTCCTTGAATAAAAGTGCCAGCTGGCTTGACATTTTCAACCTTAAAGGAGCAATATACAGTATAATTTACATGCTAATTTCAGAATTTGGTCAGACATCTAACTATGAAGCTTTAGAACAATGGCAATTGTACTAATTGTCATACAGCCTCTCTCCTTACACCATTTTAAGGAAGAAACTCCTACCCAGCTGTTTAATGACTCCACCTGCCAGAAAGTAGCAGCCATGAGGATTGTTAATCATCTGGCTTTATAGGGCTCTGCCTGTCCTCTTTACTTCTAGTCTCTTTGCTGCTGTGAAACTATTCAGTTGAGACCTCTCAGTTGAGACAGCCTCCTGCGCCCCGGTTTGAAGATGGGCAGCAGCTGACTGCCCACATCCCTGGACCCCAGCTGGCACGGAAGCCTCCTCTGCCCCAGCTCAGATTGGGTGGCAGTCGCCCACCTCCTGGACTGGCAGCCGGGTGGCAGCCGCCTGCAACTTGCCCAGGTGGCAGCTCCCCTCCCTGGCTCAAACCCCAGTGCCCAGAAAACTTGTCACTACTCTAGTTGAGCAGTGAAATTGACAACTGTGACAGCCTCAGATTTTACTAGTTACCCTCTTTTCCTGTGTGTGTCTCTCTCTCTCTCTCTCACCCTCCTTTCCTGTCTCTCTCTCTCTCTCACCCCTTCCTCCTCTCAAATTTATGGCAAAAAATTTGACGTGGCATTTTATATTCCCCAGCATTGGCATGCCACTCAAAGCCATCTAGGCTCAAAGGCCAACATCCTCTCTAGCCCAGGTACGTACATGAGTTGTGTGCCCCTGGTGTAACTGTGGTAACCCTACCCACACTAGATCTGACAGTCATATCACGGCCTTATATACTCAGCCCTTCTTCCAACATATGACTCGCATTAGTCTGTACATATAAAATCCTGTGGAAAATTGAGTGTTGGGGTACTTAAAATTTTCAGAAGTTAGGGGGTGCTTGCTACTTAAAAGTTTGAGAAACACTGCCTTAAGGTTAAGATGATAGACAGTATTTACCTCCTGATTCCTGGTAGGTGGAGTCATAACAGCTGAATGTAAGAAATTCCAGTCTTAGTATGGGGAGAGAGGATAACCCATTTATTGGTAAGTAAGTTGTCTCTCTAATTGCACCTTTTATGGAGCAAAAATTCAGATGAGTATCAAGCTAACAATGGGAGAGTTCTTAATTTTGTGAAATTTCACAAAACAACATTTAATTAAATGTCTTAGCACTTGAACTAAATAATAAAAGTGGGTTTCCAGATGTGGATGGGAGGTTATTTTGTTTTGTTTTTTTCAACAAATACAATATGCTGTGTTTGTTGGCAATAGCTTATTGGATATACATCTTATGGGCCTCAATGTCAATTCAGTTGAATGGATATGAATCATGTCATTAAACTAACCATTTAATTCAGTGTTTAACTAAAAAATAAATGTTTTAATGCAAACTTTTTTGAACAGGTCCATCTTTATTCCTTTTCTGTATTTTTCTGCTTTTTTATAGTCCATAAACCATTTTATTTTCCTTTTGGAATTTTAGACTAATGTTACTGCTGCTGCTTCACCATCTTACGCTTTTTACCTCAGCCAGCCAAATGAGAGTCCAAATTCAGTAGCATCTGAAGCTTCAGGTACAGTTAATTACTAGTTTATTACTAGCCAAGCCTGACATTCCTTTCCTTTCTTTTTTCTTTTGGATTCTCAATATTTAGAACTTGGTGCTGTAACAGTTACCTCTTCTGTTATGTATTTGATCTAAGTTTGTTTCTAGCATTGGCAGGCTGTTAAACCTTTTAAAATCACAATTCTGATTATCATCTTGCTGTTCTCCCACTTCAACCCAGTGATGGCTATGGCAGCCAATATCTCACTAGCAGGCAGAGTTAGGATGTAAATATAAGGTGGTATTTCAAACCCTACTAGGACTAAAATCATTCTGATTAGTAAACATTTTCAAGTATCTATTTAGTCCAGTGATTAAAGGGGGTGTGGAAATTTGGACGCAACACTGCTGTAAGCCTAAAGAATGTTTCCATACTCCTTTCCCAGATATGTGAGCAGACTGTATAGGCCTGTTTTGTCAATCAAACCTAAACAATCAACTCTCATGTTTTGATGAGAATGTATGAAGATCCATTTTAGGAACAAGACCGAGAGCAGAACTACATCTATGCAAATTTACTATATCAGCTTATCACCCACTGAGACAGAAGTGTGAATTTTAAGGCAGCAACTTGGACTCGGGCTGTTTGTCCCATTAGTGCTGGGTCTTCTAATTCTGGAGGACTTCATTAGCCTACTCCAGAGAGCTGATCCAAACCAAAGAGTAGGCAATTCAGAGTTATGTCTAGAGCTAGATCCTCATTCTCATAGCTCCAGTGCTTCAATACATATATGACAATGTACATTAGTGGAGGATATGGTCTCTAAAGCACAAGGAGTAAGCCCAAATATTTTCACTAATTTATTGGTGCTACATTTCTGGAGTGGTATAGTGCAATGCTTATATATTTTTGTTAAAACCTCTTGATGCAAATTGCTAGTACCAAAAATTTGAAGTAAGATGCTTAAATAGACACTAATATTTAATACAATTGCTGCATTGGCTATGAAAATATCAGCTGCATAACAGACTTCCCTATTTTTGTTATGTAGACATGAACTTTAAAATTATGCTATATCTTTTATTTTGTTTCTCAGGACTTACATACTGGAAATTAGATGAAAAGGAAATGTATCACTCTTTGCCTGAAAATTTCAGAAATGAATTTTCGAATATTTTTGCCACAAAAATGTCATCAGATCAGGTACTTTTTTGTACTTGCTTTGAAAATCCTCTAATTGTTCTTTGTTTCCTATTTGACTTTTTTGCATATTGTAAAGGGCAGTCTCTGCAATCTGTCTGCTGTAGGGACCGTCTAATTTCTTTTGTGATCCTGTGGCTGTTGAGGTCAGAAGAAATGTTCAAGCTACCAATAGAAGCCCCTTAGTTTAAAGAGGAGTTAGAGACTGGGTATGTTCCATGAAGCAGCCTGAACTCTTGAACTCTATTCTCTTTTCCCACTCCTAGGACAGTACCTGAGTCTGGTGATATTTTAGGGCTTGTGAACACTGCAGCTGGGTGTGTGCCTCCCAGCCTGGGGAGACAGACATAGGCTACCTCTACTCGAGCTAGCACACACAAAGTAGCAGCATGGATGTTGTGGCATGGGCTAGCCAGCTGAGTACAAGCCTTCCCCTACCACCGCCCGTGTTGCAATGTCCACTCTGCTATTTTTAACGCACTAGCTCAAGCTGAGCTTGCACATGTCTGTCTACCCAGGATGGTAAGTCTGCTCCCAGCTTGTTCCCATCCTAAGACTGCAAGACTCTACTCACCAGGCTTTTGAGAAGGGGTGGGCTGAAAAGGGTGTATGTGAGTAAAGGAGATGAGCAATTCATAATCCTGACAAGCAGGATGGGTGGGGAAGAGATACAATTAATAACAGGTTATTTTGTAAGGTTCATATGTATCTTTTTATTGTATATTTGCCCAGAGATTAGCTGCATACATTTTATACCATACATAGGGGGAGGGAGGAGTTACTTAGAGACACCTCCCAAAAAATTGCATATGAACTTCATTAGTAATTAAAATATCTTTAAATTTGGGGGCCTGAATATCTTGTCACTCCAGTGATGTACAATTTTATATTTTCACTGGTCTTATCTAAGTTTTGGTGCCTAATGGGAAGATAAGGTGGTGAGGCAATTATGAATTAACCATATCAGTCATGCTTCAGATGACCCATTTTCATTTTGATTGAATAGTGGGCTTCCATTGTTTAACCCTGTCAATTACAAAGAGAAGTGCATTTCCCTGTGAAAATATCTTTTTTGCAGTTAACTCCTACTCTCAAATTCTGCTGCTTCTTTATTCACTTGCATTTGATGAACTTCTGTTTCGTGGACTTGTGGGCTGTCACGTGGAGAAATTGTAGTAAAATTGAGGAAAAGGCAGAAGTGTTGCTCTTCAGTCATTCATGACAACATTGCCTCTCCTAAATGTGTAGCCGCTATTGTTTTGAAGGAGAAGCAACCAGAAATAATTGTTGCATTGAAGATAATGAAGTGCTCAATCTTGTAGAGTCTACTGGAAACTAATCTGCCTTTAATGTATATAGCTGGGAACAGTAAAACAACATTATCACCTGTTTTTTATCTTGTTTGAATACTTCAGACATTCAGAGAGAGCGACTTATTGTATACTAAGGATTTATATGTTTAATTGAAAACTCAGTGACTTTACTTGGGTGCATTGAATAAGCCATTCCTAATGTCTCCATTTTTTTAATTCAATTTATTAAATAAAGATTGCTTTAATATCATGGGTGTTTTAATCAGGGAAACAATTAGCAATTTTGTTATTTTTTTAAGTCATCTTCTGGTGATGAGATGAAGCCATCATTGAAGGATATTTATCATAAAAAACAAAGGGAAAACAAGCAGCTGCCAGAATGGAATCTCATTTCTTCCTCCCAGCCAAGTCACCCCCCAGAGGTAACATTTATGTGTATATTAGTGCCTCGTGTTTGAACAGAAACATTTGGCATGTTATGAGATTTCAGATTGGTTGTTCTCTCTCATTTTCCACTCAAAACCAGGTTCTAACTCTTGACACAAAGATAAGATGTAGATTGTGCAGATCTTCATTACATTATCTAACTGTATCAAGCTCCATGATACCTGATTTTCCCTCGTCTTTCTTGAATCAGCAATGAAATAGTTAATAGTTAAAAGCCTATTTAAGAGTCAACCTTGTTAAGTTTTAGAACCAAAATCCTTTGAAATAATTATGGACAGCACACTTTTCTTACAGCTAGTGTTTCAAATTCCCTGCAGACTTGGGAAGATATCACTGTATCTGATTTACATTTGGCTCACATTTTAAAAGTTTTCTTCACAACTACAAGTGCTAGAGACCACTCCCTTTTTAAAATGACAGTCAGGAACACAAGTAGCAGCCACCAAGAAAAAAGTGCCAGCTCACCAACGTGCAGCAAGTTCTACACCTGTTTATTGCTACTAAATAACTGTAGAAATAATAATTTCTATATACTAGATTATCTCTTTCTAATGGATAAAATGATTCTTCATTCATAAAATCCAGTCATAGTTTTAGTATTACAATTATTTATTTCATAGGTCTTAACGCTAGATCCAACACTGCATATGAAACCTGGTGAGAAGACTCTAGGACATTGTTTTGTCAGTACTCTTGGTGAGAAGACTCCTTTTTCTCCAGACTCTATAGCGGATCCCACTTTTTCAAGTCATTCTGACACTGATTCATTTTCACATATAAGTAATATAACTTCACCTCAACTAGGTGGTACTCCAAAATGTACTTCCAGCACTAAAGTTTTACATTTGGACCCCTGGGAAAATCATGGATTCCAAAATGAAACCAAGACTGGCTGTTCTTTTCCCCTGGCATATGCTGAGATGAGTAATGATCTGTTAATCAACACTGAGGATGAAGACAGTTTAACTTTAGCTCCCTCTTCAATCATCCAGTCCCAGTTTCCATGTGCTGATAATAATGTACCAGAATATAATACTTCAGTGACATCTTTCGAAGATCCGGTGATGTTGTCAAAGTAAGCATATTTTGTTTTTGTCTTATGTAAATTGTCCTTTTTTCATAAAAATAATATTTAAAAATACAAAAATCAGCAAATTGGAGGGGGGAAGTTGGACTAGCTCAAAAAAACATTGATAGAATGTCACTTAATGAAGTTTTTCTGGGGTAATACAGATCTGTGCACACCCTCTATGAGGTAACTAATATCCCAGCTTTACAGATGAGGAAAAAATGAGGTTCAGAGAGGTGAAGTGATTTATCCAACACCACACTATAAATTGGGTGTGAGAGCCAGCATTAGAACTCTGTCACCCTATCCCATGCACATCATTAAACAGCTTGCACACGAAGTAACATGACTGCTAACATCTCTATGCCTCTGTCACCATTTATAAAATGGAGACGATAATTATTACTTACCTATTTCAGAGGGTGAATATGAGAATTAAAGTGTGTAAAACATTTCAAAGGGATAAAATGTATATGTATTCTTATTTGTGTCCTCTGCTAAGAGGAGCAAAGAGCCACACTATCCAATGAAAAGCAAATATCCCCTCCCTCCCTCTGTTCAAGCTGTGTCACTTTCTGCAGAGACCAGATATATAAGGTGTACATGGCTTTCCAAAGGGATCATGGCTTGGAGATAACTTGAGTTTTCTTCTGTTTCTTTTTCCTATTTTAATTCAACATGCATATCTTCTGTTGGGCTGTGCAGGGAGAGACAAGAAAAGCCTTGAATTTATTAGCGTGCAGATCTATATAAAAGGACGTCAAACTTGATCCTGCACCATGCAAACCAACTTTTTCCATTGACCTCAACAGGAGTAATAGTCCTGAGGGAGAGAAATTAATGTAGCAATAAATATGGCAATGGCTGTAACATTAGATTGCCAGGGTATGCTAATGTGAACTAGGGTAAGATTTCTATTCTGAAGTGGGAAAAACATTAATTTTTGTTCTTCATTTTAAAATCAGGATTAGGCAGAACTTGAGGGAAAAACATGCCCGACACATAGCTGATCTACGAGCTTATTATGACTCAGAGATCCATAGTTTAAAACAACAACTAGAGGCAAGTCATAAAACTGCTTCTTCTGAAGAGCTGAAGAAAATCAATCAAAATCTTGTTGATAGGTAATACTTGTTTTTGTGACTGTGTGTGTGTGTATTATATATGATTTTCCCAGTTTAAAACAATTAGGGATTTTAAACATGGTTAGAAGTTTATTTCATTCTAATTCTGAAGATTTATGCATGAATAATACTAATATTTAATTTTAAACAAAAATCTGTAGTTAGCTAACACCTCTGTATAGCATGAATATATAACTTGTTGTTGGGCAATGAGCCAGTACTTTTGGGTCCAAAGTTGAAGGCGTGGCTTGGACCTAATAGCCACTGAAATGAACCAAAGGTTTGCCAAAGAATGGCCACTAGGTTGGACCCTGTATTTGTATGTTAGAGATTGCTCTGAGCAATTTGTACCAAAAGTATTTGTGTTTCAGCTTGTGTTCACCAGTTTGATGGTAATCTCCATTTGTCTTGATCATCTTTGTCAAAGCACAAAATAATGTATGGCCAATTTTGAATCTACAGTTTACTTCATAAAAGTTTCTCAGCTGTTTCTGCAAGCTAATGCTCTCTGGCCAATATAACAGCCAGCTATGCTTTTATATATATATAAAAATATGCTCTGTTCAGCACAGTTTGAATGTTTTTCATATTGACACATAGAATCATAGCACTGGAAGGGATTTTGAGAGGTCTTCTAGTCCAGTCCCCTACACTCAAGGCAGGACTAAATATTATCTAGACCACCCTAACAGGTGTTCTAGATAATCTGTTCTTAAAAATGTCCAATGACAAAGATTCCACAACCTCCCTAGGCAATTTATTCTAGTTCTTAACTACCCTGATAGTTAGGAAGTTTTTCCTACTGTCCAATTTAAACCTCCCTTGCTGCAATTTAAGCCCATTGCATCTTGTCCTATCCTCAGAGGCTAATGAAACTAATTTTTATCCCTCCTCCTTATAACAACAATTTTCAAGTATATAAAAGGTTATCGTGTCCCCCCTCAGTCTTCTCTTCTCCAGACTAAACAAATCCAGTTTTTTCAATCTTTCCTCATAGGTCATGTGTTCTAGATGTTTAATCATTTTTGTTGCTGTCCTCTGGATGTTCTCTAATTTGTTCACATTGTTCCTGAAATGTTGTGTCCAGAACTGGACACAATATTCCATCTGAAGCCTAATCAACATGGAGTAAACTGGAAGAATTACTTCTTGTGTCTTGCTTAAAAAACTCCTGCTAATACATCCCAGAATATTTGCTTTTTTTGCAACGATGTTACACTGTTGACGCCTGTTTAGCTTGTGATCCCTAAGGACCCCCAGATTCTTTTCCACAGTACTTCTTCCTAGGCAATCATTTCCCATTTTGTTTGTGGGCAATTGATTGTTCCTTCCTGAGTGAAGTACTTGTTGTTATTGAATTTCATCCTATTTACTTCAGACCATTTCTTCAGTTTGTCCAGATCGTTCTGAATTTTAATCCTATCCTCTAGAGCACTTGCAACACCTCCCATCTAAACCATTGATAAAGATACTGAACAGAACCAGACCCAGAACTGATTTTTGTGGGACCCCACTCAATATGCCCTTCCAGCTTGACTGTTAGCCACTGATAATTACTCTCCGAGAACAGTTTTCTAACCAGTTATGCACCCACCTTATAGTAGCTCCATCTAGGTTGTTGTTTCCCTGGTTTGTTTATGAGACAGATATGAGAGACTGTATCAAAAGCCTTACTAAAGTCAAGATATATCACATCTGCTGCTTCCCCCTATCCATAAGGCTTCTTGCCCTATCAAAAAAAGCTGTCAGGTTGGTGTGACATGATTTGTTCTTGACATTCATGCTGATTGTTACTTATCACCTTATTATCTTTAGGTCTTTGCAAATTGATTGTGTAATTATTTGCTCCTTTATCTTTCGAGGTACTGAAGTTAAGCTTGACTGGTCTGTAATTCCCTGGGGTTTTCCTTATTTCGCTTTTTATAGATTGGCACTATATTTGCCATTTTCTAGTCCTCTGGATCTCTCCCATCTTCCATGACTTTTTGAAGATAATCTGCACTCTGACTCAGGAACACCTAACTACTGTAGGAGGTGGTGTTTGTGATTCAGCAAGTGGCAATATTCCCTCTGAGTCAATATTGAAACAATGACCCAGCATCATATTAGGGAGCACTGACTTTTTGGTGGTTTCTTTGTATAAGACCAAAACTAAGGTAATTTGTGATCATTAAAAATTCTCTGCCCTTTTCATAAGAAATGGGTTGTTAACTCTAGAAACCTGGCTCAATTGTAGCTGATTAATTACATTTTTACCTATTTAAATTCTCACATAGTTTCAATTACATGATAGAGTATTCTTTGCTTCCTGCCCTAATCTGTTTTATAGTGTTAGTATAAAATGTCAGCCATTTGTTCATTTTCAGAGATGTTACTTTTCAGGATAAATGAAATAATTCCTTTGTGTCTATTTTGTTTATCCATTTGTAATGTGCTTTGAAATCTTTTTGGGTAAAAGGTGCTACACATTTGTAAAGTATGTTAATTCAGAAGAAAAAAGGTTTTTTATTTGATAAATTCTTTGTTAATTTTAAAAAAATTATGCCTCTAGGTGTGACCAGTTAGATGCTGCTCTCAATGAAGCTAGTACTCGCATGAGAACCCTTGAAAATAAGAATAATATGCTAGAAATGCAAGTGGTAAGTATATGTTGTGGGTAACCTGGATTAAAGTTGTTTAACTGAGAAAGTAAGAGTGCAACCATTAACTATTAATCTAATCTATATTTTATGTTGCCCTCATCCAATCTACACAATATGAACAGCCAGATCATATTTGTGCAAATATTAAGTTGTTGGCCTTGAGAACCTCTTGATCTACAAAATCCCCATCTTTTGAGTGTCATTGCTACTACACTCCAATGACAGCTCATTATCATGCAAAGAAATTGTACCATCATGTGAGTTCTCTCTGCCATTTTATTCCTACACTCCCTTCCCATTGCCTGATGGACAAGCTGTGCTCTACGGATGTGACCTTCCTTATTCCTTTCTGTTTGGGGTTTGGTTGAGAGCCTTGACCTGTGTACATTTTTTAATTTTATATTTTATAAATAACCGTCACCTCATCTTCCTTCCGATTTTAGTAAGAACTAAAGTTCACTATCAAAATACTGAAGATACGAAGAAGAGAGATTTTTCTTTCTCCAAAAAAAAAAAAAAAAAAGTGAAGGGAGGGAGGCTAACTAATTCCTTCCTTTTCTTATTTTACACATGGGTGGTAAGGCAAATTCCATGTGCAGGGAGACAAAAAGAACTATTCCTTTATCTATATTTACTCTGTTAGGTTGTAAAGGCCTAGTTGGGGCAAAATAGACAAGTCCTCTTTTCATGACACTCACCTTTCCTGGCTAGACCTGGGCCAGTTCTTTCATGGCTGCATAGCAATCTGGTTCCTTGCTAAAGAACAGGAAATATTTTTGCAAGATAGAAATTGGGTGTCTTGTCTTGAATATTTAGTTTTATAGTCCAATGCACTGCACTAAATGAAGGAGCTTAAACTTTTTTCAATTTGCGTCTTATTAAAAATTAACTTCTGCTTTCTATCCTTGTAAGATTTAAGATTATAACTTTAATATTAGAGACAAAATCTGTCATGTAAATATTTTAATTAATCTTGTTTTTGTTTTGTAGACAGATTGGAGAGAACGCTTTTATGCAGTCAGTAATACTTCCAAAGTTTTGCAAGAACGTATTGAAGAAATGCGCACGAGTCATAAAGAGAAGGATAACACTATTAGCCGACTAAGATCTAGGCTTAAGGATCTAGAAGAAGCATTTGAAAAGGCTTACAAACTGTCAGATAATAAAGATGCCAGGTTAAAGGAAGAAAATAAAATGTTTCAAGACGTAAGTGAGAAATTAAGCAATAATGGTTTACTTACAATTGCCATGAACTGCAAAGTCCTAGATACTTTTACCATAGCACTCAATTTACTGCAGCAAAATCTGTCTTAAGGGACCAGCCAAGGGACCAGGAAAATTCAGTCCTGTAGGAGATGGCAGTTAAATAAAAGTTGAACAAGATTATATTAGAAATGTAATGGATATCGTGAAGTAGTTGTTTAAGACACCAAATCGTCTACTTAAATTGGTCATTAGTGCAGATTTCATTGTATTTTGTTACAATTGTACATACTAAAAGAAAAGAATATTTATAGTATAGCTCATCTTGGAATTTTATTACTTTTTAAACTAGTCGTTCACTTTACTGGCATTATAGAGAAATAAGTATTATTTATATCCTTCAAGTCCAGGTGGCTAGGTGTTGTTTTGCAACAGCAGGGAGACAGATCTTTAAAGACTCTGCCTACTCAGTTTCTTTTCTGTCTCCAGAAGTTAAATAGTTGTGCTAGCTTAGTTTACCTTACCATCTGTGTGTCTGTTAAACTGACATTTTCTGAACTAATTTTAGAACAAGTTTCTCATTGCCTTTTTTTAATTCACTGGGGATGAGTTGAAGTTCTGTATTGTAACTCTTTGTGGATTGTTCAGATTTTCTGTCTTACTTTAGACTAAATTAAGAGAGCCTTGCTCTCTGGCTTCTCATTATTACTTCATATTAAAATTAGTTTGTCTTTACAGAATGGATGTTAGCAGTGAGAAGCTATTGGATGCTTTAGCTCCCTTTTTCAGATGGGATTCTCAAAAGTGCTCTGTGTTGGCCAGAATCTTTCCTTTTAAAATCTTTGGGAAATTTGTTGACTTCAATGGGAGCAAAGCAAAGCCAGCATTGAGCACCTTTGGTGGGGGAGTTATTTTTGTTTTCTTTTCCTTTTCTGCCATTTTTCTGATTATTTTCTTGCCATCTTTTAATGAAGTTTTTATATTTTGTATTTTTAATAACATGCTAAAGCACACAAGGATTATTAGATAAGTCAACAAACTGCCAACATTATTCGTGCAAACAAAAAAGCGTGCCAGAATTTTAGAAACAAAGCCTTCTAAGGAAATTCTGACTTTCTCTACTTACCCAGTATTGTATGCTCTTAAACATATGTCCCAAATATTTAAAAGCATGTTGTAGAGTTGGAAGAAAAAAGTGGATTTAAAACCAAAACAGCTGTCAGCAATAAAAAGGACTTATTCCTGAACAGAAACAACTATATTGATCAATAAACATGAATTCATTAAGAACCACTCCCCAAAATAATTTCTTTATACTGTTCAATCATACTCTCCTAGAGTGAAAGACACCTCTCAACCTTAAAGCCTCAGCTCAGCAAAGCACTTAAGCATATGCTGCATCTGGATCTAAGGGCTTAAATATGTCTTAAATAGTGTACCTTGTCTTGCAAATGTCCTGCTCAGTGATGATTTTTCACCCATTATGAATAAGGAGATCCATAATAAATACTTTTCATATATTGTTGGCTCAGATCTTGCAAATTATTCTCCAACGCTGTATCTGTGCATAGCCCCACTGACGTTAATTCAGCTCCACAGGTAGGCGGAGGGCTCTCTGTTCAAAAAAGTTTGCAGGATGGCGGGTTTTAATCAGAAAAGTGCTCTATGAAAATGATTTGGGTCCACATCCTATAAACTCTGACGCCCACGGTTAATCTCATAGGCCTTCAGGATCTGGCCCACAATTGTTTCCATATTAAATTAATTCAGTTTACATTGAAATTATTTTTAACTTTTATACAAACTTAAGACAGTTTGAATGCCCAGACTTAAATATTACATTATCTGTGTTGCAAATACTCCAGGGGACTATGTATATTAAGAAAAGCTATTTCCATTGGATTTTTAGGGGGGGAGGTGTAAATTTTCAATTGATTGTAAAGTTTCATAAAACAAACATTTTTACAAACCTTAAAGTTTATGCATAACTGATTTGGCAGTATGTCTTCAGCTTTTTGCCTCCCATAAACTATTCATCAGTTTGAATAAATTTTACGTTTAAATCTTAATGGTCAAGATGGTCCCTTATCCTGTGTGTTGAAACAGAGTGTAAGGGGGTATAAGGTGTCTCCTTACTTCTATGTGCTCTTGCTCGGGCCCAGCATTGGAAAGAAAGCAACCTCCATGCAACTGCTACTTTCTCTTCGCTCCTGTGCAGGTGGACTGGTGCAGACAACCAAGTAACGGATGGCTCATCTCTCCAGTGTATCAGCTGCTTCACACTGGCACGGAGGGTGAAATAGTCTGTTACTGACATCAGTCAACTGTAAACTGGTGTGCTAAACCACTGGAGCAAGAGGGGAGTCAAGGAGAGAAGTGTAATTCTCTAAGTCACAAATTCCCTCCTGTGTCTGCATCTTAAATGTACAATTAGAAATACACATTCTAGACTAGTGTAAGGGAGCAATATGCTATAATTCTTATTTTGCTTGTAGCTAATTGGCTTAAATTTCATTTCTTTAATTGGACTTTTGCTTTATGTCAATAACTTTAAAAGCAATTAAAATGCATATTAAATTACAAGATTTTAGTTTTCCATTATGTTTTAATTTTACTACTTGCAATTTTTTTCTTTTAGCTTCTGGGAGAATATGAATCGCTTGGTAAAGAACATGAAAGAGTAAAGGTAAATAGCATTGGTTACTTTTTTTTTAAAAAGATTTTTGAGTAAAAATCTGTGTTGCGTGGATTTAATGTATATGTTTTTAAAGGAGTGATAGTACTGGAATTTCCAGATACCCAACTACAAGTGGGAGGATAATATTTGAATCGAGGGAATTAATGGCAGGGAAAATTTTGCAAGGCCACAGTGTAGGTCCCAATTTTGTCACCATGAGACTAAAATTCTGAAAATGCCACAGAAATATGTATTAATTGAATATTTATGTATTTAAAAAAGGATTACAGAAATGAATCCATGCATAGTTTAACTAATGACTTCATAGTGTGTATGGAGTGTCATAGAAGGAGGGAGAGCATGGAGTTTAGAGTACATCAGATGAAGAAGGAAAACTTATTGTTTGTATATTCATAGGTATCAAGGATATTGCAAAGTCAAATTGAAGTCTAAGGATTTTGTTTTAACATCACTCCCTTTCAGATAGAAAGGTGATGCACATTTTCAAGATAGATGAAGTTACTAATTTTTTCCCTTGTACATTTTCTGCACTTGCTACTTTTTTGTTTGTGTATTTTATAGGATACATTGAATGCAACTGAAAATAAATTGCTTGATGCAACCACCCAGATTTCTGATTTGAAAAGGTAAAATGTGAAACCATCTGAGTACTTTCTTAAGAAAGTGAATCTCGGTTATAGTGCATTTAGCATTTAATCCTTGATAATGAAAGTTATTGAATGTCTTTAGAGCCAGTTGCAATTTGTAAAAATTAAGCCATTTTGTACAGATACTGGATTATTTTATGTTACATTTCACAGTTAAGAGCTTGGAATGTATTGATTGCATCTCCTCTTCTGTTGTCACTCAGTTCAGCCAGTTCACTGCTCATGTTTTTATGCCACAGTTCTCTCCTCAAAAGCCCTTATTTTCGGCAAACCAGTCCTTGTTCTGCTTTTCAAGAATGTGGATGCTGACAGGAATTTGCTGTTCAACATTATGGCTCCTAGGCATGAATAAAGAACAGGAAGGTGTTCCACGTATAGATCAGGAATAATACCTCCTATGGCTGTCCCTCTAGCTAAACAGAGCATTCAGGGAGGCCCATAGAGGCAGGGGAAGTGGGACTTTACTCTAGAAAAGGTCTAATATAGGCCTGACAGGATCTCTTTGAGCTGATTTCTCTTGCTATATGACTCACTGTGTTTCTCTTATGTGGGTATCTGTTATCTCTTCCGGCCCCATGTTTACATGGGCATCTGGAGTCCAGCAGTTCATAAGTCAGAAAGACCAGGAGAGTAGGGGAAATTACAATTTTTATGTACTTTTTTTTTTCCCCACAGTGTTACTCTTAGGATGGTCACCAGTTTCATCTCCTAGTCAATTCTAGACTTCATTGTTACCAAGCCATTAAGCTTCCATTGCTTTGTCTAAAGCCAGTAAAGTCAAAGAGGGAGAATTTGGGACCATTTTGGATGTTGTCATGGCTCTTATGTATTTGTATAATTCACAGGTTTTTAGGAAGCCAGAATCCTTATTTAATTTGTTCTGGGTCCAAAAATGAAAATGGAAGAAGGCCTTCTGCTTAGGCTTTGAATTTGCTCCTCTATCAAGAAGGCATACATTATTAAGCGTTTTAGAGTTTTCAGAAAGGGCCTAGTGACATCCCAAGCTGAAATGGTGTCCACCAGTCTAAAAGAAATTTACTGGTCTGTTACCTGACATCTGCCTACAATTTGGTTAGGCATCATGAAGATTAAGGTGTCCTTGCTGTATTTGTACGCTGGATTCTGAAAGCAGGAGTCAAGGGCAGTTCATTCTAGTATTCCTCTTGCTCTGTCTGTTTCTCTCTGGTTCTGTGTACTGCTGGGGCATAAGCCATTCCAGATTGGGTGAACCTTAATGGAAAAGGTTATTTTTTGTTTTCCTATCTTAAAGCTATAGTTCTGTGATGGGATCTGTACACTTTTCAAGATTATATGAGATGAATCACAGTCGCCTGCTTACAATGTGAGAGCCGTGCCTTAGCCCACTAGGAGAGAGCCTCCCCAGCTACTGGCTGTTGGCAGCACAAGCATTCTGCACTGGGCTATACAAGCCCCTCTCTCCCAATGCAGACTAGCAGACTTACACACCCCACATTGATATACTTGTGTGCCCAATTCTTTATCATCTGGACACCCACAGTATACAGTGATCCACTGTCTCCATGGAAGCAGGGCACCTCACTTCACCATTTCCCTTAGCACAAAGCACTTAGACATGTCGACAGTAAAACCAAACTGAATTTTATTTAACAGAGTTTGTGATAGAGATTCAAATATAAGGGTTTGGAAACTTAAGGTTACAAGTAAAAGAAAAACATATACAAAATCATATACTTACTAACAAGTTACTTTCCTGTCTAATAAAGTATTTCTCACCCAATGGTCAGTTCTTGCAGCATTTGTTGAGTTCAGAAAGCTAGTATCTATCTTTAATGAGACACCATCCCACTGGTAGAATATCTCCACTGTAATGGAACAAATCTTGTGCCCTTTTCCCAGGGGATTCCCTTATTCAGAAATTTTTTTCTGGGGTTCATTTGAGTTTGTTCATTGTTCCCAGTGTTGATTGAGGTAGCCCCGAGGCCCACCTCACCTCAGGTGACAAGTTCAGCAGTTTTGAAACGTAAAATGTAGAATATTAGTTATCTTTTAAATTATTTCCCTTACAAACATCTCCCAGTAACCATGACAATCAGCTAATTCTTAGCTTTCAGCAGAGACCACACACAACCGCTTTGGTGAAATATTGAGAAGTTGGTTGGACGCAGGTAACATACCTGCCTGGGTATGTGTGTGTCACGGTTCCCCCAGTCTAGAAGTCCACAAGGTTTTGGATTTTACACTTTAACTCTGATTGCAGATTTAATAGAATTCTTGCTAAGGGTTGATTAATTGAAGGTGTGGGCCATTCTTTGTGGGGAGGAGAGAGTGTTATGATGTGAAAAGTCTGAACAGCAGACTGGGTGAATTATTGGAGTGACATGTGAGGTGAGGAGCCGCCCATAAAAGGGGAGCCCTTTACAGAAATCTTTTCAAAGAGGAAAACAGATTTTTTTTTTCTTGGTGAAGCTAATTTTAAAAAATAGTCAGACTTCATTCAGATGGAACCCATGTAATCTCATTAGTATTCTTTAATCTTTTTTTTCACTTGGATGGAATTATTCCACAGCAATGTATTTTTCTTGCCCTCTATCTGTATTGTTTGATTTATGATTTGGCAGCTCTTGGAATCTTATTCAGTGAAGTATCTTTACATACAGGTTATGCTTCTTTCACCTAAAGTCCGCCAAGGACATGTATTAAAAAAATCCCTATGTTTTAATACTGTGTAAGATCTAATAACACTATCTTAAACATCTTTTAAGCTTCCTTGTAATATGTCTTCATTACTTCTGCATTAGAACAATTTCAAAACTCGAAGGTCAGATCAAGCAGGTAGAATATGAAAATATGTTGAAACTCCGTCATATTACTGAACATCATTTAAGAACATCTCATGCCAAGTAAGTGAACATTCTGTCATGTGAAAAAATAGGTGATGTTTTATTGAGCAGTTTATCTTTATCTATTTTAGCTAAAAATGGTAAAGAGGGTATCTGACAGTAGACTGTAGCAGCTGAAAGACAGGTTACATAATTCAGACACATTATATGCCAGGAAACAATTAGAAGAAATTAAAAAAAATGGGCATCCATTTTTGCAAGCCTTCCCAGTAAATCCTTATTCCATGTAAGAGATTTACTGGGATTACTTCAATGGGATTACTAAAATTACAGTTTACCCTTACTCATAAGGGTACATGGTAGGGAGTGTAAGATCTGATCCTGCAATTGGACTGTACAGGCTCCATGTTATTGTACCTTTATGACTTTGAATCAGAACGGTGTATATGACTTTTTAATTTAAAAAAAAGATTTTTATGTTGTTCAGATTTGTGTGGAAATTAGTGTAAATTTTGCTAGAAGAGGGGCAAAACTAGGGCGTTCTTGCTTTGTTCATTTATATCAAGAAGGTCTGAAAACTTTCACCTTCATATAAAAAGTTTTTTAAATAATAGAAATATTAGATCATGACTTTCTGTTTGCTTCAATGTAATACTTTTTAATTGGTGCAGTGGTGTGCACTGCTTGTTAATCTAATGCCTATGGTTTGGGAATGTCCGTTTGTATGTACGTTCTGATATAGATGTACTAATGTCATCTTGAACAGCAGTATTTTCTTGGATCTCAACTTTTTATTCAGGGACTTAAACAATGCATCTATTAATAACTTAGAGGGACAATTTCTGTTAAGGACTAGTTTAATAGCTAGAAAATGGGGATTCCTAAAAAATGGAAAGACTTAAACATTATGAGACAGATTTGCCCTGACTCTGGTATAGGGAAGAGGTGCAATTTGTAGAAGCCAATGTAGAACTGGGGATGAAATCAGGCCTGATAAACTGATAGCAAATTTAGAGAGAGCATCATTCAATTTAAATCAACAGGATAGATTTAACGAAATATAATTATGGTTCTTGATATTGTATGGATGACACTTTGTTTTTTCTAATTTTCATGTACTTTTTAGTGAATCTGTGTGTAAAATCACTTTTTTTTTTTGTATTTCTAATCTAATTTTTCAATTGAAAATAGTTGACTGCCTGTTTATTCATCACTCCTCTGTATTATCAATTATGCTCTTTCTTTTTAAGAAAACTATAAGATAAGACAAAAGAGAAATAAGAGTTGGAGGCTTTAAACCAATAGAGTCACCTTATGTACAATTATGTCTTAGTTTTGCAAAATTTGTTCAGAATCTTTCAGGAGAGAGCACCTTGGTATCTGGTGTTTGAAGTCAGAAAAACAAGTGTTTCTGTACAAAAGTACAGATCTGTTGAGTATTGTCTTCTAAGAAATACATTACAAATAATTGCTGAAATTTGAGGGAGTATGTCCTTCTAATTAACAAACTCATTTTAAAAAAGTACTCATTTCCCCAAATGTTTACACATTTGTAATTTCATGTTGGAATGTAAGATGCCTACTCTGTGTGGCTAACACAAATGCTATTTGTTTTTTTAATTTTAAAAACAAAACTTGGAGCCTTTCATAATCCTGAAGCTTTTCATTCCACTAGCAAGCTGACAACTTCTGATGTAAACAGACGGAAGTGGTTGATACCAGGAGCAGAGTATTCAATCTTTACAGGCCAACCTTTAGAAAATCCAGAGAGCACTAGGGATAATAGACTGGAGGAAACCTACATTCCTTCTAGGTAAGACAGCTTCCTGTAATCACCACCCTCCACTCTGGGGGAGGGGAGAATCAGAACTGTTGTGTGTCAAGAAATACCTATGCAATTTCTGATTTTAGAAATAATTTTCTCTTAAAATTGACTTCTTGAATCTTGTGCTTGTATTTATTTACTGAATTTTAAAGGATTTATCCATTGCCCAAAGTGCTGTGCATGTTGTGGGTGTGTGTGTGTGTGTGTGTGTTTTGTTTGTTTTTTTTAATTAAAGAACCCACTAATCTAATGTGAAACGTGTAGGGACTTCCCTAGCTCTCAAAGGTTTTTGACCCTTGAAGAGACCTAATAGGTAAGTTTTGTTCACTGTGCAACTGCCACTGCCTTTATGCCCTCTGAAGTTTCACTTCAGTTCCTTTCTGTCTTTGGTCAGCAACGGAGTTTCCTGTGAGAATTGAACTGGCATAGTTGGTTGCAGCTCTGCTGGTCTTGCAGAACTCAGTTTTGACGAGGACGTCACTCTGTCTTTTTAGTAGTTTGCCTTGCTCTTTGTATGTTCCTCACTCTCTGTTGGAATATATTTGGTGTTAAGGTTTTACAGAGTTGATGTTCAGTGCCTGAAAAGCTCTAGCTTACCAAACTTCACTCATTTCCACTATTGCTCAGATTTGGTGGCTCAGATCACCTTGTAACCAACATTTAGAATTTATGGGTTTCTGGATGATATAAAGAACTTTATAAGAATTTCCAGTTTGATTTTTGTACAGTGACAAGATAGTTTTCACCAACACACTGTAAAGTATTAAATTCCTTTCTATCTGATTGTAACTCTCAGTTGACATTTGGATAACTTACCCACAGTATGAAATCTTAGTTCCTCATATGTTGCTTTCATATATTATTTAAGGCACCATTCTCCTCCAGAAAAGGATCCTTCACAAGAAGACCCTTCAATAAATGTAATGGCAAAAAAAGAAAAGGAGGCACCAGACACACCAATCATGAAAGCTTTTAAAGAACTTGAAGAAGGAAAAGCATTTAAAAGTTGGGGCACACAGACTGAAAAAGAAGACACTTCAGCTAGTAAATTTATTTATATTCTTGAATTTGTCTTGACTTTCATCCTTCAAATCACATGTTTTTTTTCTTTGTTTCCAAGAATTAGAATTAGTCTAAGTCACGTGACGGTAAAAATAGTTAATAGCTTTGCAAAGAGCCTTTGTGAATCCTAATGCAATGCGCTGTACTTTGCCGTAAAAAACCTGAAATAATAAAGCTAAATAAGTCCTTGTTTAAAGTAGCACTAATGCAACAGTTTCTCTATGGCATCATACTAGTCCATCTAGTTGAGTGCGCTTTCTCTGGTGGAAATTTATATACACTGAGTATTACCAAAGTTTCTGCTGTCTTTGAACCCACATTTGTTTTTTGCAGTGTAACATGAGAACGTTGGCATGAAAGCTGGCATGGACTATATGACTGAGCAGAGTTAATCCCTTTCTCTATGCTGCTGGAGCTCCACATGCTCAGTACCTCTTCATATGAGGCCTTTCTGATTTAGGAGCCTAAATTCAGGCACCTAAATTTGAAAACTTTGAACCTGTTCTAAGTCCTGTCCTCTCTTTCTCTCAAGATTCTTGTGCTGCCCTGCTTTCTGTCTCCTGTTTCTGTTAAGCTTGTGCTATTTTTTCACTTGCTCAGACTTGTCCTGTTCCACTTCACTTAATTCTTCTCTTCCATACCTGTGCTGCAAAATAACCTGACCTCCGAAGAGAGGCTAACATCTTACTTCAATGAATGTCAGACATTGCTCAATTTCTAGTGAGGACAGGACTTAAGCCTGCGTAGCTGGTTAATATAACACAAACATACTAACGTGAAACAGCTGAGATAGAATAAGTACAGGTTTGTGTACAGTCAGTTATGTGTGCAATATAAAATAAATGTACATTTTTAATTTTTTTTATGTTTGTTTTGTTACAGAAACATCAAATCGACGTCAAACTGTTGGATTTGATGAAAGTACTTTCAGTGCCAATCGGTCCCCAGAAAAATGTAAAGATCAACAAAGACCAAAAAGATACAGCTCACCTAGTGGGCAGAGGTCATCATCTCTCCCACCTTCAAACAGGAAGGCAAACACTCCAAGTAAGCATTTTTGTGTACAGGTTTGTTGTGTCGCTTCAGAATGCAATATATTTATATAATGCAGGGTCGTATCACAAACCTTATTTTCTTACTGAAGGTATGAAATTTAAAAGTTAAGGTTCTCACACTTTAACATAGATTTTCTCAAAAAAGTATTGCATACATGAGTTACAGGCTATATGAAAGCTGCAACCTTACTATCATTGGTCAGTGTGTGACACGTACTTTTTATATGATTTGAACGGACAATACTTCATGGAGAACGTTGAAAATTGTTCTTGAAGACTTGGGATCCACCAGCTGGATCAATTTGTATTAAGAAAAGCTCTTTCCATAGGAAAAATTTTAAGTACTTAAATGTTTTCTCCTTTGCAGCAAGAAGAGAGATAATGCTGGCACCAGTGTCAGTGACATACAGCCCAAAGCGATCTCCAAGAGAGAACCTGTCTCCAGGATTTAGCCACTTGCTTGGCAAAAACGAAAACACAATGACAAGGTACACATTTTTCAATATTAATTTTGGAGTGGGACTTGTTTTCTGATAGTAGCTGCACAATGTAGGGGCTTGATCCAGCATACCCATACTCTTGTGAATAGTCCTTACTCATTCCAGTAGTCTTATTATAGTTTATGTGAAATACTCATATGAGAGAGGCCTGGTCACTTTAATAAGGGTGTGTTTGCATGACTGAGTCATATATCTGATGTCAAGTTTTGCCTTTTGAAATACAGCGAGAATAACCTTGGATTTCCCTCCAGTTAGCATTCACCAAGGTGACATGTCAGATATATTATATTTGGTGGAATAATACTGACAGGGCAAAGGCTGTATAGGCATTGTCCTATGTCAGCACAGTAAATCTGGGTCAGTATGAAGAGATGCAAATGATGGCTTTAAAAAAAAAAAAGGAGGGGGGGAGAAGAAACAGGGTCCTCTCTGAGGGTGCCTGAGGCAAACCACACTGTGTGGGCTCCTGCCCGCCTCCCGCCCAGTCTGGTGCGCAGCCAGGAAGCAGGTTGCAGCTGCCTGCCTGGTCCTGGCATGAAGCTGGGACCCTAACAGCAGCTGCCCACCTCTCAGTAAATCCGGCGCAGGGCCTCCCAAAGCGTGGGGGTCTGGGGCGGTTTCCCTGGTTCACCCTAACCTAGGGATGGCTCTGAGCAGTACTCTTTTTCACCCATCCATAGAAACTTTTGTGTGTAAACTAAACTTACTTCTGAAACAAGTAAGTTCTTTGTTTAATATGCTGGATATTCTGGTTGGCAGAGTTTCGCAGAGCTGTAGAGCCAGCATTCTGAATCTGGAGGTGGGGTATAAGGCATGCATGCATAAGGAGGAGGAAAAGGAAAGTTCAGTATCACTCTTAAGTGTAACATTAAAGTGCTCTCAAGAATGGGAGTCCAGCCTCTCCCTTTAGAAAGAAGGAGGTTGCATGATTCAAGGCCCTTGATATATGGAGACAAGAACCTGAGGGTGGATCTGTAATTTGGTGAATCCAGAGGGATCACATTTTCCACTAAAGAGGCAATTGCTTTTAATATATAGAAGTATAAAAAGATAGGAAATATTTCCCGGTAGGTATTTCTAACGTGTAGTTGTGTCTCCTCTCCCCATCATTCTGTAGATTCAGTGTACTTCTAGATGATTTGGAAACTGCTCCTACATCTACCTTACAACACAGCAATCCAAGAAAAAGACTCCAGTTTCTTTCACTGGATGATATGGAAGGTAATTTGTCAAAATGGGCAGAATTATGATGATTTTTAAAATTGTATTACATTTTCTTTTCATCCTCCTAAAGGAAATTCTTTTTCTCCATGTAGCTTCCACCAACTAGTTAAGAGGAATCATGACAGTTTTCTAATAAAGCTCAATCTTTTATTTTACAGTAAATAAATGCTATAGTAATATTGTCTGTAGCAATAGAGAATTACCATTAATACAGTAAATATTTAATTTTTATACACACGTGCACACAAACAATAGAATAACAAAAATAATTCAACTGAAAAATAAAATAAAAGGAAATACATTTTCTAATTTCTGATTTAGTTAAGCAATGTATATGTTACTAGGAACCATGTCATGGTGTGTGTATTCAGTCTCCTTAATTAAAGGTTCTATTACTAAATGTTGCTTACAAATAGTGAAGAGTAATTATAATAAAGCTAGTTAACTCAATTTTTTTAAATAGTTAGATAAAACCTTATTCTTTAAGCACATTTGTATTAAAATACTGAATGTATTAAATATATTTCATATTACATTTTAAATCTAATGTTTAACATTGTCATGTTGTTGTTTTATTTCTTTAACTAGAATATAAAGAGCAGTCTGACGCTACTGTGAAATATTTTTCATTACCTATGTTAGATATTCTTGTTTAAGATTGTAGTAAATTATTTTGTTGTAAGTCTGTGATCACTAAGGTCTGCAGTCATCAACAGAAACTAATCAATGTTACATAACTTATTCCAAAGTTTAGCTTCATCTTGGGAGAATCCTTATGATATCATGAGGCATAATTAAATAAATGAGCAAGTTTGTAGTGAAAACCTCAAGTGTGAATGTTCATGCCTTTGTCAGTTTGTGTCCTTCAGAATCACAGTGATTCATTGCTTTTCCTATGGAGGGTGTGTGTGTGTGTGTGAAAATAAAATATTTTATGGAGAATTACAAAAAATAAACAGCACTTTCATCTTTTCATAGCAAGGCAGCTTTCAGGTAAAGGCATTGACAGCTGTGTTAAACACAGTTCTTGCAGTGAATCTTTGCAAACTGGAATGAAGAAAGGAACTGCAGGGTCCAGCTGGGAAGAGAGGAATATGCCACAGAAAAATGAACAAAGTATACCTGCACCAGCACCTTATGACACTGATTTCAAATATACATCAAGAACCAAGACATTGGCTGAAACTGAGAGACTTTTTGATGAACTCACACAAGAAAAGAAACAGGTAAAACCATTTTTCTTCTAAATTTGTGAATAAATGTACTTGTATGACAGAGAGGCTAGTGACACAGCACTCTAGCAGCACTATGCCTGGCTCAAACCAATGCAAAGTTCCCAGTGTTGTTTTGACAATGCATCTTCTTCCTTGCATACTAAACTTCTGATATTGCAGTGCTTTGACTCTTCTGAGCAAAATTATATTCTGCAATTGAGATTCAGGCAAATGGAGATAGAGGGTCTGAGATGAATTTATTTTACAAGACAAGATTTAAGCTCAGCTTTTCAAAGATGACAGGTTTGTGCAGTAAACCATTCTAGCACCAAATTAGAGGGCTTTCTTGTTCAAAGGGATATTTGTGAGGGTGGGCAAGAGTATATATAATTATATATTATGGGATATATTATATAGTTACAGGACAGAGGAAGTTATTATGTGAGCAGCTGCATTGCACATATATCTCTAACCTGTCCCTGACTTTCTTGCAGATTAAAGATTAGGCAGGTTTATACTGGCTCTTGAAGATGTAATAACTTACAGCTTCAGTATTTTGTGTGTTACTAGATTGAGGCTGCATTGAGTCGAATACCTTGTACTGGGGGAAGAATGACCTTACAAGCAAGATTAAACCAGGTGAAGACACTTATTTCTGTGTATCTGTGACTTTTTTTCTCACTCTCCCAGTACTGGAATCTCAAACTGTATTCTCTGTTTTGCTACAAAATAAGGTATGGTTTAGTGCAGCGGTTCTCAACCTGTGGGTTGCGACCCCGGCGGGGGTCAAACGACCAAAACACAGGGGTCGCCTAAAGCCATCGGAAAATACATATTTCCGATGGCTTTAGCCGCTGAGAAGTCGCGCTACCATCTGTAGCAGCGCTATTCAGCTGGAACGCACACTGTTATGGATGCGCGTTCCAAACTGAATGCCTGCGCGCATGTGCAGACGTGATTGCATCATCCGTCCAGGGCCTAAGGGGCAGGGGAAGCGGGGGGAACGCTCCACAGTCCATAGCAGCGCATTACGTGTGTCCGGCGCTTGCTGACGTCATCAGTGGGCGGACGCAGCAAGCGCCGGAGGACAGAAGCCTAGGAGGCGGAGAGCCAAGAGGCGGAGAGCCAAGAGAGCCTGCGAGACAGCCTGCTTTTGTGATTAATCACTATGTTTAAATTATGTTTGATTTGTAGCAATGAGAATACATAATGCATATCAGGTATTTACATTCCGAATCATAACTGTAGCAAAATTACAGTTTTGAAGTAGCCACCAAAATTATTTTTTGGTTTGGGGTCACCGCAATATGAGGAACTGTATTGCGGGGTCACGGCATTAGAAAGGTTGAGAACCACTGGTTTAGTGGATTGTGACAGGAGCTTTTCCATACCAATCTTCACTGCCCCTGAATCTGTTTGAATCTTTAGCTTTTATGGAAGGTATTTACCGGTCATAGTAAAGTCTTAGAACCAAATTAAGAAATGATAGGGTATAAATCAGATTCACAGTTAGACTCACTTAGATTTACTGAATTGTAAAGGTGTTGTAAGTTTTTTTTTTTTTTTCATTTGTGGACACCTAAAAATTTTCAAATGGAGGTGTGGACCCCTTTGGAAATTTTAGACATAGTCTGCAGGACATAGTCCCCACGGACCACAGGTTGAAAACCACTGAGTTAGACTCTATCTACACCACAAATGAAGGTATGGGTGGTATCTTAGGTATGCATACACATGCATCTTTAATCTGGCTAGCACAGCGAACAAAAGAAATGAAGATGTGGCAGCACAGGCTTCAGTGCAGGCTAGCTTCCTGAAGACAAGTCCATCAGGTACCTTCAGTACATACTCAGGTAGACAAGTGTCCTGATGCTAGTTGAAAGTTGTTCATGTATCAGAAAAGACACTAGTAGAAAATAGGGACAGCACTTACATATTAATTTTAGAAGTACCATTGCTTTAAACTGTATGGTATTGAATGTATTATCTTTTTCAAATATTTCCTTTAGGAAGCCTTGGAAGATCGCTTGGAAAGGATTAATAGAGATTTGGGCTCAATCCGTATGACACTGAAAAGATTCCATGTTTTACATACCTCTGCAAATCTTTGAGACTTGTATCTATTAAATTCAGATATGCTTTTGTTTGCACTAATGTATAATTATGCACTCAGCAAATGCAGATTGTTTTGTACTTTTGTAAACCTGCAATAGTAGTTTTTACAACCATGTTATCCTTTACACACAGCAATATTTTGTACATCAAACAGCCACATATATTTAAACATATTTTCTTACACTTGGGAAATCGATCTATTAATCGTGTATTTTTTTTAAAAAGTGAATTATTTTTAAATAGCGTATAAGAATTCAGTTTATTATAATAAGGAAGTAAACTAAGGCAGCTTGCTAGCTGCACAAAATCATGTTCTAATCGTTTTGCAGTTCACTTGGCTCACCATTTTTATAGAGATTAGTATCCTACATTGTAAATAATAGGTCATATGACATTTTGAACTTTTATATGATGCAGAAAGCAACACACAACTTCTGTGGTGAATATTATTACAAGCATATGGTAAACACCTTTTATTTAAAATACTGTAGCTTGGTTTTTAATTTGTTGTGACACATTTTAAATAAATACATATCTGCAAACTGGAATTCTGTTTAAATATCAATCTATATAAATGCATAGTTTATAGTTACCGATTTTTTTTTCAAAATTGTATTTCTTGTGTGATGGGGTGAAAATATCACAAAGCCACATGAATTAAAAATGATTTCTTTAGTGTTAAGCGATTGCTATCGTTTCCTTGGGACACCATCATTGATGAATGATAAAGCAAGTATCTCAACCCCTGACAATTAGTGTGAAGACTTACTAATTCATTTAGAATCTGTTGGAAATATTCTATTGCATGCCATTTGGGCTTGTCCTCACAAATATCTGTGTTGGTAAAGAATTATCTATAGGACCTTGTGGAGTATTTTCAACACTCAACCTCCTGGTAACTTGAAAACCCTTTTTCAGATCACTTTGGGAAGATACAAAGTGCTACAGCACTATAAGCATGGTTTCTGATGATCTTTCTCTCACACACACCCAGAGGAGGATTGCGCACAATGAAGGGATGTATAATGACTTTTAGAAAATAATACTTGACACACAAATGCATTCTGTACTATGCGTCAGGAAGTACATTGCATATGAATGAAAGAAATTGAGTTGTGTTTTTACTTTGGCCTTTAGGTTTGTATATAATTTATCACTCTAGTTTGAGATTTTGCTTCAGTGGGTTTGTACAAATGCTTTCTTTATACGTTTTTAGCAACTAGAAGCCAATACTTGCATTGTGTCTGGGTGCCTGCAGATTGTGATGTTTTTTGCTAGTTTGATTGCCATTGGCCTATGTTAGATCATTTTTAGCACTGTTTTGCTATCTCTCAACAGCTTTAGTGCCTAAAGTTTGGACACAATGGATCACAGTGAGTACCAGCACACATCCCCTCTCACCAGTGAGTTATCTTGCTTCCTATGACACTCCAACACCTGGGAAATCTAACCACAGGTTTTTTAATATGCCAGACACTAACCATCATGCTGCCCCAATTCCAATCGGAGTTATGATCACGCATTAAAAAATAAAATCTGCCTTTTACACTTACAAATTTTGTCATGGTGAATAATATGTATTTGTTCGGTGGCACATTGCTGAATTACTTGCACAAGCTAACATTAGGGAACTAGGT
Source organism: Mesoclemmys tuberculata (assembly GCA_007922155.1). Taxonomy (NCBI): domain Eukaryota; kingdom Metazoa; phylum Chordata; order Testudines; family Chelidae; genus Mesoclemmys; species Mesoclemmys tuberculata. Next base: position 9,857,484 of record ML675640.1, read on the forward strand.
TTTAAAGTATTCAGTGAGGAAACTTTCCTAATTGCCCCTGCACACAGGCACTCCAAAAACATATTTACTGCAAACTTAGCTTTGCCAATGGAAGATATAGAAGGGGACTGGAAATGTAAATGAGGGGGAGCTCAGGAGCTGGAACTTTCTCCCTCTGATCTAATGTAGAGTACGACTATAATCTTAGCATTTTATATTCTGATTTGTGTTTTGCATTCAAAATACTTAAGAGACTTAACAATCGCAGCCTCCAAACAGCTGCAATGCTACTCGCCAGGAATGGTATTGCCATGATTTTGAATGATCACAATGTGCTTGCTAATGCCTTCAAATGTATAATTCAGCCTGGAGGGTTTCTCCCAATGAGTACATTATTGGATAAGTTTGCACTTGGGAATTAAGACAGGCCTTCAGTCTTCACATTTCTTAAGTGCTTTTTCTTGTGTACAAATCTGTTCTCTTTGCTCAGTTATCAGAAGAACCAATTTTCCTTGGATAATTGATTATACCTACTGGTTTCCAATTTCAGCTGTTCCATTACCTCTTCACTACCATTCATTTTAGACCTAAATTTACCTCTATCCTACCCTCTTTGGTGCTGTTCCCTTTTTATTACCGTCATTTGTTGATATCAGGAAAGAAGAATCATTAAAGTGAGTTTATATGATTTCTGTCTGAAAGTAACCTTGCATTAGCTCAGGCTTTCTGAGCTATTTCTGTTTGTGTCCATTCTGCTGGAAAAAATTCCTAGGCTTTTGGTCCACCATCTCTTTTAAAGTATCCCTGATTTTTGGGTCCCCTGCTTAAGACACCTCAGGCCTCATTTTCAGAAGTGCTGAGAACCTGCATCTCCAAATTAAGTCAGTGAGACATCTGGATGGTCAGCGCTTCTGAAAATCAGGCCCAGGGTGTCTTAAGCCATGTACTAAGAAATAGCCACTGATTTTGGGTGTATCTACTTTTGAAACCTTTGTCATTGTGGCTAACAGTGCTGAAATGTGTCCATATGATGTCCCTTTAAGTTACATTTTAAATGTACAATTTTAAAATGGCTTTCCTTTAACACAGATGTAAATTTCATTCTGTGCTGAGGGCCAAATGATATTTTCAACTGGCTGGAACATATTTATGCTGTTTCCAAGTATGATCTTAGTGGTTTTTCCTTTGCAATTCCTCCCATTCCTATGGCACTTCTATGTATCACAGGGATGGGAATTAACTAGGAATCACCATTTTCCAATGTCAGTCTTTTAATTTAGTTTTCTCAAAGATAGCTCTTCATGTAAATCTCTTGCATTGCTGAAGCTTGCTTTAATTTGTTGCCCAATTTACAGCATAATGATGAAGTGAAGAGAGGGCCAGATCAGTTAGGTAATCTCCAGATCAACTGATTGGTATTCTGACAAGTATAGTTAAGGAGGATTATTCTCTGAACTAAATCACTGAGATGTGACAAAGAAACAAAATGCAGGATAACAGTTCAGTTATAAAACAGCAGCAGATGAGCTCATTGGAGGTGAGTTTTGCAGGAATGGGTTTTACTGTGGAGATGAAGGGCAATGGACAGGAGTTAGGAGATTATGGGTGTGTAGGAGGCAAATTTTGGGAAAAGGTGAAAGGAGCAGTAAAGAGGGGATTGGAATGTGGTAGGGCCTGAAAAGTGGATGATATGAGGGCAGTAGGGAGATACATGTAAGGTTTTGAAGGTGGGGACAAGGACCTTTTATTACTATTGCTGCAGTAAAGAAAGGTCAATGTGCAGATAGTGCAATTCTCTGGAGAAGGCTAGTGAGTTTCCATTAGGAATTCATTATATGTCTTGTAGTTCTGCCAATTGTTTGTTGACAGTGTTTATAATTGTGTGATATAAGTAATCATGATATAATTTAAATAATCAATGACAATAACTAATGACGTCATTATCTAAAATACGTAAGGAATCTGGTTACTTCTCAGTCTTCAAAGCAATGTTGGTCACTATTTTTCTCGCTTTTATCCAGTCTTGTTAGTGAGCAAAGATGTGTACTCAGTTTTGCTCTAGTTTTGCTGTGTATCTCAAAATCAACCACAGTGTTGAAATTGTAACAGGGCTGGGATGCTCATAATTTAAAGGAGAGAGCTCCAGGTTAAATGAAAATTCAGATTAAATGAAAATGTATTAGCCTTAATTCTGGGCACTGAGCTCCATCCCTGGCATGTGATGCAAAGAAAATGTAAAAGAGAAATTGGTAAGGGAGAGCTAATAGGATGTGGCTTATCAGTTGCTTGTAATTATTTCAAGTTAACTTTAAACAGACTTGTTATCAAGATGGAAATTAATGTGCAAATGATATAGACTAAGCATCGTCAAGCCAGCCTGAAAACACTGATTTGTGAAATGCCAGCAACGAAGCCACACAAAGTGGATGTAGATGCAGACCCAGATAATTAACACATTGCATTATATTTATTGAGGGGTAATGCAACGAATGATAAAAAGAGGATTGGCCCAGGAAGTGATAGAACATTTTGAGACAGGGCTTAGTGAAGACCTATCTGCATTCTTTGAGCTTGTGATACTAACAGGTGTCTTGCACCCATACGCTGCAGTCATTTGAGGAGTTTTGCAAGTATTTGTTCTGCTAGTGGTTGCAAGGCATGAGCTGAAGTTTTTCAGGTGAGCCTAGCTGACCTAGTTTCTTTTCAGTGTGGAGGGGGTGCTCCGAGCTCTGCAGCTGCTTCCCCTACATCCAGCCCTTAATGTACTCAGTCTTGTATTTGGCTATGGCTATAAAGCTATTGATCCCAGTAAGGGCCCTAGCAGTAGCTCTATGGGAAAGTTGTTCCCTAAGCCCCTGAATAACCTGGCATTAACAGCGAGGTGCTGTGTACAGATGTGCCCCCAGCAACAGGCCGGCTGTGTGTACGCTGTGCAAGACACGCTTCAGTTTATGGCGTGGCGAGTTTAGGAGAGGTGGGATCTATGCCAGACTCTACCACTAACTCGCTGTGGCCCCTGGGGATGTCAGTTGTTGCCTGCTTGGTGCTGTTATGAGAATGTTGGTTCTCTGCTCTGGTCAATGACACAGCTAAAAAACACAGAAAATGGCCTTGCTTGAAACAAGTTTCCCCTCACACTGCCTCAGGCTCCCTATGTGAGAAATGGGGGGCCGGGTGCTGGCCTTTGTAAAGCAGGGGCCAGCGAGCCAGGCCGCGTGTGCTCGGAGGGTATGTTTAGTCCTTGGGCAAGCCTTCATCCCCTGGGGCTGCGGCCAGGAGCGGAGGCCCAGGGGCCAGCTAGGTGGAAGGGGGAGATTTCCCTGCCTCTCCCCCCGCTGTAAAGCACCAGTCAGCTGGTGCTGGGCTTCTCTCCCCAGCCCCTGGCGGCCGCGGCGGGCGGGAGAGAGCTCGGCGAGGGGGGCAGCTCCCAGGTTGCCCCTGCCTCGCGGGAGCCGCCGCGCGCCTGTTTCCCGGCGCGGCCTGCAGGGGGCGCCGCCCGCCCGCCTCGCGCGGCGCTGGCGCTGGCGGGCCGGCGAGTGAGGGAATGCCTGCGAGCCGGGGAAGGAAGCGGCCGCGCTCTGCTGCAGTGGGCACGGCTCGCGCTGGGAGCGGAGCTGCCCGCCGGCTCCCTGTCACGGCCGAGGGGCCTGGGTGCGAGGCGGGCGCCCCGCGAGCCGCCGCCAGCGCCCTGCCCGGCAGCCGAGGGATTGCGGCGGCGGCGGCGGCTCCCCCCGCCCAGCAGCGCGGAGGAGCTCGGCGGCCGCCGCTGCCCTGCCCGCCCCCGCCGGGGATTATGCGAGAGGGGAGCGGGGCAGGTCGGCAGCCCGCTCCCGCTAGCCCAGGACCGCGGCGGCGGGGCCGCAGCCGGTGCGTGAGTGCGCGGGGCGGGGGGCCCGGCTGGAGGGGCCTAGGCCGCTGGAGCCGGCGGGGGCGGCTGCTGGGGGGGGGCCGGGCCCGGCCGCCGCCTGAGGTGAACTCGGAGAGGGGCGGGTGGCGCAGGCGCCAGGTGGGCCCCGGGCGGGTCCCCGGGGGCTCTGGGCCGCAGCCCCTCGCCTGGGCAGCGGGGGGTGGTGCGGGGGGCCCGGGTCTCAAACCCCCGTTAACTCCCTTCCAGGCGCCCCGCGTGGGACCTGCGGGAGCGACTTTCCGCGGATGTCGGGGGGGGGGGCCGCTGCTCGGTGCTAGGGAGAAGGGCGCGGGGAGCCGGGCTTTCTCTTCGCGGGGTTCTTGGCACACGGGCGCTTCTAGCCTGGCGGCGGAGCCTTGTTCTCTGCGCTGGCGCGACAGCCTTTTCTGACACGGGTTTCTCCTGGCGCTCTGGTTAGCAGCGCGGGAGCGGGTGCTGGTAATGCACCGTAAGAGCAGGCTGTGACCGTAATGCAAGTCACTTGCTGTTTTCTAGCAATACTTCGCTGGACTCGGCTGTGTTTTTTAACCCCCCCTCTCCCCGCCCTCGTGACAAACGGGGTGTTTGTGCTAGCAAAAGTTTTCTAAATAAATGAAGCTGCGTGGTAGAAAAGACAGACTGTATTTACAGCAAATGTAAGCGCTGCAGCAATAACGCTATGGTACCACGGATTGATTGTTATGCAGGAAACATGAACTGTTCATGATCTAGTTAAAAATTATTCATAAATATCCTAAAATGTGTCCCCCCTTGTTTGCTGGCTGCTTGTGCAGTGTGGCTTTCCTGTTCATTCTAGGCTCTAATTTCAATATGATGTCTGAGGAGATTTTTGTGTTTGACAATATGAGGTATAGCAGGTATACCTGTCTCTTGTTTCAAATGAGCAAATGGAACATTTTAGGTAGTTCATGCACTTGATGTGTATGAAATATCGCCGGGCAGGGATACCATCCTGATAGACTTTCAGGCTCATATCACTTTAATGCTAAAATTTATTATAAGCATGTGATTTATTTGCCTTTGACCATAATCTTAAACTTGTGGCTTGGAGATTAGGTGGTTTGTTTTTTTTGTAAGTGAATTTAGCCCTAGCAAACGTGTCCGATTTGACATCCCTGCCTTCACTCTGCTCATCCCCAGAGCAGGTACAGCACAGGCTCTGGTTGCACAAACTTCCCTCAAACTGTCCTGTGACACTTGTCAACTCTGTCCTGGCTGAGTTGCTTCTAGGGGTGGAAGGGCAGATCTGTCAGTGCCATTTCCATCTTGACATCTCTGCTGACGGTCCCCAGTCAGTGGCGACTTTAATGATGAGGGCACTTTTCTATCTGAAATGGAGGTGACACCACCAGCTAGATTCACATAATCTATAAAAGAGTCACCAGAGAGAATCATAGAAATGTAGGACTGGGAGGACCTCAGTACGTCTTGTCCAGTCCCCTGCACTGATGAAGGACTAAGTATTATCTAGATATTCCTGACAAGAATTCGTCTAACCTGTTCTTAAAAACCTCCAATGACAAAGATTCCACAACCTCTGTAGGTGGTTTGTTCCAGTGCTTAACTACCCTTGCGGTTGGGAAGTTTTTCCTAATGTCTAACCTAAATCTCCCTTGCTGCCATTAAAGCAGCTTTGTCCCAAGCCATTCCCTCTGCCAGGGGAGTGGTAAATAACTTGGGAAATCTGCAGTCTGACATGGCTTCCTGCTCTGGGAAAGGAGGTAGAAGGGATATGATTCTTTGGTTACTTGGCTGCTGGAGCATCTACATGGAGAGAGAGGGAAAGCTGCTCCATGGTACGCTTTGCAAAGGATCTGTAAAGAGAGATGCTTGCTCCTCCGCCATCCCTCTGCAAGGACTATGAGGGCTGAACTTGCAGTATTCCCTGACAGCCAGAGAGAGCTTTTGACTGGGTTCGGGGACTGCGTGTCTGTCCTTCCCATGGAGAGCCCATGGCACTGCAATTATCTGGCAGACTCAATAACGATACTTTATAGAATGCTTTTCATCCATTGCTCACAAAGAAGGCTAAGGCATTACTATCCATAGTTAATAGATGGGGAAACAGGAGAACTGACTTGCTCAAGATTGCACCACACATCCGTGGCAGAACCAGGAATAGAGCCCGAGTCTCCTAGTTCACTGCCCTGTCCAGAGGCCCATGCTGCCTCCTGAAGATGGGCTGATTTTTTTTTTCATTCTACTTTGCTCTATTCATGACTTTTAAATGTAAACTTTATAAATATATAATGGCTTAATTAAAAAAAAAAGATCCAACTCTGTAGATTCCATTACAAGGGTCTCAGTTTTGCAATACAGTGCGATAAAATGTAGGCCCTCTGCCTGCAAAAACTGATGCACGTGCTCAACTCCAAGTATGTGAGTAGTCCCATTGAAGTCAGTGGAACTGTGCAGTCTTTGTAAGCACAGTGGCTTAGTAATTAACATGCGCTGACTTGATTTCATATTTAATAATGTGGACTCATGAAACGCCTCATCCCTTTATTGCTTGATTAACCCCCTTTTCCTCCCCCAATCCTTGATCCTCTGGAATATTTTATCATGTTTATTTCTGGCATGTTTGTTTTGTGCTCCAGAGTAATAAAAGACGATTGATTGTAGCACAAAATACAACAGTAGCTTCTTACTGATTTTTCCATCCTTCAATAGTAGGCTGCTGCTTATGGGAGTGCATCATTCTGTCCTTTTGCAGACCTCATGCCTGATGTGTTCAATTGATCTGTCTATTTATATATATATATATATATATATATATACACACACACACACACATGGTTCAATTGATCTGGCAATTGATAGGGCTTGTTATTTTAATGGTTATTTTAATGGTTATTTCATGGACTTCCAGAGTTGCTGGATAGCTGAAAAGCGACAGCATGAAATACAAAATAAAGAATAGCTAAGCATGACAGAAGAATGACCACAGACCTGTCCCCTCTTGCTGTTCTGCATTGCACTGCTTCTTTATGAGAGCATTGCTGTATTCTGAACATGACAGCATCTCAAAGAAGAAAGAGCGAGATGTGAGTAAATCACTGAGGCTTAAGGGTAAAAAATATGGCTTGTTATGTGTCTTGCCTTTGATAGAGCAGAGTCCTTTTAGGCTGTTAGTTTTAATTAATTATATTTAAATTTCCATAACTAACTTTTAATTAAAGCATGGTTGATACCAGTTTAATGAATGTACGTGTGCTAAGCCATTTGCATGAACAAAAATGGTTTTTAATTTCCTTACTATTCCCTTTATGGCCCTTAGAAGCTTTTTGTGACCATTTAAACAGCATACAGTAGCAGCTATTCATCTTTTTAATATAATTTTTTTGCATCTGTGTTCGAGAAACAAGAATTATGTAAATAAACAAGTACTTGGTATCTTTAAAAATATTTTTACATTAACTTGGAACATGAAAAGGGGTAAATTATGTCTAGGTGTGTGTGTATGAGAAAATGTTGCCTAATTTAGAACCTGATCCAAAACCAGTTGAGGTTAATGGGAGCCTTTTTGTTGATTTCAGTAGGCTTTGGATCAGTTGTTGGGCCCCAGTTCAGCAAAACATTTATTTATTTGCTTAAGTCTCATGAAGCCAGTGGAATTTAAGCATATGCTTAAGGGTTTTGCAGAGTAGGGATGGATTGTCCAGTCTTAATTCATTCCAATCCTAAATCTCCTTTTACTTACAGTAACTTTTGCACTAGTGTCATTCAAATGACTTCAGTAGTTAATCCTGGGGTTCACACATGGGTTAGTGAGAGTAGAATGAAGACCATAGAGATTGATGTTTGGATTATGGTTAATTTAATGGGCATCTTTCACCAAAACAATAATTTCTGGTACAATATCCATTTTATTTGGATTTGCTTTGGACAGCATATTTGAATGGCTTCAGTGTTGTGCATCGAACAGCCCAAACGTTTATTATGATTTGCCATCTGGTATGTGGGAGTTGTATGCGATTGCTAATTTTAGTTAACAACGGCCAATTTAAAAAGACTTTGTTTTAGGCTGTTGAGAAATGCTAGCAAGTTGCAAGTGAAAGCAGGATTTTTTGGTGTTTTAATTATTTTATTGATTTGCCTTTTTAATTTGAAATCTGTATTGCTTCTGAGACCTTTTCTATAATATAACATCACACCTTCCAGGAAAGCTAATTTTTTAAAAGGCTCATTCAGCTGGCCCACAACAGGGTTTTTTTTTTGTTTCTGTTTTTTACTGGAGTCTGTAAAGTCCATCTGCCCTATTTATTGTGACATCTACATAATCTTATAGATAGTTAGCCACATTATATATTTTAAGAAACTGCTGAATGAGGGCCTGATTCAAGAATTGCAGAGTTAAATGTTACTTTTTATAGTATAGAATAGTAGCTACTGTTTAATTTTTTCTGTATCTAGCATGACTCATTACTGTGAATTTGAGAGAAAACAGTGATTTGTTCTAGGATCAGTACATTCCACTGGGAAATATTTCTTAACCTATCACTTTTCCTTTAATCTTTCCCCTCCTTTATAAGGGTCTACTATGTTTGTGAAGAAGGATTAATCCCCCTTCTCTTTACGTTTTCTATCAGAATGCATTTTTTTTATTTTAATTGTCTTATATTAGCCAATTTCTCTAATTTGTGAAAACTTTTCCTCTTCTAATTAATTTTGAAGCTGATTTGTATAGCAAAGGAGAGCAGTCAGTGTTTCTATTAAAACAAAAATTAGTGAAAAACACTGTTTTTCAGGCACAGATTTCAGGTTTTGTAAACAAACAAGTGTTTTGCAAATCCCAATATGAATAGAAATGTAGTTATGAATCTGAGGGGGATTGGGGTGGAGAGAATCAAATAAAACCTGCATGAGTTTATAACTTTTCCTGGTTAATGTTGGAAATCCAAGTACAACAGCTTTGTACTAGAGTAGGAGAACCTGAAATTGAAATTTGCTATAAACCCAAAGTGTATCTGATTAGTCCACTTTGAGTGTCTAGGTTGAGTATGGTGCCAAATGTAAACAAACAACATAAATATGAACAATACATTTAGAAATGTATACTTAGTCTCAGCCTTGTTCTGTTCCCTTTAAAATCAATGGGAGTTTTACCCAATAAGGATGTTAAGTCAATGCAAAGAGCTCCTAAAAATTTTACTTCTAAAATATCAATAACATGGGCAAGGAAATTAATACTTGTAACTATCTGAACAGTGGCTCTTCTGTAAGTTGCACTGAGGGAACTGGGAAAATGCACAAGGGCTTCTCATGGATGATCCAGGCTTCTGGTGGATCACCTAAGATCTACAGGTGTCTGGAGTCAAATCTTTCCGTTTCGCAGGGGACAAAGGGTCACAGGGTTAAGTGGTTTGTAGCCAGTGATGATATCCCAAATTTCCAATAACCAGTTCTATAAAGGCAGGTGATATTTAAGAACCTATTCTGAATAGGTTCTTAAACATCATGCATGCAGCACCCAACACTTTGCACCCCAACAACCCAGCTCCCAGAACTTCAGGGCACCCTCCGCCATGAAATTGACCCTCCTTGGTCAATTTCGGCGGCAGGGAGGATGGTGGCACAGACTCCCGCACTCAAACTGACCCTCCTTGGTCAATTTCAGCAGCAGAGCTGGGGCATACTCTCCGCTGTGAAATTGACAAAGCAAAGTCAATTTCGGCGGAGGAGAGGGAGACTTGGCATCTGCGCTGTCATATTCTAAACCCCTCCAGCGCCCCGCTAAAAAACGGTTCGCTGCCTTCATTTTATTTTAAGAACCGGTTCGCAACCCGCCAGGCCCCTGCAGAGCGCGACAGGGGAAGACGCTAACAACCGGTTCGCTAAATTTTTTTAATTTTAAGAACCGGTTCGAACCGGTTGCATATCATCACTGTTTGTAGCCCTTGTGATTACCCTTTGCACAGTAACTGTTTGCCCAGGGAGGATGATGGAAGGATTCTTGGGGTGACAGGATAAATAGTGAAGGACTGTGAGAAAAAGGGAACTGAGCTTGCAAGCTCCATGAATGAAAAGTAGAAAGAATCCAGTAAACTTAGAGCTAAAACAGTCCCCAGTGAACACTTGGGGATACGTGAGGAAATCCATGCAGGAAGATATTTCCCATTTTGAATGAAGACCTATTTTAGGGATGAGCTTCATTGTATGGAGAAGAGCAATAAGCAAGCTAGTTATCTGTAGATCTTCATAAACAAAGGAGAGCAGGGAGGGATGCTGTATAACTATAATAGCTGGCATTGCTGGTGTATGGTGCCTTTTCATCGAAGCATCCTGAGAAATATGATCAACGTTGACTAACCACTCTGGTGCACAAACACCCCTTTAAGTTCAGAACAGGATGCGTAAGTGTCACTTCACCAGCTGCTGACTTGCAGCTGCCTCCTGGGAGAGGCATGTCAGGTGTATACCGAGGCCAGGTGTACAGCAACAAAACAGTTGAGGACAGCAAGTGAAGAAGAATATTTTAGCCAGTAAGACTATGGATAGAATATAATTGTTTGTGCTGGAGTATGGCCAGCAGGCCAGGGCTATCTGTACTCTTGCAAAAGAGCCGTGGGATCTTTTAATGACCATGTGTCGTTAGGACTTCAATTTCTGCATCTCTTCCCAACTCAGTTGCAGCTCCAGGGTTCCAAATTAACTGCTTCTGGATTGTATTCCAGCTTTGAAGCAGCAGCCAAAATATTTTGCTCAGTTGGGTTCAACGAGGCTATAAGATCAGGACTCTTCAATCTTGCGGACAGTGAGATGTCCAGCAATGAGAAAAATGTAAGGAGTCAGGTATCCTGGATAGATTTGGAAGAGTTGCATAGATTCCATTTTGTCTTGCTTGGTGTTTAGACAGCTGTGCTCAGTAAGTGCCATGAGAGTACTAACAGGAGACTTTACAATTCTTATTTCCACAAGGAAGGAACAACACTTAGGCAGTTTGGAGAGATACCTTGAATAAGATAAGCAATGATGATTCACCACTTACTGTTCCCCCACCAGAGTGACTTAGCAGCTTTGCTCCCTATCTGAGACCACTGTACATCAGATTCCTGCTTGGAGTGAAATTTTTTAGCCGATTTATAAGCCTGGTGACCAGCAGGTAGAGGGAAAAGGGCAGAGAATTGGCTAATGCCCCAAGTGGTGTGCTGTAGCAATCTAAAGAGGCACGTCCCAGCATTCTTGTACTGTCTGGAGCCGTTATAAAAGACAATAGTGAATTAATGGTTTAAAGTTTTTAATTTGTCATGGTTAGTGCACCTAATTTCATAGATAGGAAAGCTGACTATAATTTGTTTGGATTGCTGGTGCTTACATAACTAATCCTTAGCTACAGGACACTAGTTCAAGCAAATTATCTGGCTTAACCCATACAACAGTATCTTCAAAAGGCATTCTCTTCCAGCAATGTAATGCCCTGTTTAGACATATGTAACAGCACCTGCATAGGGCCTTGACATACCTTAGTATTTCACTGTCGAGAGCCACTAGAAAGGCCTCGTTATCCCAAAATGTATAGGTAGAGTCAGGTCCTTGCAAGACTTTAAACTTTGGATGTATCATAAGGATTCAATTCTATTAAGTGCTTTAAAAGGATATGGGAGGATTGCAGGTTTTTATAGTACAGCTGTGGGTAACTACTGTTCAGCTTATTCAGTGTGTCTTGAATTGGTTAGTTATCAGGAATCTGGTTTAGGGTTCAGTGAGTCACTCTTCTATCTACGAATTTTTGTGTTAAAGTCAATAAGTTAGGACTCCTTGGGATAGCTGGCAGGGCTCTGGCCATCTCCTAAGAGGTAAAGAATAGTGCTGTGCCCATGTATGTAAGTTTACACTCAGGGTCCACTCCTGCTTCCAACAAAGTCATTAGAAGTTTGGAATTAATAGATGATGATTTTTCTTTTTTGCCTTCTGTCACAGAAAGGCATGAAACAGGGAGAATTTCTCTTGTGATTTTTTGTTTTTAGATCAATAGCTCTGGGTAATCTAAGAGGCCTCTTTTTAGAGGAAAGGAACAATGTAGAATGATTTTTCTCTATGTGGGCGGTTTAGTTATCTTAATGTTACTCTTCTTTCTCCTCCCCCTTTTCTTTGAAGGAAATAGAGCATGGTTTTATATTTATCATGTCAAATGAAATTGAAATCCAAATATTTACGTCTCTTTGCTGTATCTCAGGTTGAAAACCAATTGTAGGCGTTTCCAAGCTGTTTAATTTTCCCTTTCACCGCGTAGGTTGTTCCCCTTGTGTGATGGAGATATGGATCCTCATTTTCTTTTCAATATTTCCCAATCATACGCTGCTGCTGGAAACACTTCCCTCTGAAAGCCTCTGAACCAGGCATCATGCTCTGGTGTTCTAGCCTGAACGGACCCAGACTTTGCTGCTTGCCCCGTCTTTAGTAGCAAATATAGTGAATGAAAGTCTAAGAAGCCGGGGGGGAGGCGGGGAGGTGTTCATGTCTAAATAATTATGGAATACCTCTGAAAACCATTTAAAATGCTGTGGGGAAAAAAACAGAGGGTTTATCTCTCCGTAGATAACCCTTCCCTCTTCTGTAACGCCCTTCATCTGACTGTTTCAAAGCTCTTTACCTAAGCGGTTGAAGTATCATGAGCTCCATTTTATAGATCTTTACACCGAAGCAAAGGAGTGTGAAGTCATTTGTCCAGCGTCAAACAGTGAGTCAGTGGAAGAGCCAGGGAAAGAACCCAGGTGTCCTGTCTCCCAGGCCAGTGCCCTATCTTTGTGTTCACAGGAATTCTCATGAATGTTCCCATGTAACCGAGGTTGAGACGCTGAGGAGTTCTGGCAGGTCACTCATTTGGGCCCCAATCCTGTGCATTGCATACTCCCACCAAAACACATGATCTGGACAGAAGCACAGTAGGCACCGTGGTGTGTGGGTTTTCGTGTGTGTTTGTGTTTTAAATGCTGCATTTGTGAAGATTGTCTGAAGACAGTATTTGAGTTTACTGCTGTTTTTCCCTGTACTTGGATTATGAAATACTGCAGCAAATTTAATTATCACAGAAGGTAAATACTTGTTTTGTTTTTAATTGCATTCACCATAAAGTAACACTTTGAAGAATGGTTCCCAAATAGGCATTTAGCATGGATACAATGTGTCCTGTCTGTTTTGTGAACACAGAATGACTCTTAAAGCTCACTATCTCTTGCGTAAACTCTCCTAAATGGACTTTTCAATGACAGAATTTATTTAACACCAACAACTGTCAGATAGAAATGCATATTAGGCCAGCCTAATTGAAGCATTAACCTGTTTTCTGCAGCTCCTGTGTAATAAGCCACTGTATTAGCCTCACGTGTATTTTGTCAGTTTGTTTGTTTAGCGTAACAGGATGAGTTTTTGACACTCTGCGTGCTTTGCTAGCTCTGTTTGACAGGCTACTTATCATTATGTGACTATCTAGCTATTAATTGAACAAGGGTACTGGAAATGTATCATCACTGCTTGGAGGGGGAAAAGCTTGTGATGGTAAAACCTTTGTGTTCCATCTAGCTATGATCCATCAATGGCTATTTATTAAATGCCCATCAATAGCTATTGGCGGGGATGCAAAACCATGCTCTGAAGTGTCCCTACCCTCTGTTTGCCAGAAGCTGGGAATGGGCGACAGAGGATGGATCACTTGATGATTACCCGTTCTGTTCATTCCCTCTAAAACACCTGGCATTGGCCACTGTCGGAAGACAGGATACTGGGCTAGATGGACCATTGGTCTGACCCAGTATGGCTGTTCTTTTCTTAAATTAGGGACTGATGTTTAAAAGTGCTGATTATTCTTGCAAATCTGTAAGAAAAACTGCTCAAAATGTTTTACTCTCATACCTTGTTTCCAGTTCGGAGTTAAGTGCCATACATAGTGGACGTCACCCCAGAGATGCACTAGTTTTGTTACATGCTTCTCCTTTCCCTTGACCCTGGGAAAGCCTCTTCTGTAGGAGTGTCAAAAGGTTTAGGTTTCATGGATGGTGAGGGCATTTCCCTCTTCCTCCACCCCCATGGAGATTCTCTTGCATAAAATAATGTTGACAATACCAGTATCATCTTATGCTGCGTGATGTGATACACCCTGGTGGGGAGTTTCTGGCAGCTGCCAGTGGGGAGTCCATGGGAAGTGCCATAGAACTGAGTAGAAGCACTGGGCCCCTACAGCTAGCCTGCATTCAGCATGGATGTCAGAATGCCTGCAAGGTAAAGTTTCTTGTGGAATCAGCTTCCGTCTTCTGGTTTCTCTGCACTAGGGGATGACACTGTTTTTGAAATAGACTACTACATATCAAGACATGTGCTTACCTCTTTGGCAGAAATGGCATGCCGTCTCCTCCCCCAAGTCGTGGTGAGGCCAAGTCCCGCCTTCTGTTACAACCCTGCAATCCTGTTGATTTCAGTAGGGCTGCAGACATGTGCCCGAAAGCAGAATGTGCCCCATATAAGCACTGGAGTTGTTCTGTGTTGCAGGCTCTTCTTCAGAGAAAAGCTGTGGAGAGTTTCAAATGTGGTTTTTGATTTTCAAAACAGAGTCACCTTCCCTAGTTCCCTCCCAGCCCATCAGGAATAGTATTAAAATTACCAGTGTCAGTGTTTTTTATGGTAAGAAACATGCTTGTATTAAAAAGAGCACGTTTTTACTGGGACCTACTTACTGTGTCTGTATGCTGTGTGTCTTTGAGCGGCACCTGATTGCTTTAGTGACAAAACCCTGTTTTGACTCCCTGCTAGCAGTGTGTAGCTGACAGAACTGTCAGGATTCTCTTTAATCTTATGCATCATCAATAACATTTTCATCTAAATTGCGTTGACAAATTTTTTTTTTAAACTGCTGATGTTCTGAGGCAGACGTGGGCTTTCAGATCTTTAGCTGAGTTTGCAGCACCAGTTAGAAAATGCATCTTCTGACTTGTAAACTGAAATGGAGTCAGTAAGAAAATAAACCTGGAAACTCATGATGTCAGTTTTACAGCTGCTTCTCAGAGAAGAACTGCATTTTAATATTCCCACTAAGTACTTGAAAGAGATCTTGCAGTAAACTTGTAATTGTCAAATTTTTGTGCATAATTTGGTTATATTGTTATAAAACCCTCCATAAGGACCTATTATAAATGTTTTAAACTCTTAAAAACTTTCTTCATAGACAAGGGCATGAACTAGGTTGTGCAGTTATTTCTCAGTGTCAATTCTCATTCCACATCCCTTATTATAGTATTTTCAAGGCAGAAGTTAACATTACATTTATTTATTTTTTGTAGATTACTGGAAATCAGAGTGGTACAATAGATCACATAGCTGAAAGCCAGGGTGAAGTTAAACCACTAATTCGGGGAAAAATGGGTGAGATGGCTTTTCTCTGGAACTAGATGCCGAATTGGCAATACGTTCCTTCTGACAAAACATGTTAATCTGACTAGCTATAGCTGGAGGAAATATTTAAAGCCCTTCTAGCAAAGATTTCAGCAGCAAAACACTGGAGCTTTTTATACGATTAAAACTCTGATGTAAATCCTACCAAAGCTGTTTGTTTTCAGGGATAAATCCAATTTAAAGCCAGCTTTCTAAGATCTGATTTTGTTCCTACTTTAGTCACTTGGGGTCTCTACAATGGAAGGGCAGCAGGACTGGTTCCTAAATTGGGATTATGTGCTACTACTATATCTAGTAGAGGGAAGAAATGTAGCTGAGCTCACTACTAATCCTGCATGAAAAGCACAAGTTTAACATCTCTAAGTTTCCGATCTGGGGTCTGAGGAAAGATAGTAACAACGAGGGAAGGGAAATCCAAAGCACTGTATAGTACACTGTAAAGCTGATTTAACTTAATCATCGCAGAATAGAAAGTTATTGTAGCTCAGCGCAATAGTGTGTGTTTGATTTTTAGGGTTTGATTTCTCTGTGCTCCCATTCCCCATTTGTAAAATGGGTATAATACTTCCTTTGTCTGTCTTGTTTGTTTACATAGTGAGCTCTTTGAGCCTGGGGGGCTCATGTTTCAGTTGGGGCTTCTAGGTGTTGTAATACAAAAGACAGCAGTGGGGTCCGATGTTCTTACGCTACTACAAAGTTATTCCGTCTTGAAGAAAACTTTCTGTAAAGTATTTCTTAATCTGTAAAATAATGAAAGCTAGCAAATAGTGCCAGACCTGAGAGGCATGTTTCCATTTGACTCATCACTTGTCAAAAAGATGACACCATTTGCCTCATTAAAAATGAGACATCATTGCTGAACTGGAACGTTCATTCTTTCTGGTATGTGTTGAGCACACATTTTTGGTTAAGAAAATAAGTAAATTATTATTTCAACTAAACGGGATTAAATTTGAAAATGTTCAGTCTTTAATGTTTAGGATTCAGAATTGCAGCAGGGATGGATTCACGTGTGATGCTGGACCTAAACAGTGTGCAGAAACCCACTTAAAAATAATACATGTTTTGAAAACCCTTTTAAAATGCAAACTAGCCAGATGGTCAAAAGAACCAATCACTGAGGCAATATGTAAATATTTTCACTCATTACCATGGAACTGCTGTGTTGACACCGAAATGTAAAGTGCTATTTCATGGAGCTCATCGGTGATCAGCAGATGAGCTCTGATAAAACAGTATAAAGGTGAACGCCTGAATATTGTTGTGTGTTTAATTTACACAGGGAGACTACAATCCATTTGTAGACTATGAGGGAAAAGCGCTCTCTCTCTCTCTTTCTCTCTCTCTCTCTTTAAGCATGTTGTTAAAACCCAGATAATCTTTATTTCCTCTCTCAGTCAAGTCCTGATCAAATGTGGTGGCGTGGTTCTTTTTTGAGACTTCTCATTTCAGCTGAAATATTGTGTAGTAGTTACCACTTCTGCTTTAATTGCCCCATGTGTTTGGAAAGTGGAAGGGGCTGAAGATGTTGAGGAGTTGTTTGCTTTAAACATACCCACTAGAGAGAGCAGTCTGAAAGTAGTTAAAAATCAGCAGAGTAAAATAAATTTTGATGACATTTTCATGTATAAAACATGAAGTTCCCTCAGTGAGAACAAATGCTGAGCCCTCATCTGGCAGAAAGCAGCTTCCTCAGTTGTGTGGCCCATGTAAATCTTTCAGAATCTCAGAGGCTCTGATCCCCACTGAGGATGCTCCCCCCTTTTGTGACAGCCTTCTGTAGACAGCTATGACACATCCATCCCAGGGTCTGAGACTGTAAGTGGCCTTCTCACCAGGCCTGTGCAAAGCACTTGCTGCTCTTCTGATTGAGCTGCTGTTGCCATGCCCCACATCCTAAGGCCATCATCCATTTCGGAAGGTGGGGTTCTGAACAGACTGGCTAAGTGGCTGCAGCTTACCGCAGGCACTCATAATGCTAAATCCAAACTCTCCCTGCCTGAATGAGAACGCAAGGCCAAGGGGTGTTACATCAGGATGCGTGGGGGGCATCCTCCGTGGTGTTGCTGAAGTCAGTAGGATAAAGATTGATATGGCATGTTTAGCGTGTCTCCTTGCACCTCGCACAAGTTTGGCTCTGACATTAATTTTACCAGAGGCCTGGAACAGTGCTTTGAGTACTGGGCTGGGAGATAGGCTCTGCTGGGTTCTGATCCTTGCTCTGACACAGACACCATTGCTGACCTTGGGTCCATCACTGACATTTCTGCCTCCAGAACAGGGCGACCATTTGCCTACCTGGCTGAGATACAGGGAAGGTTACTGTTTGCAAGGAGCTTTGAGAATGAAAGTGCCAGGTGAATGCTGAGTGTCATTGCACTATTGCACAGTCCAAAGAGCTCTCCCTAGATGACATCTCTGCCATGGAGCTCAGTCAAGGAGATAGCTCTCCTCACCCTCACACAGCTGCTTCCTTCCCCAAACAAAGTGATGGGGAAACCCCATGCAAGAATGGTAGGGTGAGGCTCCCTGACTGGGTGGGGGGAGCCTGAATGACCTCGCTCCACCAATGAGAGGATGACCTCCTTCTGAATTGTGTAAACAAATTTTCCAGATGAGCCTTGGGGGGCCCACTTGTATCCCCTCTCTGAGGGCCACAAATGGGGTGTTACTCCACCACCAAGTGTGTGGTAGTTCTTGGGCTCCATAGCTGTCATTGGGTGGAGGGGTCCAGCACATGGGGCTGCCTTGCAGGGAAGTGAGGTCCTTGGCTAAGTGAGCTCTTTTCCCTGAGCTGCTTTGTGGCTTGATGGAGCTGAGCAGTCATTCTCCATACCGTCCTCCTTCCCCTTCTAGGCCCTGTGCAGCATCACATCCTGTCCTTTGGATGGATCAGCCTGCAGTCTCCCAGACCTGGCATTTTCCTGGAGCCTGCATACATTTTCTTCTCGCTCAGGCCCTTTAGGGTTTAAACCAGCAGCATCTCTCTGTTACTTAAAGTGTCTAACCGCAGCAGCACTGTAAAGGATCCAGATGCTACCAATGTCGGGGAGGGAAGAGCTGGGGCCATCACTTTCTGTGCATCACCAATTATATTTGCATTAATTGCCAGATTTAGCTTTCTTGTTATAAACTGCACCTGTTCTCTGGCATGTTCTGCTGCCTGTTTTTCTTGAATACTGGGTGCTTCTGGGTTTTGGATTTATTTGTTCTTTTTTTAAACAAAAATACAAAGTGCTGACAGCATCTTAACTAACTACAGCCCGATATTGCACTGTTAGGGCTGGTTCAGAGTCCGCTAAGACAGGGGAAAACGCTTTCATTTCAGGTTAGGCAACTATTGTGAATGTGCACAGCCAGAGAAGGTCGCTTGCAAATTGTGCGCGTACAGTGTTTGACATCCCTCGGTTGGCATGTAACATCAGGCCTGCTGAAGGGGGAGCAAAGGAGGCAATTGCCCAGGGGCCTGGCGATTTAAAAGGGCCCAGGTGGATGGGATGCTAAATACATATCCTCCTCTCCTCCACATCTTTCTTCCCCCAAGGTCCCCACCACTTGCGCTCTCTACCCCTCTCCTGAGCTGAACTTATTTGTTATGCACCATGCAGGTTCCCCTGTGGCTGAGGAGGTAGTATCTGCTGCTCAGCTTCCTGGGTTCATCAGTATCTCCCTGGGGCGTTCAAGGATCCGGGAAGCTGAGTAGCAGATACGGCCCCCTCAACCCCTGGAGAACATGGATGGCACATAATAAATAAGTAAAAACTTCCAGCAGAAGCCTACTCAGACCTCAGCCATCCCTTTCTGGGCGGGGGGACAACACACGACATTGACTGCTCTTCCCTGGAGCCTGGAATTGCTGTCACTGGGCCTGTGTAACATTTATTATTACTGATTGTACAAAATGATTGGACAGGGCTATAAAAGTTGCACTATTTGGAGCCATTTCAGTGGTTCAATTACCCTTGGAAAATTGCACTGATTCCACTCTTACGGTTATGCAGAAACAGAACAAGGATCTTTCTTCCTGTCTCCCAATTCCTTTCTCAATAGCAGTGTTGATCCCCGCTTGCCCCTCCTGTTATCACGTTAGTGATAAAGCTTTTCACTTACCTGCCTAAAGCTGCTGACTGATTGTGGCAGGTGTGATTTGTTAACTGTGGTGGGTTAAAAGGGAGTGGGCCCAAGGAACTAGGATCTGGGACATGGGCTTCTGCAGGGAAACTTTAAGAACGGCCAAGTATGGAGACAAGGCTGAGGCTTATGGTGTTTCGTTATGTTTGTTTCAACAAATGATAAAGCCAAAAGTCCAGGTGAGGACCAAACTTGGGTTGCAGAGTAGTGTTGTGGATAGGACGCCAGAATGGGAATTGGGAATCGTTGGTTATGTTGCAGGCTCTGCCAGTCATCTGCCTGGTCTTGGCAAGTCACTTCCCCTCTTTATCCTTCTATTTCCCCTCCTACCCTTTGCCTTCTCTATTTAGATAGCGAGCTACCTGTGGCTGTCCCTTGCTGTGTGTCTGTACTGTGTGGGGCCCTGGTCTTGGCTGGAGACAATAATACTACCATAATCCAAATAAATATTTGGTCCATGGTATACCCTGTTGTATTCTCTTCAGGGTGGGAACTCCACCTGTTCCCCAATAAAACGTACTTGTGTGGTGACATTTATGATATCTCTTGGGAGGAACAATTGAGAACTGAAGCACAGCACATCAGTTAAGTAGACAGGCCTTCAGAAGCCAGCCAAAATAATGTTATAATTAGTCTGCTTCCATGGAAAGATAAATGCCAGTTCTATTAATGTAGTGCAGAGTTTTCAACATTTGTGCTAAAAATGAGCACTCACCAGCTGCTGGGTAGCATCTTATCCTAACTGCAAAATGTATTTACATATGAATTTGTCAACTAATTGCTCTGGCTGGTTTGATCGGTTTCCACATGGTGTCATGATGCTTTTGAACTTAACTTTTAATTTGAGAGAGAGACTGTGTGTGTGTGTATTTGTGTGTCTGTGTCTGTTTTGAGCAACTTCCATTCCCATGGAAGTCTGAGAGAGTTGGGATTATTCAGTACCGCTCAGGCTCCTAGTCAGTGGTCAGTAAACATGCTATAGCATTTCCTTTTTTTTCTGGTGTAAGCCACCTTGGCCCAAATGCCTCTTTGGTGCAACTCCATAAAGACTTTGTGACTGCAGCAGGGATGAATTTAGATCCATGTGTTTAAGACGACACTATCATGGTATGTCTTTCTAGTGAAAATATGGTGGATAAAAATCGATTTTTTTATTTTAATTGAAAAAAGGATTTTCTCTTTGAACTTGGATTTTTTAAATTTAAATTAAAAGGTTTATTTTTAAAACGATAAATATAATTTAAAATTAAATTTGAAGTTATGACAACCTATGTAAAGGCCTAAACTTAATATAATCTACTAAGTGTCCAAATAAAAGAATTTGCAGCACCCTTTTACAAATTTTAATGAATTGCTTTTTTAATTATATACAGAATAAGGGGGGGAAATCTTTTAACTTTTGAGGTCAATTCAAGCTATGTCACAATGTCCTGTACTGTATTAAGTAAGTATCTCTATTATTTTCAGTTTTTACAATGCCAGTATTTACATTTTTCCAGTGTAGGTACTTTCAGTTTCTGTTGTGCAGAAAAGTTTTTAAGAAAAGCTTAATTTCTTTTGGTTTCAGTTTAGTTAGTAGGTGCAGAGAGAGTGGTTTTTTATTTTGTTTTTTTTTTCTCATTTGAACTAGTTAATTCAAACTTGAAAAGTTGATTGTGAATTGAAAAAGCAGGAATGCTCATTTTCCTTGTCTAATCTGTGAATAAAAAAATAGGTGGGAGATGATGTCTGCTAATTCTAAAAACTTGAAGAACATGGCACCAGATTTTCAAAAGTATTTAGGCACCTAAAAATGCATATAGACGCCTAATAGGATTTTCAAAAAAGTGCCTCCCATGGGAGTTAGGCACCTAATAGGCTTAGGCACTTTTTGAAAATTCCACTACGCATTCCACTAGTGCACCTTCAGCCACTTAAACTATCCCATGGTGACCATAAACAAGTTAGTCAGTTCACTAACTGCAGATGATACTTCCTTTGTTTAATAAATTGGTTAGTTTAAAATGCAAGACATACTTTGATTAATGCATTTTATGTATCTAGCACATTTAAGATTATTTTTAACTCATAAAAACAAGTTTAAAATGCTGCTTTTGTGCATTTTTAATTGAATTCAAATTTTCATTCTAAAGCATATGTATAAGAAATCATGAGTAAAACAATTACCATCTAGTTGTGTAAATAGAAAACTTTGAATGAGACATTTCTTAACATGATAAAAGTGTAAAAATTAAGAATCTGAACAAATGTTGTTAAGCTATGTAATTCCTTAAATAAATGTGTATACATGTAGTGTAAACTTGGTATAGCAAAAAGAAGTACCCACATTTAGTGTAAAGGCTATATTTGCATCGTAAATCAACATGTTTGAATGGTCATGGAAGCCAAGCAAAACAAACCTTTCTTTTGGACAATATGCAAATGCAAAACAAAATTAAAATTATTTAAATCAAGGTTTCCAGCTTACTGATTTAAATCACATTACTTTAAATCAAGCCTCACAAAAGAGGGGAGAAGTAATTCCTGTCGACTGTTGTCTGGTATCAGATTCTTGGAAACCTGAAGCTGAAATCCATCAATAGATGTTTCTTTGTTGGAGCCAGGGTTAGC
Organism: Mesoclemmys tuberculata; assembly: GCA_007922155.1. Classification (NCBI taxonomy): domain Eukaryota; kingdom Metazoa; phylum Chordata; order Testudines; family Chelidae; genus Mesoclemmys; species Mesoclemmys tuberculata. The sequence continues at coordinate 9,879,496 of ML675640.1, forward strand.
ACTTGGGACTGTCTGACCATTGGTCCTGTTATCTGACCACTATGCCATGTCTCCAGAGTTGCAGTTCAGTTTCTAAGCCAAATTACATCCATTAATAATAGTCACATTACCAAATGTTTGTATATGGGTTAAATAACTTGCTGTCGAACTGCCGTAGCATTTTTATCTGTGCTGGGAAAGCAGAAGTGGTGTTTGGGCTCCCTGCGACTGGCTGAGCTGTGAATCAGTAGATGATGTTAATAAGCATTTGAGGACTAAATATATTTTAAGCTGTCTGACTGTTTGCTCTCTGTGAGTACTCTGAGACCCATGGGCCTGAAACATTGCTCATACATGCTCTTTCTCCAGCGTGACTCTGACCCGCGCAAGCATGCTAAATAGTTTTGTATGGAAGTACAAGATTAAACTGCAATTAAAATTTATTTTGCTAGGGTATAAATCACAACTCTATTAACCATGGCAGGGTCAGCTAAATAGTATAAAGTTTAGTGATTCCACTCCTGGCTCCATACGTCCTGTCTTCAGGCTCATAATCCATGTTCCAGTTGCAAAGATGCTTTGGTATGTGTGTGGTGAGCTCTTGTAAGCATGTGTTTCAAGATAGCTCCTGCCAGGATGGCTTTTGCTTTATGCTTGACATACAGGAGTTTTCAGGGGGGTGACTGAGGGCGCCCATGTACCTCTGCTGTGAGTGTTGGGAAAACGATGCACTGCCATGAAATGTTTTTCTCCTGCCATGTAATGAAGGGACTTAGAGTCCTGTATAGGGCATGCTTATAAAGACTGGAGGCCAGGATCACCTGCGCTGGTGCAAGTTACAACTCCCAGTGCCAGAAAGGGCAGTTGGGCACCTTCCAACCTTAAAGGGATGGGGTGTTTCCACTGCCCCCTGTGGGTTCTGCTGAGGTAAGGGAGCTTTAATAGGAGGCCAGCTGATGGGGGCTGCTATCAGCTGAATTGGTGCCTACACCACCGCTTGGCCACACCAACCTCTGAGGCTGTGCTGGCTGGCTGTAGGCCTTCCGGCAAAGGCAGATGCACACAGATGCCTAGTGTCATTGCTGTCTTCCCTCCCCTCTGCACTTTCCTCTGCTGGAAGTCTTTGTCATGGTCTGTGCTGGCTGCCTCTGAGAGAAAGGGATTAAGAAAGGAGTTGAGAGCAGAGGTGTGTGCGGTCCATGGTTTGAAGGGCTTTGAAGAGACATGGAGGTGCTTGACTCTAATGTAGGATGGGACGAGAAGCCAGTGGAGTGAGGATCTGGGGAGCGTTGCATATGTGTGACCTGATGTACGGATTGGGCTCTTTAAAGCGTGCTTTAAAAACGATCTACGGTACTTAAAAGTAATGCTGAGAGTCCACCCAAAGGAATCTCTTAAAAAACGTAATAAGCCTCTTGCAATCATTAAGCGAACTGCATGAGCTACTTAGAATATAATTGTTTTATTCAGTTCCTTGTACACTTCTCTCAGCTCTCCTGGCAAAGGCAGGCTCAGGGGCCAGGAAACCAGTAACCACAGGCTGGGGCAGGAAGGTGGAAGGGACTGTGTCTCAGATATTAATTACCCATCTCTGCCCGCCAATACAGGAGAGAAGCTGATATCCTTCAGGCTTGAGGCACTAAAAACTCTCATTTCCTCTGGTAGCCCAGCACTGTCCCCTTTCACTGTGCTGCTCCTCTTGTAGTACGAGGGGAAAAGAACCATCTCAGTGGTACCAAGAGGTGCTGGTTGTCCTTACTTACTCCTCTCCTGCCTATGGAAGTGAATGGCTTCTCTAAAGGCAGGTCCTGCTCCCTTTTCATTCTTAAAGCCCGGGGTCTCGCCTGATCTCAGGGATGCTGTTTAGTAGACAGCTGCTATGTGAATTTTGTCTTCAGCAATATCCACGCTAAATATCTGTGTACTTACATCATTTGATATCCTGTGTGAACTGGTAATCTTGCATGGGGGATTATGATGATTTTATGCAAAGAGAGCACACAATAGTGGTCAGTGCAATAATTTTTTTCTTACTTTACATTTCCATAAGTTAGCGAGTATGATGACTCATGGCTATGGCTTGGAATGAGCTGAAATCCCTAAGGTGCTTGTTACCGCCTACTATCACGTATTGAATTTCTAACATACCAGAGGGATGTCTGCAGAGAGCTGTGATGTACAATTATAAAAGGTTACAGCTTTGTGTTGTTTGTACAGGAGCTATTAGCATGGCATAACTTCACTCTTGCTGTTAATTTCCCAGCGGCATGGTCGTTAAGTGCATGTTCTTTATTTTCTGTAGGATGTTGACATATGTGGATCGACAGTGACATCCTACATCAGCAGTGCTGCATTGACTCCCTCCTACGTTCAGAAGCACCCAGAGAGATTTCATATGTAAGGTATGTTCTGACAGTTCCATTGAACTGCAGTTCTATTTATATTAAAAAAATTATTCATGCGTTACCATGGAGAATGGCAACCATCTCTGGGCAACAAGGGGTTAACCTTAGATCAGGTTCCTGTTGAAGAGGGGCTCAGAGAAAGGACTATACAATGGAGGTTCAATGAGTGGCCACTTGGGTAGCTTTTGGGAAGAACAGACTCCATGCCTAGGGGTTCACAGGAGTAAGTTGTCCTATATTGAGTTGACGTGTGTGTGTGTTCTGGCTATAATTGTTCTCCTTTTGAAGAAAACTTTTGCTGAGTGCACCTGTGCTTTTGTGTCTGCTCAGTCAATACTCAAAGCTCTCTAAAGTTTGTAAAGTGGATTCCTTAAAGGGACACTACCAATATAGGTTACTCCTCAAACTTAGACTGTATATATTTTAAAAAACCTCATGCAAATGTATTCTTTTTTTTTCTTAAAAAAAAAAAAAAAAGTCAGTGAATGTGAGCATTTTGTTTTCAATTTAAACCAGACAGGGTTTGGAACCTGAACACTGCAACATTGTGCTACTGCAAGTAATCAAAAAAGCAAGTAGAAATTGACAGGCTTGTGTTCATTTTCGGAGCTGACTGAAATGCAAAAAACCCCCCAAACAAACAGCACAAATGGTGAGAAGTTGGATTGATTGTATAATTAAAGCTATTGAGATGTTTTTGTTTTTTGTAATGACATGGTACCTTGAAATTCTATTGTGCTTTAACCTTAAGGAATATTCCTTTAATATTTCTTTTACATATTTGGTGATTTTCATTAAACTTCCTTCATGTTAGTTTTAGAAATATACATCAAGACAGTAAAACTGCTTATGAAACTAGCAAATGAACAGGAGTTCTGCAGCTAATTTACTTGAAAGTAGGTGTGGCCTCAGTGTACCCATTTGACTATTCCTGACTGCACTGGTTGGATCTGTTGTATTTTCCCACTTCCCTTACTCCATTCCTCGTGAACCTCATTAACATTTTTACCAGAAAAGGGTTTGTTTCACCTGCAGCCAAGGGTTCCCTTTGGACTGATATCTGGGGTGCTACAATCTTGCATTCTGCTGTTGTAGACTAAAATTCAGGGCTGCTGCCCTTCAATTCAAGAGCAGCTGGAAGCAGGGACAAGGGGCACAAGTATAGTTGTGAGAGTGCCCAGGTTTAGGAGCACAAGTTGCTTTCAGTCATTCTGGATTCACACCCTGAAGTCAGTATAGTTACTCTGCATGTTCACAGTTGCAAGTGAAAGCTTAATCTGGCCTTGAACTAACACTTGGTGCCTCGAGCAGAAGTCACTGAAGACGAAGGCCCGAGTGGTACCCTTAGTTTTGCACTAGCATAAAACCCATAGGAGAAGGACAGAAAGCCCAGGAAATTCAGCAGCATCCATGCTGGGGCGTCACCTCTTGATACTTCCCATAAAGTCTGGGGGCCAAAGTACTGATGTGGTGACTGTTCCTAACACTGCAGCAGGCTTGTGCCTTTTTGGGGCCCTGCTTCTCTCCTGAGGGAGCCATGCTGCCATTGAAGGCTTCTTTTTCCCCATTGCTGCTGTGCAGTAGGAGGACCTATGGACCAGTCTCTCTGGAAGTAAATGCCGCTGTTAGCAGCTTTAACAGCAGGGTTAATGCTCCTAGCAGCCAGGTTTTCACTCCTGTCTATGGGGTCTTGAGGAGAGCCTCATCTGTGTGGTGGAGGCGTAGAGGGGCCTCCAGTTGCTTGGAGGAAGGGCAGGAATAGGTCCCATGGGTTTAAGGCACCTTATGTCCTAGTTTCTGCTCTTTTGCTCCCCTCTGGGCTGTGTAATGGAGGGGAATGTGGGTCTGTAAGCTAGCGACAAGCAGAAGGAAGGGAAATGCAGTCTAATTTTCAGGGTTAACTTTGTCCTGTGGACTTAGCGTTCCTTTCACTCTTCTGAAGGGATTAATGTATCAGGAGGGCTGAATGTTTCTCTGTAAAAGCGACACAAAATTAGCTGTCAGTTATTTGGAGAGCAAAGAAATGCTACCTTTACACAAAGCAAAAAGAAACCATGCAGTGCGGGTAGCTAGGAAGCTGAAAGGAGCGAGTAATGTCTATGGCTTGGTAGGTTAAGTACATAAGGGAATAAAATTGGCTTTAAAATTTGATGGTGAATGTGGCACTCATGAAAACAAAGATGTAAATGGCACAGGCCAGAACAATGAGCAGTGAACACAGACGCTGAGTAATTTTCCTACTGTGCTTTGCCATTGTCCCTGTGCCACAGTTCTGCTTTTCCAGTCCCTGAGATATTTGTGACCAAACAGAGCAAAAATGTGTGTATATGGAGGGAGGGCTCCCTTAAGGCTGTTTCTGTGAGGAGCTGAGAGTCTTCCACCCCCACTGCCCTCTGCACATCACAGGGTCGGCACCTGAGAGAAGTCATATCCCAAATACCTGGGGGCATTATAAAATACAGGAACAGGGCTTGAATCACAAGGACCCTTGAACCAACCCTGTAGCAGGCTTTCCCTTGTAGAGCCTGGGGCCTCTATGTGGGAGTAAACCAGGGCTGAATTTAATCCTTAGTATGTGCTGTACTAAGGGAAGATGATCAGTACAACACAGTACAGATCAGTACAACACAAACTATTTTTACATTGAATCCATTACATGAAATATTGCAAACCGCTTTACGAGGAGAGTTAGATCAGGGCGATAACAGTTCAGAGAGCTGGGTGACAGCCATTCTCAGACAGACAGAGAATCGGACCCTTTATGGAGGTGCAGCTGAGCGAGATAGGACAGAACTGCAATTTTAACAGCATTTAAAGGTGTTGCATGTTAGCACGGCAGCTGCTGAGTTACAATGACGAGAGGAGGAAGGAGTCACTAATGGAAGAGAGGTGAGTGTGGATAATTTATGGCAAGGAGAGTGAATTATGGGCACACTGAATTGGGTATGGGTTTAGTTCTCAGCAGAAGTGAACAATAGGGTACAATGTGCCTTTCTTTAAAAAAGTATTACTTCAGCCTGCACTAATGTTTTATTTCTAGTGGAAATAAGTATATGTTTAACTTTTTTCCCCCCTTGTCATTGTTGCAGTAGAAGCAGTAGGCATGATGATCTGTTTGGACACCCAGTGTAACGGGGAGGAAAGAGCTGATGACACTGGTGTGGTTCTAACCACAACATCAACTGACAGTAGTTTCCTGTTACTTGTGTAACTCTCTATAGATACGAATGTTCATTTGTGTGCTTGTCTCTCTCTTATTTGCTATTTTTTTGCTGAGGTTCTATTAATTTTGCTTAGGGTTTCCCCCCCCCCCCACATTTGTCATATTTGTGTTTGGTGGGTGAGGCAATTATAGAACTCATTACAATCAAACACTGAAGAACATGAAAACTTACTTCTGCACCTCTCTCTTACAATGAATAATAACAAAACAAACAAACAACCACCCAAAAAGCATGTCAGGCCCCAGTTTTTCAATCAGATCTGCACATACAAAGCCCCATTGATTTCAGTGGGACTCCATGGTCATAAAGATATGTCTTTGGGGATCTGATTACAGGATCAGGGCCTCTGAATCTACCATTTCCACAGATCCATTTCACCCCTTCTTTGATGTGTAAAATATCATGGCTGCAAAACCTAGAGCATGCTTTCTTCTCCCATTCCCATTCCAGCTGTAAAAGTTGGCCATATCCTTCCCTTGTGATTTGTGATATTGTAAATAAAGGCTTGAGGAAGTTGCATGTTTTCCAGCTCAAGTTATGTTGATTCCAAGGCTGGGGGGTGGAAATGAAATGGAATAGTTCTGGGTTGTTGTGGGAAAATATTAATAATATTATGGGAAAATAATGTGAAAAAGACCATCCCAAATAAGACCATTCCTTTCTGACTGGAGTTTCATCTAGGAACATGAGACCAGAAATATTCTAAGGTAGGCACCTTAAAGAAAAGTGGCCCAATTTTTCAAAGATGTTGCGCACCTGAAGCTCCTGCTGACCTCAGTTGCATTTACGGATGCTTCTGAAAATAAGTCATTTATCCTTAAAAGCATAAAGACAAAATTCTGTAAATATTTTGCATGTGAATAACTAACCATGCTCATAGTGGGACTACCACATGAATAAATTTACTCAAGTGCGTTAATATGTGCCAGTCAGACCTTTGAATATGGATTTTGGAATATGTTGGCATAGATCTTATCAGGTATGACTCATCTTGTGTTCCATTTAGTCCAGTACTCTGCCTTTGGCAGTGAGCAGTATCTAATGATAGAGGAAGAGGTGTGTGTGTGTGTGTGGAGGGGGGAAATGTATTATATGAGAACTGTACGATTTTGTGTTTTGAAAACCTGTGCTGATTTTTACTAGTAGATATAAACGCTCTTGTGCTGAGCCACGATTTGTTTGTTTGTTATCCAAGGAAATGCCTGTTTCCTTCTCCCTGATTTTTGTCTCCTCCTTCTGTGTCTGAGTTTGAGGCTTTCTGGTAATGGGTATTCACAGGAGAATATTGTTTGTGTTTAAACTACCGTTGCGTATTATTAATTTTGATATTTATATTTAATCCTGTTAGGATTTACTAAGAGATAAGGGATCACAACAAGGCTATTGGTCTTTATTACTGGCTGATATGCAGAGCGTGATGTTTATGTTAGAGAAACTTGCAGTGTTGTAGCCCTGTTGGATATGAAATATCCAGGATATGAAAGAGACAAGGTAGGTGAGGTAATAACTTTTATGGGAACCAATATCTTTTATTGGACTTTCTGTTGGTAGAAAAAAAGAGCGCTCTTTTTTTCTACCAACGGAAGGTCCAATAAAAATGTATTACTTCACCTACTTGTCTCTTTAGAGTAGCTAACAATTAGTGGCAATTTTTCGTGTCACTTTTTGTTGTTGTTGCTTTTGTTTGACATTTACAATTTTCTTTAAAGACCTTTTCTTGGTAAAGATTTTCTTGGTAGTTTTCTTTATCAAAACAGGATATAAAGGCTGAATGCTGTCTGTCACTTTAATCTTGCATTGTAGCTCAGTGCTGCAGAAGTCAAATTTGACAAAATTTATATAGATCTAAATGCATGGCAGCAAGTAGAATTGGTAAAAATACATATAGATATTAATTTGTCTCTGCAGGATGGGTTTTAGACACAATCATTTAACCTGATTTTGTTCTCAATGGGTGCACAATTCATGGACATAAAAATAATGGCCCAGTTTCATCCCTGCTGTAACTCCATTGACGTCATTGAAGTTGCAGCAGGGATGATTTGGCCCAGTTTCTTTAAAAATAAGACCTGATGAGCCAAACCCTTAAGGAAAAGGCCTTTAGAAAATGATTTTCCAGGTATAGGATAAACGGGATTTAATTTTCTATTAAGTTCTGTAGGACCACTTTGGTTTCATCCCTATGAAATTAGATAGGACCCTTTTATAAGGGAAGAGTGTAACGTGCACTTGCAGTCTGGAGGGTGCATTGCCACAAGTGTCACCAGGGAAAGATTAATTGGTTCAGAGCATATCCACTTTAAAGGGACAAATTTAGAACTAGTCAGGTACATGGCAGTTAACAGTGTTGCGTCCCCTACATGAGGTTTAAATTTTGCATGTTGAAAAACCCCAGTAGAGCAATGTACTCTGATATCCCTTCTTAACAAACCACATTCTGAGACAAGTAATCTTGAACCAGGTTTTAGAAACGTGACTATCTATTTCATGATCTAGATGCCAAGTTTTCCTTTTCCCCGCAGCCTTCTAGAATTGATGTTGCCTGTCTGCATCTGAACAGTGGCAAAAGAGAGTTTTGTTTCTGCTGTCTGATGAATATCATGTTGCATTCAGTTAATGAAACTCCTGTTGTGGCTGAAGTATCCTTGGTTAGAAACCAAACACACAGTTGTTTCCACTTGCCTTATTTCCACAGTTTTGACCTGCCATGGAAATGAGAAGACATAAACAATACCGAAGACAAAAAACAGTACTGACCACTACAGAAATGTAAATCATAGGCTGTCTTAAATCTTCCTTCCCTCCCATGCAAAAAACCCCCCAAACCAAACCCCAAAACAACCAACTGTACTTGCAGGCTTATAACAAATTGAAAACTGGGACAAGTGGTATAGACCAGCACCTTTTAAATGTCTATAGTATCTCCCAGCTACTGTAGTGGGAGTTGTAGATACCCAGCACTTCTGAAAATCTTGCCACTAATTCATAAAGTGATAGTTTCAGTTTGGAGTCTATTAGCAATATTTGGGAGAAAACATAGAAAAAATTAGTCTTGTTGTAACTGACTAAACATCATAGTGCTCTTGAAGTGCCAATATACATTGTGTAGGGTGGATCTATAATTGGGAACTCATTAAGTTACAGGTTCTTGGCTCTTTAGATGGCAACAGTTATGTCTGGACAAGGTCTAGTTAGCAACTTCTTTTTTTAAAGCATTTTTGATCTCCTGCACTATATCAGATTATTCCGGTCAAGGCGAATACTGTTGCACATACAAATAGTTCTCCATGATGAGAAAATGCTTTTCACATTTTTGATGAAATAACTTCTCTGAGCATGCAAAAGAACTGGCTTTCAAAAGAAATACCTTGCTGGTTTAGGGGGCAATGTTTCCTTGTGTATATGTGAGTGCATGCCCTATAGGGGAATTCAAGTGGGCAGGCTGTTGCAGCATTATGCTAGAGCAATACCAGAAAGTGCCATTGACTAGTATAAACAGTGAAAAACTGCCAGAAGCTGCAACTGGATGACAAGGGATGCAGCTGGCACTAGCCACTGTTGGTAGAGAGAATACTGGGCTAGATGGGCCATTGGTCTGACCCAGTATGGCCATTCTAATGTTCTTATAGTCTTTTTTCTCTCCTGACACTCCTTTAATTTTCATACTTATTTTGTTAATATCTTTAACTCAAAATGGAAAATTTATACTCCTTTATGGTGGGAGAGAGTTCCTGGTGAGGGTGATACATTCTGGAACGGGTGGCCAAATTTACTAATGCCCCTCCTTTTCTAGCCACTTATACTTCACACAAGAAGCAGGGGGTTGGAGAGGTAAATCCAGAGGCTGAATGGCTGGGGCCAGGCTGGGGATTTGTGGAAATGATTAAAGAAAGGATGAAGACCTGTACTGTCGTTTGTTGCAGGGTACTTCCAGATATTTTAATTGAATACAATTGAGGCAAGTAAACCACATCCATTGCCTCCTGTCTTTCTTCTGGAGTGGCTGGACAATGTTACATGGCATTGAACTAGACAAAGGGTGAAATTTTCAAAAGTGACTTAAGGCTCTTTTGAAAAATTTGTCCTTGTCTGTTCCCAAAAAGGAAGGATGCTTAGAGAGCCCATACATTCTTTAGTTGTAGCATTCACTGTGGTGGTAGTAACAATGAATTTATAGGACTGGTGGACAGAGAACCCCTTGATGTAACACTGACCACAAAGGAGTTAAAATGGATGAATTTTGCTCAGTAGGTTTGTCACATTCCATCACATGAAATGGTGCATTAATCAAAATCACAGCAGATTCCCAAGTAGATAGGCCGAGAGTTATAAGCACTGAATTATTGCTAAAGAAAATAGAAGGACACTGATATGTGCTGCTGTGATACATTTATTGAAACATGAATAAGCCTTTTGGTTTTTTGTTTAAAAATAGTGGCCAGAGTACTGTCTTTCAACTGATACTTGCCCTCTGTCACAATATTGCCAATCCCAAGCATTGAAAAATCATGAGTCAGGGCCCCCCAAAATGAAGAGAATTTTAAAAATACTAACTTACTTTTTTATTTGCCTTTTTCATTTATGAATCTTTAGGTGTCTCTCTTTCCCCCCCTCTCACTCACCCCGGTATTCTCAGCAACCATGAGGGCTAGAAACAACATTTTTAAAAGAAAGCTGAGATCCTGGTGCAGCGTAATAACATGACTCTAGCAGCTAAGCCACTATGAAAAGTGCCAGATGTTGCAAGACTTGTGATTAAAATTGTGAGAGTTGTCAACACAGCTCATGTATTGATTGTAAGATCTGACACACATTTTACTGTGAATCCAGGGCGTGGTGCTGATGGCCTCAGGCTCCCACTCAAGGCCATAAGAGTAAAGGGCACTACTACCTCACATGATTAAACTCCTGATAACATGAGTTGTGTTAGAACAAAGTGAATAGCTGTTAATCCAGTGTTCTCATTGCACTGGAGGGACCAGTGCACACTGAAGTGCTTGTGCTCTTTGTGATGTCTTTAGCGCTTTGCAATCAAGGACAAAGACCTGTTCTCTAAACAGGATGCCAGGAAATTCAGAAGATGGGAAAGCAGGAAACAGTAGTTCCAGGGTTACTGTAAGTTGTAAAATACTCCTGGTTAAGATTTATGCTTGTTTTGTGTTTGGTGGGATCTGTATTTCATTTCCTGGCATACTCAGAGTGTTATCTATTGTATCACCAGACAGCTGTTCTGAGCCCTTTGTCGTCATCACCAGGTGTGTGACTAGAGATAAAGATCAAGATGAAAAGCATTTGTCTGGAATCAGACTTGTCCCAAATTCTGAGGTGTCTGGATCCAGGGTTTTGGTTTGGGCTCATCTCTAACTCTTGCTGTACAAAGGATTGTAAAATTGGGACCTTTACTGTTGGCATTAGACAAAGATCTGCTTCCCCAAACCTATAGAAATGTACTTTTAGCAAATATGTGAGCATTCCAAAATGAGGATGTTGTTTGGTCAGGAGACCATGTCAGCAAATTTTATATAATTTGGGGAACTTTTTTCACTTGATTGTGTTCTCTGAATCCTTCCTTTTTCATAAACCAAAAAAAAACCACCCAACCCGCCATGCCTATTTCCATAAGAAGTTCCGTTTATCTCAGTGTTAATGAAATTATACCAATGAAAAAACATAGTGGGTAGTATAAGCTGCAGTGTTTAGTACATTTGCTATAAAATGTAGCAGTACATCCTTTTTTTTTTTTTTTTAAGATAAGAAAAAGGCCATATTTAAAGAGAAGCCAGTCTCAGACAGTTTTGCCAAACATGCAGTCTCCAGGAGTCCTCAAGTCATACGATGTCCCCACCTCACCAGGGACATGACATGTTGAAATGCCAGCATGACATGCTTTTTGCCATTTCACTTAGGGTGTGAGCAGATTTGTGCCAAGGGAAAGCTGTGTAGGGGATTGAGGTACCTGCCCCATATGCCAGTCTCTCATAATTGCCTCTCCTTATTTTCAATGGGAAGCTTCCAGCCAATAACCTTATAAGACCCTCCACAAATACCCACATCAGTTCTGGACATGCTACCTAATGACTTCCCTCATCTGTGAAACACCTCCCCACCTATCCCACCTGGTATAGAAGAGCAGATTGGTGCAGTTGAGTGGAAACATAGCACACTAACTACTTCGTTCTGCAGCTTTGGATCCAAATGAACGGCTCTGAAGAAGCCTCCCAATTTTTCTTGATCCAGCCCTGATCCTAACATCTGCTGCATACAAATACCAAATCCTACTGAGAAAGACTTGTTGAGAGCTAAGCTAAATCAAACAGTGCTTTTTGCCAATTAACTTGATTTATACCGTCTATAAATGTCTTTACAAAAAAAAAGTACTTTATTTTGATGCATGGAAGCTTTCAGAAAGATGAATTTCTTCTTCAAATGATGGTCCCTATCTGTATTCCACATGTGAGGTACGCATGTGCACCATACTCCTGAGTCTGGAATTTTTTGCAAGCAGTGTCTATTGGCCCATGCATGCACCATAGCTCTCTTTGTGTGCTGAACCAAGGGAAAAAAGGGCGATGTAGGCCAGTGCCTCTCCAGTTCCTTCTTACTGCTGCATGGTCTGAGTTAGAATCTTCAGTGTCCTCAGTTCCTTTTAACTGCATCATTTCTGTAAGAGTTTTATATAGTTTAGTGTATACCAGTTTTTATGGTATAGTATAGTGCAGATCGTTAGCATTTTTCTCCTCCTAGGGATGTTTCCCTCAAGAAGTCTGGGATTATGCTGAGCGTTTTAGTGACAAGCACCAGCACTGCCTCTACTGCCTGGGCGAGGCTCACATTTCAGCCAAGTGCAGCATCTGCCAGTCTTTTCCCCTCAGAACTTGTGAGGGTCAGGACCTGAGACTCAGAAAATACCTCTTGGAAAAGGCAATGAAGCCCCAGTCAGATGCAGGCTAGGGACGATGCCTCCCCCACAACATCCTAAACAAATGTTTAGCACTCCTCCAAGCATGAGCTCAGGAATGGAAGCTGTCTGTTAAACCTAAAGAGAAAGCATCACAGGAGAATAAGGGACATGCTCATAGACATAGGGACAAGTAATCTATGTCTCAGACTGCCCCGAAAAGAAGAGATCCTTTACTAAAGTCAGAAGAGGCTGGGTGCTGGGGTCTTAAGTCAGGCTAAACCTTCTACAGGAGAAGGTGGCGCAGAAGGATACGGCTCTGAGGGTTCCAGCACCAGCTCTGGTGGTGAAGATGTGGGATAGATAGTTCCTGGTGCTTCCATCCACTTCAGGAACCAAGTGGTACTGGTTAACAGTGCAGCCCCAGAGGGAGCTGACTGTCACAGTGACCAGAGAGGCTCCGTCCTCACCAATAGTCTCTCGTGCTGCAGGATGGTTGGAGACATACATTTCCCCAGAAGACCTCTTTGCTTTCCCTGTCTGCATTCACCACTCCTGTTGGGTCCATATGTATTTCAGGACGTTGTTAAACCGAAGGATAAGTCCCTCGCAAGGAGATGAAGTTGTCCTCCCATTGAACCCACCAGCCCCAAAGTACAGCCATGACTACCGTCAGTCCCACCAGTGATCAGGGATCCAGCCTTCTCTTCTGATGAATCAGAGGCTCTGCAAGAGGTGTGTGGAGTTGGAGAGGTGGCCCTGGACAGAAGTCCTAGAAGGTCTGGTTTCTGCCTCCAACCAGACTCAATTGGCCAAGGGACAGGTGTTACCCTATGCCATGAGGTTCCCCTCAGCCAGTGGATGCATCTTATAGGCAGTATTGGGGACCATGTGAGCCCTACTCCCGTCACCCAGGATTGATGCATGAATCACCTGGCCAAACACAATCAGCCCTGTTGGAATATTCAGCAGGGATAGGCGAGCTGGATCCAATGGTGCTGATGATTCCAGGAGCAATCTTGTCATAATCATTGGATAAAGCTATCAGTCCATCTTCTCTGTCTCTGCCAGATGGCTTTAAACAGTACTAAGAACTCATGCACATGTGGCAGAGCTACAGATCCAGCTGGAGGAAATTCAGGATCCTCAGCACAGCTTACTAGAGATCCTACAGCCCTCCAGTCCCAGTAGAGTGGCCGTTCCCATCAACAAGGCCATCATGGACCCAGCAACGGCTGTTTGGCATGCCCCTGCTTGTTGTGCTCTCACCGTTAAGAAGGCCAAGAAGCATTACTTTGTCCCATCCAAGGGGGGAAGAGTTCTTGTTCTCTCACCCTCTACCAAGCTCCCCTCTGATGCAGGCAGCGACAAGGCAGTCCAAGCAACAGCATCCAAAGGCTACTTCTTCTGATAAGGGACACAGCATACTCAACCTTGCGGGAAGAAAGGTCTTCTCTTCCGCTTCCCACCAGGTTAGGATCTCTAATTATTAGGCCCTCTTAGCCAAATATGTTCCATTTCTAGAGTTTAAGGATGAACTCCCTGAGGAGATTAGAGCCCACTTCCAGGTCCTAGTGGATGAGAGCAAATTCATGGCCAAAACTTCACTTCAAACCAAGGTGGACATGGCAGATACCACATTAAGGGGGATGACTACGGCCATTGTCATGAAGAAGAGAGACTTGTGGTTGCAATCCTCAGGTTTCCCTAAAGAAGTGCACATTACCATCTAAGATCTGCCCTTGATACTATCAGTCTATTCCACAAGAAAAGAGAAGAGTCCCTGCACTCCCTCAAAGACTCAAAACAGTACTTTGCTCTCTGTGCATTTATAGCCCTGCCCCAAGAGGAAGCATCATAGATTGGGATATAGGGCAAGACCATCCCATCAGCCCTTTTATCGTCAACATCTGCAGGAGCCACCACAAAAGAGACAGAGGATGTACAGACCCAGGAACCCAGACTCTGCAACATCCAGTGCTACTTCATACATCCAACAATCACATCACTTCAAACATCACATAATTCTATTAGCAGCACACTTACCAGGGATGCAAAATTCCCTAGCGGACTGTCTGAGCAGACATTTTCCCATGAATCATGAATGGGAGATTCATGATTCAGTTCTGAACAATGGCTTTGCTCAATGGGAAATGATGGCCTGGAAAGTTTTGCATTATAGGCAAACAGGAAGCTTCCTTGGTATTGCTCTGGAGCAGCCCTGGACAAGACTCTTTGGGAGATGCCTTCCTGGTGCTGTGCAAGAATTGCTTGGGGTATGCTTTCCTTCGAATTCCTTTGATACAATAGGTTTTATGCAACGTCCACTGAGACAGAGCTTGGGTCGTCTTCATCATTCCCAACAACCCTAGACAGTTCTGTCATAGATCTATTGAAGCTGTCAGTGTGACCACCCGTAAGCATCCCCACATTGCCAGACTGTCTAATGTAATGCAGTGGCAAGGTCACAAACCCCATTCTGGAGTCACTGCAACTCAGAGCCTGGTATTTGAATGGGCATGGAGACAGAACACTCATGTTCCAAGAGGGTGCAATCCATCCTTAATCAAAGTAGAAAAGATTCTATGAGAAGCTGTTACTAAGCTAAATGAAAGTATTTCTCCACTTGGGCTCATCAGCTCAATTTGTCTCTGGACACTGCTGGAATCCCTGATATCTTAGAGCAGTGGTTTTCAACCTTTTTTCATTTGCAGACCCCTAAAAAATTTCCAGTGGAGGTACGGACCCCTTTGAAAATCTTAGACATAGTCAGTGGACCTCCAGGGGTCAAGGGACCACAGGTTGAAAACCACTATCTTGGAGTATATACTTACCCTTAAGCCTTTGGATCATGCATTCAGTTCCCCATGGGTGCATTTAGCAGCAAAACAGCTTTTTTCATCTTCCAGTGGATAGCTCTGTGATCTTGTCACATCTGTCACAACTAGATTTCTGAAGGGGATATTCAGATCCTTTCCACCAGTGGTGAAGTTCACACCTCAGTGGAACCGCATGTTCTTATCATTTCTCATTCAGACTCCCTTTGAGCCGCTGGACACATTCTCTGTGCTGGCCACATGCTGTGTGATAGTGATCTTTCTGATAGCTGTGATGTTAGCCAAAAGAGTCAGTGAATTGGGAGCTCTTATGGCAGGCCCACCATATGCTACCTTCCGAATCTATAAGGAAAAGGTCTTGCTATGCCCCTACCCCATATTCATACCCAAGGAAGTTTCCAAGTTTTGAGAGAGTCAGGTCATCCACTTACCTGTATATTTTTTCTAATCAACATGCCCCAGAAGAGAGAAAATTATTACAGTCTCTGGACATCAGGAGGGCTTTGGGCTTTTATTTGACAAGAGCAAAGAATGTTAGAAAGACACCTAAACTATTTGTTTCCGTAGCAGAGTGATCAAGAAATCAACTTATATGGTGCAGAGACTTTCAAAATGGATCTTGAGTTGTATTACCCTTTGTTACCAACTAGCTGCCCACTCCTAGCCCCTCAAAAGGGCAAAGGCTCATTCCACCAGGGGGCAAGCTACTTCAGCTGTATCTCTCAGAGATATACCTATAGTAGTTATATAGGGCAAATACTTGGAGCTTTCATTTGCATGCTTTCACGAGACAGTACGCCCTAGTACAATCTTCAGCTGAGGATATAGCTGTCAGCTATCACTTCTGCATCCTTGCACCCACCACCTGTTTGACTACTGCTTGTTAATCTCTCATGTGGAATACACTTAGGGAACATCACTCAAAGAAGAAGGGGAGGTTACATACCTGTAATTGGAGGTCCTTCAAGATGTGTGGTCCATATCTGTATTCTCCTACCCACCCTCTGCTGCAGGTTCATTGCACTGCAGTTAGAATGGGAAACTAGAGAGGTGTCAGCCTGCACCATCCTTTATGCCCTCAGTTGGGAGCAAGAGGAGAGCTATGGCACACGTGCGGGCCAATGGACATGGCTTGCAAGAATTTCCAGACAGCACGTGGTGTGCATGCATATCCCATGTGTGGAATGCAGATAGAGACCGCGCATCTTGAAGAACCTCCAGTTACAGGTATGTGAGCTCCATTTCCCAAATGACCCATTTGTGCAGCCTCTAGTAATGTTAAAGATCTGTCGTTAATTTAATTCCTTCACTTCCATTAAAATGAAGTCTGCTGTTTTTGCTCCAGCTTAGAGTAGACACACACTTAAAGTGGGGTGGGGAGGAGGAAGAGATACTCAAATGTCTGTAGCCACTTACATGCAAAAGATTGTGAGAAAGAAGCATGCTAACCAGCTCTACCATAGCAACTGAAAGCTTCATATCAATGTACAAGCAGATTCATCAGGTGCGGTAAGGTGGTATATTATTCAGACAAAATGTTTATGTTAATTTCATAACGTGGGAGAGAGGAAGGAAACATTTACAAAATTTGTAGTAAAAAAAAAATACTTGCAGCCAATACTCTTTCTAAATAGCCACATTCAGTTCACTGGAATTCCCAATTTTAGATCACATCTTCTCTACTCATGTGTGTCGTCCAGCTACGGTGAGTCACCGTTGATAAGTGCTGAAATGTTACCATTTTGAATGTTAGAATGGTCTCCTGGTAGTGTCTGTTTAAAGATAAGGTTACAGAAGAGTTTTTATTATTACACTTTTGACAAGAATGCAGTAAACATGGCTGAAGTTTGAAACTTGCCAGGGTCAGAGTCTTCATTGCGACCTAGCACAGAGGTTCCTGCCTTATGGTCCACAGAGCAGTTGCCAGTGGTTTGCAGAAAGCTGGTGAGTCACATGCCACTGTCTGCAACTTGTTTTCAGTTTTTAAAATTACATTTAAAAAAATTACATGGGGTATATATTGTGTTACTTTCTAAGAGCTGCATTGTTCTCTCTCTACTTGGGATATGAGATTCATCTGATCTAAGGCAAATGTTAGTACTGTAATACATGTTTTTCTCTCTCCCCTCCTCTTTCAGTCTCCTTTTTTCTAAGACATTTCTTTTTGATAGGTTAGGAGAAAATAACTAGTTCTATGAAATTTTGCTTTGTTACTTGAACATAATCTTACTCATTTTACATATATAAAATATTACAGCTGTCTGGTTAAAATGAATGTTGGGGTTTTTTTTGTTACTGTTAGATCTTAGTGGTATAATTTAATTAATATAGAAACAGTAAAAGTCCTATAGAAATAAAATGACACTGATGTTAATGCTATATAGATAAATTATGTTCAGTGCTATTAAAATTAATACAAAATTAATTTCTTAATTCTTAATGGGACTATTAGAACAATAGATGTAGATCTAAAGAGACACACACATGCTGTAGCTGTAAGCTTGTGCTTATGGATGTATAATTAACTGTTAGCTAATAACATGTTAGTCCTTGATCTTAGCTAATAACAAGATTTTGGCGGTAGCTGAGAGTGCTAAAATGTCTTTACTGTATTAACTTATCCTCTCCACAACCAGGTCTGGAGTTTGTAAAGCACCCGTGTGTACTTGGTGCTGGCTGTGTGTAGTTTAATTAAATCCCAAAATAGCCCTGTAAATAGTATCATCCCTGTCTTACAGATGGGGCATGAGCAAGCGGTTATTCTTTCAGTCTCCAGCCTCAGTCTCTGGCCGAGTTGGTAAGAAAATCTCAGATAAAGATGGATGAGGAAGAATAAGGTTCTTAATTTACTTGCAATTGCATTGCAAATCCTTCTTTGTGAGTCACCCATTTCCACTAGTGGAAACCATATAATATCAGATAACTCATTAATTCTGAGAGCTTTATTTTACATAAAAAGGCCTCAGTGGTTTTTACACCTCTGTACAATATTTTATATGATTAAGTTATTTTGAAATGAGGATTTTTGGCATATAATTTTCAATAGTACGTGTAGTTACCCGGATCAGAAATGTGGGATCTAGCAGTAATGAAGCACTTCTTCATATGCTCCTCTTGTGTGTGTCTTTGTTTAAATTATTAAATCCTTATGGTTGTGACCATAATAATGCTGTCATTTGATGCCTTAGAAAAGGAAAGAAATAATTTTATTTGGGCAGAATAATGCAATTGTAACATATGCCTCTGGGTTCTTTGAGTTAAAAGCTAAAATGGTGTTGACAGAGCTGCACAGTCCTGTTCTTTTGATGATGATATGCATAAATTCCACCACCATATCGTGGCAAAATACTGGTTTTATTCTAATTACTCATGAGTAAACATCTAATATTGTTTTTATGAAGATGTGAATACACTGGAACAATGCAGGATAAAAAAACCTGCTTGTCAGGGGAGACTGAATTTCTAGTGGTTAGTTCTGGGATTTTGGAGTGCAGGGACCTGGGCTCTGTAATGGGAACTACCACTGACTTGCTGTGTGACTGTGGGCAAGTTGCTTAACCTCTTTATGCCTCAGTATATCACTTGTAGAATGGATGCAAATGTCTATTTGAGATACTTTTTCTGAAGCACTTTGAGATCCTCAGATGTAAATTGCTGTAGAAATGGAAAATGTTTTATTTCCCTTTGAAGGAGGGGGGAATTTATGCAGAAACTCAGTCATTACCATGAGAATCTTGAAATCAAGGCTCCTGCATGTACCGTCAAATGTAATTTTATACATTAAATACAAAGACCTAATGTATGACCTTCTGCAAAATGCAAAGGTGTGCATACCATTTGTGCTTTAAACACTATGCATATCTTTGTCTTTTCTGTTCGCTGCACATTGAACAAGTCCCTTGTGCCCCGGTTGTTTTTGGCTCAGTAACAGATGGCTAACAGGAACGTGCTGAAAGGGAAATTTCAGTATAAAAAAAGTGATGTGCTTGTTAAGCCCTTCTTTCCACTGTTTGTTATGTGTGTTTTTGTGGTTCCCACAATGTGCTAGGCACTGTATACATAATCTCATAGTCCAGCCTAGAAATAGATGACTCCCTTTCTGAAATATCATGCCCCTGTGGTGAGGAGGCAGAGAGATCAGTTTCTTTCCCATCTAGCTCGAGCATTTTATGGGCTATAAGCATCTCTTGCCAGCTCAATGGTATGGCCAGTTTGTAGACACAGGTGTCTGGACTATGGTATGGTTTTCCTCTCCATTTCGAAGCAGAGCACCTTAACTATTTATTTGACAGTTGTGATTGCTGACATTTGTGGGTGAATTTTTCAAAATGGCATCACATCCAGTTCCTCATTTCACTGCAAGTGACTCTGAAGCCCTCGGTAGGGCTCCCAGGAGGCAGATGGCTGTACAAAGACGTGCGAAACAATAAAAGTTTAGTGGCACTAGCATGTGAGTGATGTTACTTGTGTGAGAAATAAGCCCACGTGTTTTGAAGGGCTTTAGAGCTCTGCTCTGTCAATGGGATCCTATGCCTGTGAGGCCTCATGAGCTGGTGTCATGACTTGTGCTACTGGAGAAATAGAGTTGGTATGTAATAGATATGTTGTGTTCCCCTCTGTCAGTGCCAGGGCTTGGGATGCTATGGGATCAGTGTTCCTGGCAGAGTTCAAGGCACTAATGAGACTCGCATGATGAGAGGGAGATTGGGCTGGAAGGACTCTTGGATTTCCTTCTCCCTCTTTCCCCCTCATTGTCTTCCTTGCTGTCTCTGAACTTGCACCTTTCCTTTTATTCCCTTCTACTCCTGCCAGCCTGTTGGCAGGGTGAGGCCTACGCTGTTGGACTATTCTCTTGCTTCAGTCCAATCATCCGCACTCCTTGGTGTGCCTAAAACAAATGGCCAGAGCAGGCAGCTGACTGCCAGTAAGGAAAACAAGTAGTGTTGCTCTCAGCTGTGCTTGGCTCCCTGCTCTGCCAAGAAGCCGTTGAGAGAGAGAAATGGATCTGGCAGAGAACAGCCTAGGGCTGCCAACAGTCCCATATTATAAGAGATGTCCCTATTTAAACAAAAAATTGCCCATCCTACGTTAAATCATGAAGGGATGCCTTTTATCCAGTATTTCAACCATTTCTGGTTGGCAACGGGACCTGGTGCAAGGATTGCAATGCCAAACACCACTTGAATGATGCCTGGACACCCCTCCATCATGCCTGCGTGGCCCCCAGGTCTGGCCTGTATTTTTGAAATGCAATGTTGGCAGCCCTAAGCAGGTAGGAACTGTCAGGAGATTGAGGGAATTGGAGACCAGTTTCACTGCAGGGCACTCCCAGAACAGGTGATTCTGAGGGACACTACCTTGCATTGTTCAACATCAGCCCCTCCAGTCAACTTAAAGGGACATTTTCTTAAACTAGTTCTGCCAGGAATGTTTGGACCTACTGCCGTTACACGTGACCTCTACATCTCTTGTTTACTCTGTGCTTTTGGTAGAGCTTTGGGTTCTGTCATAGTCACTATTTCCCTGTGTGGTCAATTAGCAAAAGAGAAGATAACTGAAGAGACCTTATAAATATCAACAGGGGAGAGCAGAAAACTGTACTTTTTGAATATGAGGTCCTAAATTTTGTTAAGTGTGCTCTATTGGAGAGCTTTGCTTTCTGGAGCTGTGTTGATGGGCTCAACTTGAGAATCCTGACTTGATTCCACCAAGGAAGGTCAGGAGCAATGAATTGGGTATTGAGGTTGGAGAAGAATTTATAGTAACTAGTACTGTGGTATATTCTCAGTGGAGCTACACACCACGAAGAAAAGAGATTCCTGAGAAAATCTTCGGTGAACTTTTTTTTTTTTTTTTAAGTAATCTAAAAAAAAAAATCTTTGCTGTAGCTAAGAAATCCATTGGCTGCTCAGGAGAGGTTTTGTTCTAACAGTATGTAACTGAATGAAAGGTCACAGTCTATTTATGGATTGTAGCCTAGAAAAGGTCCCCCTGTACACCATTGCCCATTGTTTTCACACGGGGGTTAGTGTAACACTTCCAGGTAGTTTGCAGAACTGCTTCTGCCATATTGGTAGAACGTGTGTTGGTTTTCAAGTTATGTTAGCTATAGCTCAGCTTAGAACTCTTGTCACCGTCAGGGTTTCTAGAGGTTTTCTTGACAAATTGAAATAGAAAAACTTCCAAGTGATCCTTTACATCCTGCATATCTGCCTCATATCCCTCTTTCAAGTATTCCTTTTAGGGTAAATTCAGCCATGATCACATTTTGCAGACAACATTAAAATCACAGGGGTAGGAGGACAGAACCAAACTGGTAAATGACATGGCCAGATTAGAGCAGCAGGCTATAAAATGAGATTCAAAACCAATAAATACCAAGCCTTGCACTCACAGGAAATACAGTGTGGATTAAAGGGGAAGAATAATTGTGGGGCAGAAAGCACCTTATGCTCTGCACAGTAAAGTGAGTTTGTTTTACTCTCGACATCTGTCATACAATCATAGTATTATTTCTTTACATAACCAAGCACAGAAGCTGCTTCAGGGCAAGCATTGAGAGTCTGGGAGGAGAGTTGGTTCCCCTGAAAATCTTCCTCCCTGTAGAAGTGGCCTATGATATGAAAAAGTTTGAGAGCCACTGATTGTATCAAACTGGAAACCACCTCTATGACTTAACATGATTTTGCCATGTATTGGGCATATTGGGAACGTGCTATCCTATATTCAGCACTAAAAACCTGTGAGGAGTTGTTGTTTCAGCAGGATGGATAATGGAGATTTAGCACCACCAACTCTTCTGATGGATATGGGGAGGACGGCCATCTTTGCTTCCTCCCCCTATAATTACAGCGTGTTTGGGTTTGGGATTTATTGAGCTGCCCAAGCGGCAGAGGATGTTATAGATTTTCCATGTTGTTAATCCTAATCTTCGTTATATATAGCACAGTTCATGCCAATATTCGTCCACTTGGATTTGCATTTCCAGAAGCAGTCATCACACTGTGAATTTCACATGTGTACAGCTTGTTGTGCGGTTGAACTTTTGTGGTGTTGCTTCATTTTTGCCACAATATGGTAGGGGAAAAGAGGGAGGAAAAATCCACACAACTGTGATACTGGTACAAGTCTCTGAAAAGGGCTGCTTTGTGTTGTGTGTTGCAGCCTGTCAGAGGTGGCTTGATGGCAGAAAGGGGAAGAAATTCATTAACTCTATTCTTTCCTTCTACTTTGTGTGCATTTGGGGAAACTGCTGTATGTCGCACATTGGGGAGTGTTTTTTTGTGTCTTTTATTGAGAATTCCTACCCTAATTTGTCAAGTCAGGAGCTTGATTAGATTCCAAAATGCACTTGACAGTGGGATTGCTATGCTGTCAAAATCTCTCCTCCATTTGCAGTGAAACAAAGAAGCTCATGAATAACTTTTCCCCCGAATACTTAATAAACCACCATTCTTCCACCATCCCAGAGTTGTTCTTAGTATGACATCTTCCACCATGTTCAAAATGTGTTTGTATATCTTTCACTTGCCTATTGGAGTACTTAAAAACTTGTAGCTGTGATGTACTTACTGCATGCAAAGCAAGTTAGTTGTGGTTACAGCACATGATTTGGTTTTTATGATCTCTTTAATTGGTCTGTCACAAAGTAGCTGGTTCCTATAACTGAAGTAGGTCCAGCTCCTCTGTGCCAGAGCAGGTGCTCTGAGTTCCCTCAGATTAGGAGGGTGAGGTTGCAGCTGCGGCTTTAAAGGGTTCAGAGGAGTTCCCAATGTTCCAGGGAAGGGCTGGTTGTGAGAAGGAACTGGCTGAGGGAGAGAGAACCAGAGACAGGAAGCTGCGGGAAGCAAAACTTCGAGTCCACTGGTAGGGGAGGCAGTGAAAGCTTGAGATGCAAAGTGTAAGATGAGAAACTGTTTTGGTTGGTTGTTTAAGTTGGGACCAAAAGAAATCTGCCTAAAAGAGACTGTGGGTGTTTCATTGAGGCCTCTGCAAGCTGATGAGAAGCCCTGACACGTGGTGGATAATGCAGGCATCTTGATCTCCCTGATACCAGGGAGAATGAGGATTGTTGGTGAAAAAGAAAAAAAAGGCACTGTAACTTTGACTGACCCTTACCTAATTTGAGTGTTTGAGGTAGATGGAGGAGCTATGTCTGTGACAGGACTCCCAGGGTATAACCTGGAACCATGGGACCACTGTGCCCCCTTAACTCTCCAGCATCAGCTATCTCTCATGATGCTTTGCTAATCACAAGCAGCCAACCCATCCAGGTGCTGTTATCACTGAGCCACCAAAACATAGACAGACATCCAGCTAAATTGCATGATTGCTCTCTAAGCAACTCATGAACTGCACATAGGGAGACGCCAGCAAATCCTCCCAATCTTGCACCCCAGAAGTGTACTGTCTTACACTGCTCAAGACCACTTGAACAGTGCAAGCTCATTAATTAGTTCGCCACTGTGTCAAAGGATAGTGGACATCCACCAGCCTTGAAATCTAAGCAGATTCCTCAAGCACTTAGACAAACTGGTGGGGATAAAACATTAGAATAAGTTTATTAAATCCTATTAGACTAAGCAAGATTTGAATCAAACAGTTTTTCTCACCACACTGAATGTTGCAGGCAGGTTACAGTGCTTAAAATACTGGCTGAATTTCCTTCTCAGGCTGGGACCAATCTCCTCAGTTCGAAGTCTTTGTTTTCCCAATGTTGTTGTTGCCTTCAGAGTAGGTGAGGAAGGAGAGAGGCTATCTCCTGGTGCCACTCTCCCTTATTTTATGCTCTCAGTTCATCTCCCAGGGAAGATATTGGCCCAGGTATGTCCTGGTGAGTCTTGCTGTGTCACAGAGTTGAGCAGTCCCCATTGTGTAGAGCTTGCCAGAAGATGACCCAGTGGTCTTCCTCCAGACTTTTGAAAAAGTGGAGAATGCAATGGGCTGGGAGGAATCTGTTTGGGCTGTCTATATAGCTCTGTTCCTGATTGGCAAGGTACAGGGCAGCCTACCAAGCAGTAAGTGATGAGCAGGAAGGCTCCTATCCTGTGGTGAAGGCTGCTATCTGTATATGTGCGACTGTCTGGTTGAACTGTTCCCACATGGA
Source organism: Mesoclemmys tuberculata (assembly GCA_007922155.1). Lineage (NCBI taxonomy): Eukaryota > Metazoa > Chordata > Testudines > Chelidae > Mesoclemmys > Mesoclemmys tuberculata. Next base: position 9,903,945 of record ML675640.1, read on the forward strand.
GCATGATCCTGGATAGTAGCTAAAAAATTACAGAACCTTGCTGCTTGGTGGCTGTGCCCCGAGACCAGCTCAGTAGAGAAAATCATAGACGCAGTTATCCTGGAACAATTTTTGAAGGTCCTAGCCATCGGACCCAAAGATGGGCAAGATGATTTTAGCCTGTTTCAGTGGGGGAGGCAATCAAATGGGCAAAAGCCATTTTTGAGGTTGAAGGAGACAAGCAGCCTGAATGGAATTGAAAACTGAGAGTGGCCCAGTAGGTGACATTGCAAGGAAACTCTCAATGGAGGAAGGCCCCAAGTAGCCCCAAATGGGGGTACACAGGACTTACCAGCCCCCCCTTCCTCCCCAGGCAGTCTCACAGTTCAGTGGACGTACTTTTGGAGGTGACTAGGGAAGTCCGGTGGCATGCTTTCAGTGTGGCAAGCCTGCCACATATTAGATGAAAATGCCTGGTAATGGAGTGTGGTTACCTGGGTGATTTATAGCCTGAGTGGTGGCTTGCTGTCAACTCTGTGTGATAGAGGGGCGCAGCCCCATATGTGATGCCAGTGAGACTGGGAAGAGTCGTGGTAGAGGGGCTTGTGAACTCAGGCTGTGAGTGCACTCTTGTCCAGGAAGATTGGGTAACAGTAAAGAATCTCCCTAAGCATGTTTTGTGTATATATGGTGAGACCTGTTTCTACCCTATGGCAGAGGTTGAACAGGGGAGGAGATTCAGAGCTGGAAAGCTTGGCTACACCTCAGGGTGATCAAGTTTCTGCCATAGCCAGTAATCTTGGGAACAGACTGGCTGGGTTTTCTATCCCTAATGCGGGGAAAATGGAACAACATCCTAAGACAGGGAGGGCCAGTGGTCAACTGGGAAAGGAACTGGACGCTTGAGTGGGCAGAGAGGAAGTCCTCGACCATCTCCTGAGGTTGCGAGATCAGCAGAAAAGATGCCAACAAGAGCTAGAGGATGTAAGCACCTCCCGGCAGAAGATTATCAATCATTAATTCGATAGAACTGGAACAGCAATTAGCCTGGTTTAGAGAGGAGGCAGACTGAGAATCAGCAATGCTTAATGCTAGCAGGTGTTGGCTAGGCTCCAGATAGAGAAGGGTGATAGCATATAGTGGGGAATTAGACAGAGCCTGACGCTGAGCAGGATATAATACGGACCCAGACAGAGCTCATCAGCATGCTGGGGACCAGGTCATAGGCTAAGGGTGGTCCTTTGTGGAAGGGGAAACAGGGACACTTGTGTTTATGGCTCCCATCCTGACGGCTGGATTGCTCCCAGAATGACTGGAGGCCACAGAATATTAACTACAAATGGTTTGGCGAGAAAGAGAGAGCAGCTGGCTGTAGGATGTTAGGGTGCTGAGGAAGAGAGAGGCTGCCTGACCTTGATAGTGAGTTTGAGAGAGAATTAGAGAGACTGCATGCAGAGACCTCGAAACCTCAGCGAAGATGATGAGGGTTTTACAGACTGTGCCTGGTGAAGATATGAATGGTTCGGCTGGCATTAAGGACTGTGGGGAACTTGGGGATTATGGACCTATTGATACATAAATGTATATGTATGAGTTTATATAGAGAATTTGGGGGGGTGAAAGCAGTCCAGATGGGGCCCCCATAGGTCAGGGTAAAAACCTGCCTGTGAAAGAGGCAGGTCACACTGTGGCTGGCCCCTATAACTGAAGTAGATCCCTCTCCCCTGTACCAGAGCAGGTGGTCCCAGTTGGGCCAATTAAAGGGGGGGCTGCACTCAGGGCTATAAGGGGTTCGAGGGAGTTCCAGTGAACAGCTGGCTCTGAGAAGGAATTGGATGAAGGAGAGTGAACCAGAGAGAGACAGGAAGCTGCTGGAAGCAGGACTACCAGAGTTTCCTGGGAGGGAAGGCCTGAGATGCAAAGGGTGATTTGAGGAATTGGTTTTTGGCTATGTTTGGACAATAAAAAGATGCCTAAAAGAGACTGTCGGTGTGGCAGAGAGGCCTTGGCAAGCTAGTGAGAAACCCTGCCATGTGACATGGATGATGTGCGATTATATATATTGATAGAGTGTCTAGGGGGAGCAGTCAGAATACCAAGGAAGGTGTGTGAATGCATGTATTGTTGTAATCTGCTCTTGAGCAATATGTTATAGTGTATTTATCAAGTCAGGAAGACGCCTCGATTACTGATATGAAGCCATTAGGGTCTGAAGCAGTGATTTGAGCTCTTATTGCAATTTCATTTATATTTTTGTACTGAAGATTTAAGCACATAGAAGTTTTCTGTTTTGGTTTTATAGGCTAATCCCTGACTTTTCTTCTTTCCCTTTAACTTGTACAAAGGTGACAATAGGTACTCGGATATTACAATAGTGAGCACTGTAGAAATGGCTGCTGCAATAAATAAAAATAACCTGTGTGCAACATGTAGACGATTTCCATGGCCAGGGAAAAATTAACATTTTTCTTATTCCACAAATTATTCTTATCCTGTCTCCTGATTTGACCATGCCCAAGTGCCGTGGCTGGGATCTGCATAATGAGAGTGGTAGTGCTTGGTTCTCACAGGGGATTTGTAAAGTTCCATATTTGTGAGGTGCAGTTCAATTCTTACATGCAAATTTCTAGGCAAGTGCAATGCATTATTAAGCATCATCTGCAGTCAATAGCACAATATCCCGCAGGATATTGGCATCTTACTTAATAAAACAAAAGGGAACAAACACTGGAAAATGTAACCATAAGGTGGTAAATCAGAGGATTGTATGAGAAAGCTTGTGTGTCGGTATCATTTCTTAAACCTAAAATAGATGCTGTGCTGCTCTATTTAACACAATATTTCTCCACCCACAAGAAGGCTAAATATGACCTTTACTGCTATAGGGCAGGATAAAATGTACATCATTTGTTCATGCTTCAAGCAATCAGCTTTTGCAAACAATTACAAACCTGACATGAGAGGAGTGGTAAGAGAGAGCCTCAGTCTGGACCAGTGCCCTGCTATTCCATCTACAGTATTTTTTATTCAAGTCGACTACAACTTGTCTTCAATTTAATCTTTGGACTCTTGGCCGTCTCAGTACCCTGCTCTATTGCAGTTTATTTTTCCCAACACAAACACACACACAAACACTTGCAGTAAGTTTCTAATTGCTAAAACACAAGGAGTAAAAGGGCCTCGTTCTGAAAGATGCTAAGCACCCACAATTCCCAGTGAAGTGAATAAGTTGCAGGCTTTTTGCTGTAAGCTCCCTGGGGCCGGGTGGGACTGGGTTTTTGTGTAGCTTGCTGCGTGCAGCCTTTTCAGCCTGAGGGCCAAACATATTATTTCAAAAAGCTCAAGGGATTGCACTCAGTGTATTAGAGCAAAACTCTCCTTTGCCACAATGCTTAGAAAAAAATTGACAGTGGTGAGGCTCCTCGTGTGAAAAGATCACTGCCTGTCACGCTGACCAATAAATACCTTCTCAAAATTTCCTTGCACTACCCATCTGCCTGTATCACACTATTGTATCTTGTCTTATGCTTGGATTGCAAACTCTTTGGAGCAGGGACCATCCTTTTGTTCTGTGTTTGTATAGCACCTAGCAAAATGGGGTCCTGGTCTATGACTGGGGCTCGTAAGCACTATGATAATGCAAATCGTAATAGCGGGTCTGTCCTTCTTTGTCAGTCAGTATGTGGTGTTTCCTCTATGTCAGGATCTAAGATTTATTGTAGTATAAAAAGCCTGTTTTCTCAGATTGTCTGTCCAGCTGTCAGTTCAGTCATTTTACTTCTGTTCTGAGGCTGGTTTTTATTTTTTAATTTTTTTTCTGGCTTTTAGCATGATAGGCTGGATTTGGTGGTGGAAAATATTATTGCCTCAGCTCCGTAGGGTAATAACTCACAGTATGGAAGTTGAAGGATTATTTGATGTCTTTGAGTGGCTGTAGTAATGATGCATCTGGTGTATTTTCTCACATCTTCTCTCCCCAAACCGCTTTTCCCAGAGCAGAAAAGCCCTAATTAGCTGAGAAGTTCAGGTAGCAGTGAATGGGGCCAGGCTCCTGAACGGTGTAGCAGCTAGCACTCAGAACAGTTTCCCTTACGTGTTAACAAGGAGTCCATAAAATTTTCCAGATACAGTGCTGCTACATTTTTCATTATGTTTATATTTATCAAAAGGTAAAACTCCTCTGTTTGAAGTTCACCCTAATAAACTGTTGTGTTTTAAATGGCTTTTTAAAAAACATATATAGATTATTACACACAGAGCTTGAACCCTGACATTGCTATGCATAAAAAGAATAGCTAAGTATTCTGTACAGACTAGAATATTTGACCCTGAATAGCTTTAGAATTACTGCTGATGTATTTTAATAGCTTAAATTACTACAAATTATCTACTTTTCTGGTGGGGAATTTGGCCCAGTACCTTCATCTGAGATTTAGTTTAATTCTTAAACTAAATTGTTTACAAGTGTAAAGCTATAAATACCTGTCACATAAAATAAAATGCCAAGAGCTGTTTGAGAAAGCCATAGAAATTTTAAAGATGGAAAAGGCTTTTTACATTCACTCTTCATTCATCCTTCTGCCATAACAGAACTGGTCTCTGCAATAGATTTTCCAGTACTTGTTCCAGTCCAGCTTTAAATAACTTAAGGGATGGGGCATCTATCACTTCTCTTAGGGACTGTTTCAGTACATGACAGATCTTACTGCCAATATGTTCTCCCTGATGTTACTCGTAAATTTACTTTAGCTTTAATTTATTCCATGCACTCCTAGCTTTACATCCACATTGAGCCATGCTGAATCATCTTCCTTCTTGGTGTTTTCACCCTTCAACTGCTGCAGTTGTTACTTCCATCTTAGTTATTGGATAGGTAAACTGTATTCTTTCCTTGTATAGTGATTTCCCTCTTCCGCTTAGTTGTTTTGGTCTATGCTGAGGCTGGGATTCTCAGGGTGGCCGACTGAAGGAAGTTGGGCATGCAATTCTCATTGACTTTGCAAGGTCAGGGCCTTATTTTGTATTAGCATCTGCTTAAGGCAGTTATATTATTACTTTTAATTAATTGGTAACTGTCTGCCTTAGACCCTCTTGACAACAGCAGGCTAAATTTTCTACAATGTGTTGTCATAATGGGTTCTCACCAGTGCTGGAGAGAGAAACCCTCGCCTTTTAGGTCTGTTTGATGCCTTTGTACATTCCTTTCAGAATTACTGGGGATTTTTTGGTTGTCATATCAAAATGCATCCTGATATCTAATTTACTGTCTACTGCTATCCCAAGTTTCCTAGATTATCTTTCTCCCAGTGTATTTGCTGGCATTTTTCCAGGCTGAAATTCATATTTTGTTATTTTAGCCCCGTATTTCTAAATTCCCTAAATTCCTCTATCTTGTATTTGTTTTTTTTCCCATTGATCCTCCCTAGTATTCACAACCTTTCCTGGTTTCTTATCATCATCTGTGAATGGTATTAACATGTTGCTTACATTTTCTCTTCCAGCTCATTAATGGACATGTTAAATTACACTGGGCCTAATACCAAGCCCTGTGATTTATCAGTCCTGTATTGTTTAAACGAAATCCTATATAACCAATGTCACCAAAAATGGCTGATGGTGCCTTGTGAATGATTATGCCCCATAGTACGGTATCCTGTAACCTTGCTATAAGGTATTGTAAAATTTGTTTAAAATGCATTCGCATAGAAATTTGAAAACAGTGAGAGAGCCCTAGAATGGGTTGAGGGCCTAGATAAATGGCAGAATCCCTTCCTGATTCCATTGCTGCAGGGTTGGGTGAGTGAGTAGGCTGGGGAAAGGGAGACGTTGAAGTGTGTTATTCTGTCTTGTTACCTTATGCTGCTTCTTGCAACCAAATATCTCCATAAACTGATTTGGACAGTGATTTTTTGTTGGTATCACTATGTTGCTGTCTTATGTTTTGCAGTCTCTCGTGCTTGCTTTTTCTTTTCTTCACAGCATAGCACTATCTTCTTTAGTTTTGCATTGACATTATCATGAAGCTGCTATCCTGCAAACAAACAGAGAATTCCTGTTAGCATGAGAAAGTTACGAGAATTGCTGTACGTGCTCCACCACAGCATTGCTTTTATTAAGACAAATGGAAAAGCTTTGCAGAGAGAGAGGACGTACTTGTGTCTTGAGGGCAATGATGTTTGGAAATGCAACTCTCCCAGCTGAGGAGACTTGGGTTGAGGATTCTTTGTCTTCTCCTTTTTGACTATAGGCCAGATGTTTTCCATTGCTGCATGACGTGAGGGAGAGGAAAGGTTGGTTATAGGTAGAGATGCTCTTATAGTAGGACTGTGTGTGATAGAGGCAGGGGGGCGTTTGCAGCATTTACTCTTTTCTTAACCCCCACCTCAGAACCCTGCAGAATCTTTCCCCGTGAACATGCTAACATGGCTAGTTCTCTGTAAGATTGGATTGGAGATGGAGAGCAGGTGCAGTGTGTGAGTTGTTCCAGTTGTGGAGCCAATGGGGGGGGAGGCGCGGGAGGGAAGAGAGAATCATCCCCCTGCTGTCCTTTGTTTTCTGTGTGGTGCCATGTCAAGCCAATAGGTATAATTGAAAGTGGCATCACCAATGACCCATCACCCCCTGGCTCCATGTCTGTTCAAAACCTGGCTCCGCTACTGAAGCTCCTGCAAGCATTAGTGGGTTTACATATGGAAAGCAGGATTCACCCCTTCTGTAATTTCTTCCACATTTTGGGGGTGGGAGGGGAGCGGCTAGTGCATAGCCATGGGTGGAACCCATTAGCAGTGTAACTCTTTAGGGAGCTGTGCTGCCCAGCAGGAGGAAGATGGACATCCCAGGGAACAATGGAAGATGTCTCTTGTGAGACTGGAGCTAGATTTCCCCATGGACCTTGACTTCTCCAATGTTCCTGGCTCCTGGCCCTGGCTCCTTTCACTGTCAGTAAATCTATCCCCCAATGAGAGACACGGAAAGAGGCAGGCAGAGTTCTCTGGCTGCTTTTGCCTTCTCCTTTGTGTCTTTCTGATGCAAACTGCATTTAGGCCTCTGAATAATCTGTAATATGACTGTGAGATTCCCACAGCTGCTATATTGCAGATGTATTACAGTGAGTAACCCAACAGCATGGGGAACCTGAGAGAGAGACACCAGGGAAAACTTCTTGCCTCCCAAGATTAAGCTTGGGGTTCTGTGACTTTACCTGCAACAGTTGATTGTATCACAAAAAACTAAGAGCAGAAGCTGAACTCTCTGGAACTTCTTTGCCTGAGTTACAAACATGCTTTCCTCCTTGTTGGTTTGGATGGAAGTTGTGAGAGTGCTGAGCACTTCTGGGAATTGGAGACCAAAGTGTCCTGATTTGGGCATCCAAAATAAATGGCCACTTCTAAAAATGTTGGCATCAGTAATTCTTCAGATGGCTCTTGGGATATAAACATGTTTTCAGCCCTGCCCAAAGAAAAACAAATTGTATATTTGGACCCAGTTGCTTTATGTGTGTGTGAATGCATGTTTATTTTATTTAGGGAGTTGGATGTAATCAGATTTAAAATTAACTGACTGTTGATTTGTCACTGTGTGAATGAAAGCACATTGCTTGTAATTTGTTTGACATTATTCTGTCCTGTTGTCAGACTTCTAATTACATTTAGAACATAACCCAGATGTCTGTGTGTCTCTTTTTTTCTCCCTTTTAATTTTAAATCATGGAGGGAAACAGTTATCTGGTGAACCTGTGGAAGTCTGTTGACTCTTGTAAAACTTGTTTACTTAATTGCTGTGTGGTCAACTGCAGATGGATTTGAGATGCAAAGTTCATTTCCGGGTCTGGGCCTGTCTTTTCAAAAGTGGCCAGTGGATGCTTTGCTTGTGTGCCCAACCTGAGATGCCTTAAAGGCAGAATGTGAACACTTGCCCTTCTGAACATGAGACCTTTTAAAATGTCTCAGTTTGGGTCCCCCAGATCGCTAGTACTGTTTGAAAGCTTAGGCCCTAAAACGGAACTTCGCTGCTGCTTGGGGTGTTGAAACCTATCTATGAATGCATAAATGAGCCATCCAGACCTACACTGTCTCTCTCTCTCTAGCCATGGCTCTCAAAAATGTCCTTTTAAAAACAGATGAGGTGGGGAGTGAGAGGAGAGAGAAATTGCTTGTACTTTATAACATTTGTATCTAAACAGCAATGAAAGAGATGTAGAAAAGTTGCCCTCTCAGGAGGAAAGCCATGTTTGTGAATGAGTGATCTTTTATAAATCAGGAGTAAGATTGGCTTTCCCTTGAATAAGAGCATGATATTCCCTGCCAGCTTGGCTTTGTGAGGGTTTGGCTGGAAGAACTCAAGCCGTTTCCCACCCGCTGCAGTGAGAAGTTTACCTCTCAGATTCGCTTTGCAACTTCTATTTCTTAGTGATTCCCTTTGTACTTTTATACACGAGGGATAACATTTTCAGTAGCGCACAAATGATTTATCAGTTGAAGTATCTCTTTTTTTTTTTTTCAAAAGCACCTAAGCCACTTAGGCACTCCTGAAAATTTTCCTCTAGCTAGCCCCATAGTGGAGGAAATCCAGTGCAGGATGACAAGTGAACACCTGCCCCATCTACAATAATGCAGTTCAACTGATCCACTTTTGTAAGGAAATTACTCACTCCTTTTGAAGAGCTTTAGTCCCCTCAAGGTCTCCTGAGATCCAACTTTTTTTGTGTGTGCTGATCTCCAAGTTTCTAAGCACCCAGATCTGCAAGACTAGCATCAAATTTAGCATGGTCTTCTCTAGAGAAAATACTCTGATATGGCTGCTTGAACAATGAAATATGTCCGTATTCACTGGCTCCGGGATAAACTCATTTGATGGAAATCTGTGTTTAAAAATGCTTTGCTAGTGATAAAAATGAAACCCTGGGTTTTGGAGCTAGAGAGAACCCTTTGGGGCTCCCTTCCTAACATGTCAAAAAGAGAATGGTAGAGTCAGACCTAGATAAAATAGCCTTGAAATGTACTTGCTGTACACTTTATACTATAATATGATAATGGTGAGGTATAGTTCTTGGCTTTAGAATGACCAGAGGAAGTGATGAGGAGTTGGTTGGGGTTCCTTCCCTACCTGTCTGCTCTTGTGAGTATTTGTTTAACTATCAAAGGGAAAAAGCCTTGTCCCTTAATTCTTGTGCATCAGTTTCAGTTACTGATAAATTACCAGCAAAGTAAATACCATCTTCATCTTGACTGTTTATACATATTCTTGAATTTATAACAATGTTTTATGCATACACTGAATTGTTTTCACCTTGAAGAGATGTTTCTGAGTCCCTATGAAGACCAATATGAAAATTCGGAGCATATCTTTTAACAAAATACGTCATTAAATATATATATATATATATATATTTTACCCTGTATATGAATGTGAATGAATGTGAAATTTCAGGTGAATTGGTTTGATTTTGCAGAAGTTGCGATCTGATAGGGTGTCAAATTTGGGCTTGTCATGAGAAGCTACCTTCAATAATTGTTGGAAGGATGATGTTCTCTCCATAATATAGTTTTCTTTATTTTTCTTGATGCAGGTGCTGGTACAAAATACAACCTTAATCTTGGGGACACATAAACATATGCTAAACTTTGTGCACGTGAATAGTCCTGTTAACTGAAGTGGAGCTATTCACGTATGTAAAGTTAAGCATAAATGTGTTTGCAGAATCGGGACCTAGAAGAGTAAGGAAAATAAAATAATCCATGAATCATTAATAGGACAGATATGCAATGTACTTTTTACAGAAAAATAAAATTGAACAGAAAAAGCACCCAGTATTATAATTGCACTAATAAGGGGGAGAATTAAGAAGATTTAACACCTTAGATAAATTTTTGTGTTTCCTTGTATTAGGTATTGTATTCACCACAGGTATTACTTCTACTGAGGGTAGTTTTTTCCCCATTGTGTGGTGCCCCCATGATTAATTAAAGCATTTAATAACAGGGATTATGCATTTTTCCCAGCCTTCAGCCAAAGAGTAAAAAGAGAGAACTGTAAATAGGATTACATACTAGGGAAGCAATGAATCATATGAACCCTTGGTGTTTCCTTTTGATCATGTAGTGGCACAGCATGAAAGGGCATCTCTCTTCTGTGCTCATCAGATTTCAGGGGTCCTTTCTTGTCCATGATGCAAAATGTCCAGAACCAGTCAACTAGATCCTGTACTTCTCTACATTGCTGAGTTTTAATTTTTTTTTTCCTTTCTGTTGTCCATATTTTCCCTCTGTGGTAGAACACTAAGCTTGTTCTTTCTATGGCACTTAATTTCCCTTCTTCTCACCGAGACAGGAAGAGCTGTTTGATCACTTTTGGTAGGAATCTTTCCTTTGCAGCTATACCATCTTCCTAAAGCAGAATTGATAAGACTTTAGAGAAATACTGACTATATTTGAATATATAACGCTCTTTCTCCATCTGCTATAGTTTTCCCTCTCTGGATAAATGTGGAGTAATAGTGGTGTTTGTCTCTGTGTGCCCTGCCATTTATGGATAGAAAAAGTCCAGGCTAAAGGTTTGACCCTTCAGATGCTTACATGTGTGAGGATTCGTGTTGAGTTCTACAGAATTAGTCACGTAGGTAAAGTTATTTGTGAGTCTTTGCAGGCCAGGACCCTAACAAAAAATTCAGGTAGGACTTGGGAAATGCAGACAGTACCCCATATGAGTGTTTGAAGAGGCAGACCACTTTCAAATGTTAAGTTCTGTTGTTTTTTTTATTCAGGGCCATTGCTGAAGTGAACATATCCTTTCAAATTAATAGAATTTAAAACAATTTTGATTGGCCAGTTCAATCAGGCATTCAGGGGCAATCAGCATTTGAGTCCTCCTTTAGCTTATCAGGCTAAGAAGGTGGCTTCCAATGTGACAATCTTTTAAAAGACAAATTCAGACAGGAAATAAGGAACACATTTTTGACAGGGAGGGTAATGAACCATTGGAACAATTTGTCAAGGCTCATTGTAGATTCTCCATCACTGACCATTTTTAAATCAAGGTTGCAAGTTTTTCGAAAAGATTTGCTCTAGGAATTATTTTGGGGAAGTTCTATGGCTTGTGTTATACAATTCAAACTAGATGATCTCAATGATCCCTTTTTTCAGGTATCTAGAACTGTTTGCGATAACATGTATTACATCTCTTGAGCACTGTCTTTGCTGCAGAAAAGGTGGGTTCTTTGCAGCAGGATAACTAATGCCCAATAGCCATCCTGCTGTAAAATCCTAGTGGAGGCAAGGCACCTGTAGTTTTTACTGTGGGGTAGCTAGGTGGAATCAACAGTTACACATAAATTCCTCTACCCATCCTTTGAGCCTCCCACAGTTAATCTTCCTTAGGTTACCTCATGGTAAAATTGAAGAGCCTCATGTCCACTAGAATTCTACAGAGGGATGGCTACTGTGGATTGGTTATCTCTCAATGAAACCACACCCTTTTGACAGTAAAGACAAAGTCTCAGACTGCAAGGGGGAGTAAGTATGTCTCCCTTCGAGTTAATATAGATTCTATGGGTGGTGTTGTAATATAAACAATACGTATTAAATATTGATCCTCTGAGCCCCAGTGGGGCAAATGTTTGCAACAACATCAGAGGGACACTAATTTTCCTAACGTACACTCCGCCTCCCATGACATTCTCCAAATCAGCAGACCTATGTTGAGATGCACACATTTTCTGTGAACGCAGCTGCAGTTCTTGACCCATCTGCCAAAAAATCTGGTCCTCAGACACTGCTTGCTTCCTGCAGTTATCTGGCTCCCTGTTCTGGTTGGAAATGAGAACAGCATTTTAGCATAGTTTTCCTTAATGCAAAAGAACAACTAACTCCCCTTTTAAGGACATATTCCAGAGTGTGAATAAGCATGGGCTAAAGTTATGGTAAAATGGACCAGCAATATCTGAATTTGAACGACGACATAAAAGCATTTGTCACTGTGAAAAATCTCCCTTCCACAGCATGAAAATTCCTTATGCAAACATGGTTATGTGATGCCAAACTTAGTTAATTTAGGACAATGCTTCTTAGATTTCCTGCCTTCTCCATTCAGACGAAACCCGAATCCTCTGCTGAATCTTTAATTTGAAATGAGTATTGCTGTGGTACATGGACTCTTTCTGTGCACAAAAAGTAAAGTTGGTTTCCATGACTATTTCTGGATGGCACTTTATTAATTAAAAAAGAACTAGATTTCAGATAAGTGCTCCTCCCCTTCCCTTCCATTCTGTTAAACTTGACATTTTAATGACTTTCTTAAACCTTTTTTTTTTTTTAGTTAGGGATGTTAAACCAACCAGAAAATGTTCGGTTGGCTGGAAGTCTGTGAGCATCCATTCTGTATTTGAAATACCTTGGGAGATGCACAAACAGGAAACCCCCTGGACTGATGTGAAGTTGTGGGTATGAGAGAAATGATTGAGTGTATGTTTTACTGCTCCCTACTGGTATGAATGGCTAACCTACCTGTGTGAGAGAATGGGTCAATTTCTAGTGGCTGCAGCCTACAGCTGAGAAAAGCTTTCATACTACAGCAGTTAATGGAGGTTAGAGGATAAATGTATGGTTTTTTAATTATTACTTTTTGCAACCATAAACTTCACGGTCCAATCACCTGGGTTGCATGCCTGAGGGTTCTCTGATGACCGTGGTGTGAGGGAATTTGCAGCGTGAGGGTTCCATAAATACAAATCAGGGGAAAAAGAACAAAGAATTGATTTTACTACTCATTTTTAAAAAACCCTAAACAAACAAAATCTCTCTGTTTGGACAAACTGCTTTAAAATACCTGGCTCCCAAAGAGGGCTCTGAGCTGAATTATAGGGAGCCTAATTCCAGCGCTAGCTAGTGACAGCAGAATCGCTCCTTTTCACAGCCTGCTTGCTGCCAAGAGCAATTTTCGTGAGACACCCGGTAGGAATACCCTGTACTTTTCAGTTAGAAGTACCCCTTCAGGAAGCATATCATTGGATAGTTCAGATTCTGGAAGCTGAGTGGACATGATGGAACACAATTGTTAATATATTACAGTGGCATTTTAGCATTACAAGTTAAATTGAGGGAGTTGTGTCCCAGTGCTTTTCTGCACTTCTGGGGGTATCAGGCTAATGGTTGTTGCTTCTGTGGAAACTGACACACACTCTTGGTACTCATAAGTGTCATGAATGCTTATTCATTGTCCTGCTTATCTGTTTGTCCACCTCTGGGGCAAATATTCAGTAAATTAAATACATGTTCCATCTACTGAGCCCATTGCAGCCATCTGGGGGGTTGACTGGCTCTGATTAGACTCTGCTGCCTGCTCCCTGACAGCATGAGTTTGCAGAACAAATGGAAATCCCTCTTTGTCAAGCTGTACCGTCCCTGTCTCCTCTTTTCTGCATTTGCCACACCATGCAAGTGACTCAGTGGCATCCTTCTAGCCAGGCATGACACGCCCTCCGAAGCAGTAGATGGCCCCTGCAGCCTTTTCACGTAGCAGGTGAAATGTATATATGAATTTGAGTGAGAACACCAATGCCGTGGGTCCACCACAGTGCCAGTGTTTTATGCAATCAATGAACATCAGCTGCGGGCAACTCAGGATATTAACAAAAAGATGATTATCTGATTCTGCTGGGGGATTTTCCCTCATGGGGACACACCTTCATGTGAAAGCAGTCTGAGGGCAGAAGCAATCTACTCCATTATAGGCAAATTAGCTGCAGCCTTTGGGTTCCAAGCAAGCTGTGAATACAGCTTTCTGTTGGTGAGGTGTGGGCACTTCCCTTGTAAACTGTAATACTGTGAGGGCTGTGGTTTGTATCTGCAGTTGATTTAGTTAGCTGTATTGTGATATATTTTCCAAACACCTGTAGCATATTTTGGAAATGTGAAGTAACTGCTTCTTATTTCCTTATGTGGAATCCCTGCCTCGTAGAAAAGGAAGGTGTATGGTAGCAGCGTTCCAGCAGGAATACCTATACTTTACCTGAAGGAGATATTTCAAAGCTGGTAATTTCATAGAAAGAGGATGGCAATGGTCTAATGCTGCCCTGTACAGAAAATATTAGGGCCATTTTACTGTTGTGATTGTACATTCAGTCTGATTTCGATGGTTACAAAGGTTCAACAAAATGCAATTATCTTAATAGGTTAATTTGGCAACTGTTTTTGTTGTTGTTGTAAGAACAGCACTGGCTCGTGCTCATGAGTGTTGTGTGGAAGTTACATTAATAGTAATTGCTAGTAATTTCTTGTCAGCCTCAGGTTAGTGGGTGCAGTTGGAAATGTGCCACCGATGGTCCATTTGCTTCTGCTTTCCCTCTAGCTATACTGTACTGTCTCTCTTCACCACCTACCTCAAGCTGCTTCACAGCTGCCCTTTTCTCCATGGCAACTTAGCTGAGTAGTTCCAGCAGAGGAGAGAATCAGTTTTCTTTTCTTTTCTTTTTGCCTGAACATGGCTTTTCTGTCCAGCTGACATGAATGCATCACTGTGATCTTCTGGTTTTACGGCACATAATGAAAGAAGTGATGGCAGCCGACTCATTAAAGATGCCAGAACAGGGGAATGCCTCAGGATTCTGCAAAAACATATAAGACTAACAAATGCTTACTGTGTTCCCCCTGTCCAAGGTAATTTTGCAGTTTCTTTGGAAGCATGGTGTGGTGATACAGTGGTTCTGTCAGCTTGTAAGGCAAAGGATTAGTCACACAAGCTTGTTTTCTCACAGACAAGCTGGAATTTAAAAAAAGAGAGACTGAAAGTGGATGGTACAGAATAGTTTATTTTTTCTGAAGGAGAATGCTGATGGGCACTTGTTCCATTTTCCTATGCAGGAAGTAATCAGTCTGCTTTATATATTTAATTCATACTTAAATATGCAAGGTGTACACATCAAGATCAGGGATAATGCATAAAAAGTACATGATATTGCTATGAACATAGTATTTTCAAATATAAATATGGAAATAAGGGGAGATACTCTTTATTCACCATGTATTGATTTGAGAAGAAATCCTTTTCTATTTTAGAAATTGGGTTAGTTTTTTTTAAAGACTGTCTTAAGGGTAGAAGTATTTTGCTAGCAACTTTGATGAGAGCAGGCAGATGTCTGAAAGCATTGTCTTGCTTGCAAACATTTTCTGTATTGTTTTTTTCTGGCACCTGCGTGATTCTTCAGTTACCTTATACTTCCCCCCTCACTCCTCTCATCTCTGTTGCTGATATTTCCACTGAAAATAGAGTCATAATTCAGGAAACGGCTAATAAAAGATCTTCATGACATACTAGTGCTAGGTGCCTCACCTGCCAGAAAGACAGCCCCATCTTCACCTTAAAGACCTCGGCTATAGTATTTATTTACTGTGGGTTAGAATATTCCTCCGGTCTTCAAATGCAGCATGTTCGAGGTAGTCTGACAGAGAGGACATTGGAGGGATGCAGTTCAGCAGTCAACTCTTAAAAATAGCTGTTTTGAATTTTTCTGTTAATAAAATGTGTCTGATCTTTAAATAGCAAATGTGCACAGAAATTACTTCATGAGGCACTTCCTACAGATAGGTCAGGACTTCATGATATAGGCAACCAGAAAAAGCGGTGATTTATTTCAGCTCATCTGGGACTGACTGTAATTGTAATGAGTTTGTATGAAATTCAGGCTCTTTCTCTTTGCTCTTTTGTTTCTTTACATTGAATTGTGGAATACGTGGCTTCTGCTAAATGCTGGCTTTTATTTCAGTTTGGAGACTCCATATAGGGATCCGAGTTTATAACAATAAATATTTGGCTTTGTAATCCAGAATACAAAATGGATTCTTTGAGGGGTAAAAATATTGATCCTCCTCTTCAGCATCTTTACTAAGCAACAAGTCACTAAAAGTAAATAGAGCTAAAAGGGCAGATGGCTGAATTCCTAAGCAGAGGTTCACAGTTAAGGTTAGTTATCTATTTGTAGGTTACCGTCTTTCAGTGCCAATTAACTGCATTGCTCTGCACTTCAATATATCTACGTGTGTTGGGCTGGATTTGGAAAGTGTGAAATGTGTTTTTTGTGCTGTGAAACACTTTTTTCTCTAAGGCTGAATCTGTATGAAGTGAAAGTCAGATATGTAGGATCTTTAAATGCTCATTTATATTGACAGAGCATTACTAAAGTTTCTTGATGTTTAGCTGGTCAGTGGGGTTTAGTTCATTTTCCTCTGTCTGTCTGTCTTGCTGGTTGTTTCAAGTAGACTCTGACAGTTTAAAAAAACCCTGCTTTTCGCAAGCAATATTTAAGAGCAAATGGAGAATTTAAAGGTCAGATTCTAGACTGCGGCTCTGCTTTTGTTATCCTTTATGGTCTCTTCAGTGGCAGGACAAATTTGTGTTCTGTATCTTGTCCAGATTTACTCTTATGTAGATTTATTGTTCTTTGTGGATTTTTTAACAGGAATTTTGAAATTGTTGTGGCAGTAAAACTGTTCTCAGAATGTGTGTGTTATACTATATATCATAGCCATTGCTGCTCTCCTGCTAGTAACTAATAGGTAGTATTGATTGGAGCATGGAATTTTCATACTGCTGGAAGCAAAAATGTATGCTATTAGACTAGATGCTTTTTAAGGATTCTCTTACAACCAGAAATGTATGTGGGCAGTAGTTATGAAAACTCTTCATTAAATATCTGTAAACTATCTGCCAAGCTGTAGGTTAAAGTTTCTGCTGTCATTTTGTCAATATCTCTAACTGTGCTTTCAACATCATGTTGTATGGATTATACATTCAGAATCTAATTCCAGAAAGACACTTCTATCTGACAGTTAGGGTAGTTTTCAGGACCAAAGAAATAATTGTATTTTTCTTTTAGGGAAGATCATGTGGTGTTATGAAGGTGGTGGTTGTTATTAGGGCTTGGTTTACTGAGAGAGGGGAAAAAATTGTTTCATAACATCATGAACCTCAGTGTGTAATGTGTTTGTTTTGTATTCCTGTTTGTTCAGTTCAGCTGGCTAGATGAACCACCCATTCTTAGAACTGTATGGGCTGCACTCTTAGAACAGTAAAGATGACATAAATTGCTCTGGATGACTGATTTAATTTTAGTGCGAGTGCCGCTGAAGTGAGTATTTTTTAATTTGCAAGGTGAGCAGTTTGAATGAAGCATCTTGTCTTCAGGCTTTAAAGATGTCTTTATGTTTTGTTATGGCAGACAAGTCCATGGTTTTAAGTAGAGACTTTGTTTTGTGTTGCAAGCCTTGTACGGCCCCCAATGACAGTGTGAACTAAGAATTTGTTCTTCATGGTACATTTCTGAATAGTTCTGCAAGTTTCTTTTGTTCCAGTTTATGAGCCCTGGAGTTTGAGGGGACTGAACCAAACATCTCTGATCTAGATCTGTGTACAAATGTGGGATTTGGCTCAGTCTCTGCTCTGGGCTAGTTCGGGGAAGCTGCTACAGCGTGTAGCCTGTTTTTTAAAGCTGAACAAACCAACCGCTTTTTGTGCATTTCTCTCTACTAGAAGAGCTTGCTTCATTGTCAGTATACGGTAGGCCTATCAAATATTAGTTCATGGCTAGTTATCGGAAAGGAAAGCAGAACATCTTTAATTACTTTGGAACTATTGTTCCAGGTCTCTTGATGCTGTGCAAAAACATTACTTGTGATATATGAATGTTTAATGGGACAGACTTTAACTGAACTCTGTCTTCAGTGGCTCACCTCTTTGCAACTGAACTGTTTGCTGTTTGAAGTTCTGTTCAGTTTTTGGCCAAATGGAATCAAGTCAGTTGACTTTCCAGAGGTGTTCCAATATTTCTTTGCTCTGTTGTTCACACCAGTGATGAAGATGCATGCTCCGGAAGGCCTTACCCAACTGGTAGTGGAAAACTCCAGACTTATAGAAAACACCTTACGGTTAATAACATGCTAACATCAATCATAATATTCTAGCTTTCTGAAACTGTTGGATAAAAAGCAGCTTATAAATGTTAATGAATTAATCTTCACAAACTTTCCTATCAGGCAGGTGGCATTATCCACATTATACAGATGAAGAATCAGAGGCCCTGGGAAGTTTAGTGACTTTCTCAAGGTTACATGGAGTCACTTGGTGTGCCATAACTTGTAACCAGAACTCCTGCATCCTCTGTCTGGTGCTTTCAACATCAGGGTCTGTAGAAAGCAGATGTGTATGTTCTGTGTTTATGTATCTGTGTGGCCTTTGTGTATATAGGGTATATGTGATGGAGCTGAGGGGATCTTACAGAGTTTTTATTGACAGGAGTTTGGCATGACTGATGAGCGTCTGGCAGCTGCAGGCCAGATTGGAGAGGGTCTTCTAAAAAAAAAGTGTCAATAAAAAAAATCATCGCTCTGGAATGATATATTTTACCATGTTTGTCTTTGTGAATTTTTAGTTTTTCATGTCTTTATTTAGTGTCTGTCTACTTTCCTTTCCGTCTTTAGTTACAATAGGAACCACATTATTGGCATGAGCAGAGCTTAGTGACCCTCACAACTGCAGAATAAAATTGCCCTCTCTATTCTTTAGTTTGTGAAATACAGGTGATGCATTTGATACCCCAGGGCAGAATGAGACTGACGTCTTTGTGTGTGGACATGCTAATTTTTATAGCACATATTGCCACAGCAACCAGGAGTTTCAGTTATAGATATTAAAACCATGCAAGGAACCTGTACCGCCTGCAACAAGTGTGGGTGTGAAACTGAAAAACACCTGATCCTAACTGTGCCCAGCAAGCCTTGGAAGATGCAACACAACCCTCAACCTGCAATATGGGCTTGATCCTTCATCCTTTGCACACGAGTGTGTGAAGAAGCTGTGAGAGCTCAGCACTTTGCAAGGTTTGACCCTAGTAGAAAGACTTCCATTGACTTAAAGAGCTTTGGATTGGAACCTCTGCGCATGGAATTAAGCAGCAAATGCATTTTAAAATCAAAACAGCCAACAACTCATTCCTGCCTCCGTAGTTCAGAGCTCTCGTTGCAGCAGTTGTTGACATTACACACACCTGGCAGGGCAGGGCAGACGCGCTGTCTCGATAGGGTTAATAATGTGTCACAACTCATAAAAGCACCCTCAACATGGATCTTGGCAAATCAAAGACCTTTATAGTTTATCTTTAAAAATGAGGTAGTCTGTATCCTCTCACACATACAAGACCGCCATCTCCACTATGCCCTCATTTTTATCCTACATTCTTAAGTGGGATTCTTAAGTGGGATCAAATCTTGACAGTTGCCCTTCAGGCCACACAGCATAAGCCTCTCTCATTAACTGAGCTATGAGAAGAAAGCACTCATGCTGTGCCCTACAAGACGTAGGAATTCCACAGTCAAAAGCCTGCTCCAGAGAGCCCCCCCAACCCTGATCCTGGGCAGTTCGTACTATAGGAGACAAGTATAAATGCTCTCAGCTTTCATGGTGGGAAATACTCTCTCATGAGCTATGGTAGCAAACCACAAATTGCTTTCACCCATAAAAACATGTGGGCCATGTCTGCAACCCTTGCTCAGATCAAGAACCACTTACATAACAATCTCTCTCAACTTCAAAGTGTCTGCTCTTCATAGGGAGTGGAACCAGACACGAAGAACCTTCATTAATAATTGCACCCAGGAACACAGGGAGCTCAGAACTAATTTTCCTGCATTAGACTATAGACCACTCTCACACATTAAATAACCCCCACTACTGAGCATGGACTTGCGAAGCAAGGCCTCCATAAGATGAGGAGATCTGCTATTTCACTGTCCAGTAGAGAACACGCACAGCTGTGCTGCGTGGGTCTCATTTCACAAGGTCATTGCAACATGCCTGTAACTCTGGCAGCTACAATGCCAGGGCAGAGATTGTTACAGGGGAACCATTACCATTTGGAAAGGAAGCATCACTATTTTCTGATAGAAGGAAATAGTCCTCCATGTTGAGCATTGGAAGCATCCCTTTTCAGAAATTAGTTTTCTCTGTTGACTGACATTACTGAACAGAGAGCCGCAACAATCCAGAATTTGTCTTTGTCCATTACTGTACAAATCACTGTCTTACAGCTCTGGGTCAGTGCTTGCAAAGTGATGCATTTAATATACTTTCTCTATTACATATGTTTAATGGTGCTTCAAGGTTTTATGCCAATGTAATGAAATCTTGACTAATTATCCTAGTCTGTGAATGATGCTTTCAAAGCTAGATGCAAAGCCCAGTGGCCTTGGTTAAAGTGCATATCAGAAGTGAAGAGTGTATTTGTAAGTATCCAAGTATAGTGGGATAAAAAGTGCTTGAGCATAAACAATTCAGTGTGTCGATTTTGGAATAGCATCTGCCTGTTCTGTACAGTCAGGCACAAACTGGGAAATTTGGATCTGGATTTTGAATCCCCAGAGCACATAGGTGTTCTGGTCTGATGCACTGCTTCTGTTTGTTTATTTGTAGCCTTGCCAGTGTAATGGGCATTGTAAAAATATATAGAAGGCCTGGGCCCTGCCCCGAGGAGCTTAGACTTAAAAAGAGAAAGAAGGATTGTTAAATTCAGACTTAGATTCACAGGGGTTTGAATCTAGGGATTTTAATTCAATCATCTCTATTATCTCCTTTCCCGTCCTAAAATCTCAGTAAGAGATATTTGGCATAAGAAAGCCGTTACTGTATTTCATATCCTAAGAGTGCATTTGGCTAATTAATTTATCCTGTTCAGTGTTAATCCACAAAGCTCAACCTCACCAGAGAGATAAGACATCAAATTGCTAGTACAAGAAATAGAGCAATAAGGAAACCTGTTAGTAACAGCAGTTCTTTGAGGCCTTCTGCTGTCAGAGGGTCCCAAACTACTTTAAGCCTCTTAATCTTTTGTCTTCACACCTCCTTCCTCTTTACTTTTTTAATGAAAAGTGGCCTGTAGAGTAAGATTTTCAAATATGGCTCCTCTCCCCATGTCTGTTCAGAGGAATGCTGTTAACTTAAGTCATATATTATCACCAAATCATTTTGCCCATGTTACTAATACCCTAAGTTATCAAAAGTTAAAAAAAAAATCCAATTTACTTGTCAGTCTTTATGCTCTTACTTTTTTCATTTCTCTCTGCTTGCTCCCTTATCAAACAAAGAGACTTGGCCTGCACTCCAGGGCAAGTTCTAAAAATCCATTTCCACTTCAGATTCTTAGTGTTGTGATGAGTTCCAGTCACTACAACGGAATGTACTTTTAATTAAAAAACAACTGTTTTCACTAGTGTGTTTTTTTTTTTTTAAAGGCAGAAAATTGTAGAAAACATAAATGATAGGCCCATCTGTAAACTGACTATGGTCTCTTTAAAACTGTTCTTCCTCACTCTTCTTTCCTTTTTCAGACTTTCACTGAATGAACATCGCATAGGTTGTCACTTGGCTGGCTTTGATATAGCCAGATTTATTTATGTATTTATTTATTTATTTTGTGGCAATCACTTTCATTGCTCTAGAACTACTCAAAATAAACCAGAACTCTCCACTAATGACAGATTAGCCAGAATGTTTCAAGATTGCCACAGACAATGACTAATGCCCCCTTCACTTTAGTTTTCTCCCCTCATCTAAATAGGCTAGTATGGAGCAGCTGGGTAATATTTCTGAATGTATTTTGGAAGCAGCAGCTCCAGTTAGTGTTGATGCAGAATGTGGGCTATTGGCCTTTGCTCTCTGATTCCAGAGTTTTCACTATTGCAATTGTTATTTCAGCTTATACATTATCGCTTTATTACTATCTCTCAAAGTATTTTTTTAAATTAGTGTATGAAAAGTGGCAACAAAGTACATGTACTCAAAAGATTTGTTCCTTGTGCATATTTTGAGTGATCCTTGCTGACTTCAGTGACACAAATGTTTTCACTACTGTCAGGGCCCAAGCATACTTTTTTGGGGCTTAGTACAAACTGGTAACAGTCAGCCTGTTTGTATTTATTGTCACCACTAGACATGGCAGTATGGGGTGTGTATGTGCCACTGTGAGCAAATTAGACACTTACATATATTTTGAGCCAGCAAATCCTACCAGAAGCAGCAGCAGCACTGGCTCCCACTGTCTTAGGGTGCTTTGCTTTGCCCCTCCCACCAATTGTCCCTCCCTCCTTCCTATGCCCAAGGAACTCCAGGACTGGTAGTTCTTGATCTTGGTATGACAGACCATGTCACAGAAAGGAGCACAAATTTCTGTCTCCAACTACAAGTCCTAGTTTAACTGATCAGGCACACACTCTCAGTTCTAGAGAAGGCCCTGGGCTGGTTAGAATGTCGCTTGAGACTGCTTTACCACTGTTTCTGATTGGCTCCAGCAAATCTCACAAGCTCTGGACAATAGAAACATAGATACAGGGAAATAAGTTTCTATAAATATCCTCAGCCATGATTTACAATTTAGCCTCAATTTTTTCCTCATGGTAATGGGGGTTGCGGGCTGGGCCCTGGCAAAGTGTACACTCCTCCCCCCTTGTGGGGTTCCTGACTGTCTGCTCCTGACCTGTTAGTCATCAGGCAAGGGTGAGCTGGATTCTGTTCTGGCTCATGTATCATCAAAAGAGCCCCAGTTCTGTAAATGCTTAACGCTTAGCTTCCCACGTGGGTAGTCTCATTTAGCTTACTGGTTCCTATCTGATCTATCTTCCTGTCTCTCAAGTCCTCACCTGTAAAATGGGGCTATTACTTCCCTACCTGGCAAGGCTGTTGAGGATAAATTAATTAACATTTATGATGTGGTCAGATACTACAGTAACATGAGCCAAATACATATCTTGATGAATAGATCCTGCAAATTTTAGTAACATGAGTAAGAGTTCAGAGGATTGGACTCTAAGTGAGTCTAAACAAAGGAAGTGGATGGCCTCTGACATGATTGTTTTAGCTCAGGCTTCTTGTTTGTTTCTAGAGGTTTTATTTATTTTTATTTTGTTTTCATATAACTTATCAAATCAACTTAGAAGATTTTACCTGTCTAATGCTGCCCTGAGATCTGGAGAAATCGATGGTTCTTCATGAAAGTGAGTTTTCAGAAGGGGCTGCAGACAGGCCAAACAGGATTGTTTGATTTATGTTGGGTATATTGGTGTCCCTGTGTGGCTTTCAAACAGTTCTCTACTCAGTTGCAACTTCAAACCTTCCATTCCCTCATCCCCACCCTCAACTCCATTCATGAACCTAAAGATTCTGAACTTTATTCTTGCAATGAATTCTGGTTGAGTGGTGTCTTCTAAGGGCCAGATCTTTAACTGGTGCAAATCAGTAAATCATAGCTCCTCTGACTTCAGTGGAGCTACGACAGTTTATGTCTAGCTGAGGATAGGGCCACACTTTTTTTTAAAATTAGTTCTTCAGTTATGGAGACTGCGTCACTCTGATTCTCTTACTTTCCAAGCACCCTTTTCCATATTGTCTCAGAATAAACTTCCTCTTTCTTATCATCTTTACAGGTCTTGTCCTGTGTAGTGGGACACAAGCCAACCACTGACTGCCTGGGGTTAAGGAAGAAACTTCCCCTATGGGTAGGTACTGCATAATTGCCCATTTTGGGAGTTTCACACCTTCCTCTCAAGCATCTGGTACCTAGCTATTGTCAGATGGAGCAGCAGACTACATGGACCACTGGGTTTGTTCCAATATGGCAATTGTTGAAATGCCTCCTATTCCCCGTGGTGCAAAATTGGCTCCTTGCCCCACTTGCAGTCAAGAACGTTACAAATCTGTCTCTAAAAAGTGTTTGTGTTGTGAATGGTTGACTTCCAGAATTCAGAAACTTCATAGTGGCATACGGAAAAGCACAGAGCAATAGGAGGACAAATGTATCAGTAAATCACATTGAAGAAGTAATAAGTAATCGGTATGGGAAGAGCTCAGCTCATAATTGCACAACAAAAAATTAAAAACCTATTGTACAGCTCAGTGACTATATAAAAAGGGTTCTTACCAGTATATTTTGGAAATCTTGAACATTAAAGTGGTTTCCCATAAAGAAATTATATTGGTAGGTATGTGGTTTGTTACTGCTTTGCTTTTCTTGTAATTAGCAAGGCTGGTATTTTTAGGATAGCCTTGCCGCATATCATTATTTCCTGCCCAACTGGCTAAAGAAGTGCAAGCATTTGTCTCCTCTGACATGAGAAACGTTCTCTCAGGAAACAGACACTGCATACATCCTGAACTTTCCTTCATGCTGAGAATCTGGTTTTATTCCTTTAGCATTACTGTAACAATAGTTGATGTAATCATGTCATCTTTCTTAAAGCCTGCTTGTGTTTGTTTTTTTTTGTGTACACGTAGTCCTCATAGATAAGGCTCCTGGATTCGAATATTCTCTTTGGCTATTTTGTATTACCAGCCCCAATCATAGCCTCTTTCTTTTTCTGATATTCTTTAAATGCACATCCGAGGGCCTTGATCCTGTAACGAAATCTGTGCAAAAAGATCCCTTCACCAAGGCAGAGCCCTGTCTGTGTGGATTTCATTGTAGCAATGATCACAATAATAGTGTTTTTTAGTTCCTGTATGATCCTCTCCTCTTCCTGATGAACTGGCCTTTGCTTTAGCTTCTGTAATTCCTTGTTATGTCCTCTCTCAATAGTGAATACCGTATACTGAGCTATATATTGATTATGTTCTTGTATATAATTATATTTTTAGCATTAATTAAACTCCCACACAGACCTATCCTTGCATGCACTTGATCAATATAAAATAACTAACTTGGGATGCATTTTCTTGTCTTTAGCTGTACCAACACCTTGCTCAAGATATTACATGGCTTGCCATAAGCATGGATTGGAAAGAACATTTTATTTCCCGCCCCATAGCTAAAAATCCTCTGTCCCAGCCTCTGAACCTTACCTTAGCCTTGAATCTTCTGTAACAAATCTAATCTCAGGCACAAAGCTGTCAGCTGCTCCCCCTTATTAAACAAAACTGTCCATCTGTCCTGAACCAACAATTGATGCCGCTCCATTTCTTTTGTAGTGACTTACTTGTGTCTTAAATGCCCAACTCCTGAAACTGAGGCCCTTGACAACAGTCTTGTATATGCCAAAGAATTGATTGCCACCTCACTGACATAATGCCTCTTGTAATGCTGCTCTTGTTGTGTCCCTTCTGTTGGTGCTTTTTTCCACATTTGGACCTTAGTTAGTATTGACATCTATTGAGCTGTGAATTTACCTGAGTTTATTGAGTAGAGAGATACATGCTGGCTTTAGTTAATGTTGGACTTTGGCTGATAATGGGCTGGAGCACTGTGTACCTTTTTCAGGTATTGCAATCTGATGACATGGAACACAAGAAAAGGTCAGTACATATTGTAGAAACATGTAGCTATTGATATAGCTAGTATGTACTGACCTAAAACTGTCCTTTAGGAGAAATTGAAAATGAATATTCACAGGTATTTTACCCTCCTTGTAACCAAAGGTTCATCTTCTGATAGGGTCACCTCAACCTTTCATCTTTCTAAAGTAGAAAAATTCAGTTTCATGACTTTGCATGAGTAAATGAAATAGAGATCCTCCTTGCTCTGCACTGACATTAAGGAGCATATGGTGTCTTCCATAAGAGCAGGTGTTTGCCCCATTGTTGCTGAGTAAAATCTCCCTTTCTCTCATTAGTGTGTGCCAGTTGCCTGCGGGTGGCTGCACATAATTGGCATTTTATACATAGTGTGTAATGCGCTTGGGGATGAGATGCAATATAGAAATATAAAAAGTGGCGTTGTAATTGTTTTGTAATTTTGGAGCCTCCATGGCTGAAGCATTTCTCTGTAAATATAGGCCTCTTGTGTGTTTTAATCATGACTTTAAGGAGATTTATACCCAGAGGTATTGCTGTTTGTGGACTGACACGGGCTCATTGTATAAAGGGCCTCTACCCAGTGACTTACCTCAATTCATTCCTTTCTTCCTGCTTCAGCTCCCAAACTCAGATGTGTGCGGTTACTTCACAGATGACAGGCCTTGTTCTGAAACTGAGGGATGGATATTTTAAAAAGACTGTCTGCTAATGCTTTTACTGTGTCTGCAAATGCTGACTGGCTTACATTTCTGCTGTCTTGTTTCTCTGTGTCGCCATCATCAATAAGCAGCTGTGGTTGCTAACAAGCCCTGTTGGGCAGCTGTATGACCCAGATGCCAAGTAGAGGAAAATATGGATTCTGTTTCCAATAGCTGTCACTGTATTTGTTGCATGTTTCCCTCTTTGACATGATAGAATCACTTCTGGGAATGGGTTGGATAAGATGAGTGGAGCATAGAGAAACCTTGTCTGTGGAGGGTTTATAGTTACCCTCAATGGCATTTTTAATGGTGTAAGAGCAAAACAAGACAGTTATTCTTCATGACCATTTGTGCAATGAATTCCAAGGTCTCTGTATCACCTCGTCAGTGATCTTTGTGATCAATATAACTAAACCAGTAACACATATACGGTTAATGGAGAAAGGTTCATTCAAAAAGTGGGCTGTATACCAGAGCTAAAATGAGATTTTAGGATTGTGATCTGTCGTAGGGGATTCTGCTTTTCCTGAGGATTTTTCCTAGAGAGACTTAGTTTTTCTGGTGCTTTTTTTAGTAGTTCACAAAGATACAGGATGAATAGTAATGTCTGAACGCTTCTGCACAGCTTGCACTCAGGTAAACCTCCTAAATGAGCATGCCTTTCACTTGATATTCAGCAAGCTGTAGCAACCAATATTTTTAAAATAAAAGAATTGTTTCCCAGGCAACATAGAGGAGCAGCAAATATATTTTAAGCACCCTGCATGTACAGCAAGCTATTGCCCGTGGAAACTAGAGCCTGGTAATGCTAGTGCCCAGAAAAAAGCTTAGTTTTTCAGGTTTTAATTAAAGCACATGGGAAAACAGATTGGAAAGATGCTGTGTATTCTCAGAGGCAGGAGTGCAGCAGTGAGTTGGGGCAGAACCTGGACTAAAACTTAGTAGGGCCTGGACCTGTTCTGGTCACTGAGTACAGTGAATTCTGTGGATTGCCTTTAGCTTTTCAAAAGTATTTAAAAAAAATAGTATTTCTAAATGTCACTTGTTTGAAAATCATTTATACCTCAGTAGGTTATGGTTATAGATCAGATCTAAGACCTTAGGCTAAACTTGGAGATTGCCTGTGAAAGGACATGTGGTAGGACCTCCTTATGACGTTGGCCTCCACGGGAGCCATGCTGAGATAGCTTAAACTGGGCAAATAGCAAAGAATGGGGCAGCCAAAGCCCTAAATACTGGTGGTTTTTCTTCCATAAGATATACCAAGCCAGCAACAAACAGGTTCTAATGACCTCATTGGTCATTCAGTAGACAAAATACAGTTCCCTTAAAACTTTCCAGCCCTTTGGCTAACACCCAGACAGCCAAGTCAAATATGATGGGGATTACTGAAAATCTTTATCTATCATATGTAAAAAAGTTGTACCAATCCCAAAGGATCAGACACATTAACAAACAGGTCAATGAATAGTTCAGATCTTACCCAAATACTTGTTTAAGGCCAATGCTTATTAACTAAACTAACATTTATTTTAAAAATAAGGAAAGCGTAATGGTTAAAAGATCAGTGTACATTACACAGATGAAAATAAAGCTCTTAGGTCAGTTTCAAAGTAGAGATGATAAATGAATTGCAAAGTTCTTAAATTGCAAAGTCTCTGAAATTACCCAAACAGCTTGGAGGTCATCAGGCCTTATTTAGAGCTTCTTTGTTAGAAACCCTGTCCAGAGAAATGAAGACTAAATAGTCCATGTGCAGAGTTTGTTCAAATTCTCCCATGAGAATTAGCAGGGTGATTCAAGCTTTCCCTGACAAGCTTGGACAGATTTGAGATAAAAGGATCAGTTCACTAGAGTCTTTTATAGATCCGTGAAGGCGGGCCGATATTTTCTTGCCAGCAGGTATCTCCTTGAACAATTAATAGATGATTACTTAGGAGATGGTACTTCAGAGTCCCATGTCCTGAGCACACCAGTAACTAGTTAAATTAGCACAAGGTAACTGGCCATTTGCAAACATTCACAAGTATTTATTACTTAAACTTCAAAGAGAAATACAAACAATAGTATTGTTACAGTCAAAGTTCCATCTAAATGTTCATATGTTTCTTTTGAATTCTTAATCAATAGAACAGTGACAGACAGGAAAGCAATTTATCTACATTGCTAACTTCTAACAAGCGATACGTAACTAACATTAAATAACTACCAACAGTACACTTGCATATCAAAGCTCTACTCTACTTTTAAGGAATGACCTTCACTACCATTGTATTTTCGTATAATATATCTTGAAAGGTCAGGGTTGGGCCATTGGCTTTTTTGGCCCTAGCATCACACTCGTGATTCCAAACAATCTAGACTGTGAGGAGTTCCAGGGTGCTCATGAGAATAGTAAATATATAAAGGGTGACAGAAGCAGGCAATGTGGCTCAGTGTGCTCTGCAAGACAATGTTTAGCTTACTAAGGAGACAAGTTGTGGGAGTGGGTGGGAGAGTGTGTTACTGTCAAGATCTGTCCCCCACACAGTGAGTTTTGAAACTGTAGGAAAGGATCTGTAAGCAACCTTGTGCTGTTGAATGGCCTCTCAGGCCACAAACGATAGAGCATAATATTTCTCACACTGACAGTCAAGTCTGGTATCCTGACATGGCCAATATCTGATGCAAACCCTGCATCTGGCCATTTGTGCAAAACAGGATATAAGAAAACATAGGGAATTTCCTACATGATCTCTGTAGCAATCAACCTGTCACTAAAGCATGCAGTTGTATATCTATTATTGTAGCTTGCATAGCTATGGATGTCATCGGTCATAAAATTTATCTAGCCCTTTTTCAAAAAGCCAACCGCAGTATTTGTGACATCTATTTCTTTTGCTGTTAGGATCTGAAGAAAACTGGAAGAGCAATCATAGACTTCCTGGAATAATAGAAACACAAAAATCAATATTTTAGTGTAACAAAGCTGTACTATGCCTGGCAAATGTATCATAAATCTTCCACTGAAAAAAATAGGGTTTGAACTTTTAATAAAAACAGACACAAGAAACTGAATGTCAAATTCTGGTATTATGAGTATAATGGATATTCTTCTCAATCTGGTAAACTTTAAATATTAATTGAAATCTAGAACCTACTTTAAAATCTGAGACTTCTAATCCATTTTCAAATGGTAATGAATTTAAAAATCCAACGTTTATTTGTGTCTATAGTGATGTGATTCAGGATAATCGGGGGTTATCTCTGGAGAGGTTTTATCATCTTTAGCCACAGCCTGTGGGTTCTGTAGTTATTGGTGATCGAGGCAAATTAAGTGGACAAAACTGAGACCAATAAGAAAATCAGTTCACAGTACTGTTTGATCATACATTTAGTTGTGTATTTACTATAAGTGTTCAGAATGAATAGAATAGTCTAAATGAAATGAGGAACTTTAGTGGTTAGAGCAGAGGATTGGGAATGGGAACTCTGTGATTCTATTCCCAAATTTGCCACCGATTTGTTGTATGAACATGAACCATTATTTTAGACTTGGATTTCAGAAGTTCTGAGCACACAGTTCCCATCAAACCCTAGGAGACTTTGTCCCTCAGTTTACCCATCTATAAAATGGGTACAGTTTTTAGTCACTCAGGAGTACTTGCCTTCTGGGGTGTAGTCATTAGTTAAATATTTGTGGAACACTGTAAAACCCTCAACTGGAAGGTGCCTTTAAAACTTAATGGATGCACTCAAAACTTCTGGGCAATAAAAGATACAGCATCTAGAGCCTCCTGCTCCAAGAGCATAGAGCTAATGGAAAATTTCCATTAGTGGTTAACATTACAGTGCCTGTGACAGATATTTGACTAGTTCTAATTCAATCCATTAGAGGCCAGCAGTACTCACCCACACACAAACAAGCCAACACAATAATAATTTTAAGATTTTTAAAAGTCCAGAACCCAGGTTAGGTCACTGTTTACATCAAACATATGCCTATCGTGTATACACAGCTGTAATGTCCCAGTGTGTGAAGGGGGTGTGTGATTTCTCACAAAGATCATGCAGTGTACATACTATCTGATATACTGACAGTTGAAGCCACAATATCAAGAATAAAGAAATTCTTGAGACACAAACAATAGGCAAACCAAAAAGGACAAATTGTAAATCAGATAAGGATGGACAGGAGACTGCAGGAGAGACAGAACGTTGGGTGTATTTCAAAGAAGGCGCTCAGCCTGACTCTGCAGAAGGGTGTGGTGGTGGTTCTCCTTATGTAAGATCAGAATACAATAAACAGCACTGTCATACAAGAGACTAAATCCTATGAAACTTACCCGGGATCAAGTACGGTAGGATTGGGGTCTCTAGTTCTACCTGCGCTATTGTTGGAAGCATCATGCCTGCCTAGAACACATCAGCTATTGTCAAATTAAAACAATAATTAATTCTTTCCTGTAACTGTTTTAATTAAAAGATAAATTTGTGCCATGACCTTTGCAGACTGAGGTCAGTGAATTTGATTTGTACAAGGACACTCAAGAGGCAAGAAGTGGGGAGTGGTTTGCTTATTGTTTATACTAGCCATGGAAGGCTGAAACTGAAATCTGTTTCCTATCTTTACTAATTGCTTTCTCTTGCATGTGCACACAATGGATTGCTATTGTAGAGCTGCCTTTGTATTGGGCTGCAGTCTTGATTTTTATTTTGTTTTGTTTTAACATAGAAAAAATGTGCATGGAAGTCCAACTTGTTCTGAGAAATAAAAACACATGGAATTACATGAGCTTTATCAACAGTTGTAAGAAATCTATTCTTGGGAAAGTCTCTAATAGATTATAATGTTGAAACCATTATAGTTAATGGTCAACCTTGCCCATCTAAAAGATTTTATTTTCTATGTTGAAGCTGGACACAGAGTTTTGTATCCCAAAGGGAATCTTAACAAAATCAGATCTCAGATTATTACAATAGCCAACAGGAGGAAAAAATGTTTCTGAGGACCTCAGTCTTGGCAAAACTCAAAATGAAGTACTAAAAATGAAACTGGCACTTGGTCCTGAATCTTAGCTTGTGTATTTGACCATTTGAAAATGAATCATTCAAGTATGCCCAAGATATTTATTTTAAAGTGACTGCTCTGGATTCAAGTTAATTACTTCTGATAATGTGTTATGAATTGCAGGGATTATTTTCACCAATCTTTTCTCTTGAGGATCCTGTTTAAATCAGGGTTAGATCACCTCCTGAAACCAATGTTATTTAGGGAAAAAAAATGTCCAGGACGCATTGGGAAAGGGACTGCTCCAAAGATTTTCAATACTGGTATCCTACGGAGAGATATAGAATGTCATGGATGCCATGTTATAGTGTGGTGTTCTGATAAATTTGCTGTTTCCATACATGATACTGAAATCACATTTCCAAGACCTAAGGGAAATATTCAAAAGCTATCTTGCCTACACAACATATAGTGGCCTCAATATCCTTGACCTTTAGAAGGGGTCTGTGCCATATCAAAAGGGGACACGAGCTCAAGGGTGGAGTCTCTTTGTAGCTGGGCTAGCCAAGGAGCGTGGAAGATTATATAGGGACAGAATTTAGGAGAAACTCTTAATTTTGAAAGGTGGATCCACTTAATTGGGACACTTTCCAGGAATGATCCGTTTCTTTAGAAGTTGTTAATACTTCCAAGTTTTAAGGCAGCATGTGTTAAGGAATAACATTAAACGCAACTGTAATCCACATTGTTTTTGATTTTATTGGTAAAGTGCATGTAGGGCAGAGGTTCTCAACCGGCAGCCCAAAGGCCACTTGCAACCCAATCAGCACACAGCTGCGGCCTGTGTGACACCCCCGGGCCACACAGATAGTGTATATATATTGTGTGGATACAGCCCACATAACACCCAGAGAGCTTAATGTGTGGCCCACAGTGGTAAGTAAATAGGTTGAGAGCCACTGATGTAGGGGGGATATTCTTTGGTCATGCAGAATTATGCTGGTTATCAGTGGAATTTGGCCTAGTTCTTTTAGAGAGAGGAAAGATGGTTTTGTGGCCAAAGCCTAAAAGTGGGAGGAGCCAGGAAGCCCTGAGTTCTGTTCCCAGTTCTAACACCCATTTATTGTGTGATCCTAGGCAAGTCACTTCATCTCTTTCTCTGCCCCATTTCCCCACCTGCAAACTAGAGATGATGATGATACCTTAAATCAAAAGGGTGCTGCAAGGCTTAAATCATTAAGGTTTGTAAAGTGCTTTGAGATCCCTGCAAAAAATTCACTACGACTGGGCAGCCAAGTATTACTCTTACAGCAATTGTGGATTGCCATTACTCTTTTATCCTTCCCTGCTTTGCAAAAGTTGTGTGATTAGATACTAGAGTAGTGGGAGTGCTAAGTATGTTTCAGGTATTTCCCCCCCCCCCCAGTTAACCTTTGGTCCCTGTATTATATCTTCTATTTTCAAACAGTGTTCAGTGTTGGTGTGGTTTGTTGTTGTTTTGTTTGTTTCTAAACCAACTATTTAAAATTAATACAAAAAAGCCAACAGATCTCCTCTTAACAGTTCAGCTAGTGGAACACCTTGCAGAGTAGTCATTTAGGGCCACAGGGACAGGAAAGTAGTTCAAAGTAATTTGTGATGCTCACAGTATTTAGTACTGACCACATGGAGATGTTAAGATTCCCTTAAGGGGTGCTGTTTTCTTTCCCTTCTCCAGCACCTGCTCTTTCACAGCTGTTGCTGCAGTATGGATTTGAATGTTGTTTACATTGCAGCAAGGAAACCAAATGAATGTGGGATTTAGTTTAATCTTGCAAAAGGTTTATTGGTACTCTGCAGAAATATGCTGTACTTCTGATTCAAAAGAGCTCCTACAAGTTAAATATACAAATATGTGGCTGGTTTCCCCCTTGGGACTAGCGGGGTTATTTTCTGCTGTGTAACCAGCTTTCTCTAACCTTAGTCTGTGTCTGCACCTGGGTTTTATTATGATCGAGTTTGCTGCAGGTGTCCTTTGAGATGAGGTTTGCAAAAGCTCAGCTTTGCAACAGGAAATCATCAGAAAGATGAAGAAATATGGGGGTTCAGAGGGAAGTTGGTTGGGGCATTGTGAAAGAAACTGGGGGAGAGGTGATTTTGAAAAACCAAATCTAACAAGTAAACAAAAGGAAACTTTGTGTATTTCATTAATTACTTCAGTGCTTTGCAGATTTCTAGCATGAATGTTTTGCTTCTGGAGTTTGCTTGCAATCAAAAAATAAATTTGGCTTTTCTTCACTTCCAGAATCATATGGACATCCACTGTCTTTGTGTCTCCAGTTTATATCTGCATGTGTAAAATTCATGTCCTGTTCACTTTGTGCATTGTATATGCAAAATGCCTTTCCTTTGCTTCCATTTTCCCCATCATGCAAACTTAGCTGTTTTGAATGTCAGAAATGGCTGCAGAAAATAGGTGTTCAACCAAAAGCTTGCAAAATGAACAAATGTTTTGTGAAAATACTAGTAATTTCAGGACAGTGCTGAGGATGGTGAGATCTCACACAGGGCCAAATTTAACCAAGCCCTCCAGTTTTTGTAAAAAGCATTTTCCAAAAGAGAAGATTGGCATTTTTTCCACATGGCTCTGATATCCTTTGGCAAGTGAATGTGGTTTACTGGGTAGAGGAGCAGGGGCTTAGATACAGGAGCCTGGGGTTCTGTTTGTAGTTCTGCTCATGTCCTGCTAGGTAACCTTTGGTGAGTCCTTTACCCACTCTCTCTCTCTATTTACCAATATGCAAAACCGGGATAACCTTTCTTAACTCAAAGGTATCATGAGGAATACTTAAAGGCTGTAAAGTACTTTGACCCTCAGAATTGTGGCATTGTGGAGAACCAGCCTTCATATTAATCTTAATTTATCTGGGTTGGGTTTAAGCGTCCAACAAGTGCTAGAGAGAACCGCAGTAAGTTATTCTGTTCTCTCTGATCAGTATTTGAGGCAGGCTAGAAACGTGCTTGGATTGCATTCTTACAGGGTGCGCAAATAAGAGTGTGACTAGCACACAGAGGTGAATGAATTTGCACTGGGTGGCGCAAAACACAGGCCCCCTTTCGCTGGATGTGAAACATAAATCCAGGGCTTGCGATAGCTGGGATTCAAGCCCAGGGTCAGGCTTCCTACAGCAGAGAGCCTATGGGTCAAGTCTCCTGAAATGATTAGTTGCTTTTGGGCATGAATGAAGGCTCATACCTCTTCAGACTTCTCCAGTCTCCCATGACAGTCTCTCCTTTATATCCCCACCCACCCAGGGGAAATGGGGGCTGCTGTCAAGGAGCCTTGATAAGCCAGTTTTCTGGGAGCATGCGTGGAGAGAATGCTGACAAACCTAACCATTGGCAGCAGCTATGGGGCCTGCAGCTGCCTGAAACAGGGATTGAACCCCTGGCTTGACAGATGGTGCATGGGATACATCAGGCAGCCACAGGGGCTCTAGGAGTTCTTTATTCTTTACATTTAATTTGGAGTCTGGTGCTGCAAACAGGAACAGTAAAAATAACCCCCCAACCTTTGCACTGCTTCATGGCTCCTTTCCTTCATCGGCAGCAGGCAAGTCTGCCTTTACTGACTCACGCACTGAAATGCCAGCTTTTCTGGCATTCCTTGGGCTCATCCAGTGCTTGACTGGCTTTGCAAACTGCGCTGTATCTCGTTTATTGATAGTCAGTCTGGAATATTTGCTAGGAAAATATTTCTGCTCACAACACTGTAGATGAATGGTTATGCTGTTAAGGGGAGAATTAGCACTGTGGATGGTGCTCAGTCGTTATGCAAGCTCTGTGGGAATTTTGCCAGACTTATTGCTCCAGGCTGTGTAATGGAAAATAACTTGTCGGCAGACCTTTCTTGCTAAGTCCCTGTGCTTAGACCTTAATAAGAAAGATACAGCATTGCGCTTCTTTGTCCTTTTCACAGTGGCTTGGATATCAGTTTTGTGTAGCTGTTTCCTATACAGACATTTATCTAAAGACTGGATTCAATTAGCAATGACACTTTAAAGCACTATAAAAATGTGCAGGTAAAGTTTAAGCAGGCAGCAAGCAGGCTGGGGAAATGTGGGGATGCCAGTTGTCAGTGCTCCCACAATCCACCATCCTTCAAACAATATAAAATAATATGAACTTTATTACAATCGTCTGGGATAAGAGTGTTATTTCAATAACAATGGCCAGACAAATGGCCCAATGCAACTCCCACTAATGACAAGGGAGAAACTCCTATTGGCTTCAGTGGATATTGAATAGGATCCAGAGACACCTGGTGCATGACTCTTCTGAAACTACGTATGGTGGAGGAAATGCTTCCAGGCAGTTTTCAGAAGTCTGGGTGGTGCAACTGCGTTTAAGCCCTTAATGATCATTGACTTCCTCAAAGATCAGGCTCTCTGGGAAACACTGATTTACTCTTGAACTAAATGTTTACCTTCAGCTGCTTTTGCTGCACTTCTAATTGTGTTTATTCTTGAACCATCATAATAGTCCTCAACCCCACACAAAGTATGGAGGAAGGTAGCAAGAATAGTCCTCACCCCTGGAAGCTTACAATTAAGGGTCAAAATTCTGCTTTTGTATTAGTCACAAAATTTGAGTGAGTCTTTGCTTAGATGGAGTTGTAGCAGATTTATGTCTATGGAACAGAGAATGGAATTT
The DNA here is from genome assembly GCA_007922155.1 of Mesoclemmys tuberculata. NCBI lineage: Eukaryota > Metazoa > Chordata > Testudines > Chelidae > Mesoclemmys > Mesoclemmys tuberculata. The sequence goes on from ML675640.1 coordinate 9,939,627, forward strand.
GGCCCTAATGGAGTTACTGGGGAGTTTTCCATGACTGATGGAATGGAAAACACATTTTAAAAATCTGGCTTTATACTGGCTGCCTTAGAACTATTTCCTTTTTTGTCATGTTCCAAGCACAAAGCCTGTGGCTTCTGTGTAGGTTGCCAGTTTTGGTTGGATGTATTTCCTGAGGTTTCATCCCATGACATAATCTTTAATTAAAGATTAAGTAGCCAAATGAGAGTGGAGAGCTGCTTATATAGCATTGCTGTAGGATCAAATCTTTGTAGGGGCATTATTTGTGTCTGAAATGTTTTTCTTGTAATGAAGAGAGCCAGCTTATGTAGCATACTTTCCTGCCTATATGTGGGACTGCTGCTAATCCTCTGGGGTTGAGGAAGGGGCATTGCTCAGCAATTTTACTGGACCTAGTGTTGTTTTGGTTCAAGCAGGATTATGAGTAATGAATTTTGGAAGTTGAGTTGTCCATTACAGAAACCCACTTGTGCAGTTCTGGAACATGAGTTGGGCTTTGTGGCAATACTGGTTTTGGCCCTCTAGCAGTGTTTTTGGGTAATGATGGGTCAAGCTCTGGTGGAAACAACCGTGATTGCTCTGCTGTGAATTAGGATTTTTAAATGTTCCTGTTAAAGGTGGTTTTGAACTAGAACCTGAATTCATTGGGTTTGTGAACAATCAGATCCTGATTTAGTCAGAATCTGAATGCCCACAAACACTTCCCAACCCGAGGCCGATCTCTAGTTCCCAGTCTACATCTGAGCTTTGTGCTCTTGTTCATTTGGGTTGGTGGTCACATCAGTTCCCAGCTATCTGTAAAACCTTAGCACCATTGGGGGAGAGAGTGAGAGAACGCAGAGCAAAATCAATATGATGTTTTCCTTGCTCCATCCCAGAGAGAACATTGTCTTTGAGGTTAGAAATGGCTTAATTTCAAAATCCTAATACTCCTGCACCTGCAGATGCTATTAGCTGCAGAAGTAGCAAGCACTTAAAAAACACATATCAAGAATAAGAAATGGTCCAGTATCAAATTATAAATCATACTTAAAAAAAAATTAAAATAAAAAATACCTTTGGGTTGAATTGGTACAAGCAAAAAAAAAAAAAGAATGATTACAGAGAACGTGCCAATTGGGAGCTAGAGAACAGGACTGCCAGCCATTCCGTTTGGTGAAATGCCAACAGGTTTCAAACAGATTATTAAAAAAAAGAAAGTTCTATGGATTTAAACTCGACTCAGCGGCAGCTGTTCCGTGTGCATGAACATTCTCAGAGATGTGATCAGGGACTTGCAATTGCTTGTGTTAGGGCCAAAGTGTCTTTCTTCCACTTCCAAAACTTGCTGAACCTCACCCAGCTTGTAGCGGCAGTTCCAGTACGTCACTGAAATACGAATTGTGGCTCCAGTCAGAACTGTCTGCTGTCACATTTTCATGAAGCAATCAGCTCAACTCAGCTCCCTCCAGTAAAAACATAACAGCAACAAGGCGAGCTTTGTTCTTCTTTCTGAAAGACATTGGGCCAGATCCTGGACCCTCCTCTAGCTGCTTGGTGATGCTTTGATGGATGAAAATCATTTGGTATCATAGGGTCTTATAGATGTACCTGTTCCACCTACTCACTCCATCCTCTAGAACTGGGGGGGAAGGAGCATGGCAAAGGATCCCTATTACCCTCTCACCCTGGCTGCCGGAACAGCAGCCAGCCATAAATGGGAATGGTTGCTCTTGCTTATGCCGGGGACTAGATTAGTCCCCTCGCTAGCCATTGAATTAAGGGAGTAAAAGTAGCTTAATGATGGTTCAGCCAGAAGAGTATCTGCCTCTCTGTTGTCCTGAACCTAAATTATCAATGAGTAATAGCTGGGAGTTAACAGAAGTTATGTATCTTGTACATAAATCGCTGAAAAGGTTATCTAAAGTAGCAGCAGGTGCATGTGTGCAGAAGGGTTGTTAGAAGGAACAGCATTTTTTTTTATACAGCCAGTAGCAGAAATCTCACCAATCTACCTGTGCATCTTAATTTGGAGTCCTTTGCTTCAGCTCACAATCTGCTTAGCTGAAAATATCCTGGAAATACATAAAATATTTAGGCGTTATTAGAAGCTGGGTTCTATGATGCAGTCAGTATTAGCAATGATTTGCAGCAGCAATAAGATATGACGTGTAAAAATGCTGTATCACTTCACATGGGAAAAAAAAATCAGCCCCCTAAATTTATTGATTGCTTTTAATATGTAAAAGTTATTGATTATCCATGTACCTTCATTATCCTGGTGCAGTGTTGGGGAGGAAACATTTATCAGCTGTTTGGTGTAATTATTTTCAAGATCGAAACTCTGAAGGCATTATGCAGTGTGTGAATCTGTTGGTGTTATGAATGAAAGAAGCAACGGACATAGATGTTAACAAAAGGACTACAAACTTTGAATCTCAGTTCCAATAGAGATCATCAGCCCCGACTAATTCAGCTTTCTCCTCCTACCATTTGCTTCCTGTGCAGGAATTCTAGGTACCTGGGCAGTTTTCCTGTGGGATAGCTAATGCAGTCCCTAATCTGTCTGACTTCATCATGGAGGGTGAAGGTGATGACTCCATCATGGAGGGCTTATATTTTTTCCTTTTATAAGAGCATCTTTAAACCAGCTCTGAATGTTCTTTTTAACAACTGCAGTGTTCAGATTTTCTACCTTAGTCCTGGCTTTTATTTTATTTGTATTTGGCAGTAGATAAAAGCGTGAAACATGCCTGTTCACTCAGCAATACATTTAACTATTGCAGGCTGGATTTTTTGTAGCACTTTTGAGTTCAGAGCTCCCCAGTTTCAAATGTGATTTTGAGTCTGGGAACTCTGCAGGGTTTTGGAGTCATCCCTCTCAGCCCTTGGTTGAAGACTCCAAGTGGTGAGTGGACAACCATCTAGCAAATAGGGATGGTGTATGCTAAGGGCTCTTGCCTCATTAGCCCTTCCTTTTACGGCTCTTAGTTCTCTAACATGGTGCTGTTAACATAGGTCTTACTTTCACTATTCAAAAAGATGTTCTTAACTCGAGTTAGCTAACTCCAGGTGAAATCCTAGTAAAGATCAGGTAGATTTGAGTTTTCATACAAACTAATAGGTAGAGTTGAACGAGGCACCTGCCCCAGTGCTTGGCTATGTTTCACAGCAAAAGAAGGTGGCTCTTCTTTTTGAAGATAGTGGGATAAAACACTAACCCAGGTTAGTTAATGGAGACGAGGCTCCAGTAATTCTGACTGTGAGGTATCGAGGTGATGTCAACCACAGCAGGGTGTGTGGTGTTGACCTCACCTAACTGTGTCATGGTAAAAACTACAGGTGCCGCGTCTCCACTAGGATTTTACAGCAGGATGGGTACCACATGTGAGTTATATCACAGTAAAAACACACCTATGTTTGGTAGTGAAGACAAAGACTTCATTGGCCCAAAGGGCACTGGTTAAACATAATCACACACAGTCATCTCCTAAACTCCTCCAAGAGGCCCACAAAAGCTCTTTGACCTGAAAAGTGCAGGAGCAATAGATTTTTCTACAGCCACCTTAGGGTATGTCTGTATAGCAGCTGGGCGGTGCAATTCCCAGGTAAACAGCTCAAGTTACTGCCTAAAAATAGTAGTGTGGCTATGGCGGTACAGACAGCAGCTCAGGCTAGCTACCTAAGTATATACCCAGGGGTTCAGTGGTTTTATAGTGGGGCAGCTAGCTGGAAGCCACACTGCTATTGTAACTCAAGCAGAGTTACTGCATGTCTGTTTATCTGCACTGGGGATTACACTAGCTGTGCTGCCACACCCAATCAGCAAAGCCAGCTCTAAGAATTCTTGGCCAGGCATCACATCTCCCTGGGTGCTGTCCACAGACTGCACAGGCTTCCAAATGGCAATTTTTTAACAATCTGCAGCCATTGGATTTACCACGGAAAAGATGCAAAATAACCTCCTTTCCTGCATCCCTTCGGGTTTGTGATGTTTATTTACAGCAACCCCCTGCAGTTACAGTTCTCTTAATGCTGCTCATACATACTTTTGTACCCAGTTATTTTTAGCAACATGATGCGGAGGGACGTGGGCGAGGAAAAATACAGCAAGAGTGGGGTTTGCGCAGTTCTCTTCAGCAGAGCCAAGCCTGCAAGAGCCTGACCAAAGTCGCTCTGCTGCAAGCCTTTCATCAGGGCGCTGGTGATATTTTTGCGACTCTTACTTGAAATGTGCATAAAATAAAGACCACTGGAAACATTTAACATTTCATTTCAGATGCGTTCCTTTTTATATCCATTTTTTCCCCTAAACAGCTGTGGAGGGGGATTATAGTTTATTTTATTTTTCCCCCTAAACTGATCCATGACTTCACTACGCATAGCAGGTTTTTAGTGTCTCTCTCTCTCTCTCTCTTTCATTTTTGCTTAACCTCCAGGCATGACATAACCTTAAACATTAATTTTCCAACTACCATTTGGCTAATGGACTTCCCTACTATTGAATCGCATTGGAGTCAAAATGCCAAAAGCTGAACAGAGCACTCCAGGGAGCTTATATATCAGTGTCATTAACACAATGAAAAGAAAGAAACACAATATTCCTGTATCCAGATGTCACTGGAATAGCGTAAATGGGAATGGTCATAAGATACTGTACTTGTAGCTTCATATTAAAAAATGTTTCATGAATCACTTTTTGCTGCAAGCCAGTGTTTGGCTGGCCAGTGAACTGTAACAAGATTTAATAGCTACAGTGCAGTTATATTGCATTTGAACTGATTCCATCCTTTCGTTATAATAAACATTGGCTTTACAATGGGCTCTTAAATTCTGCAAGTGACGTCAAATTGTATCTAATAATGGAAAAAAGATTAAGTACTGTAAACTCAGCTTTTTCTCTTAATGTTTTCTTCAAGTCTTGCGGTGTCGTCTTGATCTGTGTCCTCATCCCAGTGCACCATTATCTATATGTGCGGTATCTGAGTGAATTTGTTTTGAGCTTTTTGCATCTTAATAGCATCACCTTCCACATGTGCCCATGCCTCCTTTTGTTTTTCCCTTTTATATTCCTGAAAATGTAGGATTAATTGTACTGCAGGCTAGAGACAGACATGGCGAAGGTAGGCACTCTGCAAGCTTTTCCCTTTTGCAGCTCTTACAGTGCACTTTAACTCAGTCTTGCATTCAACAGTCCACTCCAGGAAGGCGCTAGATTGTGTCAAATTGTGAGGGTGATTCTGTGATGTGGGAAAATGTTCTCTAGGGTCCCAATTCATTTTTACCTGTGATCTAAAGAAGGTTTGATACTGAGATTTTTTTTAAAAGGGACATTATCAACCTGAGTTGTTGGTTTAAAAAAAAACAAAACCATTTGCTGAGACAAATGCCTTTAAACAGCATGGTGTGAACGATACATTTTGTAAGGATTTTTCTGCTAGTTGATGTTTATATGGGTATTTCCAGTTTTTTCTTTGCTCTGTATCAATACAGAAAAACTGGGACTGTCTATACAAAAGGTGCTGTCAAATGCACAAGGTGGACCAACTGAAGAAATAGAGAAAAATATTTAGAATGCTAACTACTTTCAGTTTTAGTAACTAAGTATTATTTATAACAATCATAGTACTGTAATCACAAAGTTATTGCACAGAAAGGTGGTGTTTGCAATTTCGAATGTGAAAGTTACATGAACTAATCCACTTGCTCATGCATAAGGTTGTGCAACTTTTTAAAATAATCAGAGTGTTCACATGTTTTTTAGCAAACCCTCATGAACAGTATTTTTCCTTGAATGAAATAGCACTTAGCAAAATCAACTGTGGTCTTAAGACCTTTGTACAACCTTTTCTAGAAGCTTTGGCATGTCTGTGTACCAGTTGTAGTGTTTGCTGTCTTAGGCTTTGTCTTCACTGACGGCGGCAAATTCGCCTCCGTCAGATTGTCTCTGGACTGACTGAGTGGTCAGAGAAGACCTGCTCAGTCGATCCAGAAATGAACATATTAAGACCATCTTCTCAAGTGGCGTAGCACTGCATCGATGGAACGCAGTTTCCGTCCGCACAGCGCATTGAAAACGGAGCGCAGGAACAGAAGCAGAGAAGTCAACAGGAGTTGCACAAGTTTTTTGCATAGGTTGCGTAACTCCTGTCGACTGCTGCCGAATCTCCAAGGTAGGTGTGTAGAGAGGGCCTTAGAGTTGGGACAGGGGTGCAGTACTGTCTGCTTCCTGCTCACTCTTCACTCAGGGACCCCTTGCTGGATTGGTAGGATTTTGAACGAAAAACAAATTAGGGTGATGGCTCCTTGAAATCTGGTTGAAATTTCCGGCAGGGCTTAGTGTTCTAATGCAGTTGGGACAGACTTTTGTAGGTGCGGGGAAGAGCACAAGACTGATCCAAATGTCTAAATATCTCCTTTTCAAGGAGAGGTCATTTCAGGAGATTAAAAAAAGCCTACAGTAGCTAAAGAGAGGGGCTCAGAGCACAAGAGAAGTAGAATTTTTAAATGATTTCTAGGTAACATCTTTATAAACCCCTTCAATGTTATTTAGCTGATATGTTTTTATTGCATATCACAGTTGTTTTCTTGTTAACTACCATTCAGTTCATAATTGTGTGAAGATATTTTGAGGAAAACTAATTGACGCTTGAGTTATGACCAGTGATATTCTTAAATAGTGGGATCTTGGGGAGGAGGGAGCTGTTTCATAGGGAAGGAGGGGGAAATTCACTTGCTCTCACTTCCTAACTTACTGAATGAATAGTATAGCCTAGTGGATAAGGCACTGCACTGAGCGCTCAGGAGACTTGGCTTCAGTTCCTAGCTCTGCACGTGGCCTGCTGGGTGATGTGGGACAGTCCCTTGCCCTCTATATGCCTCAATTTTGGGGTAATGATGCTGACCATGTTTTGTAAAGTGCTTGGAGTCCTACAGATGAAAAGTGCTATGTAAGAGCTAGGTGTTAATGGTAATAATAAAATAAACGTATTGCATGGATGCACCCAATAGACCTGTGTGTGTACATGTGCACTTTTTAATTCTGATTGTGTAGTTTAAAGCTCTTATGAATCTAGAAAAAGCTATTTTCTATTGCTGTATCCTTTTAGGATTTTATTTCTTCTCTAACGAATATGTTTAAAACCAGTTTCAGCATTGGGGCATCTCTACTGCTTCTGCTGTTTAGCTAATTTCAGTCCTAGCTCAGCTCTGTGTACTGCCAAAGCATCTCTCAAAAAATATTAGCTGATCAAAAATTAGTTGTTGAGGTGACAGCTGAAAAAATCTGTAGCAGCCCATCTGGGAGTACAACAATCATGTGTATTTATAGTTTGAATTTACCAAACTGTGATTGGTTTTACCACATTAGACCCAACTGACAGGCTGAGCAGCCAGAAGACAGTAAAAAAAATATTTTTTCTCATGATCTTCAACCCACATAATTTAGGGCCATCCCTTTAGCTTGGTCAGGTTTGGCCTTGAGGACTTTTAATGTTTAAGCATCTGCCGTTAATGGTTTCAGCATCTATTAGCTCTTACTCCCTAATTACAAGGTTTCAGTTGTCATCAGTCCTTCAGTAAAGCCCTTTTGTGGTTTTTGAAGCTTCATTTAATGCCAAGGGGGCTGTGCCAGTCACATCTCAAACCTCTGGTGTCAGACAAACATTTCATGATCTGGATTGAGGTGTTTAGATGTGTCTGTTGATGGATTTGGATTCTTCAGAGTCTAATCTTTTATTCTTTTTAAATGAAAGTTTCTAAGCCTTTTGTTGCAAAGAAAACCTTCAGAATCAGAACTCGGTGAAGTGAAGGGTGTGTGTCTTGAGAAAGCCTGGCACGATAGTTCAGAGGCAGCTCTGACTTGACTCATCTCAGGGTGGCATTAACTCTGAAGCCCAATTATGACTCTGCAAGAGCCTGACTTTAAAATAATTTGAAGTATAAAATTATGGGCCTGGCACATATGCAAATAGTTACTCCAGTTCTGTGTACAAATGGAGTAATGGCACATAGGAATAGCCAAATAACTGTGGGCCTAAAAATGCCCTGTATCACTATTTCCCTCCACTCAGTGAAGCTGAATGCAACTTTTTAATGTCACTAACTAGCTTTGAGTGCCTCAGATTTTGGTGCTCTCAAGGAGCTGCAGATGCTCAGCACCTTGGAAAATCAGGCCCAAGATGCCTGCTGTTAGACAGCCAAAATCCAGAGCCACTCTTGAAATGTTGGCCTCAGTTTCTCCCTAATAGCCATATTCAACATCTTTTTACAACCCCCCACTTTTAGTGGTGGGGATTCAGCAGTGGATCAGGCTAATCTATACATCTGTAGATGTGACCAACAGACCATAATTAAATTTTAATTTGTCCTGATTCACAGACTGCTGGCAGCGCAGCTCTAGAGCCATATTCTGATCTCTCACGGGGGGGGGGGGGGGGGAAATCACTCTTAAAAGCTTTCCATTTTTGCTTTAGATAACATTACTTCTGGGCAGTGTTTGCTGTATTGACTACACTCGGTGCTGGGAATACAGCAGATACCAAGGTCATGCTATCTGCTTATCTACGACAATCAAAAAGTCTTTACAAGGACAGCCACTGTCCATCAGTGCGAGTTGGGACTAACACTGCTGAATCCCTTCATTAACTCCCAATTTGCATGGATTTACCTCAGATCTATATCTGGACAAGATCCATATGTTCTCTTTCCCATCAAAATGTGTTTTCCTGAGTGGCCATTAAGTCAGATTGTGATGTTTGATGCAGGCTAGGACCATATTTCAAGTCAGAGGCAGCCCAGATGCCAAATTTTTCCAGATATATTAACCCATACTGACTTTAAAAACAGCCATTGCTGAGTGCTTGATGTCCTCCCTCAGGACCAGGCTGCTGATCCTAATCCTGGGTACACTGGCTGACTGGAACTCGCAGATTAAGGTTGAAAATGGAACCTGGCATTTGAGGTCAGTTCCCTTCAAACCAGTGGTTGCTTCCTTAGACTGCGTTTTGTGGAAGATGAATATTTAACTCCGATGACCAGGCTTCCTGAAGTGTGTAGGATGGGGCCCCAGTGGCAGAACAGAGCCACATGAGGAACTGAGAAAAGTACAGACCAGATGGGCATATCCTCTGGTCCTGCTCTGTCATGGATTGCCTGGTTGTTCCAGGCAATAGGAGACGTCTCTGTCACATATTGGACTAAGCCAAAACCCTGCTTCTGAACATGTTGAACTTTTGGAAAGGCCAGACCTGGGGGGGAGCTTTGCAAGTAGGGCTTGCTCATTTCTCATAAAAAAAGATGTGAGCTAGATCGCTGCCCATTTCTGTAACCAAGACAGGCTATTCTAGGGGGCCGAACACTCCAAGGCACATGCATGTTGAGGCTGCTGGTGGCTGGGTGCTTGGGGCCCAAATGCCCCCCTCCCTTTTTTTTTTAAGGCTGCAATAAAATAAACCATCTTGTGTCTTGGTTGCCTGTGTCTGTCTGAATTATTACATGTCTGACACTGAATTATAAACACACTTTCTTCATCCCGGCGCCTTGTTTTCTGACGTTTTATTGCTCCTAAGCTGCTCTTTTTGTTTTATTTATCTCTTACAATCGATTGAAACACCCTGTTTTTAACAAGCGAGCAAAGACAGGCAGGTGACTGATGCACCGAGCTTATGCGTGACATTGTTTCAAAGCATCTGAAAAAGATTTTTTTAACTTAATTTGAAAGGAATTAATTGTTTCATCCCATGCAGGCAGCCACACGGTATGTTAAATCTCAGGTGGACTCCTGCTTTAAAAGTTTGGACCCCAGTTTCTCCTTGAAAGTACAGATCTGTTCTGATCTTGGGGGGAGGCTGTTGCGCAGGGCCTATCTCTATTAAATATTACTGCTTTGTTCCATAACATGAACTAAAAGCTTCTTAACAAGATTATCCCCACCCCATTCTGGAATGTTCTCCTAGTAGATTAGCCTGCCAGAGAAATTCTTCTGGTAGACAGTGTGAGCATGTGTGTGCATGAATGTCCAGGGAGTTGTCTCGACAAAACTATTCCTCAGGCTTTGTCATGTCAGGGAAGATTTCCCCTGGGGTTGCGCTGACAGGAATAATAATAATTTAAAAGCAATAAAATGCCATGAAACAGAATTAAAAATGAAAAAAAAAATCATTTAAAATTCTGTGCCAGACAGGTAATTATTCTGGGCAAACAGCTGAGCCACGATAGGTTTGATTTATTATCACCTCTTAAAAATAATACTCATACTAATAAAGACTTAGAGGTCCCATGTAAGTACTGCAGCAACCTTATACTCCCATCCTGCAAACACTTACACAAGTGTGTGAAGTGTTAGAAGTCCCATTGCATTAACTCAGGAATGTGTGTAGGTGTTTTCAGGGTTGGGACTAAACTTTCTTATGAGGGTGGGTTTCCTTGGGATGGCACATTACAGGTTAGGCACAAGAGTAGGAGTCAGGAGGGGCCTGGGTTCTAATCCTAGTTCTAACACTCATACTCTGTGATTTGGGCACATCATTTAGTCTCAGCAAGCCTTATTTAATGTCAGTAATGTGCTGTGTAAGTGCCAAGTATTATTAGGGCCCTCAGTGAGAGAGGTGGGAGCATAACTCAGTGCTCCCAGGCTCCTTGCCCTCCACTTAATCCACTAGATCATGTGGCTTTTGTGCGATCACTGTCACTAAAGCAAATATCAGGATTTAATGTATTATCTGTATTAAGCTAGGCAGGCATCTTGCTGTATAATGAGTTAGCGGACTGTGCTTTCACTCTGCTGAACAGCTCTGACTCTCTGTTAGCAAAAACACGATTTTGGAAGCTAAGGTTTAGCCTGTGTAGAATCCTTACACGAGGTTGGAGAACTCAGCCACACTCTTCTTGCAGCTATTACAGTAAGTTTACCAAGAGTTTTGCCCTGGTGTAAGTTTAGTTTTTCTGAGGTATCAAATTTCAAATTGGGATGCCTTTATTTTTCTATGTGCTGCGCCTTCAAGTTCTAAAGACTGCCTCTGGGCAAGGACAGCAGCCAGATTGTCCTCCAGTCCTGCAACTGTTGCAGGAGTCATGCAGTGTATGCTCTCATGGGGTTCTTGTTGTTTTCACTAATGTAAAATAAATAATTCAGATTGAAAGTACATGTTTTGTTCTTTGAGTATGGAAACATCAGTTTTTACTTCTGTTTTGCTGGGGGGGGTTAAAAATCTTGTCCAACAGTAAGCCATCTCCTTCTAACTTTTTAAATATACATAATAAATAATGAAAACCAATATTCACCTGATTTTAAAATGAGAAATGGAAGTATATGTTATTGAACGGTATTGATTTTTTTGGCATAACTACAATATCTTACTTCTCTGTAATCAGGTGTAGGATTCTGAAACAGCTAGCCTGTGAATGAGCTGTTAAACATTTTTTTCTCTGCTTTTCAATGAGATGTTCTTTTATGAAAAAAAAAATATATAACCAGATAAAAAAATCTAGGTTAAAAGAACACTCTTCAGGTTGGAAACTCAATCACTCAAAAGTTAGGAATACCAGATGTAAGGTCTTCTGCGCAGCTTTTTTTCTGCCTCCTAATAAACACAATAAAGGGTTATTTGAATTTTTCCTTTGGTTTTTGCAACAATTATATCTGAATAGTTTCAGGAAGATGTGAGGACGCATGTATGCTTGGGGTAGAAGGAAACACAGTTGGGGTTTATGTGCTGGGGAAACTGTTTTTTAAAAAATTATTTATTCTAGTGACAATGTTACCTGAAGTCAGTGTTATCTTGGATAATCTGCCCATGGGACTAGACGGTTTTACATGTCTGACTTCCAGAGGGAATTTTGCAGTCGTGATTCAGTGTTCTATGCTTCCTCCTCTCCTCGCTTTTCTTCTCTCCATTTCTATGTTTTATACTGCTACGCAGCCACCACACCTAGCCTGCAGTCTCCAAAAGTTGCTCTTAGCCCTATGTGTAGATCAATCTTATTTTCTTTTAAATTGCACAGAAGCTGTGTATTGTAGGACTTCTTATCTGACTTGAAGTTTGATGCTGTTAACTCATTCTATGGGTATGTAAAACAAGTTTTGCCATTGACTTCAGTGGCATCCCTGGACCTCCTTATAGGGAAAAGAGAATGGGTGCTGTTAATAATATAATAATAGTGGAAGAAAAACACATTTTCACAGAGTCCTTTGTTAGAGTCCAATTTAAGTTCTCCGACTTGGTGTTATCGAGGGCTGAGGAAGTCTCCTAATTAGTATCTTTTGTTAGCTGCAGAGCAACCATGCGAGAGGATAAGAAGATCTGACATCTTTGTGTGGCTGCATTTCTGATGTGTCACTGACATTGGAGAGATACATTATTGTCCTACAACAAAAGCTTCACTTTTTCATTTTCAGCTTTGTCATATCTCAGCCATGGAGATGAGTTGCATATAAAAGTCTGATTGATATGGTGGCTAGGTCACTAGGGCAATAGCTTTGACCGTATCCCCTGTAGCAAATAAAAATTCTTCTAAAAGAGTCTTTCCAGCTTGATAGCGGGTCCAGAGTAACAATCAAGGGATTTTTCTTTCTTATTTTAAGAAAAATTAATGTCTATAAATTTAGTAATTTAATCTCCAGTCAGAGCAGAAAATAATTGCATCTCTCTGTTTTTATTTCAGGGATCCTCAATGCATTCACTTTTCATTATTTAAGAAGCCTCTAGTAAGTAGAAGTATCTGGATTGCATTTCTGAACTGACGAAAAGGCTTGGACTTCAAGATGCTTATAAAGGAATATCGTATTCCAATTCCAATGAGTGTGGAAGAGTATAGGATTGCCCAGCTGTACATGATACAGGTTAGTAATGTTTCAACCAGACATAGTGATAGACCCAGACTGATTTACAAAAAATGGTATTTTGGTCTTCACGTCTCTGTGCAGAAAATGTCATCTTGAATAAGAATGTAATAATATGGAGTTTCCTGCAGACTTTTCAGCTAACTTTTTTAATACAGTTTTTGTTTTTCAAATGTATTTGACCATCTTTTTTCAAATTAATGGCTGGATCCTACTGTCCTTAAACTGTCAAAATTCTCTCTCTTGAAAGAAAAACTGGAAATAAAGGAATTTAGTAAAAACTCCTCAGGTTATGTTATTCCTGTGTAGGGAGGCACTGGGCCTTCTTATGTGGAAAAAATTAGTTCATTATAACTTTCAAAGGGTAAACTAAAATAGCTTAGTACATGACTTTTATAACTAAACATACTTTCTTTAATAATTGTATGTAAGTACACAGATGCTGTTAACTTAGTTTAGGCACAGAATTTAGTTTCTATAAGTTTTATAAAATGTAAATGTTTTCATAAATTTTTAAAATATAGACAGTGAAATGTTTGTTTTTGTAATATCAATCTTCAGTGCACCCCTCCTAAAATTAGAAATCCACACATGATGCCCTATGATGGTACATGAGAACCCAACCCTGAAACTTACTAAAAAGGAAGTGAAACTGGCAGTTTAGTTTCATTGTCCATCAAGCTGAAGAAAATGCAGAAAGGCCTCAGTCCAGCAAAACACATGCCTAAATCTGAACACATAGAGCATGTGACCCATCTGTGCCTAGGGTAGACCACCTGAAAATACCAATGTCAGGGCAGGCTGCAAAAGGAGAGCAGATTCTCCCAAACTGGTGGCCGACACTGCTGTTAGCTTCACCAACCAGTCACAAACAGTGCATTTCAGTCTCACCCTCAATTAGCAACTAGGTCTAATAAAGAGATAAGTTATTAGAACTCTATTCCGTTTACCAAAATGTTCTCCTGATCCCTAAAGAGTCAACAATATTACCAGACCAGTATAAATTTGGATCTTACCCAAAATACCATGTTGCCAGCCAATCCTTTAGTAACTAAAACTAAAGCTTTATTATAAAAGGAAAGAAACAAATGTGAAGAGAAATGTTAAATGATCAAAGCAATCAGATACATACAAGTGACTTTGAAGTCCATATATATCAGATTCTCAGCAGAATTGTAGAGTTTGCAGGCTTATTCAGTTACTCTGGTGTACATCCAGTTCCCTGGATGGGACTCAGTCCTTTGTTTCACAGCTTCAGTTGTAGATGAGTTGATCCAGAGATAGGAAGCAGGAATGAAGACAAGATGGAGATGGTGCAGCTGCATTTTATAGTTTCTGCCATGAGGCTTGTACTTCCTTTGTCTCAGACACAGCCACACAGTACATGGCATAGAGAAAGCATCAGAGTTCCCAAGGTACAGGCATGTTCCTGGTGATTCATAAGATGTAGCCCCCGTATTCATGAATCTTTCACTGGGTTCATTGTACATTTGAGTTCCCGTGATGGGCCATTAAGCAAGCTTAGTGCTGCTGCCATCCTGTCTGGGGGGCGTGTCACCTAGAAACACAGCACAAATCTGAAATACAAATAGACAATACATATTTAGAACTCATAATATAAAACTGATTCATGTAAACAATATTACTATTCTTAGCAAATTATAACCTTTCCAATGGTACCTGACAAAGCACATTTTGTAAAATTCATTGTAATTTTGCAATATTGTTATCAATAACATTATACATGGTCACTTGTATTTCAAGCAGCATCACAGAGCAGTTCCATTTTATTTCAGCAGGACTTGTCACAGACTTACAGTTAAGTATGTGCTCAACTGCTTTGCTGGATTGGGGCCTAAAATGAACAGCATGTATGGTGAAAATTTAATCCAGATATGGGAAATTATTTTTATTATACAATTTTTTTTATTTTTAGTGTCCGCTTTTTAAAACAAAAAGCATCATTCATTGATAGACTTGACTACCAAGCAGTGCACATCATAATATATGTTCTTCAGCATCACCAAATGAATGCTTTTCTCTCACAGAAATATTTTAAGTACATCTATAAATTGATAAATGGATTTGTAACTAAATATTAGCATAAGTTAGTAAACATTTTTCTCAAGGGGCTGCATTTCTGTATGGCTTTTCCTGAAGCTAAAATTGTTTTGAAAAATGTCATAATTATTTTCTTGTGACTTTTTCTTTCAAATTTGGATTAAATGTTTAAATAAAAATCATACTAAGAGAGGAAGTGTATTAGCTATGCAAATGTAACAGCAGGCTAAGGAACCTGTAGAAGAATGGTCTCATTAATGGGAGAGATTCAGCATGCTCTTTGTTGAGGAAAATACTTGAATACCATATGCTGTTCTGGTCACCCCATCTCAAAAAAGATATATTGGAACGGGAAAAGGTACAGAAAAGGGCAACAGAAATGCTCAGAGGTATGGAACACTTTCCGTATGAAGACTGGAACTGTTCAGCTTAAAAGAAAGATAGCTGCCAACAGGTGATGTAAGTGACACAGTGTTTACACAGACAGTGTGTCACCCTAACTACATTGATCGAAGCACTATGCCTTTTATGGAGGTGGAGTTAAGTCAATGTAATGGGTGACTTACATGGGTGGAGCACCACTGTAGTATAGATGCTTACAAAGTTAATTCGACGTAAGCTGCCTTACATTGAACTAACTGTAGTGTAGACCAAGCCTTCCCCCTTCGCATAACACATGAACCTGGAGTCACCCAATGAAATTAATAGGCCTCAGGCTTAACACAAACAAAAGGTAGCGCTTCTTTCACACATTGCACAGTCAACCTGTGGAACTTGTTGCCTGGGGATGTTGTGAACGCCAGAAGTATAACTGGCTTCAAATAAGATAAATTCATGGAGTAAAGGTCCATCAATGGCTACTAGCCAAGATGGTCAGGGACACAACTCATGCACTGGGTGTCCCTAAACCTCTGACTGACAGAAGCAGGGACTGGACGACAGGATGGGATCACTTGATATTGTGCTGTTCTGTTCATTCCTTAGGAAGCATCAAGCTACTGTGGGAAGAGGGGATGCTGGGCTAGATGGACCATTGTTCTGACCCATTGTGGCCATTCTTATGAGATACATCCTCTGGTTAACAATATTGTTGAATCAGAGTTGCTGCCAGGTTTAATACTTTCGGTTGTGGAACATTTAGTTAGTGGAATTCTGCTGGTGTTATCTCAGAAGCAACAAACAAGATTTTATCACGTTAGTACAAAGCAGCTAATTCCAGTTAATTGCCTAAAACGGTTATCAGGTGATATTTAAGGTGTAAGGGCTAGAGTCTACCTTTAGGCACTGCCTTGAATAAGAGGTGGTGCGTAAATGCATCGCCCCAGCAATATCTCTCCTCTGCTGCCCCCTTGCCATAATTTGCTGCTGGATTGTGCCCCATGAAGTACAACTCCCTCTGCATCAGCCCAGCTGTACTGTGTTGGTGTGTGGAAATGTGGGTGGAGCCACGGATCCAGCCATTCGCTGCCTATGTATTCCAGAAGGGGAGTAAATGAGCTTATTTTACTCTGTGTCCCAAATCCAAGATCCAGCCTGCAGAATGGTGCAAGGGGAGGTGAAGATCCTTTACTCCCTCATACTTGTATGTGCAATGCAAGGCACAGTCAATCCCGAAGAATGAACGTAAGCACGTCTGATTGGAAATACATATCTTGGCTTGAAATATTTTGAAAAACCCTTGAGATAAAATGTTAGGGTTAAATTCCCTTTTCTTTACTCTTGTTCTGTGAGGGCTGGTTCCATCGACTTTTGAAGTCGATGGAAAGACTCCCACTCAATTCAGTGGGAATTGGCCGGGTCCCCAGGACATTAACTGCCTCTGTAAAAGAACACAGTTTTGTCCTTTGAGATATAAATCAGGGGATGTTAACTCCAAAGGAGAAGGAAAGAGCCTGGGAGACTTTTCTAGATGTTTTTGGAGTGTGGTTTTTAACAAGATCCTTTTGTCTGACCGTAGAGTAATCACTATTTTCAATTTTTATTCTTTTGGAATGTGTAGCCCACAGGAGACTTTTTGTGAGCTATAGCATCTAGTTGGTGAGCATATTCCAGGGAGAGGAGCAAATTGAGATGTCTGTATATAATAGTAATGTAAAACCATTTTTTAGGACAGAATGATTCAGAGGGAGACTTTTCCATGTTCTGAAAAGATACTGAGCAGCTCTCACCGAGAAGGGATTGTTCTTTTCTTTTCTTCCCTTTTATTAAAATGTGTCCTTAGGAGCACAGAGCCTAGTTTTAAATTTCATTTGTTCTGAAGAGCACTGTACAAATGTTGCACTAGAGAGGAGCTAGATCTTCAGCATTGCAAAAATGAAATATGTAGGACCCATATAGGAAATTTTGTTCATGCAGAGTGATTTATCTTTAGTGAGACTTAAATACATGCTTGACTTTAAGCATGTGCTTTGTGGCTTTGGTGAATAGGCCTAAGATTATTCATTAGCTAAAGTTAAGCAAATGCAAGTCAGGTCTTTTAAGAGCAAAGTAAAGCTTTGTTTACAAGTGTGTCCCATTGAAGTTTCTGGGTAAAATTTTCAAAAGTGCTTGAATCTCACGGGAGTTGGGCTCCTAAGTCACGTAAGCACTTTTGAAACTTTCACCCGATGACTGCTTGTGTGAGTGTTTGCAGAATCAGGCCCAAAATAATTACAGTTTTTTTTTAAAGAGGAATTTCCGTTCTTTCATTTTTCCTTCTTATCCACTCAGGGTACCTTTACAATCTGAAGAAGCTGCTTCTATTGGAATTCTTGAAAAAATGCCCCTTCAGTTTGCTACAAACAGGATCAGTTCATGCAGAGAACAAGAAGTTCTCATGATTGCCGCTTCTCTTAGAATAATGTGTGGTAAATGTACACTAGATAGGAGCAATAAAAGTGGTACAGGATGAGATTTTGTCATATTAGTTCTTGGCTTTTTCTGTGCTTTTGGCTGCCCAAGGCAGAAGTAAATTGTCTTGCATCTCCTGTACTTCTTAGTACCTTGCATCTCCCACATTTTCTGGGTTCCCTGCTGCCATTTAAAGTTCCAAAGGCTGAAGTGAATTAATGGCCAGTTTCTTAGAGGCTTTGTCATATTTCCCTTTAGCATCATTTTTGCTGCTACTTAATCCTTTTGTGCAGAGACAGTGGTTTCAGTACTCAGAGTAGCGCTTAGATTTTTCAGTAAATAAGTTAATTTTATATTACATCAGTGAGCTTAATGAATCCTTGACCTGCTTGCCCACTCACAGATCTGAACCAAATTGTTTTTTCTCTATTAGATTTGAGACTCTGTCAATATAAGTATTTCCATGGGGAGTCTCTAGCATGACGCTTGTCAACGTGTTCAGTTCAGGAAGTCTTGCTGCATCTGTAACGGAGCAGGTGGAAGAATATTTTGCTGTATTTACAGCTCTCTCTCATCTTCGCTTGTCATCGGCATTTTGATGATGATCATATTTCTTTCTTATTTGCTCTCCAAAATAAAAAATTCCAACTCTTTAATGTAGACTTCTAACCAATAACCTTTCTTTCTACAATCATCTCCTTTATTCTGGTGCATAAATCAGGAATTGAGAAAATATTGCAAGATAGTGAAATCATTCTCATTACCTCTTTTCTGCACATTATTTGTGTCATTTTCATATTAATTTCACATTGTCCTTTGACTTGACTAGATCATCTCTTTGCATCAAGCTTTATGTGTTTTTAAATGAGATCACAACAATTAGGTTTTTTTGTCCGTTATAAATGGTTGCAGCATCAACCAGCCACAAGATGTTTGGGGGAGCAGATATAAAGTGCTTCATTTGTATGCTACCAACATTTCTCTCTGCTAAAAAAACAGAAATGTGATACAGACTTATTCACACCTATCTCCTGCTGCCAAATGTGAAGGTGTTGTAGGTGGAATTTGTTCTTAGTTAGCCAAGGACTTGTAGCTTTGCACAAGTTGTCATTATGTCATGATGAGCTTGGGCAACTGCGGTCTGGTGTGGGGAACTGAGAGTACCTATCTTGGCAAAGGAGGGATACAGTCCAACAGAACTCTTCAAAAGCCAAAGGCTGGAAAGCAGAACCACCATCCCTGATGATCTCTGTGAAATGACTCACTCTACCAAGTTGTTATAGTATGCTCAGAATCTCAAAGTGGACATTTCTCCTTGGAGAGAGATCGAGTGCGAGAAAATGTCTAAACCAACCTCCTTTGATCTTCAACACAAAATGTTCACAATACTTCTGCTTAACAGGCCTTCACAGCATACAATCAATCTGAGTTGAGGGTTAAAATAATTGTTTTAATTTGTTTGCCACTTCAAACCATGCTGTCATTTAAAACATGTTTTTAATTCTCTTTTTCAAGCTTCTCAGGAGTTTTCCATCTCTAATTCTTATCAGGGAATTGACAATGTTATTGTTACCCATCCTTTTTAATCTTGACTCTTTTTTTGCTGGTTTGCAAAAGCTTGTATTTTGCTGTCTCTTGACCCCGTTCACCATAAAGAACGTTAGGTAAAGGCCAATCCATTTATCATCTCTGTGCCATTTGTTACTGGAGTTCCCATATGCCATGGAATTCCATGAGATCCTCACTGTTGTGACCTTTAGGGGAAGGGAGAGATTTCCATTTGATATTAAATTTTATTTTTAAATCAAAGAAACTCTTTCATTGTAAATAACCGTGGCCCTGTCTAACTTAGTTTCCTGTAGCTTCCTGTGGCTGGCTGCAACGATCTTCCTTGGAAGACTGTATATTTGAAGAATATTCCCTCTTCATCTTGTGGACCTTGACAGTTGCCTTTTGAGGATGAAAGTTATTTGAGGCTGATGCATGAACTCCTCAAATTAAGACTCCTAATACTTGGTATTCTCTTTCGCATTTTGGGGGCCTGATCCTTCAAGGCACTCCATTAAGGAGATGATGATGATTTGTAGCACCTAGAGGTTAGAGTTTCTGTTTCTGCTAGGCATATTGTGCAAAACACAAGGAACCCTGCAGACTCTTCTCACCTCTTAGAATCAGTTCTTTCACCCAAGAGTCTCAAAGCAGTTCAGAAATATTAGCTAATTAAGCCTCATAACTTTCCAGGGGGCACTTCTGCAGAGTCCAAAAGCAGCTGTGGCCTGAAGCCTCACCATTCCTCATGGCCAAGTGACCCTACTGCTATTAGTGTCTTGCCCAGGAAGTTCAGATGAAATCGTGGCAGTTTAAAGCTGTTTAAAAAAAAAAAAAAAGTCAAAACAGAAGATTATGGCCATACTAAATAAGCAAGTCATGAAGTGGGTATAGCCCAGCTCAGCCAAAGCAAAAGTGGGACATCAGTCTTTAGTAATCAGGCCACTGCTTTCTAGTGTAATGCAGTGTATTTTGCTATCAAGTTGAGACAATGGCCACTGTCGTTTATTAGCCGTTATACGTGCCAATAATAGAGGGCCTTCCCACATGGAAACCCAAATTGGTCTTTAGTTCTATTTGAGAATTCTGGGTAAGTGCCACAACTTGTCCCTGGCATGAAATGCAACTGTTCCTCTCTCACTAGTTGTTAATAATGCGTTAGTGTTACACAATTTCACAGCACTCTGTGGCCGCACCCTCACAGCATACCCTCCTAATACTGGTAAATAAGAATTATTCCTGCTTTGCAAATAGGGACATTGAATGCTGATACGAATTGTCCAAGGCCACCCAGAAAGTTGAGCTGGGTATAGAATTTGAGTTCCTAGCCTCATACTCAATCTGCTAGTTAATTTGAGGTCATTCTTTGGTAATCACATGTTTTCCTATGTTGATGCAAGTGTTTACAGCTGTCATCTTTTGAATGATCTGGCAGGACTTGCAGTCAGTCCTGGAAACTCAAGTTATGAAAACCTCAGATCTTATCTTATATTTTAGCTCAGTTGGTTTCAATTAGCTTTACCTGATCTCATGGGCTTTCTGCTGGATTCATGGGAGGAAATCCCTACTGAGATGTGTCCTGATGTCCTTTCCATCTCACTGCAAGTTCCTTTTTGGTAGTTCATTCCTAATTTGGCTTGTGCTCAGATCTTTTTGCACATTGACTTGCAATAATTCTCCCAAGTCTATAATTTGCTGGCTTCTCAGAAAAGCAGGCAGTGCTTTGAAGGGTGAGAATCTTATCTCATTTGTGCTGCAGCTGTCTACTTAATTGGTATTGATTCTTTTTTTTTTCTGGTGTTTGGTGTTTTTCTTTCTCCATATATGCTGTGGATTCTGTCAGTCTTCAGTTGTCATTTTTTTTTTTTTTTTGCAGTCTTCATCATCTGGACTAGACTATTCTTTGAGGTGCTTGCAGCTGCCAAGTGTAGTGTTTTGTTGGTTCTTGAAAATGGACTTGACGCAGTTAACTGTGTGTTTGTGCAGTGAATGCCTGACACTGTCTGATTTCTAGTGGACAGGAGTCCAGATCAGCAAAACCTCCACTGCATTTGGCACTGGCCAGTCCCCTGTGCTGGCAGCCTCAGCGGATTGGTGAAGGATGGAATAGGTTTGGAAAAAGAGCCATCTTTTCATCTCTGGATGTTGGACACTGCAGAACAGAAAGGAACACTGGTGGGAGTAGTGTGGGTGAAATTTGTGCATACACTGTGTCTCATCTACAGGAGAACTCACTTTCCCTGGTATCAGTGTGGCTTGTTTCACTAATGCTACATCTTTGAGTTGCCAGTGCTATCCCATTCTGTGCTTCAAACCAGTGCTTGATACTCATGCTGTGAATCCGATCCTTTTCTGTTTGTCTGACTTCCAGTGCCATACCAGTGCTGGGTTCTCTTTCAGAGTCTGTCTCTAGCATGGCTCAGATTAAAGCACCCAAGATCTGACACTGACTGTGGAGGTCAACTGTTTTCTCTGACTCTCTTTTCCTTTTTACATCACTGATTAAGATGAAGTTGATCTGTTTTACATACTTGGCTGTTCGGAGGATGGACATTTGTGTGTTTCTGTTTTGAAGGCAGTTGCCACTAATCAGTACTGTTATACAACTCACATAATTGCTTAATTCCAGGAAATGAGGAAAAACACCAAATATCACATGACTTGTAATAGACCCGCAAGAGTTGGCAACGTTGGATGGTATTTGTTGTCTTTCTGAAAGCCCCAGCCCCTGGAGTCATGTTGTTTTATGAGAATCTGTTTTTCGGGGGTTTTTTTAAATGAAATTTTCTAGCTCTTGTGGTTGTGGAGAAAAGCTTTAAACTGTGACTTGAGTGTACCCTCGAAGTGCTGACACTAGAAGGCAAATAAAAAGAATCCAGAATTAATGACTTTCTGGAAATCTCAAGATTTTTGAGCCAATCCCATTACATTTTGGGCCCTGACTCATGATTATTGAATGGTTGGTGTTGGCAATATTATGTATACTTTTATATAAGGAAAGTGTGTTCTTTTCAGTTGGGGGCACCTTTTATTTATTTTTTTAAATGCAAAATGTTGGTTGTGTTTGGTTTGCAAAATAGAAGGGAATAGTCTGAGTGTCACACTGAGATCCTGAAGTTCCTGATTTCAAATCCCATCCCTGACACACTGAGTGCCCTTGGGCAGTGTGCTCCATCTACCTACCTCAGTTACTCCATCTGTAAAATAAGAATGGCGCTTTGTGGAACAGTTAATGTTGTGCAAATCTTTGAAAAAGAAAAAGCAGGACATAAATGCCAAAAAAAAATAAATAAAAAAGCAGGACGTGGAAGCTGGAAATGTTAACAGCCAATTCAAAATACCTGGCATGTCAGGTAAGCAGAGCTGAAGTGTTTTCATAGTAAAGTAATTCCCAGTTTGCATTCCTCTGAGGCAGGCAGTGCAGCTCCAAAATGTATCATTGTGTGACTTTGCAATGTGTAGTGATTTATGAACAGGTATGAGAATGGTTCTCTCTTAGTGCTGTAAATTATTTATAGACTTGCACAATTGATTGCCCACAGAATATCATGGTGTTGTACTAAGAGCTCTGTTAATAGCAAGGCCTGGTTCTAAATAATGCAGTGCTTATAGTATGTATACAAATTGGGCTTGCATGTACATCTGTACTCTTGTGAAGGCCTGCTACTCACAAGCTGGCCATTTTACATCCAGAGGTATTCATCTGTGCTGTGCAACATGCTGCAGGAGCTTCTACAATAACAGCCTCTTCCTCCGGGGCCAGGGTAATTGTGTGCCATCAGCACTGTGCTGCTGCTCCTATCTGGGTATCTCATGGCATTTAACAGATTTCGTGCTGAAAACCAAGTGAGAGAAGGTTCTTGTGGTCCAGTGATGCAGAGCAGGATATTTTTACAAGCCCAAGCAAGAGCAACACTTGAGAGCGAAGTGAGAGTGCTGTCTTTGTCCTTCTTGCTCAGTTCAGCCTCGGAAACCTGAATTTAACTTTGTTTTCTTAAATCGTAGCTTGCATCTTAGCCTGAAAGTTGTCCATTTTGTCGCCAGGTAACCCCTCTGTGCTAATGTACATAAGCTCCATTCCTCAGCATAGGGCTGTAAGTGGCCACTAGACAACCTCTTCAATTTCATAACAAGAGGGCAGTGAACACCAGTGGTGCTTTAATGGAACCAAACATTACATACAGTCTTGGCAGTAAGAAACCAGCGTCGTGAAGCTCCAGCCCAGTGCATAGATGAGATTTTTGGGGGCAGTGCCATGCTTTAATACATTTGGCTGTTTAAATGATCCTTCCTGTATTTTCCAATAGATGCAGGATGTGATCCATAGTTTATTTCAGCATCTCCATACTCCCATTTTACCGCTGAGGGAAACTCTGGGATAGGGCAGCTAAGAGATTTATCCACGGGACCTTGGGAAGTCTGTGGCCAACCTGGGAATTAGACCCCAAGAATACTGTCCACCTAGTCCTGTGTCCTAACCACAAGACCATGTGTGATGAAGTTCTGTATTTTACTGGCCTCCCAAGGTCCCTGCCAAACTCTGATGTCCAGAGCCACTGAGCTGATGTTTTGATTTATATACTGTGGTATAGCAAGGGCAGAGGGCAGTAAGAAAGTTCTGGAAGGGCGCTATGTAAGTGCTAGAATGATCCGGGCTTTATTCCCTATAGACTAGCCAGAGTCAATTGAAGGTAATTAGTGTCAGCTGACACCAATTAAGGCCCCACCCAGGTGCCTATAAAAACCCTCTACTCCTGAGAGACAGTGTGGAGTGGAAGGAGTAGGTGTGTGGTGAGCAGAGGAGAGTGTGAAGTGGAGGAGAACAGAACGGAGTATGGTGGTGTGTGAAGTCACGGTGGAGAACAGAACGGAGTAGAGCAGTGTGTGGGAGAGAGGTGGAGTCCTGAAGCAGGTACTGGGCTCAAGAAGCCAGAAGGACAGGGGGGGAGAGTGGCCCAGGGGAAAAGCCTGCAGCTGCAAGTAAGGTACCAGCAGCACATAGCTGCTACTCAGAGGGCCCCTGGGCTGGGACCCAGAGGAGCAGGCAGGCCCGTGTCTCTACCCCCTCCCTGGGAAGACGGGGTAACTGGCAACGCCCTGGCCTGCTACGAGAGGCAAAAGTGCGAGACCCACCAGGGAGAAGCCGGCCGTTTGCCACAATACATATAGATAGTGAACTCTGTGCTAATGGTCTCTGTCTTAATGGTCACTAAAATCTCAGTTCTCCGGAGAGTCTCCATATTAATAGCACTGTACTATGTGGTCATCAGTTCTAGCAGTCTGAAAAATAGCCGTCCCTTGGTGGTGGTGGTGGTACTTGGTTTCATCCTATCTGTATAGTTTTAACTCCCTTGCTTTGTAGATATCCTTCTCTGAACATCCTCAGATTTCTTCATCGTTTTGATGGAAGAGTAGCAGTGATTGCACAGACTGTATAGAGAGACATCAGGCTGAGTGCCAGTGTGTGAGGGGTAATGTCCAGATGCAACAATGCATTGTGTGCTGCTCAGAGAGTGATCAAGCCTAGAGTGGGCTCTTTAGAAAAGCAGCACTTTTGCCTTTACTAATAAGCCCCTTGTGAGTAACTTTCCCCCTCCCTCTGTTTGAACATTTTCAGATCCTCACTAACTGTACAATATGCTGAGGCTAGAACTCAAAATACCCTTGTCAAGTATCATGTTCTGATTTTCCTTAGAGTGACTCAAAATAACCTTCCTTGGCTGAATATGTGTTAATGCTGCCTCTAACTGTATTATTTTTAGCAGCTCTAATTGGATTAAAATCATTTTGTGTCATGCATGGAGGATGCATGTTACAGTACAAAAGCACATGGAGACCTCTCTGGATACCATGGTTACTGGTGGCATCGTTCAATTTGATATTAATAACAGTTTTGTGTGTAGCTCAGAAGCCTAACTGAAGACGGCCTAAACTAAACCCATTGGATTGCTGATGCAGTCCCATTGCCATGGAAACAGATGCTGAAGCTTAAAGTTGCCTGTATCTGTAACATGATGCATGCACACAAAAGCATGGTCTGATGGTGTCCATAACTCTTAAAAGGATATGAGTGTGATTACTGGAAAAAATGAAAATCCCATTGTAATTGGATTTGATTGATAATGTAAGGTCTGCTGGTTATAAGTGCACAGTAATTCATGGCAATCTCTGCATTTGGAGAAATAACAAAACACAAAGGTATTTAATTGTGACTTGACCTCCAGTTACATTACTTCTAATGAGCATGAACTCCACAGTGCATTAACTGTTTTTTTATGTGTGTCTTGTACAATGCAGAGCCCAGTATCAACGTACAACTAATAGAGCAGGTTTATAGGTACTGATAAGCCTCTCTGAGTTGAGGGACCTTTTCCTAAGGGTGGGAGGGTGATCGGGAGACAGGACTGCTCCTGTGCTCTGTCCTAGCTTTACTAATGACTTGTCAAGTGACCTTCAGCAAATCCATTAAGCCTTCACTTACCCACCTGCAAAATGGGAATAAGAAGACTTGCTTACCTAACCAGAATGTTTGCAGCTTAATGTTTGTAGAGTATTTTGCAGTGCTTTGATGAAGTCCCTGTATAAGCTGCCAGCAGTACTGAAGAGGAAGTGTGGCCTTGTGGTTAAGGCTTGAAAGCTCTGGGTTCTACTCTCAGTTCAGCCACAGGCTCCCTATGTTCAAATAACTTGAATTTTTGGTGCTGCACATTCTCTGTTGTAATTCCCATCCTGTGTTGAGGCTAAATGCACTGATGTTTAAGAGGTATTTGAATGCCAGGATGATGAGTGCCATAGAGAGAGAAGCCCATCGATAGATAAACATTTAGTAATTATTATATACCACAGCATTCAATCAATTTTACAACAGTACATGTAACTTTCTTACTTATATGAAATGCAGTTTGATCTTCATGTGGTGTTTTTAAACTAGTCGAGAGCACATTATGTGCTGGTAAAATTGCAATTTTGGTTTTGATTTCAGTTACTTCAAAAAAGGTTCCTTTACCCTGCAAGGTGAGCTTCCAGTATTCCCTCTGATATTAGCCTAGTCAGTGTGCTTACATTTTAATTGGGTACTCCAGGTCCTTGATGGAATACTGGACGCCTTGTTTTAAAAACCCGGTTTAATATTGTTTTATGTAAATAATTCCCCTATCCTTTGCCCAGGTATTGTATTTTTAGGGCAAAATGACATATTTTGTTCTCCTAGTTAATTACATGATTTTGGGGAATCTGCAGACATTAAGTAAATGCCAGCAGTGAATGATACCTGGACTAATAGGTATCTGTATCCAGCAGACAGGAGGGTGCTGGTGGTGAAAGCAGATTGCTCATAATGAATTAGATGTCAGATCGAATGATCAAAAAGGAATAGTTAACAAAACACAGGGCTGACTCATATCACAGGAAGAGAAAGATGAGGATAAAAATGATACACCCTTGTGTAAGCATCTAATCGCGGCACATGTTGTCAAGAAACAACAAATCTTACACTGGAAAAATGTATTAAATATAAACTATACATTAGTTTAAAGACCTTCAGGTATTTTTTCCAATAACTGTATCAGTGGGCTTCTCTGTCCATTTAATTATGACACCCAGCAGCTATGCCCCAAACATTGTGTCTGTCTTCATTTAATTTATTTGTGGTTCCTGGATGCTAGTGCTTATAAATGGCATGGTCACAATAGGCCCAGATGCATGAGTTAGGCTCAGTGGCTGTGCTGCCTATTACTTGACCCAGCTTTTCAGGCAGCAGCTATAAAAGGATATTGAACACTCATCAAGGATGAGAGAAGAGGCAATTTTTAAGCTATAAAGAGAGGAGAGAGAGAGAGGAAACTTCATTTCAAACGGCGATGCTTCCTTTAAACTAGATCAGTATTCAGCATTGATAGTGATGTGTGTAGCCCATCTGTAATATAGAACAGTACTGCAAAATAATAAAAAAGGATGTGTGGGAAGACTAGGACTGTGAGTATATGTTTGTAAACCAGGAGTACTACAGTGCAGCAAAAGAGCCTTAAAGGCAGCTTACCCCCTTCACCTCTGCAGTGTCGGGACCAACCTGATCAGCTTGAGTTTATCCTTAGTGAACTCAGACCCCTTTTGTTCCATGATCATGAAAATGCAAGGACCAGCTAACATGAGGATTTCAGACATCAATACTGATTGGTACGCAAAATAAGTGTGGCCATTGCTCCCTTTGGCAATTTTCCAGTGCATCCCCTTGTGTTGCAGAGTTTGAGCAATCCCTGCTGTGTAAAACCATAGATAAGGCTGTTCATCCCTTCCATGTTTCACCAGTGGCTGCACAAAGTGCTGTGGTAAGTAGCAGGGTAGAAACAGTTACTATACACTTCATTTAACTGTCTCCTTTCATCACTGCACTCGCCTGTTGGTGGAACAGTGAAAAAGACCCTGGCATCAGGTGGTTAGGAGTACCACAAGCACTGGAGGGAAGAAGCCATAAATGGCTGAAATTAAACTCAGAGGGCCTCAGTGATCAAGAAGGAATCTTGGCCCTGCTTGGCCATTGTTTTACTTGCCTGGAGGAAAATTTTTTTTTCTTGTGTGTGTGAGAAAAGGACATTGTCAGGTTTGGTAAGAGTAAAAATCGATCTGTTGTGGACTGCAATCTCTTGTATTCCCTCTGGTTTTTCACATGTACTGTAATCACACTCTCACCAAACAAAACTATGGTACATAATAGATAGATATTTAAACTATGTAGGTGGAAAAGGGACCAATGTTATCAATGAGTGATATTCTGAGATTTAGGGACTTGGTGCTCCGCAACACAGGAGGGGAAGAAAAGACTGATGCATGCTAGAGCACAGTCAATCAGGGAATTAATTATAAGTCCAGGAAGATACTTTAATAGGATCTTTTAAAGCCAATTTGGAGCATTATGTGCAGGCCTGCACACTGTTTATTCTTTCGAATACAGTAGCATTGAGTGGCCCCTACTGAAATTGGGACCCTATTGTGGTAGGGCACTGGGGGGAGAGAGTCCTTGCACCAATGAGCTCACAATCTAAACAGACAAATGGTGGGAGGGGGAACAGTTGCCCGGGGAGGTAAAATGACTTGCCCAAACTCACACAGCAAGCTGATGATGGAACTAGGAATAGAACTTATTTATCTGGACTTCTAGCCCAGTGATTTGTCCACTAGACCATGCCTCCTATCTTGATCCTAAGTGCAATAACGTTCATTCCGCCTCCAGAGAAGATGCAGTTGAGGGCAATGAGTATAATTTAAGGTCTGGAAAGGAAAGTATTTATTTAGCATTTTGAAGAGTTGACCTCATCGCAAAGTTTAATTAGCTTAAGGGAATTCTTATGACTTTATCATGAGCCTTGTGATGTTTGACATTTTTCTTATAGCCTCGGCTCATGGAATCATGCAAATATGTGAGAATTTCACCTTTCATTTATAAAAACATAAATAGTTTCTAGCCTTCATGGTTATGGAGAAAAGTTTGAAAATGTGGGTTGAGTGAACCCTAAAAGCTCAGTAACCCAAAGGAAAACGAAAAGAACCCCAAAATTGTTATTATTTTAAATAATGTTTTGTGAGGGGCCTGTCTCATGCATGGGATTGGCAATACTGACACAAGGCTCAGGAAAAAGACATTCTGGATCCCAAAGAGATTGTACTACATTCGATCATGACATAAAACACATGACGCAGTTGGGAGCGATTGTGAGATGCTGTGAAATCCAGCAGCAACCTTTGGCAAAATTTCCCCTTCTCCACACAAGCAAATTCCATGCTCTGTGCCTGGAAAAGACAGCAAATGCGTGGAGGGCAGTTAAGCTTAACATGGCAAATGATGGTGGGAAGAGGGGAATGCTGTGGCGGTGTTTGGAACACTGAACTCGCCATTGACTAAGGACAGTCAACTGCCAATAGTCAAATCAGTACGAACTGTGGGGGTGGTTCTCGATTCCTTGGGGTCCCAAGGCGCACATGTTATAGTGGCAGGGAGGAATGTTTTCTGTCCTCCTTTTGGCTGGCCACCAGGATATTTTTCTTGTGGCTTATGGATGAAATTGGCCAAAAATCCCCTGACCCCAAACAGCACTTGTAAATAGGAAGGAATCAGTGTCTGATTGGTGATAGGATATTTCAGATCTGTCCAAACCACTAGTGACTGGTGATTGCTACCATCTTGTTCAGTGGACTCTGAGGGATGAGTTTGGTCTCAGTCCAGTTCCCAGTGGACAATTGCCCACATCACACACATTACTCCACATTGGAATCTAATTAGTACCCTTCCTCTTAGCCTAATCACAACAACAACAAATCAGCAATGGAATTGGCCATGCAGAATAAATTCCCACTCTGCTTTACCAGGATTAGGATTGTGTGTGTTGGCAGGGCAGTCAGGAGATGTTTGCACTGGTGCTTCCTGGGCTGTTCTTGTTCTGTGGGTTAAAAGATGCCTTCGTTCTCCACGGCTGTCATTCTGACACTTCTGCCAGCATTATATTCACACACACAATTGTCTCAACAGAATTGTAAAAAATCCCAGTAGTTGCTGCGATGGACTATTCAGTAAAAGTGAAGCTGAATATCAAAACATCTGATCCCTGAACTAAAGATAAACCTTAGAGAATTAAAGAAACGCTTTGGTTATTGTTCTTATAGAATAGACTGTGTCTTCATTATTCATAGACACTAAGTTTTATCAAGTATAGTACTGTCAACTTTTGCATTGTATGTTATACAAGTTCAAACCAAACCCCCTCATCTCCCTTGAAAAGTAGGCCTGTATAAATGTCATGGTGATGCATGAAGAAACTTAATTGTAAAACAAAAGCATGTCAGCCTATTGTAAATGTTGTCTCATTTATTTAGATGTGATTGAGGGTTACATCTGTAAACCATAATCAATGGTAAACAAGATAGGACTTTATAATCTATTTTATAAAGCTAGAACAATGTCTTGGACTCCTATTATTATTGTGCAGCTTACACTTTTCTTACTCTTCTCCGGAGCACAATAGCCTTGCTAGAAGAAGAACATAACACTTACCAAAAAAAAAAATCCTCAAGTGAAGCCAAACATTGAGGAATCTGTTCCTTTATTGGCAGTTTCATTGTAAACTGTACTATGGACCTACAAGTTTTAGAGTCAAAATGTGGTACATGCTTTACTCTGAAAACAAAACTCGATTAATAGGATTGCATTTGTTTGGGATCATCCTGTCATCAATATCTCTCATGAGTCATGTTGAAATATAAATGGCAAACACAATAATATCGCATGTAAATCTGTGGAGTGTAGATTGCCAAGTCATCTGCATGCACAACATACTGCTGGAAGCTTTCATTAAGCAAATCAGTTATGTAAATTGAATGACCTAAAATAGATGTTTGTGGAAGTCCTTTTGATATCACAAACCACATTAAAGTTGATGCTGCAGACCAAGATGAGCATTTCATTGTCCTAGAAGATTGGACCGCGTATAATAAGTGAGTTCTGCACTCTGTCCATTTGAATTAACATTGAAAGAGTGGAAAAACAAGCAAGTTCTTCTGGTAAAGTTCTTCTGGGCATTGGGAGATATGTGTTCTATTTCAGGTCTAACACAGACTTCCTGTGTGATCTTCAGCAAGTCACTTCACCCTTCTGTGCCTCAGTTTCCCATCTTTAAAATGAGGCTAATTATCCTACCTTATACAGATGATGTGAGGGTTTACTACCTTACTATATATGAAGTGCTTTGAGATCCACTGTTCAAATGTGCTCTTAAAAGCACACAAAATATTACACTGATAACTAGCTAAAGTGTTTTGGTCTGAGTAAGAAGGAGTTTATAGATCAACCCTGAAAGAAAGGGCCACCAGTTCAAAAAATTTTACTGAGGGGTCCAGGATTTTTCCAAATGTCCCCATGCAGTGCTACCCCATGTTGTACTGTGGATATTAGAGAGGCAGATGAGAGGGTGTGACACAGCCTCCTTTTACAGGGTGCATATTTCATTATGCCACTGTCATCCCTAGTTACACTAAGCTATGTTATGTAATAACAATGGAGCTGCATAGAATATTAGAGTTGGAAGGGACCTCGGGAGGTCATCTAGTCCAACCCCCTGCTCAAAGCAGGCCTATCCTCAGCTAAATCAATTATGATTATCAATTATGCATGATTATTTCAACCTCCAGATCTAGGCTGCTATGCAGAGATCAAAACAACTGAAAATGGCTGCGATCTGACAGTGTCCCATCTAATCTTGTCTCTGGGAGTCAAGCATATTGAGTGTTAAGGAAAGAAGAGGTATGAGGAAAGGAGAAAAGAAATGAGGAGATTTGGTATGATTAGAATTGTGATTATGTTGAATACTTGTTATATTAGGGGTTATAGAACTAGATAATGAGGCTGGGATGCACCTATCCTGAAGGGCATTTGTTGGGTTAAAGTATGATTACCAGATAATCAGCAGGATTTGTTTTCAGCTACTGGTGCCTTTTTGGAGTACCTATGCTGTGGTGGGCCTGGGTTTCTCTCCCTTACAGACATCAGACACTCAGTGTTGTTTGCCTGCATAACTTCCCTGCTTCTTGGGACTTGGGCTGTATTTATTAGGCCTTTGAAAAGAACAGAAAAACCCCAGGAGGATTCCTGTCTGGTGCCATAGGCTAGGAGGCTCTTTCACAGTTACTAAGGGCAGCAAGCAAAAGAATGCCCTGTCCCCCGACCCATTTGGGCATGAGCTAGTTCTGCAGGCTATGTGGCCTTCCAGCCTCTTTCCCAGGGAAGATCAGCAGGTGATGTACATTCCTGGTATCAAATCTCAGCTATCTAACCTCTGCTGGTTCTCAGTACATCCCTGCGACCTGCTCTGGGCAGAGGGTGTTCGTTGGAGAGGGGTTCTCCCTGTACTCTGAAGGGAGGGTGTCCACCTATTGCACTGACACAGGAGAGTATTTGGTACAATCCCTGTGACTATCCAGGTAGGATTTTAATCAAACTTTGAACTTCTGGGAGCAGGGGCTAGAGGCCCATACTGAAATTCATCAGCAGAATAAATCACCTTCTGAGATATGATCACCTTTGGCCTTATTTGCCTTCAAAGAGTGAGGAGGAGCTCCTGCTTTTAAGTAACTGCACTGAAGATTCATCAGATCATTGATCTCCTCCTGCCTGTATGTCATTAGCCAAGACCTCCCCAGGTCCGGACTGCAGAATCAAGTTGTGAACAAGACTGGCCTGCCGGTTAGTACTGCAACAGCAGACTCTGAAAACTGCACCATGAAGAATAAGGCAACCTCGTCAGGTCTCCTCCCATGATTCACAATGCTCTGATTATTGGATTTCGCAATGTCAACCAAAAAGGCAGCCCTAAGCTTCAATACAAGGCTACACCTAGAAAATAATTTATGCAGGTGCATTGTGCTTTAATTATCAATGCTTGTAGCTTTGCCTGATGTTCTTGGTCTTGAACTCTTACAAACATAGGCTTGTTATATCTGTCTGCTGCTGTTGTACATTGCTGCAATGAAAACTGTCTATTTAGTAGATAACTTTCAAGATTTTTGGATCACTCTGATGTTCAGGAAGTTCTGAGTGCTAATCCTGTCTCTGACATTGACTTTCTTTGGCTTTGGGCAAATCACTTAACTTTTCTGTGCCTGTTTTCCCCATTTGATAATACTGATTGACCTCACACATGGGTTGTGGATTAGTTAATGTTTAAAGAGTTCTGAAAATGGAAAAACTCTTATGTAAAGGCAATGTTATCATTCCATTTTATAGGACATGATACAGCCTCTAGTTTAAATACACTAACTCTTAGTCCTGTTAAAATGAGACAAACAGGGAAATTCACTTCTCAATGTTTCTATGGTAACCATTTAAAAAAAGCCATAGTTTGCATCCTCATGCAATTGGACAAAGACAATATCTGTGCACCTCAGACCACTTTAGTTAGACTTACTAAAACTGTACCATCAAAAACTGTGGACAGATGTACAGAATATTAAAAGAAAATCCATATAAATTGGACCAGTGTCCAAAAAACGCCAAATGGCACCTCAAACTCTCTCCACACCCCTTTACAATCGCTCACCCCACTGTACCCCAGGAGGAATTCTGGGAAACCAATAATTCTGGGAATTTTCAGGTAGTGCTGCAAACTCTGGGCTCTGGTAAATCAAGGAGGAGGAATATAAGGGTGATGTGCCATCTTTAACTTTGAATTTTGTGGTTTAACAGCCTGTGTTCATCTGTACGGACAAACTGTGACATGGCTGCCCTTTGACACATCGTGGGAATCAGCTGTTCCCATTGAAACCAGTGGCAGTAGTAACATGTCCAAGGATTACTTCCACAGGACTGCAAAATTCTGGCCTGCAGAATTTATGGAATCATAAGTTACTTTGTAAACCCAGAGCCTATAAACTCAGCCAGAGATGCTAGGCTCTGGATTAAGAGAAATTAGCATCGTCTTTCATCAAGGAGGTTGCTCTTACTGAGAGAGCCTCATAGGCCACCAAGACCAACAGCTTGAGATCAGGACTGGAAAAAAGTGCACCCTCCTGCCAAGAACTCTGCCTCTTCATAAATTCAAGTAGAAATCATGGGTGAGTGCCACCAAGGCTTCCATCTCTTGTGACTCTGACCTCTTCCCTCCCTGGGTGGTAGAAGAAAGTAGAGAGAACCTGGAGCCTTTCTTAATGGAGTTTTTCAACATCTTCTGTAATGTAGCAAATCTGCCGCCCAACTTCACACCTGCAATAATCCAACATGTAGTAGAGAAATGGTCACTCAGTATTAGAGACATTAGGAACAATTAACCGTTGTCTCACCCTCCCTTTCCTAAGCAAGCTGGCAGGGAAGAACGCTTCCTATCAGATGTAGATAACCTAGACCCCTCTTACCCTGGCTTGAAGCTGGAGTTACTTATTGTTTGGAGAGAAGGATGTGTTGTGAGGTTCAATGACTTGCTCAAATTGCACAGGATGTTGGTGGCAGAGGTGGGGACAGAACCCAGATTAGATTATTTCGGTGATTCCATTTCCAGTTTGTGGGAGTCACAGTGACCATCCCAGTTAGAAGGAGAGAGGCAGAGCAAGGGGAAAAGGCAGCATGCAAAGTAAAAAGACGACCTACCAAAAGATTTGCCTCTCTGATACCCCACTGATACAATAAGATGTAATGCACATGTCCTTCTTATCCTTCATTATTATTATTCTACAAGAAGCCACAACAAAAATTCATCTGCAGTTATTCTAAGGCTCTTTACACTGTTGTTTTCTAATGCCAGCTATTGCCATAACTCTGCTGAACTACAACTTGCGAGAAGAACATAAGAGTTTCATCCAGCGAGCCCTGACTTGGTTAACTCCAATGAGACCACTTGTCTATGTAAGGGTTTGCAAGAACGGACCTCAGACAGTTAATTAGTAGGGAAGCATATTGTTTCATATGGGGAGTGAACAGAAAATTTGAAAGCCTGCCTTTATGTGTAAAACCCTTTGTTTACAGCCTTTTGTTTTCTTTTGTGAAGGGCTCATGATAAATGGGGTTAGGTGAGCCCAATATTTAAATGACATTCATAGGAATTATTCATTCCATAATTGTTATTGTGAGGTCATGTGCTGTGTCCCATGTTAGTGCTGCTGTGCCAAGGGATTTATTTTAATAGAAGCCTTTAAGTAACTGGCGTTCTTGCTAATCATGGTGCATCTGCTTCTCTGGGTTCCCTGTTACGAGTAATTTAATGCTATTACTTTAGCTGGAAGGGCTCTGTGCCACCATCTGTCCGGGAAAGCTATTGATGGGGCTGTACAGAACATGGAGAGTCATCAGCAGAGGAGAGAGAGTTCTAAAAGGATGACTGGATTTCCTGTTGTAATATAATATAACAGGGTTTACTGTGGTTATGGCTTAGATGAACTTGTATCTAAAGGTTGTTAGCTGCTATTTGAATTTGCTGGGGACATTTTCCCAGATGTTTATGGAGAGATGTAATATTGTTAGCAGTGACTTCCAGGTAGTAACCACAAAGGTAAACCATTAAAATGTTTGTTTGTAAGGATACAAGTCCCATAAAATTAGCATTTAAAGAGCCCAAACCTCAAATGCCTACCTATCTGCAGCTCTCAGCAGCCCAACGCTCAGTGGCAAGGGCTTGACAGATGCTGCTCAAGCCAAGCATTTTACTAATCAATGATTACTTTTTAATTGTTGTTTGCAGACCTGTTTCACATTGTAAACATCCCTTCAGAGTATGGCAAGGAGTCAGAGCAGACATGAAAAGTCTACACAGTTGAAAAGCAGGTTGTTCTTTCATTATCAAACCAAGGGAAGCAATATAACTTGTAAATTGATAAATTAAGCACAAATACACCGTATCTTCTTGGCTGTTTCAGTGTATATTACTGATTCCTTTACTTTAGTCGTGAGATGAATTCACTCGTTGTTCTAATAACTGGTTTATAATCAAGTTGGGAAATTGCACAGTTCTCAGTCTAACCAGTTCTCTTCTTCCCAAACTGTTGTGGTTACATAGTTTTTTCCTGTAAACTAATGGAAAGCATAGAAGTGTTCGACAGCATACTGCTAAAGGACCTTAGTTGAGGTGTGGTTTTGTTTCTGAGATGGTGCCTGACCAGCTTTTTAGTATCCATTTTAGTATCCATTGGACCAACCCACAACCCTGGCTCCAAACTCCCCTGAAAGTTCAGTTCCAGATATCAGTTCTGCAGTTCAGGCCCAGCTGTAATTTTATTAAACAAAGTGCAGCTACTCTACACTTTTAATATAAATCTAATAGAAAAATGTACTTGCTGCACATTGACATAGCTTGTACAAAAGACCTACACACAGGAAGAGCAGATATGTACTACCCAAGGGCCAAACTCTCATCCAGCTGCAAAGCTTGAGCAGAGAGGCTAGGTGGAAGGGCTGGTGTGTCTGACAGCTCCCCCCACGCAGTACGCTGGGTGTGAATTAGCCACAATCACTTTAGAGCTGTTTTTCCAGACTCTGGACTATAGTAGATCTCCGTGCACATTTATTGTTCTCTGTAAGTTATAACAGGCTTGACCCTAGGTACTGATTTAATTGAGAACTGAGGATTCTCAGGCCATTTCATATTTCAAAGCAGGGAGCTGTTATCTGATTGGAGACTGTCATCTGTAGTGGTAGGCCTTAATCCAGCCATTGTCTGATTTGGCACTAAATGTATGCTCCATATTTCCCCCTACTTCAGATTTCCATGCACTACTGCCATATAATGAAACTCTAGTGCAGCAGTTCTCAAACTTCATTGCACAGCGACCCCCTTCAGACAACAAAAATTACTACATGACCCCCAGGAAAGGGATGGGGGTGAAGCCAGAGTCTCACCGCCCCAGGTGGGGGAGGCCAAAGCTGAAACCTGAGGGCTTCAGCCCTGGACAGGGGTGGGGGAGACCTGAGACCCGTCACCCAGGGCTCAGAGCAGTGGAGCTCAGGCTTTGGGTTCAGCGCCCGGCCCCAGCAAGTCTAACGGCAGCCCCGGTGACCCCATTAAAGCGGGATCGCGACCCACTTTGGGGTCCCGACCCACAGGTTGAGAACCGCTGCTCTAGTGCAACATAATTTGTATCAACACTTCAGACTAGATGCTCTACTATTACTCTGTCTCACACATTTGCCATGTCTTCGAGGTTGCTGCCTTTTTTTAGGCCTGATATGTTATGACATTACCAAAAGTTAAGGTCATCAAGATTATTTAATGTTATTGTCATAAATATTTGGACAGGACTTGGCCACAGCTTACATAAGCATTGAAAGACAGTAACTTGTTTTAAGAGGATATGTGTTTAGTGAACTGCTAGCTGAATCCTCTCTCTAAATTATTTTTATAAATTGTTTTTAAAAATGTGCTTCTCTAAACTGCACTATCACAATTTACAAAAAACCAAAGAGAGTTTGCCGTCGTCCGTGAAGACGTACCCTTCAAAATGTTTGAATGCAAAGCTTTGGTTCAGCCTATTATAGATATGGGAGTTGTCTGTCTCATTTGGGTTTGGATCTTCATTTAACTTCCCCACAGTTCCAAGGTCGTCTTGCTGCTTTGGTCAGTGAATAGATAAGATGACCCAGTAGGCCTCTTCCATTTATAACCTCTCTGATTCTGGGGGTAGCATGTGATAATCTTAGACCATTGGATGGTTCTGCAGTGAGGAAGTTGTGTGTTGGTGGTTAATGGCTATTGTTGAATATCACTCAATTCATGTTGGAGAAAAGCCATCTCTCTTGTGAATGTGCTTTGAGCATGTGGCATGTAAAATGTGTACGAGTAAAAACAATGTTGTCTTTTCCTTTCAGAAAAAAAGCAGAGAAGAAACATGTGGAGAAGGCAGTGGAGTGGAGATCCTGGAGAACAGGCCATACACGGATGGTCCTGGTGGCATTGGGCAGTATACCCATAAAGTATACCATATTGGTATGCATATACCCAGCTGGTTTCGGTCTATCCTGCCAAAGGCAGCATTAAGAGTTGAAGAGGAGTCATGGAATGCATATCCTTACACAAGGACAAGGTACCTTTCTGTGAGCCCTTCCTAGATTTTTAGATGAATTGGGGAAGGGACCTGAACATCACTTTACTTGCTATGACTGAGTCACAATGACATCTCTTGCGTTTCCATGAACGTTCTTTAGAGAAACATAGAGGCCAAGTCCTGAAATCCTTACTCAGTCCTCAGAGATTTGAGTGAGCAGTCTGTGGGAGGACTTCAAGACAATGGGCCAAATCCTGAAGTGTAAGCCAAAGTATGGAAAATCATTAACATTTTATATGGGGTCTTGTGTGTCACACTGCATGTTCCATTTAACATTGCAAATATTGGATTGTTAACTTAGATTATATTTAAATGTATGTGAAAATGGCACAGTCATCGTGTCAAACACTGTCTAGTACAAGTGAAATTGGATTCGCATCCTGACCCTCTTCTAGGTTGGAAAGTGAGGGAAAGAGGTGGGGAACCAGAGGGAGATTTAAAAATACATTAGAAATAAAAAGAATAGATATTCTGGAAGATCTGAAATATTAATATGATGGGGAGGTTATGGTTATTATTGTGTATTTATTGTTTTAAAAAAACAAATAACCCTACTCCTAGTAGAGCTTTTACCCCAAAAAGGGAAGAGAGCCCAAGACTTCATGGGGCCCTCTAGAGACTTCGCTATTGCCATTGATTTTATTTGGAAGGCATTCAGATATGATGATGATGGGCAGCAGTATAAAACCCTAAGATCGATAACCCAGTATCTCAGTATATGTCATTTATTCCAGTTTGAAGGAGAAGAAATGAAATTGTGTTAAATAGCGAATGTTTGTTGACTGCCTTTCTTTGCAGTTCTGAAATATTCTCCCTCCTGCTGTGACTCCTTTGTCAGTGGCTGGAGAGCACATTGCTTTGACCATGGGGTGCACAAGAAAGCTGACTCCCTCTGGAGTGGAGCTATTATCTGTGGTCTTGGAGTCTTAGTGTAGCAGAGCATTCCCATGTAATCCATTTCCTCAGGCCATGCTGTAGTTTTAAGAATAAAATGTTAAAGCAAAATCAATGGCTCCTTTTTTGTACATGCAGATTGCATCGTAAGTGGTATTTAAAGCAAAAGATTAGAGAGAAATGGCCTGGATTTGCAACCAGTTTTTAGGTATTTGTTATGAAAGCACTTCTCTACTCGATCAAGTCTAATAGGTTTTAGTCTAAGCTTCATTACTCTTCTCTTCCAGGTATACGTGTCCTTTTGTGGAGAAATTCTCTATTGATATTGAAACATATTATAAAGCTGATCCAGGAGAGCATGTCAATGTGTTCAACCTTTCTCCTGCAGAAAAAAGACAGACAGTTGTTGGTGAATATCACTTTTCCCCCCACTTTTTCTTCTATCCTGCTTATTGATTGCTACACAGAAGTTTTCATAGTAATTTTTCGTAGGGGAAGAAGCCTTGTCTAATGTTTACCAAAAAACCCTGGTAACTAGGAGTTCTGTTCATGGCCCTGCTACAGACCATGTGTGAGTCTAGGCAAATCACTTAATTTTTCCCATCTGTCTCAGCTTTTCCAACTGTAAATGGGGCTAATGCTTCCATGCCTCATGTGGGTGCTGTGAGGACTAAGGCTTCTTAAAGGGCTTTGAGATCCCAGATGGAAAGAGCTCTCAACAGGGAAAGTATTGCTATTTTTAAAATAACTTTATATTTTCTTTACATGTGAAAACATTGTTCCTATCTAAACTTTCAAAACATGAAGATCTTCCCCTTTTCTCCTAGTATCATCTCAGCCCTGGCTAACATTTCAGCATTAAATTCCCTTTTGTACCCTTTTTGGCAGACCAGTTTAATTAGCCTTACAAACTAAGGACTTTAATGTGAAGAAGGCAAAAGGGGCATTTTGTGAAAGGGCAGTGTCATTAGTGGTGTACTGAGGGGGGCCCATGGCCCCAGGTGCTGGCCTGGAGGGGGAGAACCGGTCAGGCCCTCAGAGGAGGAGCCGCTCCCTGCTCAGGCAGCCAGGGTGTACTCCCAGCCCTTCTGTCTCTGTGCTGGGTGCCAGGAGGGAGCTGTGAGGACCAGAACCTATCACACACACCCCTGCTGCTGGGCAGCCCATGCCACTCCCAACAGAGGGGGGGGAGCATGAAACAGGCCTGTAGGCCCTCCTCCCACCATGGGGCACTGATGCTGCTTCCCGTATGGGTGAGTGGGGGAGAGGAGGATATGGGCCCTCAGACGACCCCCCCCACCCGGTGGGGCGCTGCTGCTGATGGGTGGGAGGGGGCAGCAATGTAAGTATGGCCCCCAGGTGCCGGAGACCCACGGTACGCCACTGAGTGTCATCCCGATTCCTGTCTCTTGTATTTCCTAGTGGCCAATCCCTGTGACATGAGCAGTAGATCCATTGTGTGAGAGTTAGTTCTAGCTATTATAGTTACACGCCATTAAAGAATCATTTGCTTATGAAACGACTGAGACTTTCATGTATTGATTTGAGTTCTGCCTGGCCTTCTGTTAGGAACTGTGAAATTATCAGGCACAGAATCCTAGTGATGCAAAGAAAAACACCTAGTGGTTGCTTTACCTTTTTTCTTATCCACTCCTGAAATGCTACCTATCAGTAGGCAAAGACAGTATCTAAAGTGCAATTTTATTTTAATTTCTTTATGCCTTAATTTTTTTTTATTATTTTGAGCCTGGATTAGTCTTCATGTCACTAATGTCATACCTGTCTGATCAATCTTTGTGTATTAAATTGACTCTATTGAGTTATTTGAGTTGTTACTTCATACAGAATTTACTGAAAGATCTGTCAATTCTGGGGAAATAACTGAGATGTAACAGCTTCAGATGGAAGTTTAGATGCCTCTAATAATGTTATCTGCTCTCAGGATTATTTATAAACCTTTTAAGAGACATTCATTAGTTCTGATACACTTGCTTTGTCCCCCTTTATCACCAATGTGTTCACTAAATAATTTTTAGACTTCAAAGGCAGAAAATTCAGATTGCATAGTGTCCATAGCATAACATCAGCAAATGAGAAGTAAACCAGTAAACTTATCACTGTGATGTACTGCAAGGGTTCTGTATGCAGTGGCTAGTCTCTGTTCCATGATGTTATTAGAAAAGGACAATTGTATTATAAGCCTCTAAATGTAGGCAGAGATACAGCATTGTGGATGACATGAGAGGAGCTGAAGGATGGGCTATACAAAAACTCTTTTTACAGCTGAAAAGATGTAACAAACAGATCTGCCAAAATACCCTGGATTTACGGCATCTCTGGGCAAAAATATCCATTTGCTAAGACTGTGCGTGTGAGTTCTCCTGGCATTCTCAGCATCACGGTCTGGCAGAATTGTATAAACAGTTTAAATATCGGTTGTTTACGTGAAAATACAAAGAAGCTAAATTGCTTTAATGTTTCTGGTAATTACCAAAGCAAATACATACTTTGAAAAGGTTTTGGTTTTTTTTTAGTTATACAGAAAGAAGAAAGTTTTTAAAGAACTATTTGTGTTTTCTGCCTTTAGATCCTATTGATATTGTTAAAGATCCTATCCCACCACATGAATACAAGTCAGAAGAGGATCCAAAGCTTTATAAATCTGTGAAGACTAAAAGAG
The DNA here is from genome assembly GCA_007922155.1 of Mesoclemmys tuberculata. Classification (NCBI taxonomy): domain Eukaryota; kingdom Metazoa; phylum Chordata; order Testudines; family Chelidae; genus Mesoclemmys; species Mesoclemmys tuberculata. The sequence continues at coordinate 9,981,044 of ML675640.1, forward strand.
GGCCGTTGTCTGAGGACTGGATTGAGGGGTACAAGAACAACCCTGGGAAATATCCAATCATGTGTGCATATAAATTGTGCAAAGTGGAGTTCAGATACTGGGGGATGCAGTCCAAAATCGAGAGGTTTATCCACGATGTTGGTGAGGATTTGTGGTCTTGTTGTGCTTACTTTCAAACTTTTAACATTGTTTTAGCATTTCTGAGTCCGAGTGCAACAGCATGTTACATAAACCACGTGTGCCCAGTTTTCATACCTTAAGAGGACACTGAGCTACTCAGATCAACGCTTGGCACAGAATCCTGTGCATATAACATGAGAGATGTCCAAAAGGAGAGTCTCAAGTTTGATTTTGACAGCTGTGGGACTGCCCCAAGTAGCCAGCGTTGCTCCCATTGTTTGCAGTCGTGCTGTGTGTGGAGCCTAACCATGTTTGGCCATAGCTGTATCCTGGAAAATGTTTCAAACCCAGAGTGGGAAGGGCCTTAGTCCTCTGAAAAAGGAACAGATCTGTCACAAATCTAGCAAATGCTTTTAAAGGTTAGTTTGTTTTCCTTATATTGGGCCAAATCCTCAGCTGCCTCCCAAACCCAAGTAACTGGGCCTTGCAGAGGTGCCTGCCACAGGTCTCAGTGAGGGAGAGATTCTCTGCCTCACACTGTTTGGGAACTGCTCTCTCTCTGGCCTCCCTGCTTCCCTCCTGAGTGGGAGGAGGGCTGACCGGTTCTGCTCTGCCTAGTCACAAAACTCTCAACTCTCCATGAGGCACCATTTAAGGCCCTTTGTCCTCTTGTGATTATAATTCAATGTGGAACAATGACAATTCTCAGCTACAGTGAATGTACCACGCTGATTAAAAGGTCAGTATTTCTAAAGGACACCAGCTAGTGTTTGTGTCAAAGAAGTAGCTAAATGGATGCTGTAAATGGCAGGACTACGGCACCAGTGGCTGGTAATAATTTGTGTTTTGGCTTTGCAGAAAATCTGTAACATAACTGAGACAGTTTTTGTGCCATGCCACAGTAGGCAGGCTGTACAACTGGTCTGAAAAGAAACCAAATAGTTCCTTAAAACAGAGAAATCTACTGAATGTCCTTCCCAAGAATCCAGGCTGTAGGGGGCCCTATTAAATATGGGGCCTAGAAGGTTGCCTGCTCAGAACATGCATGTTCAGTGATGTAGAAATGTAGTGATTAGATGCATTATCATTAAGTACAGACTAGAGTGGTGGCACTGATGCATGTTAAATAAGACTAATGGTCATCGATTGCTGTGCTAACTAAATGGTAAGCGCAGTCCTATCATTTCTTTCTTTCTAATAGAGATCCTGTGGTTTCACCTCCCCCCACCCCACTAGAGAGCCATTCCAGTTGTATCTTATTTGCAGTTACACTTTCAGATGGGTCATTTTCCCTCCTTGCTTTCGATTGTTTAGCTTTCATTTGATTGAATTTCCCTGGCTTGGCCTGCTGGGGACAGTTATTGGGACATGCACCATAGGAAGTAGGTGGGATAAGGTAACCTGTTCGGAAAATACATATCTCACTTTTTCTTCCAACATGTAATCTCACATTTTAGACCCTTCATTAGTTTGTCAGTAGAGAGTAGGAGGCACTTCAGTTTGTGCTAGATTTTAGAGCACTGAAAAGCTGACCTTTAAAGGCTTGATTGTTTGGGTGAACACTCTGTAGTTTATTTTCTTATCCAAGCTGTCCATAATCTTTGAGTCTTCAAAATCATGCCTTGTGAGAACAAGCTTTCTTGCAGTAGTCTGGAACTTGTTTAACATTTTTTTTTAATTTAATATCAGAAGTTTCATTTGTGCTGGGTCTCAGTCTGGGGCAAGTATTGGAGGTTGCCTTACATTAGTCGAAAAGAATGCAGTTGGGAAGACCACCATAGGTTTTATAATGATCCCAGTGTAGGCTGGGAGAGGGCTGTGGAAAGGGCTGAGAGAGGGCTACCCATGCAATGTAGACTTGGCAAATGACACTTCATAGTTAAAGATCTCGTTATCAAGTCAAATTTCAGTGTTCTTCTGATTTAAGGAGTTCTCAGCCACCTGAAACAAAACTGTACTAAATTTGATTACTTTAAAACTCCATGTAAAACACGCTAATTTCTTGGCTTACAGAAGTTAGAGAAGTAGAGGGGCAGTGAATGTGTCCATGCTAACCAACAGATATCTCAGAAATATGTGTGAATGCCAGGGGAAAAGGATGAATAATCCAAGATTTTAGTAATTATACTAAAACACAATCATGGAAATGGAAATGAAGATGCCAAATGTAATGTCCTAATTCAAATGTATATATTGAAAGCCCTTGGATTCCATTAAGTAATGCCGTCCTGCTTCTGTTCACGCTAAATTTTCCTCCATTGTCTGCACAGTGGTTCCTTCCTATTGGCAAAGCTGCTTTGAATTGATTCTGCCAGCTCATGCAGAACGACTATGGTACTTCTTACAATAGTTAGCACTGGTCCTGTTGTTTGTAATCATACTGTGTTTGCCACATTAGTTATTTCAGGAGCACTGTTACAGAGCATTATTCACTCTCTTTTGTAACAGGCATTGAGTGTTCTGCTAGAGCCATTTTGGTCTTATTTTACCCATAACTTAAGGCTCTTGGTGAATCTTTCAGTCTGGTGTGGACAAATTGCTCCTCTCTGACAGACCATACTGTACAGGGTTCTTGTGCTATAACTCCTTTCATATACTGGGGAAATGGATTAAATTCATCTCTGTCACAAGATATGGCAACAAAATAAAATGAGCCCTTTTCACCTGGACAATGAAAAGGAAGTATATGACCCTTTCAGTTATTCAGAAATAGGATAGTTAGATTATTTCATGATATCATCAGACAATATCAATATTTATGTTTAAGCATTTTTAAATTTTTATCAATTTACGTTTTCCTTGTGTGAAATGATGGGAGGTGTCAGATAATAGCATGGGGTCCGACAGCAATTATTTAATGACAGTAGAGGTTGAGATTCAGAACCTCAAAGCTAATCGTTAAAACACTATCAACATCACAAGCCAAAATATAGAAAAAATATGCTTAAATCAAACTCTAATAACTTCTCAAGCAGCATTTTTCTTTCTTTGCCTATTCATTGGTTTGCATGTGTTGGATGAAATTGACATTTACTGACATTGACCAATAAAAATCTGATCCTTCCAATCCTATTTATAAAGGAGCTTTGCATAAATTAAATTGTGGTCTCTCAGAAGGATAGCTCTTGTCTATTTTCTAAAAGACTTCATTCAGTCTCCTGTTGATCCAGCTGTTGCAATGAGCCATGTCATCTGATTGTCTGCCACTCAGGCTCCTTACTGCTGTGTTTTATTGATATAAATAATGCATCTTGGATTGTTCTGAAGTGACTTTAATATGCATAAAATAGGAGAAGTCTTTGAAATAGACACAGAAAATTTAATAAAGATTGGAAGTTAAAAGTTGGGTATGAGTGAGAGAGGTACAGCCTTGCTTAACCGCTCTGGATGTGCTGCTCGCCATGTGAGGGGATAATCTCACTTTTGTTCCTTGGTACTGGCAACAGCTTGTAAGATGTGTTTGTTGTCTCAGGCCATGTTGGGAATAGTGAAATCACAATGCAGAAGCAAACTCTAATTTTGTGCGCATACCTCGCACTTTTATTGCGCTTTCCATCTGAGGACCTTGAAGCGCTTTACAATTAGGCCTCCCAAACTCCCTGTTATCCTCATTTTACAGAAGGGGAAACTGACACATGGAGCAGCGAAGTGACTTCTTCATGGTCATCAATTAAGCAGCAGAACTGGGAGGGGACTCCTAATTCTCTGTGCTACATGGTTGGCCTGTGTTCTCTTAATGAAGTACAATAGAAAGTTGGGGGAAAGAGCTGAAAAAGAAGAAAGGGTTAGTTTAGTTAAAAATAGGAGAATTATAATATGTGGTTGATTTACTGAGAGGCACGGTAAGGAAGGGAGTGGCTCTGAGGGAGGCTGTTGAAATGCTCTCAGTCTCTCTCATTGAGCATAGCAGTCATTTGTTGACTAATTGGACAGTCGCTCTGTTGTCTGACATCTTGAGATACCCACTTAAAGAGTGGACTACTAATCTAGTCTGCTTGCTAATTGTATGTGTTTTGGAATGAACCCCAGAGTTTAATTACACTGATTGTGCACAATGTCACACAAGTTTAGGATTTTCACCATTCCTACTCGGTTGGTCCCTGTTTATCATGGGTTACATTTCCTTTATGTTTCTTAAACAAATCAGTGATGGATGTATTTTAAGAGTATATATTGCAGATGTGTACTCTAGCGCTGATAACTTGAAAGCTTTCTGGATAAGCCAGTATTTTTCAGAGAAGTCTTGCTTCACTTAAATTTTTTCTTTAGAGTACTCATCTATTAAGGTTTTATTCAATGTACATTGAAGTCTATAGAATGACTCCCATTCATTGGCCTGCCCCTGTAGATTGTACAAGTTTTGGCATCTCCTCATAGCTTGTGTTTTAGCAGATTGCAGCTGGAGGATCATAGACTAACCATATCACTTTGCTTTTTGTGTGGCCTAAACTAGGGAAACTAGGTGAAAATAAACACACAACTTCAGAGTTACATTTTATCAGAAATGTTCAAGCAACTAGAACTGTTTGGACAAGGTTATGGTATCTGTTGTGGCTATCAAGGAAATAAAGTGCACACAAGGAAAATCAGCCGTCCTTTATCTGCAGCCAGGAAATTGAGTGTGTGTGTTATAAAACGCTTTTGACACACGTCACTGTGTGTGTAAAAACAACTGCCCAGATATACTTAGATTCTGCAGTGTTTTTGTGTTATACTTGTATTGTACTTATGGTTTTACTTTAAATAGAAAAAGCAAACCCTGAACTACGAAGAGAGACTTTTAGCCACAGACAGAGAGCCATCCCATGGCTCCACACTGGTTGAATTCTAGAAGTATTGTTACAGTTTGATTGTAAAAGGGCTGGCTGCGATGACAAGTTGAAAGACAAATGATTAAATGTCCAAGGCCTGCTGATTCTCACAAGGGGAAGATCTTTCCTAAAACAGTGGAAAATATTACAATTAAATGAACACAGACGCTCGTTTTTTCTTAACACGAAAATACTGCAATATTTTTTTATTTCGGTCAAAATGTTGCACTCCCTGGAGAGTTAATAAAACCACGTTCTTCACTAACTATTATTGTGTGGGATAAAGTGGTATTCGGTGCTTATCCATAAGAGACTATTCCTGCATTTCTTTCATAGCTCAATTTCCCATTGACTTTCGTTAATGTCTTGCCTGCATAAGGACAATAGGGTTGTGCTCATTCCATAAATAAGGGTATGAATCAGAATGAGATAAGCCAGGGCTTTTTGACAGTTTGTTCTTTATAAACTTCTCAAGATGAAAATCAGTTCAGATTCTCCCTTACTGTTCATCTTTCTTATGAGCACAAAAGAATTCTTTAGGAGACTACATAGTAACACTTGCTTTTCTTCATGTTATTGGACCAGTGTGTTGCATTCCAATATATGGATATGTCCATAATGAGGCTGGGCAAGTGATTCCCAACTTGACTAGATAGGATCAAGCTACTATGCTAAAAATAGTATAGCTGGGGTTAGTATGGTGGTAGCTCGGGCTAGCTGCACAACTGCCTACCCCAAATGTCCAGGCAGGTTTGTACTCCAAGGCTAGGCCAAGCTGCCACCCATGCTACCCCTGCTTACCCTGCTATTTTTAGTGCATTAGCTCAAGCAGAGCTAGTGCATGTAAGTCTACTTGAACTGGGAAACACGCTGTCAGCTGCAGTGTGGAGATACCTTAAAAGTGTTGAAAGGGGAAGAACACAATTCAGTAAAGGTTATGTCCTTCAATTTCAGCAAACATGACCCTTATTGCCATGTGAGAGTTGTTTGCTCTGCAGCGTCTACTGCAACGTTCCGAACCGTTGCCGCTCTCTTCTGTAAAAATAGCGTCATGGAGTTCCATGGTTATTCACTCTCATTGATATTGGATCACGTTTGCCCATTTTACAAGTAAAATGCTTTTTGTTCTGACAGCCCCATAAAGTTCTCCTAAGATTCAGCAGTGGAACTGGGAATTCCTTCTTCTTGCACAGGGAAGGATGGTCTTGTGGTTAAGGCACTGGACAGACACTCGAGGTCAGGGTTCAGTTCCCAGTTGAATCACACACAGACTTGCCTTGTGTCTCTGGAAAGGTTACATTGTCCCTCTGTGCTACAGCTCTCCATCTGTAAAGCTGTCATGATATTACATTTCTACCTCACATGGGTGTTGAGGATAAATTCAGTGATGCTTGTGGCGTGCTCAGATATTGTGACGGTGGGGACCAAGTAAGAACTTAGGTCATCACCAGTGAAGATTCTTTCTGGAGGCCAAATAGTACATGCAATCTCATTTTTCCTCTCTCTGGATCTTGTCCTGTGCCTGATAGAGCCATGCCCAATTTAGGTGCCATATCCCAGGTTGATTCTGCAGAGCTGGCAGGTAGGAAAAACCATGTCTTTTCTTGTTCAATGAAAACTTTTGTTCTAGAATGAGACACACAATAAACATGGAGCCCCACAATGTCTTTTTCAAAAGAACAGTGCTGTAGGAAGAGGTGATTTAGCTCTCCTCCATCCAGTTCTACTACAGAATAGGACTGTGCTCTTTCTGTTGGGAAGGGGTTTATACATGTAATTCTTACAATCCAAGGGAAGGAGAGTGAGACAGAGGAATTAAAGGAGGCAGTCTTCTTATCTCATGTGGCTTTCTTGGTACTAATGATTAAACAAAGCAAAGGTCTGTGATCAGAGCTGTCTAATCCTTTACAGAGAGAATTTCTGCGAGAAGCAGAGCAGTTGAGGCACTAATATAGCAGGGCTGCATTCACTAGTGTGAGCAGAGATTGTCATGCTAACAGCCCTCCTGAGTTCTGGAATAGGGGCAGGCAGATAAAGCAGGCTTCCAGCATTGAGATGGAGATTGAAGGGTCAGTGTGATCAGACCAAATGCCCTATGCTCAAGGCACTTAAGATTGAAAACAATCTGTTTTCAGAGTGAAAACAACGAGAGTCCTGTAGCACTTTAAAGACTAATAAATTTAATTTCGGCAGGCTTGAGCTTTCGTGGGCTGTAACCCACTTCGTCAGATGCGGTGAGTGTTTCAGAGTGTTACTTCCATCTTAAAAGCTGCCATTTCCAACCTAGAATGGATATCAGGACAGCTATGGAAGAGCTCAATGCAGTTGAAACCAGTGAAAGAGTTTCTTGGCTTTAAACTCCCAGCCACACGGGGAAAAAAAACCCCCCAAACAAAACCAACGATATGTGACTGGGAGTTTAAGCCTCCTTTATAGCTGCTGAATGTCCAGCTATTCTTGGAAAGGTATTGGAGTTGACACCCATAGCTAAAGTGTTCATCAGCAAGCCCACAACAGATAATCTGATTGGTGAAACAAAATCAAATTGGACTAGGTGAATTTAAACAGAATTGAGATGCTAATCTCTGCTGTTCTGCCCAAAAGGTCACAGTGCAGTGACCAGGAGATGCAAGTATGCATGAAATTACCTCTTGAAAAAGAGTAATGGATGCCTGACAAATACACACAAAATATTGATATGCTACCTTTTATTTTGCAAACATAGCCTAAGCATACGGTGAGCTCACACTGACCTGACACAAGAACCAATGACCCAATACGCTGCCTGCTTGTCTTGAATCATCCTATCAGAGGGAATAAATGACTTCATGGTGCTTGGCAGACTGACTGTAGCACTGTTATCTGACAGAGAATTCACCAAAAGGAATAGCAACAACACTGCCTATGACTGGAGGGAAAGACTTATGTGGAAAGAAAGAATCAGACATATGCATAAAAACAATCACTTGGGGGAGTGGGAGACGTATTTGGTAACACATTACTAATAATTAAAAGCTCCAAGCAACTGGGAAGGGAGAAGAATTATTTAAGCTACTACAAAAGGCTAGGTAACAAAGCAAAAGTAACATTAGACTGAAAATCTTTGTGGTGGTGAGATTTCTAAGAGTGTAGAATGGCAATTCTGCCTTGGCCAGGGGCAAGGGGAGTGGAGAATGGCTTTGCTAGGTCAGTCCCATCTCCATTTTCTGTGGGGGCCTTGCGTACTTTTTTCCCACCCTTAATTAATTGTTAATTGGTTTCAATAATCCTGGGGCAGTTCAGAGACATCTCTGTGGCTCATTATGTCAGAGGAACTATTGTGGCCAGTGATCTTAGGTCAAAGACCTCACTGGAATGGTGGTCTCTCCTGAGCAATATCATTCCCACTCAGAATGTGGGGACTTGATCCAATAATTGTAGCACCAGTAGCTTCGGACCTCCAGTCTCACCTCTGTTGTTTTGGGCAAGTCCCTTAACCTGTCTCTGCCTCCATTTCCCAATATGTAAAGGGCGGATAATGTAATTTACCTGAAGGGCTTGTGAGAACGAATTTGTTAATGTTTGTAACAGACTTGAAAGTTGTAATGGGCTGTTCGTGGGCCCTGGGCATTCATCAGAGATAATCACCGGTTTAAAGCCATGATCTGCCATGAGATTTTAGGTAGTCTTCACTGAAAATCCCAAACAAGGACTTATGCTTTATTGTTTAATGGCATGGTAATGTTGGCCATCATGTTTAACTTTTGGAAGAAAGTTTCTGGAGCACAGTCATAAATATCGTTCATATGTGTGGATGTTTGGAAGGATCTCCCTTTCGGAAATCTGGTGCATTGGAGTAAAATGCTAAATTATGTCATTATCCATTAGATTTTTCTAATGCATCAGTAAAAAGAGCCTGCACATTGTTAAATAAGGTACTATTTTTCCCTCCTCTCCCACTAATTTGGAAGCTCACGTTCATGATTCCATTTTGCCCATGAGCAGAGCTGCATGCAATGTTCCCGGGAAAACCTGATAGCACCATTTGAAACTCTCCTGGATAGGAAACCAGGCAAAGCTTCTAAACCTGACCTACACAGTTTGGATCTGGACTTCAAACCTCCCACTCTGAATTTTGGCTTTTTAGTTTGATTGAAAATCTGGCTTTTTAGTTTGGCTCATTATAGAGAGAGGAGCCAGTAACGAAATCGAGCTCTGGGTTTGGATTATGAGACCATCCCCACTTTAAATCAGTGGCGAAACTTGCATTGTCTTTAGTGGTACGGATTTGGGCCCATTTAATGTCAGTGCAGTGTCAACTTCAGGTGAGTGGAGTCAGGGGTTAGTGAACTGACCAGTCTGTGTATAGATTTTAAATGGCTGGTAAAACCCCTCCTAACAAAGACTTCTTTATTGCAGATTGGTTAGCACTGTGTAATTAATGCCACTAAAATCAATTCAGTGGTGATTTAGAGTCTCCTAAATGAATAACATTCCTGCAGCGTGTTAACTTTGCTGGTCACTGGCTTGTTGTTGTTTCGTAGGCCTTCGGAAGGTAATGGTGAGGGCCCACCGGCAGGCATGGTGCTGGCAGGATGAATGGTATGGGCTCACCATCGAGGACATCCGGCAGTTGGAGAAGGAGGCGCAGCTGATGCTGGCTCAGAAGATGGCCCAGTTCAGCTGCAGTGAAAATGAAGCCGAGCAGCACGGAGCTAAAGACTCCCCAGGAGAGAATAATGCTGAAACCAAGGCCTTTTCCTCCATCGACACGGCAGAGGCTGTTAGTAATATCAGCGAAGCCGTGTCAGGGAGAGGGCTAACCAAGCAGTGGTCCACGTCTTCCAAATCCTCGCGATCTTCAAAAAGAGGAGGTAAGATGCTCATGATGGCTTTAATTGCATTAGGAAAAAACGCATGGCTCTTGCCTTGGTTCAACCATGAAGTGTACAGATGTAACACACTGGGTAAGTGTGATCATATCTCTGTTTAGTGGCTAGCCCTCCTTACTGCTACCAGCTAACCGAGTCACTTCTTTAGCCTGTGCGTTTGATGTGAAAGTCCCCTCTGATGGACCTGTGATGAGGGTTATGCCCATGCCGTGACGGGCTCCTGAAATGACAGATGACATTGGCATGAATTCCTTCAAAGTTAAAGAAATTACAAAAAGGGGAAACGAGGAAAGGCAGTGAGAGCTGGTAGTGGATTGTTGTCAGAAGAAAACAAGCAGGGCGACAAGGATGGGGGATTAGTCCCTGTTGTTAGTGACATGGAAATTTTTATAAGGTTTAATTCCTCAGGCGATGTTCTCTCTCTGGACATGTGCCTGTCTGATGTGAAATGCAAGATGCAGAGACAGAGTCACTGAATAGGCCTTGATCTGATTAATTGTTAGATTCTAGGTCTCCTGCTTTGAATTTTTCTGAAATACAGTTAAAGTGACAGATGTAATCCTCCCTAGTCAGTGATAAATGTTATTGCTTGTCATTCATTTCTAAGGATGGGGTTGGCTCCCATGCTGATGCAATATAGTTTGCACAGCTAAGCACCATAATTGGCCTTTTGGGAAGATAATGCAGGTCACTGCTGTTGGTGTAGAAAGAGGTGAATGACAGCTGTTGCATTTTGCTGTTGTTGATGTCCTCTAGCCATCCATGACTAAGGAGATAAGATGCCACCATGGATCATATTTGTATTTCCTTTTAAATGCCGTGCAGGAAAAAATGTCCAAGAGGCTCCAGGGAACCTCATGGAAGGGCTCACTTTAGACCCATGAATTTCCCCTATACCCTAGGTAGTCATGTTCTCTCAAGTATCATTTACATTTTTCATTTTCTTAATCCACTTTTTGGGAAAGACTAATCCTGACATCTTTACTCAGTGGTTTGTTCCTTCAGGCACAATTCACATCAAAGACAATGGCCAAATCTATAGTAGCAAAAAGCTATGTCTTACAATGAGTTAGCTGTTTCACTGTAAAATCCTATGGTGAAATCCTGGCCTACTGAAGTTCTTTGGCTCAAATTCATCCCTCGATGTAGCTGGACAAAGCGAAACGCACAGGGGAACTTACAGTTCTTCTTGGAGTGCTTGCTCATGTCCATTCTATTGTAGGTGTGCGCACCTTCATACAGTTACCAAACTTTTTTTCTTTTAGGAGTACCTTTAAAATAGGGCCAGCTTTGGTGCCTCCTGGAGTCTCGCACACATGCTGCAGTATATGAGGTGCTGCCTGCCCTACACCCCTTCAGTTTTTTCTTTCCGCCTGTGACAGTTGTTGGAACTGCTTCGGCTTGCATCACAAGTGCTCAGTCCCATTTGTTCTCCCTTAATCATTTGTTGTTTCTCTTATTTAGGTAGATTAGACCTGTTGGGCCTGCTAATAAATGAGCAGAAGTCCACATTAGGCTCAATGCAGCAGATAGAGTTCATCGGGGCGGTCCTGAATGCACCCCAAGCCAGAGCTTCCCTGCCCTAGCCTCGCTTCGATGTCTGCCATCATTGCTCAACTGCACCTCTGCCCAAAGACAACAGCCAGGCATTATCTGCAATCGTTAGGCCACATGGTGGCCTGCACTTACATTGTGCAGCTGTCTCACCTTAAGACTCAGATCACTTCAGTCATGGCTGGCTTTGTTTTATGCCCCAAACAGACATTCCCTGGACTGGGTGGTCAGTTTCCCCCCCAGATCCTGTCCACACTAGACTGGTGGTGGAGCTCCTGGGCAGTGTTGAGGGATGTGCCATTCGAAGAGCTGGTTCCCTTAATCGGGCTGGTATCAGACACCTCGGACTTAGGGTGGGGGACCCATATCAGCACCAACCTTGGCAAACAAGGGATCTGATTCAGGGAGGAGAGATGCATGCATGTCAACGTGAGAGAGTTATGGGCTATTCGACTAGCATATGGAGTGTTCCTTCACTTCATTGCAGGCAAGGTGATACAGGTACTGACAGACACCACAGCAGCCATGTATTACATCAACAGTTGGTGACGGAGGGAAGGGGGCATTCCTCAGCCCTCTGCAAGGAAGCCATTTGTCTATGGGACTTGGCAGTGAGGCACAATTTTCACATAATAGCCTCTCACCTCCCGGGTGTGAGGAACGATGAGGCAGACCGCCTCAGCAGATCGTTCTTACCTCACCACGAATGGTTGCTGCATCCAGGTGTAGTCTCTTATGATTTTCAAACAGTAGGGCTCTCCCCTGTTGGACCTGTTCACATCAGCATGGAACAAGAAGTGCCCACAGTTCTGCTCTTTCTGTGGTCTGGAGGCTGGGTCGCTCTCCGACGCCTTCCTTCTGCAGTGGTCGGGGAAATTCATGTACACGTTTCTGCCCATTCCTCTCCTTCACAAAGTCCTGCTGAAAATCAAGAGGGACAAGGTGGATGTTATCTTAATTGCACCAACCTGGCTGCACCAGTACTGGTTCAGCATGCTGTTGGATGCTAGAGCTTTCGAGATGGCACGGTCTCCTGTCCTAGGATCACAATCGCTTGCTACACCCAGACCTGGGCTTCCTACACCTCACGGCATGTAGCCTGATGAGCAAGCCTGTGTGGCGCAAGTCCAGCAAATCCTGCTGGGTAACAGGAAACCTTCCATGTAGGTTATGGATCGGGCTAAATGGAAGAGTCCCAAAGGATTTCGCCTGGGTAGACATTGAGAGAGGCGATCCTGGAGTACATATTGCAATTAAAACTCCAGGAGCTAGCCGTGGCCTCCCTGAAGGTCCACCTAGCAGCTATATTGGCGTTCCACCAGCCTTTGGAGGGGAGATCCGTTTTCACCCACGCTGTGACAATTAGGTTCCTGAAAGGGGTGGAAAGACTCTATCCACAGGTCCATGATCCGGTCCCTTCCTGGAATCTCAACCTGGTCTTCTCACGGCCCATGGCCACATGCCTTTTACTGCTGCTGTTGTGGAAGGTGGCCTTCCTGGTGGCCATTACTTTGGTAAGGTGGGTCTCCGAGATTAGGGCGCTGACCTCGGAGCCTCCTCATACTGTGTTCTATAAGAGAAAGTTCAGTTGCGGCCTGCCTAAGGTGATTTCCCAATTTCATTATAACCAAGACATTTTTTCCCCCATGTTTTTTCCCAAACTGCATGGTTTGGAGGAGAAGAGGAGGTGGCACATGCTAGATGTTAGACAGGCATTAGCATTCTACATCAAGCGCACGAGACCATTCCAGAGATCTTTGTTGCAATAGCTGATTGGATGAAAGGCTTCCCTGTTTCCGACCAGTGCATCTCATCGTGGTTAACTTCTTGCATCAAGTTCTGCTATGGACAGGCAAAGGTGCCGCTTCCAGGGATAATTACAGTCCACTCAACCAGAGCTCAAGCTTCATTTATAGCCTTCCTAATGAGAGTGCCTGTGCAAGACATCTGAAGGGCTGCCACCTGGTTGTCTGTTCACACCTTCATGTCCTACTATGCCATCATCCAGCAGGTGCAGGACGACGTGGGCCTCAGCTGAGTGGTGCTGCAGGCAGCTCATCTGTAACTCTGGCCCACCTCCAGGGTATTGCTTGTGAGTCACGTACAATGGAATGGACATAAGCAAGCACTCGAAGAAGAAGACAGTTACTTACCTTGTAACTGTTTTTCTTCAAGATGTGTTGCTCATGTCCATTCCACAACTCACCCCCCATCCTAGCTGCTGGAGTTGGCATAGGGGGCATAGAGCTGGCAGCGCCTCATATACCGCGGCATGTGCATGGGGCTGCAGGGAGCGCCGAAGCCAGCCCTACAGGTGCTGCTAAAGGGAAAAAAGTTCCGATTAACATTTACAAAGGCTCACACACCTACAATAGAATGGACATGAGCAACACATTTTGAAGAACAACTGTTACAAGGTAGATAACCGTCTTTTCACTTGCTACACACTTACATGGAGATCAAATTACCACTTGCCTTGGTTGTGCTGAGATTTTTTAGTGACAGAGCCATTTCTTGTTAGCTATCTCAATATAAAAAAGACGACATTTTTCTCTCCTGCTGTAGACTTGGCCAATGGAAATTGCAGTCTTCAGCACCTCTCAGGATTTCATTTGAAGGCTTTCACTAGTAGCAAAGCATGATTTTTAAACTGCAGATTGGCTTGGATTTTACTGGAAAAACTGATGAAAGGAATGAATTGCAATGAGCTGGGAAAGATGTCATTCTAATCCTCTTTCATGTTAGGTTTAAAAAATGGCAGCATATTTGCATAAATATATGTGGAAAGCTGTCTGGATTTATGGCTTCCTTTCACAAGACAGTAACTCCCTCTCTGTGTATGCAGACTTGTTCCATTTTACACTGTCTAAGCAAGACCCCTGGTGTGAGTGAGACTCTTGTCACCATCCCATATGTTATTACGTGCTCTATTTTTAGCAACTAGTATGCGAGTTCATTTGACGTCATTCCAGTATGATTTGCTCTGCTATGCCAGTCACATGGCTGCTATTCCCAGAGGGGTGGATGGTGGTATAGTCGGGGGCTACAGAACCAACACGAAGCTGTAATTAGCTGCTTCTGCTCAGGGTCACAGTGGTCTTTCCACATGACAATTAGAAGGTAAAATTAGAATCGGAAGAATCTGACTCACATATTTAACCCTGTTACAGCAATGGAATAAATAGTTTTCAGGCAGCCACTACAATAACATGAACCATTCGATGTCCTATATATGCTAAATGTAAATTTAACTCTGCCTTTTGCAGCGTTACATTAGAACACTGCTGCCGCAGGCACTTTGTGTGTGCTCCCCGTTCTGTAGCATCGATGGGTGCACTACAATCAGAGAGTGGAATTGAGAAAGAGAGAGCGAACCATTCTCTCTTGCGCTGACTTGGTGTCCTGTGAGCAGCTCAGCTAAGAAGAGTTCACAGTAGCTAGTTTCTAAATTGTATTTGGAAAGCTAATGCCACAAAAGGTTTACTTAGTACGATGAACTTTGAAGTGGAAAATGAAAGGGATCAAGTAGATGTAAGATAAGGAGGGCAAACAGACACTGAAAGAACTGTCATGTGCTCTTATTCTCATTGTATTAGTGTAAATCTGTCCCTAGCGCACACTGAGAGATCCCATAAAAATAGTTTGATAGCATTCTGTTTAAATCATCCCAGTTAAAGTTTAAATAGATCTCTGTTCCAATTTATGGAGAAGCCATTTCCTTCTAGAAAACAGATTATTTCTCTCTGCTGTTCCACTTAGTCTCCCATCTGAAAGTTAGTGGAAGCTGTAGCATGGCTTGTGTGGCTGATTAAAGCCGAGAAGAAAGCTTACAATCAGACTGTTTCCTTTCTAATTGCAAACTTTAAAAACAAAATGATTTTACACATCCTACTAATGGTTATAAATAGCTGCCATTCAAAATAGCCTAAGAGTGATACAAACAGCTTGCTTTAATGTGGCAGCTTGCGGGCAGGTTATAACCGCAATAAGCAAGCAGGACTTGTACAGTGGTACGTTGACATCACACCAACATCACTAGAATATTGTGCCTTAATACTGCAGTGATAGATTTTCACAAGGGGCACACAACTATGTTCCTATAGCAAAGACCATGTCAGGAACACTCTGCCTTGTTTATGTAGCTTTCTGCATAACCTTTTTTTTTTGTTTTTTCCAGCAAGCCCCTCCCGCCATAGTATATCTGAGTGGAGAATGCAGAGCATTGCCAGAGATTCAGATGACAGCTCAGACGATGAATTCTTTGATGCGTATGGTATGTGGAACCAAAACGGTGATCAGTTGTTTTATCTTCTTAGGGGGTGGAGTTGGGAGGGGAGCCGGCAGGAAGATCTTCTGCCTTGCTTGAAACTGTGTTGTTTTCTAATCAAGGGTTATATGCAGCATTGATGTAGCACCTCAGAAAATTCAGAGCAGCATCTAGCAGATTATTTAATTTAATTTGGCAGTTTTTCAAGTTTAGTGTAATCTATCTGAATTTTTTTAACGATGGAATGCTCTTGAGTTCTTTTAACATATGGAACTTTGTTTTATTTGGTGCAAATGCACATGGTAAAATTCTACAATTCTCTATACAAGCTATGGATGTAACTCTTAATATTTCTGATTTAGCACGACTGAGATTGTTTTCAAATAGCTAAGTGGTAAAGCTCATGACAAATAGAGTCTTGCCTGGGTAAGAAGAGACCCCAGTTTGTCTTTAATAATAGTTCTTTTTAACACCTTCTATGCCTGCATGAAGAAATGCAAAGGTGAGTGAAGGGAGGTACTTTAAATGTCAGAGCTCATCAGCATTGAAAGTTTTTTTCCTGTAAGAATTCCTGAAGTGTTTTAGTATGTTATAGCTGTCTCCACATATTTTTTATGTTTGCTGTGTGTGTACCTACAAGGAACATGCTCTGCTTAACAGGACTCATATTATATATTTCACTTATTTATTCAATATGTATTTATTAAGTACTGGCAATTTGCTCAACACTGTTACAAAGCACTAACTACTGACACACCCTTACCCAAATAGCCTTCCAATGATCATCTGACAAGCTTTCTAACTTGCAGTGCTGAAGCTGGCAAATGAAGTTGCTGGTACCATTTTGTAAATAGTTTTCCATTTGTGTTCGACCTTAGCAAATAGTACAGCTGAAGTGATACACTCCAGAAAAGTTTTGATATAGAATATTTATGAACATGCCCCAGATTCTCAGGCTTTCCTTCAAACATTTTCTTGTGGGAAGTAGAATCGTCGGGCTGGAAGGGGCCTCGAGAGGTCATCTAGTCCAGACCCCTGCACTCATGGCAGGACTAAGTAATATCTAGACCATCCCTGACAGGTGTTTGTCTAACCTGCTCTTAAAAACCTCCTGTGATGGAGATTCCACAACCTCCCTAGGCAATTTATTCCAGTGATTAACCACCCTGACAGTTAGGAAGTTTTTCCTAATATCCAACCTAAACCTCCTTTGCTGCAGTATAAGCCCTTGCTTCTTGTCCTGTCCCCAGAGGTTAAGAAGAACAATTTTACTCCCTCCTTCTTGTAACAACCTTTTATGTACTTGAAAGCTGTTATCACGGCCCCTCTCAGTCTTCTCTTCTCCAGACTAAACAAACCCAATTCTTTCAGTCTTGCCTTATAGGTCATATTTTCTAGACCTTTAATCATTTTTGTTGCTCTTCTCTGGACTTTCTGCAGTTTGTCCCACATCTTTTCTGAAATGTGGCGCCCAGAACTGGACACAGTACTCCAGTTGAGGCTTAATTAGCGCCTAATAAGCAAAGCAGCACACTGCTATAGAGTTGTGACCTGTAAGACTGCAGGTTTTGGCAGGTCAAGTGGCTGCTTTGAGTACAGGTTGGGTCAGGGTTTGAAGCCCTAAGTGTCACCTGTCCAGTAGTCAGGGCCAACTTTTATTTTATATGTCTTTATTTATTAACTTATATAGCTGCTGTAACAACTGCACCTCAGGGCTTTTCCAGAGCAGTATAAATATATGAAAAGCAGTAAGTCATCCAAACAATCTCAAAGCTATCCACCATGCATTTTACCTTAAAAACACTGACTAATA
Organism: Mesoclemmys tuberculata; assembly: GCA_007922155.1. Lineage (NCBI taxonomy): Eukaryota > Metazoa > Chordata > Testudines > Chelidae > Mesoclemmys > Mesoclemmys tuberculata. The sequence goes on from ML675640.1 coordinate 9,998,480, forward strand.
GAATCTAGAGATGGACCATACCTACTTAAATCATCTAGCTCATCTGCTGCCAATACAAAATTCCTCCCTATCCTGTTTTAACTGCAGCCTGTTTAGTCTAAGTCAGCGGTTCTCAACCTGTGGGTCGCGACCCCGGCGGGGGTCGAACGACCAAAACACAGGGGTCGCCTAAAGCCATCGGAAAATACATATTTCCGATGGCTTTAGCCGCTGAGAAGTCGCGCTACCATCTGTAGCAGCGCTATTCAGCTGGAACGCACACCGTTATGGATGCGCGTTCCAAACTGAATGCCTGCGCGCATGCGCAGACGTGATTGCATCATCCGTCCGGGGCCTAAGGGGCGGGGGAAGCGGGGGGAACGCTCCACAGTCCATAGCAGCGCATTACGTGTGTCCGGCGCTTGCTGACGTCATCAGTGGGCGGACGCAGCAAGCGCCGGAGGACAGAAGCCTAGGAGGCGGAGAGCCAAGAGGCGGAGAGCCAAGAGAGCCTGCAAGACAGCCTGCTGGTGTAAAAAAGGTTAATAATGTAAAAACAGTACACACACCATACACACAATACTGTGTAAGTGTAAGGTGCTTTGTGTGTAATCATTATACAATGAGAATACATAATTCATATCAGGTATTTACATTCCGAATCATAACTGTAGCAAAATTACAGTTTTGAAGTAGCCACCAAAATTATTTTTTGGTTTGGGGTCACCGCAATATGAGGAACTGTATTGCGGGGTCATGGCATTAGAAAGGTTGAGAACCACTAAGTTGAAACGTGCTTAATTTGACTGGAGTTTTTTTTTTTTGTTCACAACTCAATGTTCCCAACAATGTGTATTGAGGCTACTCCATTTTTTGGTTAGCGACAACCTGCTACGCCCTTTATTGCAGACCAGATGGATCTCTCAACTGCATTGGATTTGTGAATATGAAACGAGTGTTTCTTACAGTAAATACTGTATGGGCCAGTAGAGTCAATGACAAATTCAGCTCCTCATGAGTGCTTCCCGTATACATACAGATTTCCCTGCTGAATAGTGAGTGTAATCTGAGCCTATAAAGATTTTTATCTTGTTAGACTTTCCACATGTTCTCAGTCACTGGCATGTTCTGGAAAAGAGAGTTAAAAATACAGTAATATCTATACTGTAATAAATGCTAACAACAGGAGTAATATCCCATTTGGTGATCATTTAAACAGCAATAAGACCTATAATTAAACCTCTCAAGGAAATGAGTTCAATATTTAGATTAAGTTGCTGTAGAAGCTTTGAATTTAATCTGCCCTTTTTTGTTCTCTATCTGTTTGACACAGACAATTTCTCTGATATATTCCTGTTGGCAGAGGTATCGTGTGGTGTTACCTATTTGTACATTCTCTCTGTGCAGTGAAATCAGATCAACTCAAGTTTTACTGAGGTTGAAAGAATTAAATGGCATGTTGACATGACCATTTCCAGATCACTGTCTTTTATGGTTGAGGTGTTATTAAAAGTGCTAAAAATAAACAGTCTTTGTGCAGCGGTGCATTCAACCCCATTTATATAACCCTTAGCTGTTTATCAGATTTTCTAAAAAGAATAGCATTTCAAAATCTTTTTGTTCCTGATCCAAGGAACCTTCCAGCTAATGAGCTTATTAGTAGCTGCAAAGCAACAAAAAAAGAGAGAACCCCAGCCATGAGTCTGAAGATTATAGCTTTTACATCTCGGAGACAGCCGTAATTGCAGTAATTTTTATGTTTATAAGTCTTAGTTAAATTTACCTCATCCGAAGAAAAAAATTACTAAGCATAGAACAATAAATACAATTAAAAAAACAATTAGCCTTCAATGATAAATATGATTTCAAATCAGGATTACATAAAAGCTCAACAAAAGCAGTGTTTTATGTGCCGTTTGGAGGAGCCATTAATTGGTTTCTGTGCCATGTCAGAGAGGAGTGCCCAGAAGTCAGAGATGGTCTGCTAAAGAATTGGCCTCTGACTATGGTCAGTCTACAAGGTGGGGGCTTTGTTAGATGAAAGAAGAAGTTTGGAATGATGATATTGATATAGCTCCTGTCATCTGCTGAGCTCATTGTTCTTAACAAATAACGATGTAATGCAGGTGAACATGGTACGAGGCGTGATGCTTGCATGCTATCTGGTAACAAGGTCGGATTTGCTTTGCTGCCATTTTTTTTGAGTGTGGACAAGAAATACCAAGCAAGTCACTTACTAACTGTGTTTAATTCAACCTAACCCTGCAGATAGCTGTGCTCAACTAAATAATGGTGATAGCTCATAGGAAGATAACTAGAACACAACAAATCCAATAGTCTTTCATACATTTGCATTTGAGAATTATAATTTTCTTAATAGAGCAGATTTTGCTGCTGGGTTTTTACTAAGTCCTGCTCAGCAGTGTAGGAGAAACAAATATGCTCCAGCTGCCACGTCTCCAAACTGACAAAAGAAAAAGAAATCACTTAACTACTTCCTGGCTAACAAGCGCACTGATGTGTCGATAGAGATGTTATACAGCAAACATTTGTTTGCTTGCCAAATTTGGCATTTTTCAAAGTTGTTTTGAAAGAATTTTTCACTTGCTCAGAGTTCGGGGTTTCTTCCTTAGCAAACTGTGATGTCATTATCACATACTTAAAACGTTTAATGGGGTCCAAGGCCATGCTGTAGGAGTACATTTTACCCAGCTTAAAATTGCATCCTGGACCTTGTCTAGGAAGGAGGAGCCATTGCACCATTCCCTCCTTTAGCTCACGTGCTTAGAATTTAGGGAACAGAGACACCTTTGGGCAGGTCTACACTGTAAGCTTTTGCCAGTATGGTAATGTTCGCAAGGGGTGCACATTTTTTTTTTAAATTTTTTTTGTATTGGTAAAGCCCTAGTGTAGATGTAGTTACACCAGAAAAAAATGCTTTTGCCTGTATAGCTTATTTCATTCAGGGGTATTAGCTGTACCAGCAAATGCACTCTTTTGTCAGTATAAACTGCCTACATTCTAGGCGAGTTTGCCAATCTACCTATCCTGGCAAATCTTTTCTAGTATAGACTAGGCCGAGTGCCCAGGATTTCTAGCCCACAGTGAGTGTGAAGTACAAAGCCCGTGCAAAGTGGGTATCTTGCCGGTCTTCCTAAATGTGACCAGGTTCAGGCTTAGATTGATTCAAATTTATTAATGCCTGAAATACCTTAGTGAGTTAAGTTCCCTGTATTACTTATGTTGTCTTTAGGTACTCATGGTGTTGTTAATAATGATATTTAGCACTTTTTAATCCAAAGATTGCAGAGCTAGACAAACAAGGTAGCTAAGCTTCCTAACGCATCTGGGAGATATAGATGGCACATGTAGGGATTGCTTCACCCGTTCCTAAAATGCAGCAACTCCTGAAGTGGAACATGTTAATTATTTATCATTTGTTTTACTGTAGCACTTAGGAGCCCTAATCATGGGCTAGGACCCCATTGTATTAGATTCTGTACAAACACAGAACAAAAAGATTGTCCCTGATCTGACATGCTTAAAGTATAAAATGAGACAACAGACTAATAGAGACAGACAGGGAGAACAAGGAAACAATGGGTATGTCTACATGGCAGAAAAAGAGACCAGCAGCGAGTCTCAGAGCCTGGATCACCTGACTTGAATTTACAGGGCTAAAAATAACAGTGTAGACATTCAAGTCCGTTGGAGCCTGGGCTCTGAAAACAAGTGGTGGGGAGGGTCTTGGACCTGGGCTGCATCCTGAGTCCACACTGCTATCTTTAGCCCCACAGTGTGAGCCCCGTGAGACCAAGTCAGCTGACTCAGGCTCTGAGACTGGCATGAGTTGGGTTTTTTGTTTTGTTTTGTTTTTCGCTGCGAAGACGGACGCAATGAGAAAGTGTTAGTCAGCATGATGGGCAGTCGTCTCAGCCCAACAGCCCTTGTCAAGTTGCTTTGTAGGCATCGTGGCAAAGGAGAGTTTTGAGGAGGGTTTTGATGGATGATAGTGAGTTAGTTTTGTGGATGTTTATGGCGAGCTCCTTCCAAGCATGAGAGGAGGCATTCAAGAAAGCACAAAGATGCTTGTTAGAAAATGTAACAAATGGGCAATGGAGGCTGATATGATACAGTAGAGAAGTGGGAGCCAATAGAGGGGTGCAAAGAGAAGGTTCATGTGGTCAAAGCTGAGCTTAGAAAACTATCTTTGCAGCAGCATTCTCAGTGGATTAAGAGTGGGGGCAAGAATATGTTTGCCAGGGCCAGAGAGAAGGACATTGCAGTATTGAAGACACAAGAGGGTGAGGGCTTTGCTTGAGAGAGATAACTGTGGATGGATAAGAAAGTCTGTATCTTAGAGACTTTATGCAGGAAAAAAACGGCAAGATTTAGAGGTGACCTGGATGTGAGGACCTAGAGAGTGATCTAAGTTGAAGATGATGCCCATTGTGCAGCCATACTGACAGGCAGAGATGATGGTGTTGTTCACAGGGATTGAGAAGCGAGGTAGCAAGGATGGGGGGAGATCAGGAGCTCTGTTTTAGGCATGTTTCGCTTGAGCTGGTGGCGAGACATCTACAAGGAGATATTGGAATGACAAGCCAGAGTTTTAGTTTGGAGAGAAGGAGACATGTTTGGAACAGGAGTGATTAAATCTGAGGCTGTTTAAAATCTTATAGCAGTATTTACAATATGGTTTAGGACAGAAAATGTGTCAAGGAAAAAACCAAAATTTAAACTTGGATTCTAACAGCTAACAAGAATTTCAAGCTATTTAACACATTTAAAACCTATACAGACAGTATTGTATACTCTGCTAATGGTCTTAAACAGCTTTTTTTAATCTTTAAAATGCATTTTATTTTTCATTCTTTTATCTTTAAAATTAATTTTGCTCTCACTGTCCCGGGAACTGATATCTGTCTAAGGTTTCAGGATTATCCCTCTCTGTCTCCATGAAGCTTAAAAGTTCTATTGAGTCAGTGTGATGCAATGGAGACAGCTACAAGCAGGATGGTGAACTCTTTTTGTTCAGAATATCAGGTTCAATCATCACTGGGATTTGTGGTCTGTTATCAGTCAATTTTTAAGTCTTCAGTAATATTGACTTTGTAAATTCTACCTGAGAGTCATACAGCTACAGTACGTGCATCTATGCCATGCCAAAAGTCCTAGACCATTGTGATACCGGAGGTAACTCATCCAGTCATCATCCTTACTCTCCAGCTAGCTTGCATACAACAGTTTTATTGGTTTTATGAGGGAGACTGCACATATGGTGGATTACGTGACCCAACTGCCACACCCGTGTGACAGCACGAGCTTTCAGCTACTGGATTATACAGACACCACATTTAAACATTAGCTTGCTTCAAATTGTAATGAGGTTACAAAGAATTAATAAAGATATAATTTTATTTATAAACATACTGCGTATAGTGTGCGTGTGTGCACACAAGTCTGCACACACATGTATACAAGTGTATCATAAAAATATTTTTTTTCCTGTCTTTAAAGAGGACTTGTCCGACAATGAAGAGGTGTTCCCAAAAGAAATCACCAAATGGAGTTCAAACGATCTCATGGATAAAATTGAAACCCCTGAGTGTGATGTCCAGGGTAAATTATTTCTTTTTATTTAATACTATACATAGAATTTTTTTACAATCACTTAATTTAATTTTCATGACCAGCCTCCAAAGCAGATAAAATTTGTTACCCCCATTTTACAGGTGGAGAAACTCAGGCAGAGATAAGTGACTTGCCCAAGGCCTTGGAGATAGTCAGTGTTGAAGCAGGGTCTCAGACCCTCTCTTTTACATTCCATTTCAGTTTGATTTCTTACTGTGACAAAAGGAATTATCCAATCAAATGATTAAATGCTCTGATGTGGTCTTAAATCACCCATACATTTCAAGGACTTTTTAACCCCTTCTTCCCCCTTACTCCCTCCCCACACAACAGGAGTTTCTGTTATGAGAAGGTTTAGCTTTCTCACCTACGGTATATCCTCCTCATCTGATAACATCTTCCTGTCTAGTCCTTTCTGAAGTTCTGAAAAGAAATTAACTCATCAAGTTAGGCTGATTCACCCAGTGATATGGTGAGGTGAAGACTACATTTACACTTTCTTGAGTTGAGTAAATCCACTCATACAGGAGCAGGGCAAAGGCCATGTTTGAGTTCAAACAGCCTCTTCCATGCTCCTTGCACCATTGATTGTTTCTAATAGCCGTGCAAAATATCTCCCACTGCAGCTCTGTCGTTGCTTGAGAAGAACATGTGGTACTGTTATCTCCTTGATGAAGAGAGAGCTGGCCAAATTCAGACTGTTGTTAGGAATTTGCAGTTCCATTTCCTTCAGTGGGCTCATACCTGCTCACACAAAATCTAAATTAGGCCCATTTTTTAAAACATGTGCTGTGTCCTCAGCTATAGCTGGATGTTCTTTAGAAAAACCTCCTTTAGTTTCCATGTTAAAAAAGAGAGAGAGAGAGAACTGCTAGGACACTTAATCTGATAGCATAGCTCATGGGTTCTCAATTTGGGAGGTCACCAAAAAGTGTTGGGATCACACATACCCTGCCTTTCCAATCTTACTCAGTGGGAGAGGGAATCTGGAAGGGGAATCCCAATGTGGATAAAGTTGAGAACCACTGCCACAGGTGATGCCAACATTTATACAGCTGCTGTTTGTAATGGAGTCTAGCTGTATTTACCTTAGAAACCTCTTTAATTCCAGATGACTTGAATCATGAAACATCAACAGAATACCATGTTGGTTCCAGTGTAGAAAGGCTAAGCATCATGGAGGTAAGCACTTAGATTGCATTAAAATAAAATCCCCTGTTTGTTTAGAGAATGTTGCTGGTGAAGTGATGGAGTAAATAGCCCACTTCACTGCTGCAGATGTTTTTTATGTGATCCCTCTGGCAACTCTTTCATGATCATAGTTACACAGTTACTTCATTAAAATACCTATGCAATGTTGTTAATAAGGCATAAAAAAAACTACACAGCTTGTGAACTGCAATCATAAAGTCCCTCAGTTGAAAAAGCAAGTGACCTACCCTTGAACTAGCCTAGCAGAAAACATACTCAGAGGTGGCTGTCAGTGCATTGTTCAGAAGCATGTTTGAAAATCACTTTCCAGCTTGGTTTAGAGATGAGTCCAAACCTGAGCCCTGGATGCAAACAGCCTTGATGTTCTGGGAAGTTGTGAGCGCTTGTGGTTCAGGCTCATCTTTCATTGTAGCACAAAGTGGCGCGTGGGGATTTTTATTCCTCCCTGTAGAGAGACATGCAAGTTCAAATCACATTATGGACAAATCCTCCTCACCCCTCAAGAAACACACCCTCTAGTTTTAGTCCAAAATGAACATGCACAGAAATGAGGTGGAGAACATCAACACTGTTATTTATAACACTGTTAACAAATAGAGTGGAGGTGTAATAGAGTAATTCTAAAATCTGTGAATTACAAACACATTGTTCCTTATGGAGAGGAACAGCGTTTTTATTTTACAAGTTTAACAAGTCTTAATTATCCAAGAGCAGTTGTATTTCAAGAAACGTGTCTTTAAGTCATTTTCTAGGGCTTGATTGGATTAAAGAATCCAAATAGCCCTCTCTACCCCTCAACTAGTCAGAAGTTCCTTGGGTTTCCTCTACTTCCCTTTATGAGCAGAAGTCATTGAACTTGGCAGGAAAGGAGCCTCCAGGTGACTGCTGATAAACCTTCAGATGATGTGTGCTATGTGATTCATGGCATCTCAGCACACCCGGGGGAGAACTATGCACATAAAACATTTATTACTGAAAGTAAAAGCAATGTTGACCTGGTAAAATAGCTCCTCCCATGCTTTTAGTCATGCACTTCCGTACAATAATCCACTTTACAGACACCGTAGGCCAAAGTGAGTGGAAGTGCAAGTGGTGATGTAAGTTCGAGACTAATAATAGTAATACTTAGCTTTTATACAGCCTTCCATCCATAGACAACTTCTAACAAGAAAGGAGGCGTGGCGCACATTATTAACAGTGAGTGTGATTAACCATGGGAGAGACTCCATCCCTTGAAATCTTTACATAGAACCTGGATGTCTTTCTAAAAGATTTGGTAGTTCAACTAGAAGGTATGGGCTTGATGCAGGATCTATTGTATGAAGTGCTCTGGCCTGTATTACACAAGCGCTCAGGCTAGATCACTGGTTCTCAACCAAGGGCATGCATACTCCTGGGGATATGCAGAGGTCTTCCAGGGGGTACTCAACTAATCTAAATCAGTGTTTCTCAGCCTTGGGGTTTTGACCCTCAGGGCGGTGAAGAGATGGATTTAGGATGAAGGCAAGTTCAGGGCCAGCATTAGGGGGTGGCAAGTAGGGTAATTGCCCAGAATCCCATGCCACAAGGTGCCCCACAAAGCTAAGCTACATGCTTCAGCCCTGGGCAATGCGGTTCGGGCTTCAGTCCCACCAGCTGGTGATCCAGCTTCAGACAAGGCTCACAAGTGAAAAACAGGCTCAAATATCACACTGAACTCAGTACGCTATCTATATTGCAATCTCTGTATTGTGTGATTATATGATCAGAATGAGAAAGTAAGCAATCTTTAAGTAATAGTGTGCTGTGACACATTTGTACTTTTTCTCTGATTTTGTAAGTAAGTCATTTTTAAGTGAGGTGAAACTTGGGGATGAGGGGGTACACATGACAAATCAGGCTCCTGAAAGGGGTACAGCAGCCTGTAAAGGTTGAGAACTATTGGGCCAGATGACCAGAATGGTCCCGTTAGGCACTAAAATCTACGAATCTCAAAGCACTTTTGGGTTGGGTGAGTATCACTACGGCTAGGTTACAGATAGACACGTCATCCATAGACCTTGGGTACTGGGTGGGTGTGGGGAAGAGCTTCCACTGTTATTACCTGTGCTGGGAAAAATTAGGACTTGAGTAACTCTATATAACTGTCAGTCTGGCACCTTTTCATGAGCACAAAATTCGGGGACACTGAATTCCAAGAAAAGGATGTTCAAAGAGCTGCCGTTTGGGTTAGCCTAGTCAGGTGTGGAATGGAGCCTTCATTACCATACAGAGAGACAGTGTTGGGAGAAAGTGTTAGTTCAGGACTCCTCCAGTGTTTTTGTGGAAATTATATGAGCACACCTTAAATATATGTTGAATGTTTGGACCTGATCAGATGCAGTGAATGTCAGTGAAAGAGGAGATGGGACAGTGACACTCAGCACGAACAATAGTTATTACCCAGATCATTAATAATATGCTGCAGATTAGAAGGAATTTTTTTGCACACGTTTTTGTAGAATCGGCATTACATCACAGGCATTTCGCGAAGAGAGAATCGAGTTTCTTTAAAGATACTCTCACTACAGGATTCTTTCTTGAGTTTGGAATCACCGCTTCCCCACCGTTGTGTATCTTGAAGTGCACTAGTTAGAGTTGTATGGGGGGGAGGGGCAGGGTGTGTGTGTGTGTGTATGTTTGCTTTGTGGCTGTTGGGTAGGACTTGGCCTGTCTCCTGGAGGGGCCTGTATTTCAGGGGCAGGGTTGTAATTACATTGAGAAGGGCTGTGGGATAGAAAGCACTAAATAAAATGTTGTTGGGGCAAATAACAAAGCTTTGAGGGAAACAAGTACTTTCATTATATTTTGTTTCATTTCCTTTTAGGATGAATCAGTGCAGCCATTAATGCAGCCAAGCAAAATCCATGTCCTAATCTTGGTGCTCCATGGAGGAAACATCCTGGATACAGGAAGCGGTGACCAGAATTCTAAACAAGGAGATGTCAATACTATCACAACAGTGTTTGACACAGTAATGAGGGTACATTACCCAGCTGCTCTTGGACACATTGCAATCAAGCTAGTCCCTTGCCCAGCCATCTGTTCAGAAGCCTTTTCACTGGTATCCAAGTAAGTTAGTACTCCTTTATCTTGGAGAGAGGTATGCTTGTAAAATTTTACTCTGTTGTAGTGCATTTATAATCAGCCCTATGGGGTATGCTTTGTCCTTGATGAGGACGCTTCACACTGATGAGGGCTATACACACATTTTGAGAGCTCACTTTATTAATTAACTAGTAAGCCTTCCAGCTTCAATTTCGTACATGGCTGTAATGAACCCAGTAGCAATGCAGCCGGAGTGCCGCGATTGATTTATTCAAACCAATCAGATAAGTACTTAAACTTGAATTTACAGAGTTATTGTCCAAAGGTCATTCCGACTGTGTGTGTTCTCTGAAGATTTAGGTTTAAGAGGAAAAGAAGTGTGTTTTCCCCAGCCCTAGGGTATTTTGACTAGCAAGAGAACACACAGCTTTTGTACTTTGAGATTTTTTTATGATCTGAAACGCTGATTGTGCTGGTTGCAGTGGTGAACTTGTAATGCAAAGCTCTGTCTCTTTCATCTCTTCTCCTATATTCAGTCTCAGCCCTTACAGTTACGATGAAGGCTGCCTCTCCAATAGTCAGGATCACATTCCACTCGCTGCACTTCCTCTGCTAGCAACATCATCCCCACAGTATCAGGAGGCTGTAGCCACGGTAATTTTGAGAGCCAATCAAGCCTACAGTGAGTTCATTAAATCACAAGAAGGCACATCATTTACCGGCCAGGTGAGTAAGCTGCTGTTTTTAGTAGCAATGAAATGAAGAGCAAGCAAAGCCATTTCCCTTTGAATCTCTGTTTTTATTAATCTCCTGGAAGAGCTGGAAAAGTTTGACAATGCTGGGCTAGTTTATGAAAATGTTTTTTTGAGTTCTTTTTTGTTTTTATGATAAAGATTTTCCCTTATTTTACCCTGTTTTTACTGAAGATTAATTTTTATAAAAAGAAAATGCAAATTAGAGCTAAAAAATTAAGCTGTAAAAATGTGACATTTAAATAAAAGACACCATAGGTGTGATGTATCTCTCCAAATGAGATGTAACAAATGCTCTTTATCTATTTTAGATATTCCTCTGGCCCCAATTACTGTAGCATCTGAGATCCTCACAATCTTTAGTGTATTTCTCCTCACAGCACCCCAGGAGGTAGGGCTGAGCTGTTGTCCCCACGTTACAGACGGGGAACTGAGCAACACGGAGGCTGAGTGACTTGCCCAAAGTTGCACAGGAACTTTATGAGAAGGGAATTGAACCTGGGCCTCCTGAGACCAGGCTGGTGCCCTAATCACTGGGCCATCCTTCCTCTCTCTCTATCACAAGTGCTTCCGCCTCTCTCTGCCTTTTATAATCATGGATTTCAAAACCTCCCATATGGGAAGAAATCACCTCAAATCCCTCCTCAAGCCAGACATGCTCCATAGCTGGAAACCTTCTAAGCTAGCTAACAGCCTGGTACAGAGTAAGAGCTGATCAGAACTCATCTCAGACATGATGGCCAATTATTCCATAACTGCTAGCGAGAGAGAGCTTACCTGATTACGTGGTGACACTGATGAATACATTAAGGATCTCATGTTCCCCGTTTCCTGGGATTAGATGCTTTATTCCTTGAGCAAGTATTTCTGTGAATTCAAAGTGAGGGGGATTGTTTTTGTTTTTTTCACCTCTGGTTGCTCTTTCAGGTCTGTTTGGTAGGGGATTGCGTAGGAGGAATCCTGGGATTTGATGCCTTATGTTACAGCAATCAGACTGTGTCTGAGAGCCAAAGCAGCAGCCGACGAGGAAGTGTTGTGAGTGTGCAGGTAATGCAGCTGACTAGAAACCAGTCAGGAGAACCCTGCTGGCCATTGAACTTCCCTGTCCTCCCTAGCTCCAGAGGGAAGGCAGGGTTCCGCCTTTAATCCTTCTCTATTCTACCTCCAGTCATCCTTTTTTTCCCATGACGTAGCCACTAGGGAGAACTGATTAAGACTCTGTCAGTGATGCCCTAATATCAGCTGTAGTCACCACTGCTAACTTACTTATCTGCACGTAAGAGTGTATTTTAAAGAACACAGATTGTTTCTAATTTATTTAAGGCTTTCATCTGACCCACCAAAGCTCCATTTTCCAGTTTCATGGCAGGTGTGTGCACTCTGGGGTGTGTGCTTGGGTCACTACTGAGATAGAGTTTGCCCAACCCTGGCAACATGGCATGTTGTATTGTTTTGTATTATACATCAGCCTAGTGGCTGTAGAAATGCTTGGTTTTAGGCTTGAAAACAAGAAACTCCTTATAAAGTTAGTCTTTTTTAGTACATTTATCAAGTGAAAATTCATTGCAAACTAGGATGTTCTGAATAATCTTGCTCAGGACTGTCAAATCATCTATTCTACCAAACAGTGTGAGTGGAGATTCAAGTTGTTAGTGTCCTTTTCAAGTTTTTCAGTTACACTATGAGGTCGGTAAAGTAGATAAAATCAAGAAGTGCACTTAGGGCAGGTATGTTAGGAAATAGAGAGATTAAATAGATTTGAATTGGAACAAAGTAGGAGGCAATGGGGTAGTTTGAAGAGGGAGGGTCTAATGTGGTTGTACTTGTGACTTGGCTGCCTGATGCATAGGCCTGTTTATTTCAAATCCTAGGACACTGACCTCTTGTCTCCTGGAATAATTGTGAACAACAGTTACTGTTCCAGTGGCTCCAACCTGGAAGCCAGCAGACACCTCAGCAGAAGTAACATTGATATTCCTCGTAGCAATGGAGAGGATTCAAAGAAGCAGTTGCCTCGAAAAAGGAGTGATTCATCAACCTACGAAATGGACACAATAAAGCAACATCAGGCATTCCTTTCAAGGTAAGGTTTCAAAAGAACAGTGAGTCAGGAACCCCCACGGGCAAGAGACATGCCTTTGTGCAGTTTTAATGTTGTTTTGTAACCCTGGGGATGACAAGGTTGAGGCAAGTTGTTGAAGAATATCAGATGTGTTCAGATTTCATTGGTGAGTGTCAGCTTTACAGAGGAATTACCAGCAGTCTTTACCGTGTTGTGTGATTGTGGGGACAGAATTAACCAGGAGCTGCTGCTCTGCTGCATCCACATTATAATGTGTGGAAAACAGCCACATACCAGTAGTATGACGTTGGTGATTGCTGCTTCCCCATGTTATTGCAGCAGGATGGAATAAGTAAAATAAGTGTGTAACCGGTGCAGCTGAGGAGACGAGATTGTAGAGTCGTGTCATTTTAAGTTTAAGGAATCTATCAAAATTGATCTTGACTTGGTTGGCCTGTTGGTAGGAGACATGGGCCTGAACCATCTGCTATGAGCATCCCTAAATAGTGGGCTACTTTGAGTCTGGATATGAATGCTGACCTTGGGCCCTTCTCAGGTTCATAGGGCCCTTTGCTACCATTCCAGACACAAGTTCCAGGGCAGTACTCTCTTGCTCCTGGACCATGGGGTTTGGGTGCAACACTACAGTCCCTAGAGTTACCCAACTTTGTTCAACACTGACCCTGACACTGTTTGTTTAAGGAGCAGCGTTGACTGGCTCTGAAGGGTGGTTCCAGCCATGCCTTCGTGCCAGGAGGTGGGTGGCAGCAGCCCATTGCCTCGCCTGTCAGGCAGGGAAATGGGGAATCCTCAGGGCTCTGCCAGAGGTGCAGTGGAACCCTGAGAGGGAAAATGAAATGCTCCTGGATCCTCAAATAATAGAACCCCAGGTACTAGAGATGGAAGAGACCAATCCAGTCCATCCCTGCTAAGTGCAGTAGTGTCCTCTCCAGGTTCCTAGACTAAGCACAGCATTTCATTTACGTGGTGTAAGCTTTGGGGGCCCTCATCACTTCCCTTGAGAGACTGCTCCCCACTCCAACAGTTTGTGATAAGGAAGGTTTTTGTTCTTCATGTTCAGCCTGAATTTTCCCTTTTGTGAAATCTTTTCCATAACACCCTCCTGAATCCGCCAGTCCATCGGCTCAGCCAGAGGAATGTGTTGTATATACTGTGTTGCCAGAAGAGGCAGCTAAAGTAGCCTCTGCCCTCTTTCCCCTCCCCTGCCCCCCCCCAAAAAATTAATATGTATCTCCTTCCTAACTAGGAAGCCTGTTCAGTTACATTGAAAGTCTGTTTCAGTTTCTTATCCTATATATTGCAGCCCTCAAGTAGCATAACACTGAACTTTTTAAATGGTTCTCTAGAAAATCATTTCATTTATTATTAAGCATTTAATTACTTTCCTAGAGGACGGTCCTGTCGCTACTTAGATACTGTTCAAGGAGCACATCTTTGAAGCAGAAGGCTTCTCTCCTGGCTGCAGCATTTCCATCAGCATGTGGAATAGGAGAGTCCTTGACATTTTCTACTGATCCTTCCCTTTCATTGCCTGACAAGTGATGAAGCCTGTATGCAACTCCAAGCCTCATTCTATTACACCAGCTAGGGTCCTCTTTCCATTCTGGCTTGGGCTCTACTCACGTGTCAGGGGCCCTTGACTAAAAGATTTACACAGGAAGGAAGGAATGAAAGTGAATGGCATCAGGACACAGAACTGCTATATTAAAAAACATGGTTGCATTTAGGAAAACCAGGAAGCTCTTTCCAGAAGGCTAATAAAAGACAATCAGTTTCTTGTTGTAGCTTATCAAGGCAGCCTGTATTAGACAGGCAAATGCTGGTCAAACCAAAATGTATAACTTTCTCCTCCTTGCTTGCTCTAGAAGCCAGAGTGATGTATCCTGGATTGAACTGAGAAAGATCTCCTTTTTTGGCATCTGGCAAGCAGCTTCCTGTTGACTTTGTAAAATGGGTGGTGGGCCTGGAGTGGGCTAGGGATGCTGGCAGGTCCACCACGTTTACTGCTGTCCGATTGCATATAATCAGCATATTACATTATTGACCCAGTCTGCTTACACTCTGCTTATGATGATTGATTAATGAACAGCAGGGCATCCAGTACAATGTCCTGTCACTACATAACTTTATCACTAGTGTCAATGAAAACCAAGACATGATGTAACCTGGTTACATGGCATAGTGCAGAGATCTTGGCAGGAGAGAGACCCAAGTTTTCCTAATGAGCACAATAAATGTGTGTCATATCGGCAGCCTGGCATATGGCGGTCTTTCCATTGGTGCCCAATGCAGACTTTAACACATGCCAAAAACAGATTCATTTTCATTCGTGTGTTAGACTTATCCACTTCTTTGGGACAATGCCCAGCAAAGCCGGAGCATCATCTGGCAGGACAACTACCCTTTTATTTTTAAATTCAATCCTTCTGCACAACTACAATATTTCGGGTTGTGTTGTTTTTATATTACTGTCAATTAGATGACTTGCTACTAAAACCTATTGGATCTTGTCTAATTACCGCAGCTGTTGCATTGTAAAGGGAGAGCAGGACACTGTGGATTGCTTTGAGCATGGTGGATTCCGAATCCCCCTCAGATCTCATTTCCATTGATTCCTAAAAGGGCTGTTGCATGTCCACTAAAATGAGAAAAACTGTACCAAATGGTTTATTAGAATGTGTGTTCTCTTCCCGATTCCTGATCTGAGGGAGGCTGAAGGAAGGTGCTTGGAACGTAACAGAAATTGAAACACATCTAGAAAATTCATTCCTGGCATAATTCCAGCCTGATATATGTGCCACCTGTCATTTTGTGTGTTCATTTGAAACAAGCTCCTAATGCACTGGCTCTTCTCTACAAAGGTGAATTTGTTACTTATCATGTTGTCTTAGTTACACATAAGACCAACGTGTTGCAGCCCAGACAGCTAAAATCATTCTAATGTTACCAAAGGATTGTCCTTTTGCACACACACACTAACATCACACATCCTAGCACTGCAACATTATGGAGCATTGTTCACATCACCGAAAGGAAACAGGCTCATTTTAGCTGCCGTTGCTGTTCACGATCTTGATGCCACTGTTTGACTTTCTGAGTTATGTGTGTGTATAGTATAAGACAGCTTAGTAACTTGCTCTGGTTGGTAAGCAAAACTCTACACAGAGAGCTGTGTGTATATTACAGAGAATGCATGACAGTGATATCATGCAAAAGTTTTATTAGTGTTGGTCTGGAACCGCAGCCAGTGGAGGTACTGCCGCTGGGGCGCTACCTTACCCACCACGATGAGAAAATAAAATCAGAGTGAAACCAGTTACCTTCTTTCCAACTGTGTGTGCCATTTACAGCTGTTTGTTTGTCAGACCGGCCTTCCCAGATGAAGAATGCATGCAAGGGCAGCCGCCCAGTGTCCCAGATAGCATAGTACACACAGCCATGTTTCACTGGGGGCTCGAAGGCAGCAGCAGTAGGATTTCACAGCACAGTCCGACAGCCACTGCAGTTTCAGAAGTGCCCCTAATGAATAAGCACATGTTGCATGTAGGGCTAGGGCAAATTGCAGTGACCCCACTAGACCTCTGCCCCAGAGCTTGGAAGGGCAATGTTAATTTGGTTCAGCCCTGATTCCATGCCAGTTGAACTTTTCTGTCAAACCAAGCTGTAACGTAATTCATTGATCCCACATATTTTTTCAGGAAAAAACTTTCAACTATTTTACAGAGAGCTTTAAAATATTCTGTTGATATTGATCAGTATTTTATGTTTTAATTCTTCCTGTTGTGATTCCCAGCTCACACAGATAAGAGAGCTCATGTTTCTAACCCTGTTGAAGTTCCAAGAATATTGGACCTTACACTAGTCCTTTAAACCTGCATATTGCCCGCCCTGCACTTCAGACCCATTGAATTTTGTAGAGAAATTAGACACTTTAGAGAGGAAAAGAAAACAAATTAGGAACAGGCTTTTTATTTTTTTAACTGCAGCTCTCTGAAGTTCCTCAGGATGGGGCAAGGGAGGGGGGTGGTTAAAATGTGAATAATCATGACATATGGATTACTGTGCAGAATGCTGGTGAGGATGTCACTGGTGCATGATAAATGCAGTTTTATCACATAGTTGCTCAGTTCATCACATGGAAATTGCCACCATAGTACATGTGGTATAAATGTGTATATGTGTTAGAAAACGGTGTGGCGTGAAGTCAGTGCACAAGGATGTAGGAAACCCTCTTGCAGATTTTTCTCTTTCTTTTTCCCCTCCCATTTTCTTTTTTCTTTCCTTTGTAATCCACTAACATTTGTGCAACTTCTTTGAGGAAGAAATGGATAAGCACAGGTCACAGCTTTCCATAGCATTGAGAAATAGAGAAAGGAAAAGAAAAAACGATTAAAAGAATTCTTATGTTGACAAGAGAGACCATCATACCATTACGCATAAGTTGGAGTTAAGTTCAAATTGATTGCAAATGCTGCCTTTCACATGGTGCTGTAGTAATTTTTGTTTGCTGTTGCTAACATGCAAATTATTACTTCAGTAGTGGCAGCCAGCATTTTACTCAAACCCACAAAGAGCATATTAGAGATTGAATGAGTGGGGATAGGAATCCTAAAGATTGTAGGTCTCTTGGAGCTTGAATTTATAGACTGGATAATAGCAGTGAAAGAAGGGGACTCTGCTTTGATAGGGTAGCTCACTAGCATGTAGAGCAGCAGTTCTCAAACTTCATTGCACAGCGACCCCCTTCAGACAACAGAAATTACTACATGACCCCCAGGAAGGGGATGGGGGTGAAGCCAGAGTCTCGCCGCCCCAGGTGGGGGAGGCCAAAGCTGAAATCTGAGGGCTTCAGCCCTGGACAGGGGTGGGGGAGACCTGAGACCCGCCACCCAGGGCTCAGAGCGGTGGAGCTCAGGCTTTGGGTTCAGTGCCCGGCCCCAGCAAGTCTAACGGCAGCCCTGGTGACCCCATTAAAGCAGGATCGTGACCCACTTTGGGGTCCCGACCCACAGGTTGAGAACCGCTGATGTAGAGGCACAGCTGATTAATGGATATGTTTCCTTTTGTTAAAATAAAAATTGTCTACACCAGTGGTTCCCAAACCTTTCTCTGCCATGGCACACCTTGATACCTTTTAATTATTTTGAGGCACACCACCATATAGTCTCCAAATGAACTCACGGATATTCATGAGCCAACTCCCAACTCTTCAGGTAGTTTTTCAAGAAATTCCGTGGCACACCTGCTCAGGCCTGACGGCACACCAGTGTGCCATGGCACGCTGGTTGGGAAACACTGGTCTACACGATTAACCACAGTACAATCTGTGTTCATTTTTCTAAAAGAAAAAAAACTGTGAACAAAATTTTGGCTTTTTACCCTATTATTTATTAATGTATTGTTGTTTTTAGTTTACATTCTAGTGTTCTGAGAAATGACCCAGGATCCAGACGATCTAGTAGTTCCACTATGTTGGATGGAGGAAACCTTGGAAAATTTGAATTTGAGATCACCGATTTCTTCCTGTTTGGGTCTCCCTTGGGTCTAGTCCTTGCACTGAGAAAAACCGTCATCCCAGCTCTTGACAGTAGGTTTTGGCATGTACCAGTGGTTCCACTTAGTGGACATTTTAAATACCTTCTATTACAAAAAGCTTTCAGAGTTGCAAGGAGGAAATCCAGTAATTTGGATGAGATGAACTGTGGAACATACTGTAAAACTAAATTATATATGAGTTGTTCCACCATACGTAAAGTACTAGCTAATCCTGTAAATATTGATTACATAATTTCTTTGTCAGTTAGCTCTATGCAACAAAAATCTAAAAATATGCTGCCAAAAATGATTTAGTAAGGAATGTTCCAAAGAAACATCAGTTGTCACGTTTGACTTACAACTAGAGTGTGATGGAAGTAAGCACTCTTAACGTGCTTTATTCCCCTATTGGTGCATTTTGCAAGTAATAAATAACTTTTTAAATAAATGTATACAATCCTCACAAATAACCTTGTAATACTTGGGAGTTTTTTTCCCCTCCATCTCCTTTTCTCCTTAGTCTTTCAGCTGAGGCCAGCCTGCCAACAAGTCTATAACCTGTTCCATCCTGCAGACCCATCTGCCTCACGCCTCGAGCCCCTTTTGGAAAAGAGATTCCACGTGTTGCCTCCCTTCAATGTTCCACGCTACCAGAGGTTCCCATTAGGTGATGGCAATTCTGCTCTTCTGGGTATGTCAGTTTTGTCTGTTGTCTGCCTAAAGCCCATTGTCTGTGGTCTGGGTGCAGTTGCTGCGGTCAGGGGGTGTTTTAACCCTGAGGTGTACAGGATTGGCCTCAGGGTTTAGCTTCTTTACCAAGTTCCCAGGCAAGTGGATTTCTTTCTACATCTCACATCCAAAATGCCATTGTTGTCTTTTATTAAATAATGCTCGCAAGTCACTGAGAGTCAATATGCAACATCCTCTGTGTGTGTTCTCCATTTTACATCCCAGTCAGTGTTTGAGATAGGAACAAAATGCATGATCAGCCAGGCTGAGTTAGGGACTTCATCTTTCAGGGGACCGATGAGGGAGCACAGCAAAGCCACATAACAGGTAAGGTTTGCTTTGTTGCACACAATCCATGTGGGGTGAAGCAAGCTGAGGGGACTGGATGACCGGTTACAGCTAGCTGTGCATGGCACACTCTGTTAAAATGCCGCTGCATACTTTGCCTATGCAAATGGCTAAACTAAAGGAGTAGTGTTCAGAAAGCCCTCTTTCAGTTCTTTTAATCTCCCTGTATGTAAGCCAGCAATAGGCCTCTTTCAGCATAACAAATTTGTCAATAGTAAAACTCTATTCATACTGAAATCAAACGCAAGTCCCGATTATTTCAGTGCATCTCACTGTGCAAATTTGAATTCTTGTTAAAGTAAATCTCCACTTGTTCTGGGAGCTATTTTCTTACGTTAAGAAGATTTCATTATGTATACTGTAAAAATATGGTCAATGATCTTTCTGAAAAGCTACATAAGAGGATTTCCTTTTCTTTTGTTGTAAAAATGCCATTTCTGTGCTTTCATCTGACATAACTGTTTTAACTAGTAAGACACTGAATTTAGGCATTATTTGGAAGACCATCTGTATTAGCTTCTATTCCTCTACTTGAAGGTTGCCCTTTATAGAAGACCCTGAACTGTAGTTGCAAGTGTTTGATTGTAATTGTTTGTATGTTTTATAGTTTGTGGCCACATGTCAGTTGTTCTTGTCCTTTTGTTTTCTTCCCCAACTGCTTCTAGTTGAGACAGTCCAGAACAACCCCATCCTCCTCGTGGAAAGCAGCCCATTGGTTGCTCTCCAGCGCCAGGACAGCTTCATGGAAACGAGTATACCTGTTCCTGTTCTGAATTGGCAAGATGTTTCCAATAAAAATGTCGTTTTTGCTGAGTGTGTGTAACCTACCCTTTTCTAGTGTCTTGTGTTGTGTACTTGGGGTGCTCCTTGGAGAATGCTTTTCCACCTCAGGGGGCTGAAAGTTTTGCACTGTGTACCTGACTATGACAAGTGAAGTACCTGCATAATGATGTATCCTTGTATGAGGGCCCCAAGCAAGCATGGGACCGCAAGCCACTGACAGGATGGTGGAAACTGAGCTGTGAGTTGTCTCCCCTTCTGCTGCCAATGCTGGAGGGGGAGATAGGGTCCAGACAATACATTTCCTTTTCCTCTGGTCAAGCTACTGGAGAGGCACTGAGTGGCTGAAAGGCTCCAGGCCCCCATGCTTGCTTTGCTTTTACTTGAGGCCTGCCCTGAAAGCTTATGCAGTGTACAGAATCTGCCTTTGAAACTGACGCATGGTTTTTGCCTGCAGTTCGCAAAGTTTGCCAGTGCAGTCAGCACATAACTACAGACTAACTCACCCTATATTCTATGTCTATACCAGAAAGTGACCAGATATTGTCATGTCCCCAAAGATGCACATCTGATATTTAGACACTAATTTTGATCTTCTAAACAGAGTGGACAAAGCTTTCAGGACCCAGAGGTGGTTTCTTATTTGATTTCTCAAATAATTTCTGCTTTTAGAAACAAGTTTGGGTTTTGTTGCTATAAAAAATGCTGCATGACCATTTTTTTTCTTGATTACAGCTGATACCATGTCTGCCAGTTAATGATACTTTCAACTTTATTTATTTTCTCCTATATCTTTTTTTCCCCCCCTTTCCACCCCTTTTAAATATTCCTCATGTAATCCTGCAGCTCTGACTCATGTTTGTGCTGAGTGGTAATTTCAGAACAGCAGCACCTCCTGTTGGTTACACCGGATAGAAGATGATGCAGGGAGAGATTTTCGAAGCTACAGATGGATTTTAGGTGCCTAATTGCCATTTGTGCCTTTTGAGAATCTTTCCCCCAGTGTTTTCTAGAAAGGGCAGAGGAAAGGACGTTACAGTATTGCCCACAGTCGCTTTCCAGTTCACTTATTGCAGGGTCATTTAGCCTTTATCTGATGTTAGCTGACTGACCAAGACTATGCATGCAAAAGAGTCTTCTCCCGTCTTCTGGTGTCTCGAGTGTAATGTAGCCTATTGTGTTCATATCTGACTCTACCAACGGGTGCAGGTGAATTTTCAGAACTAATAAAAAGGCACTTAAGCCTTTTTTCTGTTGCTTTTGAAATGAAGGGTGGGATTTTCCACAGCACTCAGCATTGCCCACTGATTTCAGTGGGAGCAGAGTTAGGCCAATGTTGAGCATTTTCTTTAAAACACCACCCAATTTTTTTTTTAAACTACCGAGAATTGCTCCTTGCTTTGATGCCACACCAACGCATTCTGTGTATTCCTTTGTAGGGTACTGTGCTACATTGCAATAGCCTGTTCCCTGTCTGCATACAACCCTGACACCCCAAGGATTTAACTCAATAACACTGGTGTATTAGGATAGCCCAAATCTGGTCACTTAGTGAGAAGCAATTACTGAGCACCCTGAACAATAAGTCTAACAATGAAGAGGTGTGGCATTTGGTTATGTATTAAAGCTCCTTGCACCCCAGAGCTGGAGAAGACAGGATTTTCTTCTCTCCCTGCCCTTTGCTCACTTTGGAACTATAACAGAACCTTGCTTTTGCTGGCATAAGTGCTAGTGTAGACAAGGCCTAAGTCTTGATTACTCATACAAAACACGATCCAATCTTTAGCAAACAAAGTGCACTTAGGCCAATATAGTAAAAAATGTATACCTAAATCTGTATCTAGAGACCTAAATAAGTGGCCTGATTTTCCAAGGAGCTTGTCACTCACAACACCCATTCCAGTGACTTATACATCTAACTTTAGGTCCCCCTCAGTTTGAAAACATTGGCCTCTTAGCACACAGTTAAAATTACCTTAATTAAAACTAAATTGTACCCATCAAGTTAAACGAAACTGACCTTGTGTTGCTTCATTATCCTTACTTTTTAAAAACTGAAATTTTAGTAATTTATATTGAGTGATTTGTAATGTACTGAGTCTGCCCGTCACTTGTGAGAGTAAATGAGATCTATATTGAACAGTCTAGGGTTTAATTGTAAATCACTTTCGCACTGGATGGGATTTCAGAAAACTTGACACAAGGAGAAAATTGAGAAGACAAATTTTCTGGACACATTTTCCTTTCGTGTTTCCTGACCTGTATTTCCCATGGAAACAACTCTCTGTTTTAGAATTAAGGGTGCATAGCCTGAAAAATCTGCCCTAAGAAAGGGAGAAATTCTGGAGAGTTTATGTAAATATGAAAGCAGATATAATTAATGCTTTGTGAGGGAGTATTGATGTCAGAGTGACTCCAGCTAGAATGATATCAAAAGTGCTGTCAATCTTCCTGCTTCATACCCCATTATTGCCAACCTCAAGCATTCAAAAATCACGAGGTTGGTTTAAATATCATGAGATTTTTCTTTTCATAATTTGTTTTAAAATTTGCCTCCTGATTTTTAAGCCTTTAGCGTCCTCTAGTATCATGTTTTCCAGCTTTCTAGCCCTCGCGGTTGTGGAGAACACTTGCTTTTTTTTGTTATGTGAAAGAAAAGATTCTACTGCGAGCTTCGATTCCAGCCGCTCTAAGAAAAAAACCCAGATATTGTGAGAGTTGGCAACACCAAATGCAAGAGGCTGCCATTTTGGATCACTCTTACTACCTAGCTTGTGAGCTACACAAGTACCACAGCACTGTCACCACTAGGCAGTGCTCTTGTATTGGCCCGGTTGAAAGTTGGTCCTTGCTCCCTGTTACCAGCTGATTCCCCAGCCCCTTGTGTGATAGCTTTGCAAAAGCAGGTGTATGCGCCTTGGGGTTAAATAATTTCCTCTGAGGCATCTGGCATTGGTGTAGGAGTCAGGACACCAGGCGAGATGGATCATTAGTCTGAGCATTAGTCTGTTTTGCTGCAGCAATTCTGTAAATTTTTACAGCCTGGCAAACTTCCTGAAAATAGGGTTCTGCCCATGCTTTCTCTGCACGCCTTTGATTGGGGGCCTGATCCTGTGAGGCACAGGGGGTCCTCAATGTAGTTAGCTCAATAGCAAGCTGTATAAATGCCACTGAAGGGGAGGGTGGAGACGTTAATAAGATCCACTTCTCTGGCCTGGTTTTCCTGAGGAAAAATGATTAAATTTAGGTTGGGCATAGCTGAAACATGCTAACCAAGCCTGAGCTGAATTTGATGTTTTTTCCCTTAAGGTAGGTGCAAGGTAAGAGCTTGAGCTTGATTTTTTTTTTTTTTTTAAATGTTTAAGCTAGGCTCCCTCTCAAGCAGCTGAAATTTAGCTCTGGATGTTACCCTGTATCTCCACTAGGGAAAAAAGTCAGGCTTAGCTAGCACATGTTAGCTGAGCTCAATCTACACTCAGCGCTTTTCCGAGTCAGGATAAAATCTCTGGGTCTTGGAGACTGCACAGCTGCGCCCTGCCATGTGTCTGACGACTTAATGGAAAGCTGCTCAAATCATTCATTCTCCAGGCCCTTTTGATACATCACTCTTTTTATTGTATTAGGACTGCGGACCCCAAAAGGCACTGTAGAAACACATAGTCAGAGGCAGACCCTGGCCAAGAGCACTTACAAGCTAAATAGACAAGCCAGACAAAGGGCAGGAGGGAAAATAGATCTACAACGGGGAAGTGGCTTGTGAAGGTCACACAGTAAATTAGTGTCAGAGCTAGAAATAGACCCCATGACTTGTGTGTCCTACTCCAGGTCCCTGTCCACTGGACCACTCCAGATCTCCACTCACTGCAGAACAGTAATCAGCTTCCACACTTGACTTGTGCCTCTTTTCAGAATGTGGCTTCAGTGTGTTTCCTCTCTAATCTTTCATTGAAGGCAATGCCTGTACAAGCATGAGACACGCAGTACAGACACGGTGCAGCAACCTTCATAGCTGGCAGCTCAATGCAAAGTGAAAAGAGGAGGGAAATAACAGGAGCATACATCAAAGGAGAGGATGACACTAGCAGAGAATCTTTCAGGCACAACTCAGACAGTGTATGAAAAACATAGAGAGGCAGGGTCAGACTCCAACTGTGCCATAGACACTGATAGTCCATATGGCTTTAAGTTGATCAGCTTGTAGTCTTTATTTCCTGCAATGCACTGAACTGGTTTTACTAGCATTTAATTCCAGGTTCTGCTGCTTTCAGACATTCTCTTTCCCATCAGAACAGCATAGTTCACGTCATTTTTAGGCCAGTACCCATGTTAATTGCAAGTATCAAAGACAGCACAAATGTTCAGAGCTCTAGCAGGTCAGTAACACTAGGCATACGGGCTTCTCGCATCAATATTTAGATAACTCATTAGTGCAATTGCTAATAAAACGCCAGACTGACCATATACAAGGATATTTCATTTCTAGTTAGATCATTTCTTACACTGTTGAAATAAAAAATGTACAACTGACTTTTCTTGCCAGGAGGGGGAGATATTTTCCTCCTTGTTTTGGCATTTTATGCCTGCTTGCACAAAATTAGCTGACAGTTGTGAATAAAGTTCAGGTGCCAATTTTGTGATTCTCCCGTGACGGGCAGCAGTGTAGAACTTTATGATAAAAGTAGCAAACTTGCTTGATTGCTGTGTCAGCTTTGCATTCTGTTAGGTATGTTGCACTTTCAGTACATGGTTTCTTTAAATTGAGATTCTCCATGTGCAGCATACACGTTAATTAATTCACTTTTTCAACACTGCTGTAAAGTGGGTAGGTATTGTTATCAGCAAATTATAGGTAGGAAAATGACACACAAAAGTTGCATGGCTTTGAGCAAGTCACAGCAAATTAGTGGAACAGCTGGGAAAAGAACACAAGCGTCACCTTTACTCACAATGTGCTGCACTAGCCACTAGGCAATAATGTGCTTTAAAATGGATTTTTAATTTATAGTTTTTCTCACAGAAAAGCAGGATTGTCCAATAGGTCCACATATATCTCACAATTTTCAATTACATGCATGATAGAGCTAAGTTCCCACTAATACATACATATATTCACTCCATGTAAGTGTGATTTTTATTCCTCATTCCCCTTGTGTTTAGTTCCTGAAGGATAAGGCCAAACTTTCCAAGCCTTGGAGCCTAAAGTTGGGCTTCTAAATCCAGAGTTTAGGTGCCTAAATGAAAGTGGCCTGATTTTCAAACGGTTAATGTCCCCAAATCCCATTTCAATCACTAGGAAATATGAGTGTTCAATACCCATGCTACTTTTACTGAGGAGCCTAAATATGGATTGAGGCCTTCAGTTTCACAAATGGTGTCTGTATTTTTTTAGTAACTACAAGTATGTCTGCACCGCCTGTGGAGACATAATTGCAGTGTGGGGAGGCAGACCCAAGCTAGCTTTCATCAAGCTAGCACAGCTAAAACTATCACAGACATAGTGGCACAAATCTTGGTGCAGGCTAGCAACGCGAGTATGCCCTCAAACTTTCAGGTGGGCTGTACAAGCCCCTGCCTCTGCGTCTTCATTGATCTTATCTGAGCTGTGTAGATCAAAACTAGCATGCATGTGTCTGCCTGAGCTGCACTCACACCTTGGATTGCAGTGTAAACACACCTTAAACACAAGGCCAACATGAAGACCCACCTGGCATGACAGTCCCCCTTGGAAACGTTCCTTTTAGTTTGAATGATGCTATAAAACCAGTGTCTCCCCAATTGTTTTTCCCCCCTTCCTCTCCTTCCCCCTCCATTGTTTTGGCTAAATATGAATATATAAAGCTGTATATATTCACATGTGTCTGAATGACACACGTTCTATTCGTGCTGCTCAAGCAAACCTATCCTGGTTTGGTTTATACTGATTCTTTTGCTTCGCTCAATTGGACATTGAGACGCTAGATGCCAACCCGCCTTTTGCCTGTGCTGGTCTTTGCTTTCTTTTCAAAATAGAGCTGAGATTAAATGGTTTTGCCTCCAATTGGTTTGAAAGGTTTTGCATCTGAAAGCCAATCCTTGCCTTGTTTGCTTCCTTTTTGCGTCTTGATTTCGTCTTGCCTGGTCTCTGTCTGTTGGTCTAATATTTTGATTTTCCTGTTTCGACTTCATAGCAGATGTTGTTCAGTCTCATGGTGCAGTCTTCATGGAAAATGCGTCCCTTTCCACCCCCATTACAACCCCTCAGTTCAGGGGATTCCGGAGGCCCAGTGAGATCAGCATTGCCAGCCAGGTCTCAGGAATGGCAGACAGTTACACTGCTTCCAACATAGCTAACAGTAAGTGTTTCGCACCCTCCAAGGTTTCTTCTCACTCTAGCACTAAAGCAGTAGCACCACACACCAGGCTGGCCTCTGTGTAGACAGCCCCATAGAATTGTTCTGTCTTTATTTTGTGTGTGTTTTTAATGTATAGCCGTGGTTTGGAGTTAGCCAGCATATTACTCCATGATCCTTCGAACACCATGCTGTGCCATGCTGTCAGATACAGAGGGTTGGGGAGAATACAACGCAGCAGGTATTTCCTGCTGTTGACGGTGCTTCCTGGTGAGGGTCAATCATAACACCTGCCGGTCCTCCCCTATTCCTTCCTAAATTAAGTCTAGTAATAGCAGCACAGAACATCAGACAGCATGGCCAGCCGTCATCTTTGAAATGCATTTCGCTCTTGTTAAAGGAAAACAGCTCCCTTTCTAGCACTCTAATGCACTGGGATGCTGATCCCTGCCTGAATAGCAAGAAGAATATACATACTTACATCTAAGAGTGTTGTTGCACTATATATACTAGTGCAATAATTTGTTTTATTGGTGGTAGACTGTCCTGTCCTTTGGAATTGGGGTGTATATACAGTAGTTTGATAGACTCTTTTTGCCCCTGTGGGAAAACTGATCAAGTTTGCATCTTTGAATCTGATGTCTGCAGCAATGGCGGTCCTTTGCTCCAGACATTCGTGGTGACCTGTTGGGTTGTTTGTCCTCTGAATTTCTTGTTGCTATAGTTGCATGTTTTGTTTAAATGTATTCTCCTGAAATACAGTGCTCCTTCCTTAGCAGGGGGTGCCAGACAACCATATGTAGGAGTACAATAGGTAGGATTTACAATGAATTCCAGCAACGATGAGCCGAATATTGCTGAAGACTTAGACAGGCTAAATTCATCACTAGAGCTGGGGCTGAACCAGAATGTCTGGGGCTGTTTAAATCCCATATCTGAATTTGATGCAAGAGCCCATCTCTGCTTCTGTCTGGGAGCCTTGCAGTGAGGGAGGAGAAAGAATGTAATTGCTTGTCTGAGGCTATGTTTTCAATTATTGAGAAGAAGTTGGAACTATTCCACCTAAGCCCAATTTTATCATTGTCGGTGACCCATGTTAATGCATCCTTAGGAAGAACAGATGCGTGCAATTACAATACTGTGGGCTGCCACTATATTATGCATGTTGGAGTGATTATGGGCATAAATTGTTCATGTATAAAAATAATTGATAACCTTGAGCAACCATTGGCCCCTATGCATCATTAAGGAATCAAATGGTACATCTGTTCTTCAGTTAATCATTGTGATCTATACAACTGGTCTGTGATCAGCACTTTTTGATAAATAAGGTAAGATCTGGTAGGTGACTCATTGCACATTATTTAAAAGTAACGTGCAAAGGAGAAAAAATGGTTGTGTCCTCCACTCCCTCTTTTTGGGGGCTGCTTTCTGGTTTTTAAAAAAAAATTTGAGGGGAGGAGAACTGAAATTTTTCTTCTTGTTGTTTGGTTTGGTTTATACGTTAGAAATTCAGTTCATATTTTGCCCAGAGGATTCTGGTGACTGGAGAATTAGCAAAATTATGACATTACAAGAGCCAAAGCTGAGCAACTGAGAATGAAAGTGTTTTTTAATCAGATTGAATTAAAACAAAAAATTGTCAAGGCCCATTTAACTTCAGTGACTAAGAAATCTTTTGGAGAAAGGCAGCCTTTGCTAAAGATTCTTCCTCCTCCTCCTCCTCCTCTCAGTTAAGCATTAACAACATACGTTCTCTGAGACCCTCAACAGATCAGCCAGAAAACCTAGACCAGCCCAACACTGACATTCCTGATTTTTCTAAGGCAAGAACCCAAAGAGAATTTAAAAAAACCCCAAAACTTTGAGAACCTGGAAGGAAGCCAAAAACCCCAAAGGCATAATCACAGTTTTTATCATACAGTGTGCATGTCACCTTTAATAGTGGTTGGTAAGATAATCATAGTGTCAAGTAAGATGTTTAGACTGGGATGCTCAACAGAGCCCAAGGATTCCTGACTCTCGTTGAAATCCACCTAACTCCCTTCTGCCTCTGACTGTCACCTTTAAGCAGCGAACAAAGGGGGCACCTTCTCTTCTGGATGTGTGCAAGTACTCCTCTGGCGCTCAGCCAAGTGCAGGGCGTGGTCTGAGCGCAAGTCTGGAAGCCAGGAGTTCCCAAATCCTCATCCTGTCTCTGATACTGACTCGTTCTGTGGCTTTGGGCAAGTCATGGAACCACTCTGCCTCAGTTACCACATCTGTAAAACAGGGATAATGCATGCTTTCCCTCCTCATGGGCATGCTGAGAGGATGAATTGGTTAATGCATCTGAAATACTTTGAATATGAAAAGTGCTAAGTGCCTAAGTGTTGTTAGGACTAGGATTTCTCCATGCATCCGTGTGTATGCCCTGTAATATTTTTATGCATATGTCATGGAGGGGTTGAGTAGCTTCTTATCTTCTTTGGCCAGATGTCAGTGCAGGGTGGGAATAAACTACCTGCACCTTAACAAATAGGGTTTTCCTTTCTTAAAGAGAGGATATTTTGTTTATCTTATCAGAGCAAATATATAAAACACCCAGTGGGATTGCACGATAAGATATGTTCTGCCTTGCCAAATATTAATCTCTCTGGGAAGAAGGTTCGTTAGAAGGCTTGTTTTGTGCATGTTTCACAATTGCTGAGCTCAGCCAGTCAGGAAGGTAAACTCTGGAGGAGTGATTATTAAGTGTTGGTTATTAAATATGTAGCTCATGGTAGTGCCCAAAGACCCCTGTCAGGATCAGGGTCTCAATGAGCTGAGGACTGTAAAGCCATAGAAAAGAGGCAATCTCTGCCCTGAGCCTGAATAAGGCTGGTTTAGGGTAAATATCCAACATTTCCCTTCCTTGAGGAAGTGGAGATGTGGGCCAGATGTGTAAACCCACTAGCTTTGCTGGAGTTACACCAAGAGATGGATTTGGTCAGCTCTCTTCAGACTGCCAGCTGCCTTCATTATACAAACCTGGGGACAATTTGTGCCCTTGCTCATGCCTACATAACCCAACTGACCTCACGGGGATTGATGGAGTGTAATGAAGAAAGCAGAATCTAGCTCATCAGATGAAAGCTGGTGCTTCGTATTGGACTGAAAATACCTCCTCTTCAAACTCATTTCTCTCTTTCCACTTCTGCATGTGTTGCTGAATAGAAGAGTTGACCTCCCTGCCCCCGTTTCTTTGAGTAAGAGTTCTGTTTGCAACATGATTTTTGTCTTCCTGCACAGATGGCCTTTATAGCCAGAAATGTAGCACTGAACGTTTTGACTTTGTCTCATTGTGAGAGGACCCGTCCTCAGCAAGCATTTGTTAGGCCTTCCAAATGCATTTCCCATAGCTACAACCATTAAATCGCCCACCTTCCGTTTACAGGCCCAGCTTCAGATGCTCGGAACAAGCCACTGTGATTTTGTTGCGTGAAATCCAGTGAGAATCCGCAACATGGGACTCCACAGCCCTGCCTACTGTGGCGTTCCCTCTCCATGGCGCTGTGGAGCAGTGGGGGATTGTTAATTTTGTGGATGCACAGGTGTAACCCCTTCTCCCCACTGAGCAGCAACATCCTCCGTGCTGTGGCAGCAGGTTGGCAGCCATTGGGTTGGGGGAAGATGATTCCCCACCCATCCTTCCTTAGATCTCCACCATAAAGACAGGCTACTCAAGGTGTTGGGTAGTTAGCAGTCATCCCTTCATAAGGAAACAGATGTAAATTCTTAAATTCAACTCCAAAATAATAGTTCCTACGCATGGGATCACAGTCTCATTTCTTTAATCCACGTGTCTTTTCCATCATCATGTTAATTGCTGGAGAACGTAATTGATGTTGTGTTCTGCATGTGTGTGCTGTGATAATAAGTTGGGTTTTTCTGTGTTATTTTGTTTTTAATTTTTGTTCCTTTAGAAAAAAAAAATCATCTTAACAATGCCAGAAGGGGATTTAGCCTTCTGTCCCAACTAGCCCTCCCTCAAAAATCCCCCACTCAAGCCTCACCCAAAAGACGTAGGCAATGTAAACATGAAATACCTCAGAATCATTTAGGAAGAAAGCTTGAGGGGCCATCAAGTTGGGATCCGGACTATATTCTACAAATCCCAGACCTGGACATCAAGAAAGGTATTCTGGAGAGGAGACTGATCTATCCACCTAATCTCCTATGTCATCTAATGGGCTTCTCTTCTCCGGAATAAACGTTTGCTTTCTCCTTTCACCAGGGGCACTTGCAATCTTAGCACCATTTAACAAATACGTGTTTTCATTTAGCTTGGAAGAGTAAGTGCAGTACTGCTAACAGCTGGGGATGGCACAAACTCTTTTAGAGAGAGATGTGCCCACGGCACCGCTGCAATCTCTTTCTAGCATGGAGGAGTTAATGCTGGTGGTTGTCAATGAATCTGAAATTAACCAAGAACAGAACTTGCATGAGAAATGGAAAGTTGGATCTTTACCAATAACTGGGACTTTACCCAGTTTCCAGAACTGGAAACACAAGCAGAAAACCATGGGTTTTGATATGTCAAAACCTTTGTATAAATGGCCTTTGTGTGTCAAATCCTGTGCCATGCAGGGAAGGCAGAGTAACCAAACAAGCACACGTATACTCGGAAAATGGAGCACCTGCATTCTGTCTGCCAGCAGCCCCTCCTGCCCATTATTCTGGCTAGAATCGAGAATAGCTGGCATGCAGAAGCATGGTTCATAGCAGCCCGTGCTAGACCAGGAGGCATACACACATACCAGAGCCAGACCTCAGAACATGCTGCTGCGACTCCTGCACGTTTGTGGAAAGAGTGGGCAACTCTTCCTTTGGGCACAGATTTTCAACTGGGGGTGTCTGCTTGATGGCAGCTGTAACATCCCCGCACATGTCAAGCTGTCTTGTTTTTGTTTCTGGTAACAAATGTTCTTGAGAGAACCAGCGAAGCTATGCTAATAAAAGCCAAGCTCCTTACCCTTGCTATTTGCATGCATATGTGACTCCTGACACCGCTGCTCCAGGGTCTGGTCGCCTCATTCTGTGGCTGCTTTTTTGTCACAAAGCATGTGAGAGTTCAAGGCTGCCGGCATCTAGAAAGGCAGCTTCTTGCTTTTGGCATGGAAAGCTAGGGGCTGAAACACTCTTGGTACTACCCCTTTGAAAAGGTGATTGCTTGGTTATTTGAAATAAAGTTTCAGTAGGGATAAACTGGCAAAGTCCCCATCTGGTAAGTGTAATAGGCAGTGACCAGGTTTCACTCGTGGGCTGCTGTTCGGTCTCAACTGTGGTCTTGCAGAGGGAAGGAAAAATGAGGAGGTGGATCTGGGCAGTGGCGGGGCCTGGGAGGGAATGTGGATCCATTTTAGAGGGAAGAAGATGGAGAACTACTGGTCTAGCTGAAGGATCAGACTGGCTGTTCCTCCTGTTATGGTGGTGATGTGTGTGTAAACTCCTCCCGCTGAGCACATCTGCTTCACCTCACGCCCATTGATATCCCTACAGTGTGGCTCCATTGCTAGAAGGACTTGGCATTAAAATCAGGTTGTTGACTTTTTTGCTGGGTTTTGAATTACCCTGTAACTACCAGCTTCCCCTGTAGCTCCTGCCCTAGTAGATTCTGATGGAGCCTTGAGAATCGTCCATTGCTTCACTGTTTATTTGCCCCCCCCCCCACTTCCATCCACAGATCTTCAAAGCTCACCAGAGTGTTCTGAGAGCTGCAGGGTTCAGAGACTCCTCATGGGTTCTCTTGTTGGGCCAGAGGAGATGCTGTGAAGATGCCCCCTGCAGAGGCCAAGCAAGTTGCTTCGGCAGCGCTCCGGAGGCTGGCAGCCTGCAGAGGGTTGATGAATGCTTCATAGGCCTTTCTCATAAGCCAGTCTCTTTCCCCCTCCCCACGTTTTGCCCATGTCTTTCCGTAGCAACTCATCGGTGGCTCCATTGCCTTTAATTTTTCACTTCTTCTTATAGTAATAATAAAATACGGGATTTTAACTCTCTGGGTTTGAGAGGGTTTGGCCTCAGTGAAAATTAAAGGGAAACAAATCCTGTTTGTTTAGGGTTTTTTTTTTTTGCCTTTAACAGCATCTGCTAGCCTCTGCTTAAAGCAGGCTCATGGAGTTCAAAATGATGCAGGTATATGTTTGCAATGGTGTGGCTGTGTTGGTCCCAGGATGTTAGAGGGACAAAGATGGGTGAGGTAATAGCTTTTATTGGGCCAGCTTCTGTTGGTGAAAGAGACAAATATTTGGGCTTACACAGAGCTTCAGGTCTGGGAAAGACTGTCATTTGTAGACACATACATGGCCCTCCCCTGAATGGCAGAGATCCTTTATATTTCATTTTTTCTCTATGGATTTAGGGGTTTATTTGATCCCTTTCATCACAGCTTCAGCACACTGTAAAAAAACTCCGTGAGCAGGAGTGATCCTGCACTGAGGACACCCAGTAGCTGTCCCCAGGAGCACTGACATGTACACAGCTCATCTGATCTGAAAATTATTCTGATTATCGCTATTCAAGGATCAACAAGAGACTCTAGGGCATGTATTAATGGCCTCTAATCCCCTGGCTGGGCATGG
This sequence comes from Mesoclemmys tuberculata, assembly GCA_007922155.1. Taxonomy (NCBI): domain Eukaryota; kingdom Metazoa; phylum Chordata; order Testudines; family Chelidae; genus Mesoclemmys; species Mesoclemmys tuberculata. The sequence continues at coordinate 10,031,526 of ML675640.1, forward strand.
AGTCACTGGCCTTTGATCTGGGCCTCACATTCCCCTTGGGTGTGGATTAGTGGCTCATTACTACCTCCCTTCCAGGGACTTCCTGCTTGATTTAATGAAGGAGAGGTCATGCTCTATGCCTCATATGATCCTTGACTGGCTCATTAATACTTCTGAGCCGTTTGAATTTTGCTCCATCTTAACAATAAAATCAACGGGGAAGGAATTGCCCAGCACGTGGACCATGGCCTGAGGTTCACATGTGAGACAGCTCTTTCTTTCGCTCCTCTCTAACACGCCTTTTCTTTTGTTAGTTGCTGCCAGATGGTGGGGAACAAAAAGAATAGACTATGCCCTTTACTGTCCCGATGCTCTGACTGCCTTTCCAACGGTCGCCTTACCACACCTCTTCCATGCAAGCTACTGGGAATCGACAGATGTAGTCTCCTTCCTGCTGAGACAGGTACCGTCAGTATTTCATGCTTCCTTCCCTTCTCTCTTATGCCTAACTTTAATTGGAAAATACATTGGAATCTGTTTTCCCCTTGCACCCTCCATAATTTTTTGTTGACACTAATGTGGGCTCAGTGCATAAATGGAGGCAGTAATGTACCCTTCACAACTGCAGATCCATCTTCTTTCCCTTCCCTTGCTGTGCTGAATACAGCTGCATGCACACAGTACTTAGTGCTGTGCACAGTCTTTTAATGGAAATCCCCAAATCACACGACTTGCTTGGTTCTGGGTTTTGTTACCGGAGCAGGTTCTTGGAGCAGTTCAATTTCCTTTGAAGTCCTTTGGAGCCTGTTTCATATCATAGTCTTGCAGCATTGCGTGATTCTGAGGCAACACCGGGTGATGCTTGTCTGTTTGGATTGGGCTTGGCTTTGCTTTTTAATGTCCTTTCATAATGTCCTTTCCTCAAAGGGAAACTCGATGCAAACTTACATGGAATGAAACCGAAGGAGAAGTTTGTACAAGTTTCAGACTTGGGTTGCTAAAGTTAATGTGCTCAGTCCAGGACTTGGATTTCAAATTAACACTTACACACCCTGAGGCCTGTTTTAGACGCCAAGTACAGATTTTTGCTTGAAGATCCAGAACTTGGCATCGCTGTTCAAATTAGTTCTACCGGAGTTAGGTAAATAACAAATGGTAGTTTCTGGACCATCACATTTTGGACAGTCAGCTAACTTCAGCCTCACATTTCAATTTTGCAAAATCACACTTTTTCCCCTAAAACCATTGGGAATATTTCCCTTTCAAAGAAACATTGAAAATAGCTGTTTCGCCAGGAGTGCATGAAACCCCAAAATAGCAGCACTAAGACCCTGAGGTGAAAATAGCCATGAACAAAAAGTGGGACACATTCTTCTTGGTTGCCCTTGTCCGCACTGAGAGAAATGCAAAGAGTACACAGAGTGTAAATAGTTAAAGTAGTAAAGAAACTTGCTAGCTTTTGACATACGGCCTTAACATGTTCAAACCAGGGGCCTAAGCTGGGCTCCTAGAGTTATACTTAGGCAGCTAAATCAATGCAGTGTGATTTTTTTAGAGATTCTGAATACCCACAAGCCCCACGGAAGTCAATGGGAGCTGTGAATTTTAGGCTCCTAAATCTATATTTAGGCATCCAACTTTAGCCACCCAGGTATTGAAAACTCTTGCCAGAATTATTAAATTGAAAATGTACCTTTAAAGAGCAGTGCAGTGTCAGAGCACAATAAACCCTCGCTGCAACACCAAATCTAGGTATGCATAGAAAACACACCAGCCCAAAGGGAAGTTCTAGTGACTTTATTGCCATGCCACAACATCAAGCAGAGATGCTTTCTGTCATCTTCGTCTCATCTCAGAGGAGACTGGCCCTGTCCTCCTTCCTGATGCACAGTGTGCTGGAGACTTTCGGAGTCTCTTCTCTACCTCCTTTCCCTGCCCCAAGTTCGTTCCCTGATTTGGATTTTGAAACATCTTTTCATTTGGTGCAACTTCTGTCAGGCTAGTGAGAGGGCAGGTTGCCCAGTACAAAGAGCTTGCTTCCCCATCCTGCTGGGATTGTGGATTGAGGATCCTAGATTGGCTTTAACTGAACTGGAGTGAGCTGTATCCATTTTGGTTCTGCCCCTATTCTGCATTGCCACTGGCATAGTGCTGGTACATTCAGAGGGGATCTGGCCAATTTGGTGTTGGCTACATTAGTCACTTGTCAGAGTAAATTCCCAGGGGCCCTGTGCCAAAGGATGGAGGATAATGATTTAATCCCAGTACCCTGATTTATGTTTCGACTCCTTTTAGTCTAAATCTTTGAACCTGCTCAAGTGAAGTGCTAGCAACCTCACTTTTGCAGCTGCTCAGCACCTTGCAGGATCCAGCTTCTCATATTGGCCAAGGTTTGCTATGTATTAGCTCAGCTGTTTAAATTATCCCAGCTTGGTTACTGCATATCTGACTGCAGCTGTCTATTATTTATGGCACCCTGTTGGCAAACGCTTTTTCAGTGCTGTCATCCAAGTCGTTTGTAGGCTCCATAAACAACGGAGATGTTTTTGCAATAACCTAGTATTAATCTATCTCGACCCTTTATTCCCTGACCTGTCTCTAGTTTCCCCTCCAGCGGGCCAATGTTGCACTCACATGCTGTGTCTCCTCATTTTCCTCCACTGTGGGACTTTGCCTAAATGGCTGCAGGAAGGAAACTGTGTGTGTGTGTCAGAGCCTTAAAGAATCTAACACACAAAATATTCTGGTTTAGAAATCACACAGCCACTTACTCAGAATGCAACCAAAATGTGTTGTAATGCAGTGTGTGGCTTTATGTCTTATGCCATGAAAAATATCCCTGTCATCCATTCAAAGCCCTTGGTGCTTGGGAATGGCTGCTTCTGCAGTGCTGTTCGTTCAGCCTTCTCTCTCTGCTGCCCCACTTCTGCTTCAAGAGCGTAATCTTTCTCAATCCCCACCCCTTCGCTATCCTTCCAGGGCTCCCGTGCCTCCTTCCCTCAGGGTGCCAGCATATGAAAGCTAATAGTAGGGACATGCCTGTAATCCTCCTTAAAAGGCATTTCAGGACAGGGTTAAAAGGAAGCTATCAAGTAGATTTAGGCCCAAAATTTTAAGCTTTATTAAAACAAGTAAACCCAAATACAATCAGAAACATTCATGATTTAAATGATCATCAGTGAAGGCCATTATTTTATTAATCCCCTTAAATTTTCATTCCCAACAGATTTGGGCGGAGGGGGAGGTGGATTAGGAGAAGCAGCAGGTGAAACTGATCAGCCTAGTTTTGCTGTGTGTGAAATGGGAAAACGAAACAGCACAAATTCTGCAAAGCAAACTGGCCTATCAGTCTCCTTCGGTTTTTCTTTGAGGGCTTGTTTGTGTCCATTCCATTCTAGCTGTGTGTGCCCTTCCATGCACAATTACCGGATTTTTTTTTCCCATTAGCAGTATCCGTAGAGCCAGCTTTGGTGCCCCCAGGAGTTCCGCACATATGCCATTTTACATAAGGCGCTGCCAGCCCTATGCCCCCTCAGTTCCTTCTTTCCCCCACTGATGGTTACTGGAACTGCATCTTTGCTTGCTACCTACCGCAAGTGCCTTTTAGTGTTTAGCGCTAAAGGACTTTGCGCTCATTGGGCCTTTACATGCCTCAGGCCTCATTCCAATCAGGACATTTTCCTACTGGTATTCTTCCCAAAGCCGCATGCTTCAGAGGAGGAATGAGATGGCACACGCTGGGAGAGGGCACATGCTGGATGTGCAAAGAGCCCTGGCATTCTACATTAAGAGGACTAACCCATTCCGTAAGTCCACGCAGCTGTTCATGGCGGTGGCTGACAGGATGAAGAGCTTACCTGTCTCTTCCCAGCGGATCTCCTCTTGGGTAGCCTCCTGCATTAGGTTCTGCTATGAGCAGGTGAAGGTTCCTCTTCCGAGAAGCAACACAGCCCAGTCAACCAGGGCGCAAGCCTCTTCTGTGGTGTTCCTGGCGCAAGTGCCTATTCAGGACATAGGCAAAGCCGCTACATGGTCGTCGGTGCACGCCTTCATGTTCCACTACGCCATCGTTCAGCAGGCAAGAGACGATACCAGCTTCAGCAGAGCGGTCTGTGAACAGCTCTTCGGTAAACTCTGAACCCACCTCCAAGGCACTGCTTGTGAGTTACCTACAATGGAATGGACATGAGCAAGCACTCGAAGAAAAGATGGTTACTCACCTTGTAACTGTTCTTCGAGATGTGTTGCTCGTGTCCATTCCATGATCCACCCACCCACCCCTCTGTTGAAGTTGATGGCAAGAAGGAGCTACGCGAGGGGGTGTAGGGTCAGCAGCACCTTATGTACCGCAGCAAGTGCGTGGGACTCCAGGGGGTGCCAAAGCCGGCCCTACGGATACTGCTAAGGGGAAAAAATTTCAATAACTGTGCACAGAGGCATGCATGCACCTAGAATGGAATGGACATGAGCAACACGTCTCAAAGAACAGCAGCTACAAGGTGAGTAACCATCCGTTTTAATCTACATGGTGATACTGTGAAACAGAAGGGACCATGGGAGCTTTTTAAAATATGATTGTTCACTTGATAGAGCTTCTTTCATTCTTTGCCAGGACTGGGTGAGAAAAATGGTAATTAACTGGGGAAAGATTATGGTACATTTCAAAATGCTCCATAAAGTGCAATCTCTCTGCCCAATTCTATTGTTTTCTGTGTGAGATTCCCCCCTTCTGGAACTCACCTAAGAACAATCTAGCTGCAATGTGATCCCAGGACATAATCCCATTTTCCCCACTTCTCCTGCCATTTGGTCTGGCCAGCAAATGGTATCCACAAAGGTCGACGAGTAGAGTTTACCATAGGAAATATCTGCACACTTTGCAAACCTCATTGTGTCAATCCCCTCCTCCCCACACCTGCACAATGTGCCTGAACTTCTCATGGACCCAGGGAGCCACAGCCCCCGTCTTCTCCTGAACTCTGGTCCCCTACGTCCCAGAACACAGCTGGCTCATTACTGAACTTGGCTCAGTACCTAATGTCTTCATCAAAATGAGAGGAGCGCAAGAAGCTGGACAGGAGAACATAAATAGAAACATGAAATGATAGCAACTGGAATTGACTCCAGCTAAATCAGGGAGTCTGCTGGGATCTTAGACTTCGTAGGGCCTGGCCTGTGTTGTGTAGTTAAGGGCAGACTCAATAGTCTGGAGGGGAGAATGAGAGGATGCTTCTGAAGAACAACCCTGAGGAAATGACACAAGCAGACGAGTGAGCACCATTGGACCAGGCAGCGATGGATCTCAATTACAGAAATGGCAAGCAAATAATGACAGGACATGCATGCGTGACTTGAGGATCTGGCAAGAAGGCAGGCAAGGCTGGAGCCTTCGTGTGGAGAGATGGTGGCTGCAGATTGTACGATGCCTTGCAGAAGAGCAGTTTTCTATAAGTACCTGAGTGCCAAAGTTCTCCCCTTGCAGGGTTTGCTGAATAAACATTTTCCAAGGGCCTTTTTTTGGACATGGTCTCAAGGGAGTAACAGGGTCTGCTGTAACACAGCTTCCCTGTTTGTATTAATTGAACATCTGGGACAAAACCCAGCCCTAGTATAAGCCTTCTGAAGCCAACAAATTTACACTAGCAGCCAACCAGTTATGTGTTTATGATCAGCAGTGTGCCAAGGCTGCTGGCTTTGTCACTTCAGCTCACTTTTGTGCTTAGCTCATTGAACTCACCTACAGTTTGCTTCTGTTTCTTTGCTCTTCCCAGATTCATTCCACCTGTCTCTTCAGCCTTATCTCGCTTCCCCAACTTGTTTTTTTAGCTTATTCTAGTTCTACCCATGCTTCACCAATAAACCCTTTCACACTTGCCCACCTCTGTGCCTACTTATGATCTTAGTTTAAGGTTCCCTTCTATAACTTCATCCCACTTGATATTAACTCAGTTCTGGCAACAGCCTTTGTTAGCTCTAACCATCACTAATATTGTACAGTTACGGGAGGGCCGGCAAAAACTTGTCGGCTAATGCAAATTTCCTGCAGGGAAACCTCTGTAAAGCCACTTGCCAAGCAAACGCACAATTCCATCACCTGCTTTGCAAACACAGCAGAGAAAAATAAATACTAAAGCTTGCAGGGGGTGTGCTCACTGTGAAATTCCTGCAGCTCTTGGGTTTTAGCACATGTGAGTTGCTGATGGAGACTGCTTTTTCCTTAGGTGATGAGGCATGAGAACTCCAGTATCCTGGAGCTGGATGGAAAGGAGGTCTCGGTATTCACTCCTTCAAAGCCCAGGGAGAAGTGGCTGCGCAAGAGGACGCATGTTAAGCTACGGGTAAGGATGTTTCTATTACATGTCTCTCCAAGTGGAACTGCTATGAAATAGGATTTGGTTGGATTTTGGCCTGTAATAAGAACAATATTAAAGTTAACCAAATATGGATACAGTTCTGTTATTGCTGTGGACTACACAATTACACGGGGATGGAGAGATGGCACTGTAATAATTGTATGTCAGTGAGCTATCCCAGTCATATATTTCTGGAACAGGCACTCCTAAGGATCTGCAACGTCTCTGCCATATAAAATACTAAGTGTTGACTGTAGGTCAAGAAAGGAGACCAAATTGTTTCAAAGTCTCATATCCTAAATTGTCCATACAGTAACTGCCATTCCCTGGAGTTCCTGAATCCAGATGATAAGAAGCTTTTCTGATTTCTGTGAGAGGGAAGTTGATTAGCCAGTAATAATGTCAGCAGACTAGATAGATGATGATAATAGATTATAGGGTATTCGTGACCAAAGGGTCTGGAGTAGTATTACCACAGAATTACAGGATCATTGTGTGTACGTGTTCATGGCATATGTATGCATTAAGGCCCAGAATGTCAAAGAATAGCTTTATTTTTTGCAGACCCAAATTTTGCCTGTAAGGGATGGCAGCCAGGAAGCCAAGTAGAGGCCCCTTCTCAAGAAATACACAGTATCAGCTAACTGCAAGGGCAAATTCTACCATTTAGAGGACTAGATGATTAAATGCACCCAAACATCAGCTGCTTGGCCATATGCATTAAGATTCACACCCACAATTGATTGTGGGTGCAAATCACGGGGCCATCAATTGTGCTAGTTAAAACAGAGACCCAGTGCAGATGGCCCTTTAAAAAAATCTGGTCCTAAATATACAATGCTTAATTTTTTTCTGTCAAATGTCTGTGTGCTATAAAATAGAGATATATAATAGTGTGGGGAGAGAGTGAATGTCATTAGAAGAAAATTACTCTTCAAAAACCCCTGGTTGTCCATGTGTTTGCCATTACTCTAGTTAGAGCAGCTTTCACTGTAAACTCTGCCTTATCCATGAGGTTCTGCTGGGAATCTAAAGAGGTTTGTGTGTGTTGTTTTTTCCTTGACTTTTGCAGAATGTCACAGCCAACCACAGGATAAATGATGCTATTGCTAATGAAGACGGGCCCCAGACCTTAACAGGAAGGTTTATGTATGGTCCGTTAGACATGGTCACGCTCACTGGGGAAAAGGTATGTGTCTGAGGTGTGCATTATCCATAAATACAGCAGAAGAGGTAGGCACTGGCACTTACTGGCCCCAATGCTCCTTTAGTATCTGTAAACATTAAGAGAGAGAACTCTCCATTAGTTGCACAATCAAGCCCCGTTACTTTTACCCACTAAGTGCCCTCTCTGCCCGGCCTATAGATTGCATTACACTAGAGATGAGCTTAAAGAGGCCATGTTCAGAGCTAGGTTAGGATCCCGTCTAGTATCAAAGTTTCTGGTGGCATCCAAATTCCCCAACATAGGCCCTTTCTACCTCTGGCAAAGATGTAGGAGATAAATGTGGCATTCAAACCCATCATCCTTTATTTTAGTGAGGCTTGGATTCAGAGTCCTGGGTTTGGCCCATTTCCACATTAGCCATGTCTGTAGTTAATACTTCCTTCGTCCTGAACCTCCTTTGCCTCCCAGGTGGACATTCACATCATGACTCAGCCGCCATCGGGAGAGTGGATTTACTTTGACACGGAAATCAGCAACAGTGGTGGCAGGATTTCCTACGTTATCCCTGAGAACAAGCGGCTGGGCATTGGAGTATATCCCGTCAAGATGGTGGTCAGGTGCAGTACTTCAGGCTGATTTGGCTTATCCTGCAGTTTGACAGGAACCTCAGAAATAGAACTCTTCTCATGATAGAAAACCCACCAAACGTTAACCGGTCAAGTGCGGTTATACTCTGAAACGTGACCGTGTTTAAAAACCAACTGTTCCTTGCTGTGTGTTCAGAGTCTGATCTGCTGACTTGATGGACAAAACAATGTTACTCTTGTTATCCTGCAGCATCAACACAGTGATGGGACAGAGAGCTTGATTCTGTTCTGCCTCCTGCATCATCAGCAGCATTGTTAACAGTTCCAATTGCTGGGCTAGACTTTACCTCCTTTTCCAGACATGCAGCCTCATTGTCTTCAGTGGAGCTGCACAGCTGACCACACCTTGAAGACTGTAAACCTGCCCAGGTTCCCCTGAGGGCAGAGCCTTTGTTACTAATGATGATGCACAATGCAGAAAGACTCCAGCTGGACTTTTGGGTCATCAGCTTTCAGAGAAGGCAGCGAACTGAGCAAATCTGCTCTCAAGGCACTGAAACACACAGTGCTAGTCTGAGTCACTGTAATCGCATTCATCTCCCATACTGGCATTTTCTGCGGGGCGTCTCGCTGTCGTAGAAGTGAGGTAGATACTTAGGTGCCTAAAGATGCAGATAGGTGGATTTTCGTAAGTGCCCAGCTACCATCAAGGAAAGGCCTTGTGCTGCCTCTCAATGGGAGCAAAGTGCTTTTGAAACTCCCACTAGGCAGGCATCTGCATGCTTAGGTATCTAAATACCTTTAAAAACCTGTCCTTTTATCCCTGCAAGGAGAAGTCCAGGTAGGAAATCATTAGCATTGTCCATCTGACAGATGGGTAACTGAGGAACTGAAAGATGACTTTGCCCAACCAGGAATAGAACCCGTATCTCCTGAGTCTTACTTCAGTGCCTTAAGAAGATGTTCCTTCCTTCTCCTCATACATACTGATCAGACCAGTGAATGGTCTTTTCTACCCCTTGTGCTGAACTACAGACACAACAGGCCAGATCTGTAGCTGGTACGAATTGGAGTAGCTGTGAAATCAGTGGATCTGTGCTGATTTACATCAGCTGAGGATCTGGCCCTTCGGACATAGCAGGTGGTGTAGAGCCTCAGCCTGCCATGACTTCTCTATGTGAATTCCCCCTTTCTGTTCAGCAGAATTGGGTGTGTGAAGTGATGGCAGGATCTGGCCCGGAGTTCTGCATTCTGTGATGCCTGCTGGGTTCGTATTGCAAATAGATCATATAACTTTTATCTCTGTCCGGTTTGTCCACTGTTGTGAACCTCCCGCACTCCTTTCCTTTTTAGGGGTGACCACACCTATGCAGATAGCTATATCACAGTTCTACCCAAGGGGACGGAATTTGTGGTCTTCAGCATTGATGGGTCCTTTGCAGCCAGCGTGTCTATAATGGGGAGTGACCCCAAAGTCAGAGCTGGAGCAGTTGATGTAGTAAGGTCAGTAGCAGGGGCTAGGGATGCGGGAAATGCTTTCAGATAAAATGAATATTTTAACTCTAGTGCAACTATAGGGCCATAACACACTGTTCTTTTTTTCCCCACTAGGCACTGGCAAGACCTTGGCTACCTCATTATCTATGTCACAGGCCGACCTGATATGCAGAAGCAAAGGGTGGTGGCATGGTTAGCACAACACAATTTCCCCCATGGGATAGTCTCGTTCTGTGATGGGCTTGTTCATGACCCACTGCGGCACAAGGCCAACTTCCTGAAAACCCTCATTACAGACGTAAGCATGGGCAGTACTGAGATGCGAGCAAAGCGAGGGTTCAACCACTTGAGCTGGCTTAGTGCCTGGGTGTTAGTCAAGACCTGACCTACAGTGGGAGATTAACCTGAATTCATTTTATTTTTTTCCCTCCTCCTCCCTCCTTTTCCCTCCTATTCCACAAAGTTAACTGTGCAGTTAAAATGTGTTAGCTCCTTTCTGCGCTATCCTGTTGCCGTCAGTGCTGCTTCTATTACTAAATGCCTATTGACATAGACAATCATAATTACTATGCTTTTCCCCTACCTGCTTAGTATGTTTCTGGATGCCTGTCATATCTGCAGATAAAGGGATGCCTTATAGATAGATATCCAGAAATCCAGATCCAAAATCCAAAATTCAAGCCTGTCTCCATATTGGGCTGAATCCAATTACCCCAGTATCTGGGAAAGTTTGGACTGGAATTCCCACTTTTGAGAATGTTAAGGTCTGAGGTTTGGGTGAGGTCCATCATATGCAGTAGAACCTCAGAGTTATGAAAACCTTAGGAATGGAGATTGTATATAACTCTGAAATGTTCCTAACTCTGAACAAAACGTTACGGCTGTTCTTCCAAAAGTTTACAAACTGGACATTGACTTAATATAGTTTTGAAACATTACTATGCAGAAGAAAATATTGCTTTTAGCCATGTTAATTTAAATGAAACAGGCACAAATAATTTCCTTACTTTATCAAGTTTTTTTAAACTTTCCCTTTATTTGTTTAGTAGTTTACATTTAACACAGTTCCACACTGTATTTGCACGCTCCCCCCCAATTGCATACTTCTGGTTCCAAATGAGGTGTGTGGTTGACCGATGAGTTCACAACTCTGGTATCTGTAAATCCAAGGTTCTACTGTAGATGCAAAGCTCAGATCCAAAGTTCCAGTTCAGGGACTTGTGGTGGACTCATCTCTACTTGGAGAGTTGGGCAAAGTTAACACTTGGATGGGAGACCTTTAAGGAACATCCAGGCAGGACTAATGGTGGTGATTTATTAAGTGGGGGATCATCTCTCAGGCAATAATGAATGAATGCCCCATTGTGGTGCTGAGGGTGCATGCCATCCTCTAGATGAAACATAACACCAATGTGGTCATTATGAAAGTGGCACTGGTAGTCAGAGATCCCATGGCACTTTTTCAAAAGAAGGCTTGCTCACCTTGTCATTGCCAAATGCCAGCTGAGATAGGTACAATCCTGTCTCCCTAAATTCCTCCTGTGGTTGAATGTTTGTGAAGTTCTTTGAGATCCTTGGATGCAGGATTCTATAGAAGTGCCATATAAGTTCCTCTGTAGCTTTTGAAGCCTGGCTTGCCCTGGCAGGGCTCTGCAGGGCTTAACACCCCAGGTCTCAACCTCTCACTGCTTTGGGTTGCTGAGAGGTGAGTAGTTTAGGGTGATAGGACAAAAGTGTTGGTTCAGGTGCTGGCAGAGTATCTAGAGAGGGCCTTTGACAAACCAGTGGATGTCTCAAGAGGTGGCAGGACTTAAGTCCATCCCTTGCGAAAATATTAATGTCGTCAGGCATATCGAAATGTGAATTTACACTGTAGCAGCCAACTGATGATGACATGACGCTTCTCCTGGAGGATCTCAAAGCACTGCTCGAAGCACTGCTGTCGATCTACCATCCTTCACAACACCTCTGATGTTACAGAGGGAGAATCTGAGACAGACACAGCTGAGTTGCACATCACAGCGAGGACTATCTGAAGAGCCAGGTTTATGACCCAGGAGTCCTAGCTCATAGTCTCCTGTTCTAACCATGAGGTCACTTTGCCTTTCTCCAGCAAAGGCTGTGCAGACTCTTTGTAGCAGGTGCCCAAAGGGAAGTACATAGGAGTTAACTATCTTGGTTTGTTCTCTCTTATCAACATGAAGGGTGAGGGAGCAAAATCAGTGTTTGCCCGAAGGGCAAAAAGAGAAAGGGCCTGATTGTGCAAGGCACAGAGTATCCAGACAGCCCCCGTTCAGATGTCCCCCTCACAAGATCTGGTTCTCACTCAGCATGAAAGTTAACCACCAAGTTTTAAAGAGACTGTTAGTGCCAAGACCAGACAGTGTAATAAATGTAACAGTAAAGAAAGGCGCCAACTTTACTGCATGCAGTTAAACCCACAGTCAATCAAAAAGATGTTATAGGCAATGGAGAATGAAGTACAAAATAAAACCTACTGCACAGACACTCTTTTTAAAGACTAGCACAGTGTGTGCTTTGCCTGGGGAACCCGCGAGCTCAGACTGCATGCATTACCTGACTCTAAATGGAGAGGATGCAGAGAAGAGCAAGAAGAATGATCAGCAAGCTGGAGGAAAGATCACAAGAGCCAGATTGCTGCAGTTTGGGTACAGGATGACTCAGAATGGGACGTGCTAAATGTCCACTGCACGAGAAGGGTGTGAATTCCATGGAGGGCAAGGAGTTATTTAGGGATGTAACTAGGAGGAGTGGCTGCAAAGGAATTAAGAATGCAAACATTTATGGTGAATATCAGAAAAGCTTTTTGGCCAGGAGCTATATAGTTGTAGGAACAGAATCCCAGGGGATGTGATGGAAGCTTCTTAGCTTGTGACATTTAAAACTAGACTGGGCTGAATATTGGAAAATAGGCTGAGGGGATTGAACTGGCCTCTGGGATTGGAACAGTGTCACTGTTACGGCTTTTCCATCTCTAATTTCAATGTGTCTGCGAAGTGCAGTCCTTTGACAGGTTCTCTGAAACTGTATCTCAGCCTGGTAACTGATAGGCTTTTACCTAAGTCCAAAATGTCAAGAATAAGCTGTCTTTGGGACCCCCTTGTTACAGAAGATGCTATATGAGTATCCCTTGTTGGACTTCTGCCTTTCCAGAGAGTAGCAAGATCCACAGACCTGCTACAGACTGGTCCATGCGTGCCACCAGAACCAGCACCTTCTCCCACAGAGCCTGCCAGTTTTATTCCACTGCCACAGCTGCAAAATGATCTTCTCAAATGTCTGGCTAAAGGCTAAATGAAATCTTCTGCTCTGTGTGAACAGCAGACTTGTTGAGAGCAGTAACTACTAATGGGTAGAAAAATCAGTGTATCGTGCAAGGCAGCATGCAGTTGTCTACCTAGACCACCTCAAAATCCAACAAAATTAGACATGCAGTCTGGCTAACACAGCCTCCAGACCAGTGGTGGGTGCTGCAGTGTCTTGGTGGAAGGAGTTCTTCATGTAAATAGTTACTGCATATAGTTGAAAAATGCTCCCTCCCTGGCTACACTGTGTATAAAAATCCCTGGAACAGAGCTGGGAAGTCTTGCCATTCAAAGATAGGACATTAGGTAAACAGAGATACATTCCTACTGTAGTTCCTAACTTCATTCTGCCCTTGTATTCTGCAGTACAATTAGAACAGTAATCAGCCCATAGTGCAAACACCCTCAACATTGCTGTTGGGTAATTAGTACATAATTGGCAGAGCATTGTCCAGCTGGGACTTGCAGTGTACTATTGACTGGATATTCCCACTATCACTGTGAAAAAGCCAACTGTGCTGAGCAGTACCATAGCGTGTAATTGTTCTGACCAAGATCCACTTCCCTCTTCCTGTAGCTCCACATGAGGGTCCACGCCGCATATGGATCCACTAAGGATATTTCAGTCTACAGCGCCATCAGCTTGCCGCCCACACACATCTATATCGTCGGCCGCCCAACCAAAAAATTGCAGCACCAATGTCAGGTAGGAATCCAGGGTATTTTGTCAGTGGAACACTCACGGGGGCTGATGCTGCCCCTGCTAAAGTCAGTGCGAGTTTTGACACTAACTTCAACAGAAGGAAGATCAGACTACTTTGTAAAGAAGAAGTTCCCACATTTCAGGATCCCTCCACATTCCTCCGAGAGGTGGGAAGGTTCCTTGCTTTATATATCAACACCATGGAAATGATGGAGTGAAAATACCAGCTGCTGTTCCACTGCACTGTGTTTTGTAGTGTTATATCATTAGAAGTTGGTTCTTTTAATGAAGTCCTGTCCACTTAAAAGTCTCCCTTTTGTCTGAATTTGTCCCTGCTCTTACCTAGGCTGAGTAAAGCTGAAGAACCGGGGAAGCTCTCTGTAGAGCCAGTTTCCTTTGTGCATGTGACAGCACTATGTGTCACTGGCAGCTGCCTCTCTGGTAGTGTCAGTCAGTCAATTCCCTCTGTTGTTTTTGTGGGGTTTCCACAAAACTTCAGGGGAAAGAAAAGCATTTAAGAAAGTCATTGTCAAACCACATTTGGCAGAGGAACTTGAAGGCAGGTGTGGGATCTGAACCGACTGTGACTCCATTTTTTTAAAAGTTACTTGATTTCAAGTTGACTGTGTCCCTTTAGCTCCTCTGATCCTATTGTTTTGCAGTTCATTACGGAGGGGTACGCAGCCCACCTTGCCCAGCTGGAATATAATCATCGCTCCCGGCCTGCCAAAAACACGACCCGGATGGCACTGAGAAAAGGCAGCTTTGGTCTCCCCAGCCAGCCAGATTTCCTGCGCAAGAGGAATCATTTGCTACGTACCATATCCTCCCAGCCCACGGCAGCAAGCGTGAATGCCAGCCACAGACCTGAACGAACGCAGAGCCAATCGGACAGCGATAGGGAGAGAGAGCGGGAGCGCAGCCAAAGAAGCATGAGCATTGCCACTGGGTGCTGGGGCCGGAGTTCAGCCTCAAAACTGGAATCTAGCACTTTAGGTCAGAAGTAGAGCCAGCAACCATCAGCCGCAGCCACCGGAAGAGGAAACGAAAGAAATAAAGGACGAGGCCAAGAGCGTGGTGGGACGGAAGGGTAAATATGGTGCTACTCGATAACAACAACATGGTATGCTGGGAGGAAATGGTGTATTTGCCACATGGAATGTGCAAGCCTTAAAATGGCATGTTGGGTTTGCAAAGCACTAGCCCGAAAAACCATTTGAAATTAGGAATCCAAGGGGGAAAACAGTCTCCAGATCAAGACCATGCTCTCTCCTGCCTCCTTTTCTTATCCAGGTTTAGTGACTGTAAATATGTGCCTCCCTCACCTTCTTAGCCATTGATCAGATACACGTGACTGAGTGTGATCCTCAGTGCCATGGGGGTGGAAGGGAAGAAGTTTGGTTAGACCTTTCACTTGGGTTGTTCCATTAGCCAGACTGAAACACTGCTGGAGACCAGCACCTTTTTGTGTGTTTTTAAACAAAGCATGTCATTTCCAAGGTGTAGAGAGACTGATGCAAGTGGCTCCTTCTGCATTGGGTGAAGCAATCAAGCGCTTTACAAGAAAGCTTAGAATTTATCCACTGTACACAAAAGGATGCATATCAGCAAGGCATTAGTGAAGTATTAACTGCCATTGGTAGGAGCAGTATGGCAGCAGAGGGATGCTCTAGAAAGTGGGGTCGTTCATTTTTTGTTTTAAACATTTTGAAGAGTGATGGAATTTAATGCATCGCGCTATTAAAAATACAAGGAGTTTTGTTTTAGCTGTTAAAAACAGCAGCCACTTACTTTACAGTATAGTTCTCCAAGTATATTATTTCAGAAACTAACCACAATATGTTCGCAAGCATCAGAAAGTACTTGACAGCTAGATTGCACTGTATTTCCTGTCATCAAAATGGAGGGTCCATATATTTCACCCCACCTCAATGACATTTTTTTCCCAGGTTCTCTCCACTTTCAGTAACAGCTTTGACGGGAATTAGACTTGCTTCTTTTAACTGTAGTTATTCAACTGTAAAACCTCATTGTTTTTGCACTGATAATTTTTAAAATGGAGACTTGTTACCATCTCATGTAGCTACACCTAACTGTTTGTAGTGCATGACAATTCAATATTACCAAGCCAGGGTGTGTGTATATATATATATATAAAAAAATTGTGCAGAAGTTTTCCCAACAGTAAGGAGATTGTAAGGAAGAGTGCCAACTAAGTTGTGCAAGCTCAAGAAAAGGCCATATCTTAATTTTCCTAGCCTCTTTCAATGGATGTGTCTGAGCTGATGGCTTGGTGCGTTGTCATGACTTGAATCTGTCTCTCTTGCGCTGAGCATGCCAGGGGCTGGGAGCATTGCAGAAGTGACATTTCCAGTCTGCAGGACACTGTGCTGTTTGCTAGCACCCCTTAGCGACCACTGCAGAAGAGGAGATTGTCAGCCACAAGATGTACAAAGATGAAGGACATAATTTAACGGGGAGCAGAGGAGAACAGTGCCTAGAACAGAGGGCTTGCCTGAAAGCCCCCTAGCCCTGCCCCTTTCTGGGTCAAACTACCCAGGATCCTGAATTTCCAGCCTTGGTGAAGGACGCAGTTTCCTTCTAGCACACACTAACGGGGGTGTGGGAATATCCACAATAGGATATTTGGACCTCTTACCTGCCTATTTCACAGGAAGATTTTATATTCATTCCAGGTTCATTGGCTAAGTATTATTCTGCTGTTCTCCACCCCAGTATACTGTGGTTATATCACTTTCTACTTACAAGGATCTTATTTATAACAGATTTTTTAGACCGTCTGCTTCATTTGATTAACTGTTTCAGTCCTAAGTGCAGCAGTTCTGCACCAAGACACACAGCACTGTGAACGCTGCTCTGCGAACTGGCTCTGAGCTGCAGTATCTGAACATAACTCATCCAGATAGCTGACATCTAGTTCATGTCTACTGCTTAGATCTCAAGTTTCAAAAGTAATTTAGAATTTCTGCTCTATCCCTACAGTGATATAAAGAGGACAATATTTAACTACTGAGAACATCCATGTAGATGGAGCTTTAACAAAACCACCCACAAATGCAGTGTGTCTCACTTACTTTTAGATAGCCTCATTGCAAACTACACCACCACTCATCTTTGATAATTATCATATTACAGAACATACCTACAGATTTTTACTACTGAAAAATTACTTCCTTTTCTGCTGACTCAGCCTTGTTACCTTGAATGTATTTCCAAAGCTACTGGGTAAAAATGTGAATTGTGTCATAGCTTTCTGCTAGTTGAATATTGTACCAAACTGTTGCCATCTGATTTAGAAGCAAGCCACAGTCCATTCTGTAAAGTAACCAAACCATGATTACAAAGCCTATTTGCAAATTTGGATATGGCCTTTACAAAGTTCAACCTTAATCTGAAAGAAGAGTCCACAAACCAAGGCATGACATTTTTTTTTCCAAAATGCAGATGAGATGTTAACATTTTCTTTTGTGTAAATATTGTAAAACAGAGGATAATGTAAATGTTCAAAAACAAAAGTGGGTATATACAAAGTGAAAGTTATTTATTTTATGTAGAGAAAAATTGTCTGGAGGGAACAGAACCTTCAGAGGTTACTAATATTAAAATGTAGCTTTTTTGTTTCAGGCATTATGTACAAAGCAATTATTTTATGGACCAAGTTTAATGTAATTGTCAATGACTGCAGAAGTGCAATATTATAATCACCTGTCCATCACCCGTTTTAAATCAATAATAATCAGTGAGACTTGCCAATCACAGCACCTGTGTTCTGACCCTCTGTTAAGCTGCTTGAATTTTCCAGCCCTTCTCCCCTTTTTCCCCATTGTAAGAAGCCAAACAGAGAAACCATCATAGTGCAGTCTTTGTTCATCACTGCAATAATATCAGGTGAGGTGGCCATGTATTAACATGAAATATGCTGATGTTTTCACCTATACAAGTACATTATAGTTCCACATGAATTTATCTTCTCATACATCCCCGTCTCACAGTCATGTATCTGAAGCAAAGATCAACGTACAACTCTATCACTCTAAGAACAATAGCAATAGTTTAACTTTGTGTTTATAAACTGTTTGTTCTGAAATGTTTTGGGGAGTGATGCATGTGAAACAAAATGTTTTTCCAAATGCACAAAAGAGGATCCATTTGGATAGTTAGGAAAAGCTGAAAGTATTTTCCATTCTTCTTAAAAGGGTGCTGGCATGTTAAAGACCTTATTTACCTTTGTTACAAATAACAGTCCTGCACTGTTTAAAACAGAAAGAATATTAAGTTTATTATACTCACTGTTATGCCTTTTTACATTCATCAGCTCGGCCAAGGAAAACAGATTGGTTGGTTCTGGTAACTCTCTCTTCCTGGTTCACACGCACTCAGCACAAAACTGCAATGTTTATATTGCAGGCACTGGACAGGGATATTTATTTGGTTTTTAAAAACACCACCTATTTCCACTGGGCTTACGCATTCATGGAAACATTTCTGTGGATCTTCATTTTTCTAAAAAGCAGCCTTTATATCATTTGAACATTGGACCAGATTTTTACCTGACAGTCCCTTTCCATTCTTTTCCAAAAGAATCCAAATGGTCACAGTAATTCCTTATTTTCTTCGTTTGATAAATCATCCAAAAGGCAAAATTTTAATACCAAAAACAAAATTATCCAGTGGTAGAAGACACGTTAAATGAAAACCAGGAGCTAACCAAAGGGTTACTAACAAACTGCTCTTCCCACAAGCAACCTGCACTTACTGTAGTGGCCCTGCTCTTCAGGTATCTCCACCTTTGCTGCATTTTCCTATTAGTTCTAGAAGCCTTACATTTTTCTCCCTCTCCTTGTATGAAAACCCTGGATCTTGATATCCTTGACTGTCAATTTTATATTCAATAATGTTAGGTATGTTTTATTTATAAAAAAAATCTTCTAGGGATACAGATAGTGGGGAAACTACATCATGGCTCTATTGGAGACGGGGAGAGACCTGCACACCACCAGGGAATGAGAGTTAGACCCAAGTCCGCTGCTTCTTGGTTTTCATTTTGTGTATTTATTATGTTGTGTGTGTAAAATAGTGTTAAGATCTATTTGCTTGTATGTAACAAACCATAACTACCGCACACCTTCCTTCTCCTCCTTGCTGTTAGTGCATTGTTCTAATGCCTGGGTGTGCTTTGTGTACGGTATCTTTGTACGTTACCAGATTAAAGAAACGGGAAGCTGTGTCTTCTGTCTCTGCTTCTTTGGGTGACTTTACAAACTGACAGTTAGTGCCTCACAAAAACTAGGAATTGGGAACTGAAAATGAACCAGTTTAATGAAAGAGTCCAAGGGGATTAGATGCCCAAGAAAAAGATGGCAAGGAGGTAAACTGATGACCAGAAAAATAGCAGGGCAGCAGAGGCTGACTGACACGAGGCAAATGGAAGAGTGAGAGACAATGACAAGCTTTCTGCTCTGAATTGCAGAAGATGTTCTACAGCCAGCATGTGAGGGAAATGATGGGACATAGTAACCGAACCAACAACCGCAGAGCACGAGAGTGGAGAACCGAGCTGCCAACAGCATGTGGATGCTTCACTTTGAATTGGCTGCCAGTAAAAGTGCATTTCCCCTCCTGCAATCTCCATAGCCTGAGCCCGGCTAGCTCACGGGCCGTCTCACTCCTGCACCGTGTCAGGGCTGCTGCCGTACAGTGACCTTTCCAAAGGGGAGGCTCGAGAGAGCTGCAGCCAGGACACCCTCTCAAGCAGGCCCTTTCCTCTGTTGTTCAGTACAGGCAGAGATTCGCCAGGCCCAGCCCCACTCCAGCATCTCCCTGGTTGTCCCTATTCATCATGGCTGCTGTCAGTGTCCTCCTTGTTAAACGGATGGTCCTAGGGTGGTTTGTGCCATAACTAGCTCCTTTATAAGAGGAAACTGTGTTGTCTCCATCTGAACCACTTGCCTAACACCAGCTATTCGAGGAGGGAGGCCTTCGTTAAAGGAAAAAGGAAGCTGCATTGGCAGGAGGGCTGCTAGCAGACTGGTTGAATCCTTACATCTGCTACCACCCTCCCACAATCAAACCTTTTCTGAAGCTAGCAAACTGGCACACACAAACTAGATCAAGTGACTTTTACAGTTCAGAACAAGACTTTCCACCAATGGGCATCAGGCACAAACAACTGAAGAAATCTGCAGTGGGATCCATTCAAGAGAGTGGAGTAAAGGGACCAAAGAAACTACTAAGTCACAAAGATAAGAAAGTAAAAACAGGCATCTCTAGGAGGAGTCAGTGGAGGCCACCAGAGTTCAGGATGGTACTGATACTCTGGGTTTTCCAGGCCTTGATTTTGCTAGCTGTAGCTGCAGTAGCATAAGGTAAAAAATCTGAGCTACTGTGCTTCCCTTAGCAAGCCAGTGAATGTAGAGGACGGGGCAAGCATTCGTCTTAAAGCTTCAAGTATTAGCCTAAACAATTGAGCAAACGCGCAAACAATTTTGCCTGTCTCCTTGTGACAGATTAGCTTGTGTAACTGCCACCTGTCGTCTCTTCACATGGGCCAATAACTCAGTCCAGCAGCGCAAGTTATTCCTTTAACCGTTTTTTTTAAACAAGTTTTCATATTTACTGAGTTAAAGCAGATGACTGAGGTTTCCTAGGCTCCTCTGCTTTTGAAAAGAATAAGTTTACTAACTAATCAAAACTGCCCCCTGTACACAGATCAGTGCTCCCTGGACAGACAGCAAGGAAGGGGCATCACTCTGGCAATGTATGAATGTGTAAGTGTAAAGGTATTCCTGTGTAACTGGGCACTCTAAGCAGACACTGGACTAAGCACTGGGTAGATATTAATTCAAACAGGCACATAGCTGCCACTAATGAAAAATGATTCAAGGAGACCTCATTTCAGGGGAATCCCTGGGGCATTCACTGCAGGATCAAGAAAGCGTATTAAAGATAACATGCTGGATCAGTTTGTCTCCTCAGGGGAGCTCAGCATCATTACACAGGTGGCAGCCATGAGCTCGCAGGTGGGCTGACGGATACTCACTGCCTGAGAACCATTTGCTCAACCACTGGACAGCAGCGAAGATGGGCCTCAGAAGGGACTAAACAGAATAGCGTTAGGCAAGTCTTAAGGACTTTGTATGGACTGGCAGGAGAGAAGCCATGGCTCAAGGGGAGGAGCCACTAAAGTCACTCCCTCCTCCAGGCAAAAGCTGTGCCTAGCAGAACAGCACATGTCCACAGGGTAAAGATCCTGCTGTGTGTCACCCAGGTCTCGTCAGTGCAGGCAGAAGAGGGAACTCCCTGCTTTGGCAAACTAGTGTCTCAGTAAGCAGAAAAAAAGAACCACTTTTCCTCATGTACTTGAAATCTGGACTGTTACTGAAGCATCCCTGTCCTCAGCTGGAAGGCTAGGCCGTCTCCTCGGGTGGCTTGCTGTGGAAGAACAGACAAACAGGCACTTACAGGCCAGTCTTCCCAAAGAATCATGCTTGGTGCTTCAATGCCGCGTACCTGCAAAGCTTCAATGTCGCGTACCTGCAAGAGGCTGAAAGGACTCTACCAATGTGAGTGGTCCAACCCGCTTCCACCCTGGCCAGGCAGAATTTATTACCCCAGTTTTACAGATGAGAAAAGCCAAGAGAGGCTGCAGTTTCCCCAAGGCCATGCACTGAGTAAGTAAAACTCAGCTCTCCATCCCTGTGTTCTAGTCACTAGCCCATGCTTTCTGCTTTTCAAAACCAGCTCAGGGTCTTGCTGGTTACAGAATGTGTTTTCATTACAAAGGTCGTCTACCTTGTTAATCTCTTTGTGTCTTTCTTTGGTGACAATTTCTTCTAGTACTTCTCCATCTCCCTTAATAAGCCTGTAACAGAAGCACATCAACACAAGCAGTGAAGTCTACCAGCTTACAGTTACCAACTGTAAGCAACACGTCGTTTTGTTTGCCCAGCAGCAGAAGGCATCATTCAATGAGGGTTCTGGCCCCACTGGAGAAATGACTAGCTCGCCTCCCTCAAACACCCACCCACACAGCTGTTTCACTCTGAAGGAAACAGTACTTTGTCTCAAAAGAAGTCCCCCAAGCTGGACTTGTTGATGGCTACCACCAGTAGCACCTTCTGCATCGGCGAGTATGTGCTCTAGAACAAAAATAAGCTGGCTGCAGCACGGTGCCCCACACAATCTCTGGGAGGGTGGCAGCTTTGCAGTGCCAAAGATGGTAAAAAGGCTCATCACATGCTGGGGCTTGGGCTAGATGCTGCTCTGACAATCTGGTGTAAACCTGGAGCAACTCCACAGGCTGGTGTAATTCTGTAGTCTCTGTTTTAAAGATGAGGGAAACTCCAGCATAGAGCCCCGTGAGTTAGGCTTTAGCCAACCCTAGTTTAAATAGCCTTTGCAGCCTTTTCCATTCTGCTGCCTGCAGGATGAAAATCCCTGAAGTCCTGCTTCAATATGCTTCTTCGAAAGATGCTGTGTACTGAATGCATTGGGAACAACCTTCCTTTCCCAGCATTCCTATGATGGGACCTTCCTTAGACAAGCCCCAGCCCACCGACCATTCCCTATAGATGAGGCATGTTGCAAATCAAGCTTATCAGGCTGGTGTGCTGCAGGGAAGACAAATGCTAAGGAAAAAACATCTCCTGTTACCCTTTAACTCTACATGTAGCTTTGTTGTTCCCACTCTCAAATTTAACATGTGCAGACAGCTTCATTTATGACTGAGGCGAGGCACTGCAGAGGTTTGAGTCCAGTCCCTTGTTGCATGTCTAAGTTGCTGGCTCATCTAGTAATCGGAGAAGCATTTGCGGTTTGGTAATAGTCCGGGGGAGGGAGAGGAGGGAAGAAGGCTAGGGAAGGGGAATGGTATCAAACCAGCAAAGCCCATAGCAGAATCGGAAGGCATGCTCTGCCTCTGAATGCAGAAGATGAATTTTACTGTCTTCATTATGTGCCTTTTGAGTAACTGACGTTCATGCAAACATCTTTCCTGAGCACTGCTGGCTGCCTTCTATTTTAAGAACTGGCTTGTCACACACACTTTTCTTCAGCATGATGTTTTCTAGTCACTGCACAGATGCAGTTTAGTAAAAACAGGGTCAGTTTTACTCCTCAGGTTTTCAACACTAATTTGGTTACAGGCCGGCAGTCGCCCCCCAGTTGTGAAAATAAACCTCTCTAGCCAGAGGATCTGTCTGTAATAGGGACTGGACGCTTCAGACTTGACAGGCAAGCTCCAGACCAGCAGCTGCCACCTACGTCGAACAGGTTGGAAAACAGCAAAGCACAGAACTGCCAGCCAGATCGGCTGGTTGAGGTTTTATCCCCACATTGTAGTTAAGAATTGCATTTATGTTGGGGAAAATAATCTGCCCCCTTGTGGAAGGAGGAAAGACCCCTCCACCCTGGGTAACAGGGCTTCAGCCAGATCTTGCGGTAGGTGCTGCTCTCGTCTACATTCTACATCTCGTACTGACAGCCCCGCTCATCAAGGGCTCCGCTCTGCCAGGCTGTCCATGCTCTACTCCAACTGATTTCACTAGCAACAGAGAGCATCCAGCACAGCACAGGAGGTGCCCAGCATCTGGCAGGGTCAGACACTTACCTGGCATCTTCTAGCAATAGGCTCAGCCTGTCTGTCTAAACAAAGCAAGCCTTTTCCCAACCCCTCCGTCAACCCTGGCACTTTGATCTACGCGTCTCTGCTTGTCGAGCAGGGGCCAACAGGATCTATAGATTTATTGCTATCTGTATGTGCTGGCCACATACATCAGTGTTCAGCATCACACTAGGAGTCTAGTGAGTAACGGCAAGGTAACAATGGCTCGAGGTGGCTGCTGAGAGTGACCACCTCTGGAGGGGTGGTAAGGAGGGATCTAGAAAGAACCCTGCTTTTACTAACAGCAAGGATCTGTTACTAAACCTGTACATGCTCCTGCTACCCCATCACACTCCACCCATCAGCCAGCCACATACACTGTTGGAAACCAGACTGTTTCCCTGGTTTAAGTATAAACCTGGCGCATTCTTGTCCACTGTTCAGAAAGTTTGCAGACTGTCAGCTCTTTGGGGCAGGGACTGTGTCTTCCAAGGTGAGTGCACAGGGCCTAGCACATTTTGGGCACTACTGCAATACAGGTGATTCATCTGAAAATATACCCAGAGTGGATATGCTGAACTAACTATGATTAATTTATATCAACATTATCTACTACACTTACACCTCAGCTGCTGTAAGTCTACGAGCTCCATGGACTTTAAAAGAGCTATGCTTACATGCATCAGCTGACGAATGTAGCCCCACAGAATTCTTGTAAGTATGGAAAACACGCCTCTTCAAATGCTCACAGACAGCACTGTTTCTAGGCTACTGTTTCAGGACCCTCTTTAATCCCTGGGACTGTACCTTGTTCTTCCCGTTTCAGGATCCACCACTTTTCTTATGACACTTTGCCTTGCATCCCATTCTTCTTTCGTCATTGGCTTCATAGCCTGGATGCGGGATTTTTGTTCATCTGTCAAAACTGAAATGCAAACCTCAATGAGATAATCGAATAAGAATGTGCACATACAAGTCTATCTTCTATCTGAGGTTCACGCAGCAGAGGGCCTTACAATTGTTATAGAGCACCACTCGATGCAGGGTGCCACCGACCCCGCAGGGCTTGAACAATGTGAGCCTCATGCTGCCCCCTGGAGGAGGGTATTGCTATCTCTGTTTCTAAGGTATAAACCAAGACACACAAAAGCTAAGTGATTTGCCCAAAGTCATGCTGGGCGAGATTTTCAGAAGCACTCAGCGTGAGCCTGACACTCCCCCCACTGAAGTCAGTGATAAAAATTCCCATTGATTTCAGAGGAAGCAAAGTTAAATCAATGCTGAGCACTTCTGAAAATCACCCCTGCTCCAAAGGCAGAGATGAGAATAGAAGCTAGGCCTCCTGGGTCCAGTCCGTTCTCTGGCTACTACACTGCAGGCATTTAACCCTCCACCCGTCTCTGAAAACCCTCTGACTAGCACTTCTGCTCAGAACATTTTCCTTTCAAATACTATTCTACCCTGTTTATCCCCCTCATTGGCACTTTCCCTTTAATAGTAAGAAGGCTTTAGATAATTTGTAAATTTAAGACAGAAATGGGTAAATCCCTGGGGAAGGCTGGACAAAATGCATTTATCCAAAGCAGGTTATTTGGTTACATCCTTTCATTTTCAATATTTGTTCCCAGATGACATGCATTTTTAACAAGCTTCCAAACAAAACCATCAATTTGGGTCCCCTATATTCGTGGTGGCTCAAGCTAAATTACTGAAATTTGGAAAGAAAAGGCATCCAGGACTCAGCTATCAGATTTCTAAAGATCCTGGGATGAGACGTTAAAAGTAGCTAATAATTCATTAACGGCTGGGAGAGTCACATGGATTTTTCTCAAATGGTGTATCACTTCTCGACTCTGTAAGTAAGCAAGTGTGAGGTTTTAAACCTGGAAACAAGAATATTACCTGGGCCAGGTTCCACCAAAGATTCTTTCTGCCACTGCTCCAGCGAAGGGCCCGGCATCCCTTCCACCGTGGCTTTTTCCTCTTTTGGCCGGTCCTTAGATTTCTTTTTCAGTTTCTTTTTTCTTTTTTTCTTCTTTCTCTTTTTGTCTTTCTGCTTTGTTCGTTTCTTCTTGCCATGTTTCCTCTTTTTCAATTTGGATTCATTGTCGCTCGAATCATCTGAAGAGGAGCTGGAGGAGGATGAAGTCCCAGAAGACGAAGTTGCCGTCTCAGAAGAGGAGGTACTTGCCTTTCTCTTCTTTTTGTCTTTGGCTTTCTTTTTTTCTGCAATACATTCAGAGACATGGCAGACAACATTCACTCCATGGCTACCAAGGAGTCTGTCACATTCTGCATTTCAAGCTACAACACTCCACCATTCTGGTTTTGTTCTTTGTTAGGCTGCTCAGAAGACTGAACAGATCAAAACACTACTGCCACAGCAAAATCCCACTGGCTAGATGTATTAGCCAGTGGGAGGGGGCTAACTGGGCACTGTACCAGAGCAAGTCAGGCACCCCTACTGTGTGCCTAGGTCTCCCAAGACTGGGTCAGGGGCTGGACTCTATTCAGGCCCCAGAGGTTTACACCACCCAGGGATTGAGTGACCCAGAAGCTTGGATTCCCCTCACAGAGGGGTCAGCAGGGGGCACTGAATGGAGTGTGACGGCACAGTACTAAGGCTCTGCATGCTGGAGATATGTAAGGCTCTAGAGATGTCAGAACACAAGAGTAATGGGTGTGAAGTGAGTCTTGAGATGATTGTATGAAGTTAAGTGTCACTGACTTAGCTAAGAGCAAGCATTGTGTATTCCCACAATGGCACTCCCTGTGCATATGCTTCCTGGTGGCTCCCAGAACCACAGGAGAAATCAGCCTTCAGCAGTAGCTATCACACCACCCACCTTTACCTTCTTTAGTAGAGGCCGAGCTCGACCTGTGTCTGTGGGAGCTGGATTCCCTCTTCCTTGAAGGAGAGAGGCTGCTCCTCTTTGAGTCCTTACTGCTTTTTCTTCTTTTCTTCTCCTTTTTGTCCTGCCTGCTTTGAGAATCGCTCTCACTCCTGCTTCGGGAGCGTTTCCTGGACTGACTGTGCGCCATTGTGTAGGGATTCCTATTTTAAACAATTCATTTTTCTTTCATTAGTGGTATTAACACAGGTCAGTGAAACAACTGATCAGGCACTTTTCAACTCAGGAGACTATCCCAATGCCCCCCTAACACAGCAATTCCAGTCCTCCCTTCCCTCCCCCCAGCACCAGGAGGCTGACCTTTGTTAAGCAGCCAGCTTATGCTTGTCCATTAAGTAGTTGGTGAAGAGAGGTTTAGCCTATTACATTAGACTCAACCTGCAGCCAACCTTTCTCCTGCAACTGGGTGAAAATCTGACAACTGCCCCGAAGGTTACCCTGTTACACAATAGTTGCCAGGCTGCACCCCAGTGGTCCACAAAATACAATACACAGGAGCGAGGGGCTGAGAGGAAAGGGGAGTGGACTCCATGAGAGGATCTTTCAAATGATGGGTTTCTTTGTACTAAAACATTCTTTAGGCACCTCTTCTGTGCCTCCCAACCAGCCATCTTCAATCAATCTGGCAGGAGACTTCTGCCATGCTCTCTTCCCCCCCTTTCTTTCAAATGTCAGCAGTAGCTACCCTGACACACAACTGCGTAGCTGTGACTATCCAGCAGAAGGCATTGATAACACACTATTACTGTACAATCTCTGATCATTCTTCCCAGGATTTAAGGGCTAGGGGTTCTGCTTTCAAATCAATGTCTGTGTATAACCCCTCATACTGTTAGCAGGAGCGCCATGTGCTCTTTATGACCCAATAGACTCATACGTCGCACAATGAATACTACCCCAACTGTCAGCGGCATTAAAATTTCCATTCAGAACTGAACAAAGAAGAATTATTTAAAATGCTGAGAACAGCTGCTAGCTAGGGGGAAAATAATGAATTTTTAATATTTCAATTTACTTTTATAAAACAGATTACATGCTGAACTGGCACCACCACTGGAGTATTAGGGCAATCCAATCTATGGTTAGATACAAGCTCACATTCACTTAAAAAAAAATGCCACCATCAACATAACTGTAGCTGGGAGAAGCTCTCTCTCAGCCGATATTTCCTGGCTAATACATTAATCGTGTCTCTATCACTCAGAAATTCAAAATAAAATAATCTAAGACACACAAGTGAGTCAGAAGTTGATTAATTTACAAATGAAAACCTCAACAAAAAGCAACAAACGATTTGCTTTAAAGACGTAATAAAGCTGCAAGGAATTAGATCCATTAATACACACATCGTATAACTGCATATCCAGAAATCTCTTTCACTAAGTCTTTGAAGCCCCAGAAAGCCCTAGAAGCACTGTTCTGATCCCAGATACACAACTGCACAGACACCAGTCTGTAAAATTAGCTAGTCTGGACCAATGTGCAGTAGCTGATTCCACAAGAATTACTGCATTTCTCTCTGTATTGCCTGTGTGAACGTAAATTAATGCTAACATAAAACACTGCCCTTCCTTCCTAAATCTGCATTTGGTTTTGCCCTTGAGGAAAATGATGAGCCCAATTTTTCCACAGCTTGCTAGAGAAGCTGGATGTTGTTTTAGTTTGTTTTGGAGTCTGAATCAGTCTAATGACCTTTACAAAGGAAATGACTGACAATGTTTTCCCAGCTGTTGCCAGGTCTCAGTAAGTCTCAAGAGCCAGAGTGGAATCTTTAGACACTCACACTAGAAAACAAGTCACTCAATCCTAGACCAGCGATAGTCCATGGTTTAGGAGCCAAATTACCGATCGACATTACCCAACAGTGCCACCATGGGTGTGAAATGATCATTTCATTTACTATGCCATTCTCACGGCAAAATGGCTGACCCAATATTGCTATTGTATCACTACTACTGGGTAATAACATAATAAGAGCATCCTGACGGGTTAAGAATTAAATGGCAGTGTTTTGATATCATGTGCTGCAAAGAGCCGCAGGAGACACATCAAAGAGGTCCTTGCGGTTCATAAGCCTCAGTCTGAGTATCGCTGTTCTAGAGACAAGCCCAAAATAGCAAATTGTAATGGCGCACGAAGATGGTCCCTGTCCTCTTTTAGGGTCTGTTCAACACACCAGCCACCTCTCCAGGTCTCAGCTTACACCAATGGAAGCAGGTTTATTTCAAAGTGACTACGCTTGCAGAATTCGATTAGTCCACCAGCTCTCCCACTCCTTTTACAGATCAGTTGAGAAGCTCTCTCCTTTCTGCCAGCTGGTCTACACCACAGAGCTTTGTCAACCAAAGCTGACTTCTGTCCACAGAACAGTGGAGATGAACACACTGAAATGCCCCTCCAAAGGATGTAACTCCCCTGCTATGCCGACATAATAAAACTACCTCAACAAGAGGCATGGGGCTTACATCAGCACAGACGGTGACAGAGAGTCAGTGTAGACACTGCATTCCTTACGTTAGCTATTCTGTGTTACTCTTCTCAATTTCAGGACTCCAGTGGAGCCCTTAAATTGACAAGGAAACGTGGCAACTAGAGCCCAGCTGAGTCCTGCTCCCCTAGAGAGCTGAGCAACTGGACCCCACTCCAGTCTGGAAGCGGGGCGAGAAGCCCCAAGCCACTGGACCCCGGCTCCCAGTGGGGAGACGCCCTGGGCGGCTGGACCCTGGCTCCTGGTGGGCAACAAGGAGGGGAAAAGCCCTGGGTGGCTTCTCCATCCCTTCCAGCTGAGCTGTGAAATTAACAAGCCTGCCCAGCTCCTAGGGCAGGGGCTGAGGAAGGAACCAAGAGGTCAGAGCTGCTGGACACCACTCCCCAGGGGCGAGAAGCCCTGGGCAATTTTCCCCAGCTCCCAACAGGGAATGGGGAGGGGAGAAGCCCACCTGAAGCCTGGGAGCCTGTGGGGTAGCTGGGCTCCCAGCAGGGAGTTGCCAAGGGAGCTGAGAGACTGGGCTCCTGGGGAGGTCGCACACCACCGACCCAAGGAGGGGAGTGTGGACATCAGTCACCGCAGCAATTAATAGTGGCTGCGTCGACCTTACACAGGTTGACTTATCGGTGCAGTGCAGACAAGGCCTTACACGTTTCCTGACGGTCTCTCCTTCGGCTCTTTTCTACCTACCACGCACAGCTGGCAATACAGCTTGTGCGCCAGGCAGGGTGGAAAACACCCTGCTACCTTGGGGGGGGGCCGGGGGGTAACCTTTGCTCCCAGAGTCGCTTCACGCCTGCCAACGGGCCGAGCTGGGCGAGGCCTGCAGGATCTCACAGCTCAGCCGTGCTACGCTCCCCCACCGCAGGCTCCCCGCCGGCCGGCCCGGAGCAGCAGCAACGTGATGACTTGGTGCTTGTCAGCCCAGGAGGTGCTGCTATGCCCATTTCACAGACGGCTGGGGCGCCTAGCCCCGCCCCGCCCCGCCCCGCCCCGCCAGACTCACACCGGGGTGCTGGCCCTTTAAGACCCCCCCACACACACAGAGCATGGCCGGCCCCTTAAAACCCGCCCCGCCTCCTGCCCCGCCTGCCAGATAGGGTCCCCTCCCGCCCACAGCCGCGCATGCGCAACGAGACCGTCCCATTCAGCTGTGCCGACCCTGGCCCGCTCCCGCCCGCCCGCCCCTCCCCCGCCCGCGGCCCGGCCGCTCGCGCACAGACAGGCCGCCTCAGGTAAGAGACTCACCCTCGCGGGGCGCGGACACGCGACCTGCTCCGCGCGCGCGCTGGACGGGGCGGCCCGGCCCGGCCCCGGGCCCTGTCGCTGAGCGACCCTGGGGAACGCGGCGGGTCGGGGCGGGCCCGCGCAGCAACGGCAGCCGCACGGGTCAGTTGGTTTCAGTTGTTGCCCCGCCCACTTCCGGTGTGTCCGGTGGTGTCTGGGTCCGGGTGGGAAGCACAGACCCCGCGCGCTTTGGTTCCGACCCGCCGCTGTGCCTAGTCCGCGGGAGCGGGGCTCGGCCAGCCCGGGGGAGGTGGCGGAGCAGCCTGGCGGCGTGTGAAGCGCATGAAGAAAGGGGTTGGCAGCCGTCATCCGTTACTCTAAAGTGCATCTCACGATGGGGCACAGATGGCAAAGACACCAGCCAGTGGAGTTGTGTGCTCAGGGCAAGGGGGTGCCCTCTGAAGGTGGCTGCAGTAGAAAGATGTGTGTGAGAGTAGGAAAAGCAAACGCCACTGTTGGAAGGATGAACATCTGGTCAACCAGCGGGCTCCACACCAGACTAAGGGGCAGTTTGCACCATGCAACTGTACCGAGCTCACTACTGTGTGGAGCCGAGACTTGGCTGATGACAGTGGCTGGCAGAGGGATGAGAGGCTGCCCATCACAATCGCTGAGACGATGCTACGTATTTCAGGGAAAGACCAAATAACGTATGAGAAGTAAGGGAGCTGACGCAGCAGGACCGGTTAGTACCAAAACTAGCAAGCAGCCATAATCAATGGAGGAACTGGACTGCCTAATGTGGCAAACGGCTCAGGAGGAACTAAGATAAGGTAGTGCCTAAGGATTGAAAGTGCAGCCCTCTTGTGCTAGGCACTGTTCGGAGTAGACGACAGAGCCTGACCCTTTGAAGAGTTTACACTCTGAATGATGAGACATTTAGTCTCCCTCGTGGTTCTTGATGAGGTTCCCGCCTTGTATCCCCCAAATCCTGAGACAGAGTGAACTTGTAAGAAAGTGATACAGTAACAATACAGAAGAATTCTCAACATGCAGCCACACGCTGTCCCTATATTTTTCTTAGTACTTCAAACTGTTGCCAGCATCATCTTCCTCCTGGTGAACAACGCCAGCCTCAGCCTTGTGCAGCTTCTTTAGCAGTTCAACTGTACTTTTGTTAGGGCACAAAGCTTTTTTGGGCCTTTCCAGACACTGAAAGTTACTGTTTATAGATGGCTGCAAGTAGTGTTAGAACACTCTGCAGAAGCAGAAATCAATGGCACTGCCACTTTCCCTCCTCCACTTTCTGTAGGTGAACAGCAGTTTACGAGGCCCGTTTGCTTAATCACTCTGATTTGTTAGAATGAGTCTGTATTTGTCATATGAACAGATCATGCAGTATTTGTTCTGGTCTGCATTCCTTTCCTCCTTAATTTTGAGGAACAGAGTTTAACATGCCAGGGGTCTATCTGCTAACCAAGGCATTCCTTTCCCCTGGGTTACACCTTGTACACTTGTTGCAGCCAAAAGTCTCACTGAAGAGGGGGGTGTTGAAGCGAAAGCCAAAAAAGAATCTTCCTTATCCCCTATCACTGGCTTGAAGGAGTTGGCTTTCCCTGTGCAATTCAGAATGATCTCTGGAATTTAAGTGAAATTCAGGTGGGTTGTTGGTCAAGGTCAGTAAAAGGAGCATCCACAGTCTGACTGTATCTACCCAGACAATGCCTAGGTAGAGATCCCCTGCTGTATTGTTACAACTGCCCATGATATACACAGCCTACTGTTCTTTCTCTTAGAGGGTCATGTATTCTGATTTCTGCGGGTTTCACCTCAAAGACATGACCAGCCCAAAGTGAAAAGCTCAGCAGATATTTGAACATACAAGTCCTCACAAGCATTAATGAATTTAGCCTTGAATACGTTAGATAAGAACATTAAGTATTATCCCAGCTTTACATATGGGGAAACCGAGGTACGAAGCTGCATTACCCGCTATGACTCACTGAGTGAGTGCTAGAGCCAGGAATAGAACACAGGAGTCCTGATTCCCATGTGCATGTTTTAAAAACTAAACTACAGCAGAGGGAGATTATTCTTGTATATCCCAAAGCCTTTTCGATAGTCAGCCGTTTACAATGTGAATTCACTGTACCAGACTTCAGACAGCAGCAACCATAATGACAGGCACAGTCTTCTCTCATTAACTTAATTTTCTTGCTGCAATTTAAATGCAAATATGAAACAAACAGTTCCTGCTGAAGGAAAGTAAGATTCCATGATTGGTTTTGTTGTTATGGAAAACAGCAGAAGAAAATCCTTTGGTACTGATTCTGGGGTTTTGAGTACAAATGTAATGAATGGCCTTTCCACTTTCAAAAAATACAATTTGAAGGAGTTCTGCAAATGAAAACTAATCAGCCTTGAACGATAATGAGATCTCTAGCCCAAAACACTTCAGATCTGCTGGGAAGGTTTAAAATTAACATTCTTCATAAACTACAGTGGTGATGTTCAGATCCTTACTTGCAATCATATTGTTAATTATGCAAATGAGAAAGTTCATCCTAATTATTTACCAGAGCTAAGGTGAATGACCTAACGACATCCCCAGTAAAGTCAGTGATATAGGGATCTAATACACATCTAGTTTTCTGGGGAGTCGCATGAGGCAACAAAACCAAAAGGATATTTGGTTTCTTGAATATCAGTTTTCTAAATTTTTGGTGTCTGTGACCTGAAGCTTTGAATTAATGTCATGGACTAACAGGCACTGAGAGAGACAATGTGCGTGACTGTCTAATCTCTCTCTCTAATGCACTCATCATAGTGAGAATTTAGTGCCAAATTAACGAATTCAAAAGACTGTATTGGTCATGTAAGGACTAGAATGTCTACTTGTCCCTTGGAGATATTTTATTCTACATGCCCACCTTGGCAAGGGATAACAGATGTTTTTCTGCTTGCTCTTTCCTTACACCAGAGAGGCTTGCTGTCATATATTGCAAACACTCCCCCAAATCTTTGGCTCTACAGCTGATTTCTGCTTGTTCACTTGGAATCCACAGTATCTCTGAAAAGGGATTTTTAGCACTTTCAGCCTAGGATTATAATGTATGGCAATAGATTAAACATTCGCTTGTAGAGTTATAGCGTTTGTTTGTCCTGTAAGATACAGTCATTGGAAGCAACTTGCTCACAAATGCTTAATTAGGTCTGACCTATTCAGTAGGGGATGACACGATTCTATAGACCAGTGTGTTTCCCAACCGGTGTGCTGTGACACTCGGGTGTGCTGTCAGCCAGAGCGGGTGTGCCACAGAATTTTTTCAAAAACTACTTGAAGAGTTCTGAATTGGCTCATGAGTATTCATGAGTTCATTTGGAGACCATACGGTGCTGTGCCTCAAAATAATTCAAGGTCTCAAGGTATGCCATGGCAGAGAAGAGTTTGGGAACCACTGCTGTAGACACACTGACTTTTAGGGCTGACGGTATCATTGCTTGTTTTAGACACTAGGGAACAACACTGTCACACTTTGAGCAAGTCTTGCATTCCAACTACCATGGGGACAGCAGCCTCTTACCCTAGTGCAGTCTGATATTCCATCCAGCAGAGGATAATAGTAATTGGGAATGGATGCTGACTCACAAAAGAATTATGCAATAATATGCTGATTTTACACATCAACTAGTAACGGTAAAAGCTGTCTTTGTATAAGCTCTAAGCTGTCTTTCGGCCTGTTTTCCATATGTGTGATTGTACTCAGATGACCTCTGCCGTTCATGGTTTAAATCAATACCTTAAGCCTTTTTACATTTTCAAAATATGCTTATAAAAAATTCCCACAGTGCAAGCATTGTATACCCCAGACACCAACTCCTCCAGGAGGCCCCAGATGCTTGCTGCTCAGAAAGCTGTTTTCCCTCACCCCGAGAGAACAGTTTGTGAGTTGCCTTCCAAGAAGCTATTTGTTGACACGACAGATGTTTCTCTCAAAGGGTACTTTCTGTCACTGTGCTTTTTTCTGCTGCCTTGGGGCTCGAAGCTCAGTGTTAGCCACCTCAAACTGGAGAGTTTGCTCCTTAGCATCTCCTATATTAAAGAGCATAAATCCACGGTCTCGGGCATATCACCTTCAGGACTTCTTGTGAATCCATCGCCAAACCCCTCAGCTTCCACTAATTCAGGTTTCTTGTTGCACATGGGGCAAAGCTGGTTGCGGATAGCAGATGATCTCATCCATATGATGAGGTTCCAGCGCTCCCCAGAGGTGATGGGCAGTGCCCCATGAATCTGCCCTCCTCGGTGTAGCAAGCCTTGGGATACCACATGTTCAATCTCCACATATTTTGGCACTGGGGTTGGGGCCTTGAAGATAAATAAGACAGATACTAGGTTACATGAACTGTCTCCTGCTACCGACTTTCTAAAGCACTTGTTATAACTTGGGTTGGAACTTTTCACCCCAAACCATTCACTAAAAATGATATATAGGGATCCCGTCACATACAACTGAAATGCAGCCACCTCTGAAATGAGCCGTCACAGCTGTTAAACTGTTAGGAATTTCTGTTACGGACGGAGAGTGAACAGTTCCCAGTTCAAACTACAGAGGATACTTAGAAAGGCAGCATGTAACAGTCAAAAGAGCAATGTGGTCAGGATATGGGAGTTATTAGCCATCCCTTGCTAAAAGTACATTGGAAATTCTAATAACTGCAGGTGGCCTGGGCTTTAGTTTTCTCAAGAGAAAGACTGAAACAGCATAAGTCTTTAAAACATTTTCTCCACTCCCTCAAAAGGAGCCCTCCGGATCATTATTTTAATTGTGGAAGGAGGTAGAGCATTTTACTCCCTCCTCTGATATGAGAGTTATCTGTGTGGTCTATTTGAATCGACTGCAGTTAACGTAAATATTCATGATTAATTCACAGCAGTAAAGAGTTCAGTATAACTGCCTCTTCTGTACAAAACTGGTGAACAGGACTGTCTGGATTTGGTCAGTAGCAGACAATTAATTTTAGTCAATCAACTTTTCATGTGATCTTCTTTTTCAAAGCACTGCTCCCTTCAAGTACCAACCCTCTCCACAGTTTATTCTAGTTAGGAATCTAACATCAAATAAACCAGTGAAAATGGTCAGGTTTGATCTGTGAGCATTAACTTGTTATTTTAAGTATAAGGCTACTTGATGGTGTCACCTTTAACTCAGTTACTCAAAAAGT
The DNA here is from genome assembly GCA_007922155.1 of Mesoclemmys tuberculata. Classification (NCBI taxonomy): domain Eukaryota; kingdom Metazoa; phylum Chordata; order Testudines; family Chelidae; genus Mesoclemmys; species Mesoclemmys tuberculata. The sequence goes on from ML675640.1 coordinate 10,066,614, forward strand.
TCCTGAAACAAAGCCAATGGCCTGATCCTGTGCCTCTGAATTTTGTGGAGACGAGGATCAGGCCTAAGTTAGAGAGAGATTCTCAGTACCTCTCTGTGGTCTCCAAAATACAAGCTGCCCTCAGTAAATTCTTTTCCTAGAGATACATTTAATGTGACTTCTGCATTGTCATAGTGAGAGCTCAAATCCAAGTCTTCGTGTAGCGAGTACTTGACGACAAATGCTTTGTGGCTGTCCAGGGAGCCTCCCCCATAGTCGGGGTAAAGCAGTGATGTTATGGGCTGCAGGTATTTTTCACGCAGAGGTGTGATGAAAGCTTCATACAATCCAAGCTCATTTAACAGGACCTGCGCCAAAGGGAGAGTGCATGAAACACAGCGATCAGCAAACAGCAACATAGGCACTTCCGCTATTTCATCAGATACACTACTGAGCCGCCTGGTATCGTCTTCTTCCCTTCCAACCTTGCTGCTTACCTGGATAAAGAACTAGCGAGCAAAGACAAAGGCTATAACGGGAAATGAGTTCAGAATGAAAAGTGATGGCACGCAGAATGCCAGTGGGATCAAAACCAGCATGGGCAGTGCCACATACAAAGCCAGTTTTTACTGAAATGTTGTGCTAGCCATGCTGTTTAGCTGGTTATACAGAAGATTGTGTCTTGTGTGGTCAAACAGAACTCCAATCTCAGGCTGTCAATCCAACCCCTTTCACCAGCACTAAGTTAATATATAAAATGCTACGTTCCTGAAGTATCAAGTCCCAGTTCTATGAAGTACTTCTACAGTCACAGCAAGGGCTGAGAGGCTATGCTTGGAAGGGTGTGCTCAGTGTAGTCACTTTGTTTTGAGACGACATTATAGAGGAGGGACTCTGTGGCTCCTAGAGCACTGGCAGTGGACTCCAGAAACGTACTGCAGCTGTGCAGAAAGGCAAGAGAAACTGGGATTTGTAGTTCTTGGAAAGGAAGCGGCAAAGAACAGGCGCCTCACAGACAGAGGTGCTAGAGATCAGGACTATTGAAGTTTGTGTGCAAAGACACACGCTCTGCCGGAATTGTGTATTTCCTTACTTTCTTTTACAGCCTGTCCTTGTACATTTGGGCACTGCAGTTGATAGTTCATATTGAACAGATTTATTCTCTTTTGAGAGTACAGTCACAATGCACAAGTGACTATAGTAAAGACACTGGCTTATGTCCTCTGTGCACTCAGCCTTTCCAGACTGCTACTTCAATACCCCTTTTAGGAGGCTGATTTGTCTTGCATACACCCAAGTTTCACCTCACTTAAAAACGACTTGCTTACAAAATCAGACAAAAATACAGAAGTGTCACAGTCACTATTACTGAAAAGTTGGCTACTTTCTCATTTTTACCATATAATTATAAAATAAACCTATTGGAATATAAATACTGTACTTACATTTCAGTGTATAGTAGATAGAGCAGCATAAGTAAGTTATTGCCTGTATGAAATTTTACTTTGTGCTGATTTCGCTAGTGCTTTTTATGTAGCCTATTGTAAAAGTAGGCAACTATCTAGAGCAGGGGTCGGCAACCTTTACTATCAAAAGAGCCATTTTGCCCCCTCTTCCACTGACTAAAGAAAAATATTCAGGAGCCGCATGTGGCTCCAGAGCCGCGGGTTGCCGACCCCTGGTCTAGAGGAGTTGATGTAACTCCTGGAAGACGTTGGTGTATCCCAGGCATATGCATGCCCTGATTGAGAACCACTATTCTATAATAAAGCAGGACATAAGGTCTGAACAATAAACCTCCTAACCCACCCTTTGCATTGGTATGTCCTAATTTATACAGTAGATGTCTCTTAAGTGGGACACTCAAGTGAATGGCTAATCTCCCACATCAAGTGAAGATGCCATTATTAAAAATAAATTTGAACTGAATACAGTATTGCATTAAATATGATGCATGATATTTCTCCTTTTGTAAAACTTTACTTGGCAGCTTCTGTACTAAGAGCCAAATTACATCTACCACATCAACACCTGGTTAAACACCAGTTAACCCCTTGGCACTCTCCAAGTGTGTCCTCACTTACACTAATGCTGCCCCAATTAGCACTCATTGCCATTCACTACCAGTAGGTTGCGCAGATTCCTGGGGTATGTCCCAGTAAAGCTGCCATCTCAGTTACCTAGTGTACACTGTACTAATTTGCTGAGTGTTTGTTGAAAACATTTTATCATCTAATTTGTTCAGTAATTGGTTTACACACACACATTTTTAAACACAAGTTCCCCCAAAGCCAGGAAACCCCACCTCACATTCCCTCCCCCCACATACATACCATTCTAACTTACTACAAGTAAATTTAACTCCCTCACTCTGTGTCTTTTAATTTATGAGTATGTGTCATTTGGGATTGCACATCCGAGGGTGTAATGGATTCCCCCAAAGCTTGGAGGGGAATGCACCTTGAAGCATGCAAAGAGGTTGGTGTGATAAATGTCACTCACTTTAAAGACCATAATAGCATATGAGGGGCAATCTCTACAAAGTTAAGTCCTACCCCATAGTTATTCATAGTGTTTGGCCTGCCTTTGGGCATCTCAGATTGCTCAAAGTTCTCCAGCTCTTCAATGAAGACTCGGCAGAATTCCTCACTGAACACTTGAAATCGATATATCCTCTTATCTGACCAAGAAAAAGAAGGTCTCTCTTACTAGGTAAAATAACAGTAGGGACTATCCTTAACAATAATTTTGCTTGCCAGAAAATGGTACTCTACAGCAGTACAATAGAACAGACAGTCTCCATGTGCCTCATGGTATGTTTTAGTTGTTAAATAGTTGCTATTGCCACAGAAGGGATGGACCCTGGGCACATTAGTTACTGGTCATACTGGAAATTGAAGCCTGTGCTCCCAGACTTCCCAGTCCAATGGCTAGAAGCTGTTGAAAGATGAGGTGACTTAAGTGGTGATGCAGAATTATTTCAGGCATGGCATTTTATGGGAGGTGGGACATCATCCCTCAAGGACTTTCTTGATGCCAGGCAATTAGCCCTGATAGGAATAGAATAACATTACAATTGCAACAAAGGGCCATAAAGATCTGCATAAAGTAAGTATTATACATAAGGAAACTGGGACACCGACAGCTTGAAAAAGCCGCTTATATCTGAAAACTAGTCCTCTTATAAGTACCACCCAAGATGGATGTCAATGAAAACCCCCCTTTATTTTCAGTTTTACTTTTACGCTTTCATTGCTTCCCCTAAGCTTCTCCCATAGTGAGAAGGCCCCAGAAACATCAACAAGCAAGCAGAAAAACCCTGACCTTTTTAAAAAAGATTTTAAATATATAAAAAATGTTTGACATTATTTAAAGAGGGATCTACTAAGTGATAACTTTGGGAAATAGTCCATTTAAAATAATTCAGGTGGACAGCGTCCCTTGAACAGAATTGCCAAAGGTCAAACATTGAGTCAGTGATACACTCAAAATAGATCCTGGGGGTGAAATCCTGGCTACGTTGTAGTCAGTGGGAGTTGTGCCATTCATTGACTTCACTGGGCCCCAGATTTCACCCGTCTTTAACAACCAGACTATGCTGCCTCTCTCAAGAACCTGATAATGCAGAAGAAAATATCCTAATGGTCGAGTCATTTTTCAAAATTACAATATTAAAGAACCGGTTTAGAAAACATAATTCACCACTGAAACTACTTGTGTGTATCAGAGTGTGGCTCTGCATATGTTGCCGATAGGTCCTTTCACTTTACCTAATATAGAATCAATTCGGCGCAGGATGCCTTGAAGATCAGCATCTTGTGATTTGCAGTATTGAACTGTCTCTAGAAACTCTGGAGCCAGAAATGATTCCTTGTGTTAGGTGGGGAGAAGGACAAAGAGAAAAAAATGAACACACAATGATGTCATCTCTAACCCATTCCAAACAGGGCTCTTCCAACAGCCACAACACCAGCAGTAGCTGAAATGTAAGTGGAGGCTAGGGCCACAGCTAGCTTGCATACAAACATACATAAAATATTTAAATCATGAAGAAATGCACAAAGCTGTAATCTGCACTTGTCTTTTTCTTGATTTGTGTCAATTACTTACTGCTGGAGTTGAGTTGTAAATATAAGCTATAGCTGGTCAGATTTATCTTTGCACTGGGCACACATGACCTAGCACATCATTGTGCAAACAGTCATGTCTCAAAAAAAATGCATACCACCTTGCTTTGAGCCAGGATCTCCAAACCATGCAGTAATGGGGCTCAGCTCTGAATATTACACAACGGATACAATAACAGCACTTGTTATTAGATTAATCTTTCTCCTGGCTGCTCTTTAAACTCTGTACTGCCCAACGGTCTTTGTGATAACACTTTATGTCTAATATTACCAACAGCAGCCTGAAACGGTTCTGATTCTGTTCTCATCTATGAGAACGTAGCTATGGACTTTAATGAAGTTACTCCCACGTAAATCGTGAGTAAGACATTCAGAGCGTCTTCTGTCTACTTCAGTAGAGATTTATGAAGATGTCCACGTTGTGGAAGTCAGTCCACTTTTAAATGAATACAGCCGTGAGACAGCACAGGATTCAGAAGGGCACTAAAGAGGCTTTGCTATTTCAAAACTAGATTTCCATATGGTTACTATGGCACTATTGCAGAATCCAAACAGCACGTATTTTACCTGTAGAACGTATACTTCTGGGTGCTTCGGTTTGTAGCATTGTGCAATTATGACTTTTCTTGCCATGGACTGATGATCTAATTGCTTTCTTCTTTGCACTTCTTTCTCAATCTAGGAACAAGTGACATGGTCTTGTTAACAGATCAAATGCTGGCAGTAATAAAAAAATAGTTTCATTCACTGATTCAAAATGGTAATATTTGCTCAATATGTCATCTGTTCATGTGCACCTTCAGGAGAGCTGTATGTATTTCTGTGCCTTTTAAAAGGCTCTGCAGAATACCTGGAAAGAAAAAGGGCAAGGAGAGGTCTGAGGCAGACTCTCATTAAGATACAAGGATGGGTTTAAAAAAAAAAATATCCCAAAACCTGAAACAATTCCAGTGAAGTTAATCGGAGCTGCAAACTCCCAGCACCCTGGAAAAGCAGACTCCTTATTAGGTGCCTACATATTGTTTTATTTGCCTAACTTCAGACAGACCAGAATTTTCAAACTTAGGTAAGTTCCGGCAAAATTAGTTTTGTCCAAAATGAAGGACTTCAGCTGCAGAGATGGGGCTGATTAGTGAAGGGCTCATTACTGTGCACTGTTGTGATGGACTATTCTGTCACTTGAGGAGGAAACAACCCTAGTAATAGTAAACTCAGGCGACTCTTCCAATTGAATAAACCTCCCCGAAGACTAATTCTGAGATGACCTAGTGAAAGTAGGAAAAAGAGGTATGTCTCCATGTCTGGTCTCCTCCATTCTCCTGGGCATAAAAAACCAGGCACTTACCAGAGAAAGGGGTAATTTTATTTCAAAGATCCCCCTTTCTTTGGGCCTACGTGACAACCAGAGATGGAATCTTCCCTTGAAAGTGCTCTGTAGAGAGCTCCTGATTTTAACAAATATCTTCTAGTGGCATAAACTGAGTACTGCAGTCCCCACTGACATAGGTGGGTAACTTCACTATAAATGTATTTTTTCTCCTGTTTTTTTTTCTTGACATTGATTTTCTTTGCAGTCTTGACATGAACTGGATGTTGATGTTGGGGGACTCTTGGTTTCCTTATGACCACAGAAAGCTGTGGGGGTTATACTGATTTTAAGATGTTTAGGGATCCTTTCAGATGAAATGGTGCTATAAATGTTAATCTAATTTGCTGACCACCCCACCCTAGAAGTGGCTGCATTTCAGTGGCAAGTGCGTGGTCTGCACAGTGTGTACAGTGCTGTAGGATACTTTGGGATGAAATGGTGTAATCTAAATGCCCTAACACACTAACTTTTGAAACATGTATTTTACCAAAAAAAAAAAAAAGGAGACTGGGGGGGAATTAGAAAAGAGATAGGGCAGACAGATTAAAACCAAAAGGAAGGAGAGTTATGGGACCACCGTCATGGAATAAATGTAAGTGTTAACTGTGTTAATATCTTTGTCAACAAAAGAGCTCCTGAGAATATCCAATCTGGTACTCAGGCACCAGCAGGGAATTTTTAACTTCTGTTTCAATCCAGCACATCATTTGTGCCAGAGTGTGAGAGAAATTTGAGGGACAGGAAGGAAACCAGGACCAAGTGTTTCAATTCCATGTGTAACATTGCCTTCCTCTGGCTTTCAGCAAATCGTTTGACCTCTCTTCTTCACTGTTCATACAAACTATATCCCCAAATGCTGTACCGTTAACCCTATATGTGCAAATATCCTGTAAATAAAGATGATTATTTCTGAAGAAAGCCTTCCAGAATAGATCTCTACTCCCATTTAACTAAGTGGACTTCACAACTTGTGGTCAGTAAATTGTAATTAATAGAGACAATCAATACATATTAAAATGGGTGTTCCAAGTGAAGCTGTCTGGACCCTTACAGATGTCTTATTGGTGAAATTGGTTATACCTCTTTCAGAACTGCTTTAAAATCTTCGTCACTCCTGCACCCATGACTGGCTAACACCTGTAATATAGAGAGGTTAACCCTTGATAAGTATCATGGATTTTTATGATGCTCATCAACCTGGCCTGGGCAGTGTTATCAACTCGCAGTTTTACTGAGTCTCATGATATTTGGTGTCTTTCTTCAAGCCCCAGCTCCTGGAATTATGTGAGAATCTCAGCTTTAATTAAAAAAAAAAAGAAGTTTCTAGCTCTAACCTAATGATATCACGTAAATATATGTAGATTTAACAGTAGGCAGAGAAACTGATGCTGCAGTCCAGCTCCTTAAGACATGGCCTAGGGCTTTGACACTGCAATCCAAAATCTGCTTTGGGGGCACAATTAAAATGTAAAACAGACTATGAGCCAGGGGTTTGGGTTTTCTCCCCAGGCCCTTTACTCTGGGCTTCTTTTTCCTTGATCCTTAAATACACACTCTACAACCAGCTCTTTGGGGTGCAGGCTGTATCCATGAATTCCTTTATCCCCAGTTCTTCTGCACAGGAGCACTACCTGCTGCCAGAGGAAGCAGGTCTCCTGGATTCTCAGGCCAGAAGACAGCACTGTGATTACTGTCCTCCCTTTCACTAACTGAGTGGGAAGTTGCTCTGTTGGGTGCAACAGTCGTGCAGTCCCCCACCCTCAGCCGAGAGGATAATTCCTGTTGTTGATCAGACATTTGAGGGAACAGGTTCAAGTAAGGAGAGAACTACTCCAGACTCATGCAGAGAGTTTAGCTTTGAAAGTCCCCTGGTACGGGCTATGTTAAAATGAGCTGGGCAACAGATACACAAAAGGCTTTATTACTGTTTTCCTTGCTCATCTCTAGCTTCTTTCATCAGAGGATCACAAAGTACTTGGCAAGCTAACTGAGTCTCACACAATCCCTGTGACATGAGGGAGTGAAGAACAGATTTTCCTGTCATTTGAAATGCAGACTCTTCTGGAAGGACAAGACAACGGTTTAACAGTATGTGACTGAGGACAGGAAGTGAACACCATATCTGGCTGACACAGGAAGAGAGGATATGTAAGTAGGCAAACTTTAATGATCCCAGGTGGAATGTGGTTAGGACAGCAGCGTTAACAGCCATCCTCTGACAAAGTACCATAGATTCTTTCATGACCACACAGACAGGACTTCAGCTTAACATGAGTCCTGAAAGATGACACTTCCAGCAGCATGGTGTCCCTTTAGCACCACACTGGGGAGTGGCTTCAGTCTGCAGAGCCAAACGTTAAAGCCAAATTCATGTTGTTTCTTCCACAGATGAACTGGGAGGAAGGCGATGGGTATGTCTACACTGAGTGCTTCTTTTGGCAGCATGTATTCTCAGTGCTCCTCTAGCAAAGGTATAAATAGCAGAGTAGACCATGAGGCTTAGGTGAGCAAAGACAGGGTACGTATGCGTAACTACACTACACAGCTCTCTACTCACCTAAGCCATGCCTCCTATCTACACTGCTAATTCAGTGTAGTGTCCTGCTGCTTTCCTGCTGTTGAAGAACTTTTCCCACAGCAGGGAAAGACTCCTGCGGGTCCCAGCTGCTGGAGCCCTTCCCCTGCAGCAGGGAGAGGCTTGGGCACATCCTCTGCAGTGTTCTGCTAGAAGGTTGTCAGTTACCTACAAGCTTTTAGACATACCCCACTGGACTACAATTTCTGTCCTACCTCATCTGTACTGAGACTTGCCAATTTGGAGGCAAAGCCCAGACACTGGTGAGATTGGCCTTTAAACATGTTCCTAGAAAAAAAGCTCATTAAAGGACATCATTTACTATGTTTGTGTTCATAGTTTGAATTATGCAATTCTGTATTTAATGATACTATTGAGATAGGTAGACCTGAAAATTGACCAACATTACCCCTGTGGTCAATATCCCAGTTGAAGGTCTTGCTTTGCTGACTGTCATTTTTTCTTCTCATATGATCCTAGCTTTATAGGATGCCTAGATATCAAACATGGGGTGGTTCACAGATGACATATAATGTTTTAGAAATGCGTTGTGGAGGGCATAAGGAATGGCTTATTCCCTCTAGAAAAGAACAGTACTCCTATAGTAAAGGCCCCGAACACTGCAGCTTGCTCTAGCGCATACCGAAGGCCAGATCTGTCTTTTCCACCAACAGCATTTGCAAGAGAACTTCAATGGAAAGACTCCAGAAGGTGACTAGTCTTGTGGGTGCTTTTTCTTTTAGCATCTAACTGTTCTGAATCTACGTTTCACAGGGAAGCGGTGTTGTCTAAGAAACTGAGTTAGGAGATCTGGTTTCTACTCCCAGCCCTGCCACCAATCTTTGGCCTTCATTAAATGCCTTCATGGGGACATCAGTTTCCCTGTCTATAAAACAGGGAAGAGACTTTCCCGATTTTGCAGGCTGGCGTGAAATCCTCTACAGCAGTGCAGTGCTCCTGGGTGCTGCCTTTCCACTCCTTGGGGGAGCCGGCTGTGTTAAACAGCTGCCTCCTCCCGCACCAGAGGTGGCTGCATGGCAGTGGCAGGTAGTTTGTGACGCATTCTGGGCCCCTCCGGGGTGCGATGGTGCAATCAGTGTTTATTTTAAAGGGACCGATTTTCCCTGCAGCCCCAGGGACGCCCCCCCGCGAAGGAGAATCGGGGGGACCAGCCAATACAGCACGAGGGCCCCGGGATCCCAGTGCAACGTGCACGCGAGCTGGGGGCGCCTGCGGGGGGCCCATCCGCCCTCCCCCGCCGGGCCCCCCCGTGGGTGTCTGAGGAGGGGGACCCCCTGCCCGGGGGCGGGGCGTTACCGGCCCGTAGTCCCTGCGCAGCTGCGGCTCGCCCCGGTAGCGGACGTGCAGGCCGTGGCGCGGCAGGAACACGTTGTCCGTGCGGAAGCAGGCGCAGGCCAGGAAGGCCCGGGCCGCCCTGGGGGAGTCCCGCCGCGCCGGGGACCCGGCCCCCGCAGCCATGTTTCCACCCGGACTCCAGGGGGCAGCGCCTCGGCCTGCGACGGACGCCAGGGCACGGCTGAGGAGAAACGGGTCCGGCAGCCAAATGGCTCCGCCGGGAACCAGCCGGACCTGCTTCCGGTGGCCGCTTGCGCAGACAAGGGAGCGTCAACAAATTACTCCGGGAGAGGGGGACGAACAGAACCAAAAGGACTTTTTCCCCCCTTTGTTTCTCGTCTCCTATCTCCACCCCATGTAGTGTGTCTTCTATTCCCTCCTCTTCCTTCTCTCCTCCCCACCCGCTTTGAATCAGCCCCATGGTGCAATGACAGCTTGAGCCGCACAGTGGGACAGAGAAGGGTGCGTGACCCCCGTGTATGGTTTAGAAAGCGTCTGGGTTCCTGCTTTGGGGGTGACATAGCTCCCTCACCCTGCGCGGCTGCTCTGTTGGTGAGGATTGTAAAGACCAACTTTTGAACCAACTGGGTAGAAACTGAATAAATGTCAGATGTTTCACCTGCTGCCAGCACAGACATTCCCCTTTGTGTACATTTTTGATGTATTTAAAGATGTGCCCATCCGCGTCACTTGTCACAGAATAATGCGGGGGGTGCCCCATGCCTCAGTTTCCCATCTAGATAATGGTCCTGATCTCCTTTGCAAAGGACTTTGCGATCTACTGATGAAAAGTACTGTTAAGAGTTAGGCTGATCTAACTTCCATTCTAAGTCCATAAAGGATGGATATTAGTGGCCCTTTGTGCAAGTGCAGACGTCCTTCAGCATGAATCTAGCTGCAGGATCAGGAGTTTAGAGAATGTCTTTACCAAGACAGGCACATGCAAGGATGCTGATGCTGTTTACACTGATTGAGTTAACAAAATTCAACCAGACAAAGTGAGGTAACTAAATTAGTATAAAGAGCATTGCCTTTAATCTTCAATTTCTGTAATCATACCAGATATGCTGATAGAATCAAAACAGTATTAGAAGGGGGTTTGCAGAGAACTGGCCACTGGGAGCTCTAGGTGCGTGCCTAGAATGTACCTAGCAAAACAAATGGAATTAGTATTTAGAGCAGACGTCGGTAGGGGAGACACGATGGCCACGCTTGCTATCCACTCTAGTAGTGCTGATGTGCTATACAGTAGGGGCAATGGGGACAGATACACAGTGTAGAGAGCATCAGCGTGTTATATATGCGGTGAGCCCCAAACAGAAACTACAGGAGAGCTAGAAGCTCTCAAATCAATCCATTTGGTGTTTTCTTCAGGAATGGCGGATCTGACGGAGGTGGAATGTGGCACCCAGACAGACGTCCGAGCTGTGGAGGAGATCCCGGCTGAGACCAGGGCTGAATCCTTGGAGAGGTACAAGCAGGTGTACAAATACCTGGCCAAAGGTAGATACCCCAGGCACCTCACCGCACTGCAAAAGAGGAGCCTCCGCAGATACGCCACCAAGTTTGAAGTGCAAGGTAAGTCTGAGCTGTAGGGCCTGACCCTAGGGTAGTTTAAGTCAGTGGGACGCATTCCACAGACTTCGGGGAGCACTGGATCAGGCCCATCGAGTTGGGTAGCTTTTATCTCAAAACCCGGTTAAATGTTGTTAGGGGAAATCCCTCCGCACTTTCTTACACTCACACCCCGAGTTTGGCTGATGAAAATCAACGGGTGTCGTCGGAGGAGATACCCCCCTTTGCTGCCCCCGGGCAAACTTTCTGAAGGCGGCTATGGCTGAGAACCGCTTGCCCTTAAAACAAGCCGCCTTACAGCCTCCGGTGCTGTCATTAAATCTCCAAGCGCATCCCTCCCGGGGGGAGCGTTCTCTGTGCGGGCGCTGTAAGGCCCCTGGGCCAGGCTCTGCAGCTGGGGCCATGCAGGGGGCTGGACTGGGCACTTCTCCTGGTCCCTGGCAGCCCCGCCTGTCTAGGATAACAGACCCGGGGATCTGGCCCGGCGGTGGGGGCAAGGAGACGGCGGAGCAGTGGGAGAGAGCCTCTCTGCGGCGCTCACCGCCGAGGCCAATTGATACCCGGTCCCTTAGCTGGCCCCATCCTGGGAACCACCGAGGGCGATGCTGGTGTCCTTGTGAAAAGCGCCCGGCCTGGCCTGAGCTCCCGGGGAGCCGCGCGCGCCTTGGCGCGTGGGCTGTGCCAGGGGGCCTCGCCCGCCCCCCGCCGGGCTCCCGCCGCCTCCATGCTGACCATGGACTCCGCCCTGCAAGTGGCCGAGGAGGAGGTGGTGGAGTCCTGCAGCCCCAGCAGCAAGTTCGAGGACATCTACCGCCTGCTGTCCCAGGGCTGCTTCCCCCCCAGCTTCTGCTCCATCAAGAGGAAGAACCTCAAGCGCTACGCTCAGAAATTCGCCATCGAAGGTACAGCCCGAGAGGCTGCCAAGAAAGAGGCCAGGCGGGTGCCCTTGCTGCTGGCCCCGCTGCTTTCAGCCTTCGCGGGGCCCCGGGGTCACATCTGGAAGCTTTCGCCACCGATTTACGAGCAAGGCTTGGAATCGCCCCACGCGCACTTGACTCCAGGAGCTGGGGCTTTCAGGAAAGCAATAACGATCGTGAGACTGCTGACGAAACCCTGAGAGCGGGCAACGCTGATTTACTGCCCCTGCCGACCGCTGCCTTCCTGCCCAAAACACTCCTGACGCATAGGCACGCTGGGCATCCCCCTTGCTGCCACGCCCACCATCCTGCACTTGCACACTTGTTTACACGCCTCCTTACACAGCCAGGGCCGAGCCGTGTGTGCTTTCGGTGCGAGGGAGCCGAGGTGCGCAAGTGCGAGTATGTTCTGTTCTGTGTAGGTTCTTCCACCACGCTCATCACTGTAGCGTCCGAGCCCCTGCCCATAGCGCATTACCGCTCGCCGTACCAGTAGGTGTAAGAACCTATGTGGAACAGAACAGAGGAGGAAATGATAATTTTGGTATAGCAAACTGTTGCTTAGAGTGACGTTATCCTGGCCCAAAACAACTTCGCTATGTTGGAGGGTTCTGCTGTGTTCTATATTCAGAAAATAGGTTCCTGGATTTGTTTTGTGTTGGTTCTAGTTTAATTCTGCCTCCGTGGGCACCTTGCAGTGCACTGTCTTTTTGTTTGGGCCTCCCGTGGTAAATTCTCCGTTTCTCGTCTGTTTTCTCAGCATGGAAAAATGGCCTCTCATTTGGGATCCAGTAGCTGGAAGTTTCTGGAGTGTGTGTTTAAAAACCTCCCACCAAAGCTAACCTTGTGCTGTGAAGTGTGGTTTTTTAGATGACTGTTGTTAATCCTTTTTCTTGTACCACTGCAGGTGGCTGCCTCTATTATGTGGGACCAAAGAAGGAGGAAAAGCGCGAAGTTATCGTGGATCCTGAAAGGAGGCGGCAGGTCTTTCTGGAAAGCCACTTCACAGAAATCGGGAACCATCTGGGACAGAAGAAAACCGTGCACAGGATTCAGAGCCGGTACTACTGGCTAGGGATTGTGAAGGATGTAGTAGACTGGGTAAGTACTAGAGCTGCTGTTCAGGTTTTAACCATGTCAGAGTCATGCACGCCCAGAGACAGATCAGACAATGCTTCCAAAGGAGCCTCCTTGTCTGGGCACCCCATCAGGGTGATGTGATCTCTTGTGCACGTTGCACCAGTGTCCCATGGCATGTAACTCCCTGCAGATGAAGATCTGTGAGGATAGCTTGAGTCACCTACAGAATCTGAATGTCTCCCTTGACTGGTGTGTAACTGGCTTCCCCTCCTGTTTAACAGGAAATCTTCACTTGCAGCTCCCTTGAATTCCTCTAGAAATGCACCATTTGTATCCTTCTGCGCCCTCCCTAGCCTGACACTACCACACCAGCTGCTGCAGCAGAGCAGTTTGGGGCAAGTGGCAAGGAGATGGGGGGGGAAGAGGGCAGTCAAACTGGAAACTTTTTCAGGGGCAGTTGTTTCCTAGGGGGGGCAGAGGGAGGTGAGTCTCTGGGTTCACACTTTCCTTTTGAATCCTTTGGTGGGGGTAGGTTTTTCATTTGACACTGGGTTCATTTAAGACATCCAGGATGGCGTCTGGGCTTGTCCATCCTGGATTCCTGCCAGAGCCTCCTACCTCCTCCAGGGGAGACTGGGGTAGGAATTTTGGCGTTTCCACCCACCTCTACATCTTGCATGACTGGTTTGCTACCTCCACTATCTCACCACCCTACCACATGGGCCTTAATCCCCATGGTGTCATTCTGTAACAAGCTACTAGGGAGAGCTGAAGTGTGATTTGAAAAAAGATTTATGCCTTCCCACAACCCAAACAACTCCAGCTCCTCCAAAACAGATTATTATCAGCAGAGATGGGCCCAGATTGGGACACTTGCAAACTCCAGGAAAGTTCTTATCTGGCCCAGACCTTGCATCTTGGGCTTGTCCATCTTCATCTAGAGTGTTCCACTTTAGCCCAGGACTCCCTCACAGTAACTCCCAGCTGAGTCAGAAGCAGTCAAACCTGTTGGCATGTGGGCTTGCACAGTCCCTGTGGAGAAAACTCGACAGTCCGGCTGCTCCAAGGTAAAAGGGTGGTTCCCAAGGCATAGCCTTCCCATAAACTCTAGCCTGGATGCTAACCCAGATTGAGGCCCTGCGGAGCATTGCTTCTTGGCAACATGTGCTTCCCTCCTCATGGTTCCCCTCCTTGCAATGGAATCCCATTTGTTCTGGTGTTTCTCAAGCCTCCTGAAGGGAAGGGGGAAAATCTGCCCCTTACTGTTAAAGCAGAAAAGGGAGGTTGTGGAAGGAGGAGGGTGATTATGTCTACAGCAGTTTGAGCTGTTCTTATTTATTTCTTTATTTACTGTACTTTCTTGACTCCCTTGAACATCTTGTGTTGAGAGAGGGGCTCAGAATCCTGGGGCCGGTCCATAGACAAGTAATGGCATCACAGGAGGTCAGGGCTGCGTCTAACGGAGTAACGGCATCTCGGAAAAGTCATTGGGTCTGTGTGTCTGTCTTCTTTTCAGATCAAAATGTGTGAAACCTGCCAGAATGCAGAACACAACAAGAACATGTCACGGAAAGTGAGGCCTGTCAAAGTGGAGTCGCCCTGGGAAGTGCTAGGACTAGATATTCATGGTAAGTGTTTGGGAGGAGCCTCCCTTTCCAGCCTCACCCCCAGCAAACAGGCTTTTCCTCTGTTGTTTGTAGGAAACCTGTACAAACTGTGAGTGGATAAGGAAAACCTATCACTGTGTGTGGAGCAAAATCTGCCAGACTCTACACTGAGGGAGAACCGAGGGTGAATTTATCTGCCTGCTAAAATACAACCCGATCCATGCAGTCTGCTGAGCATCTTCCGTAAATTTAATAGGAGCCCTGGGCGCTCACTGCCACCCAGGATTGGGACCGTGATGAAGATTTTGTGCTGATGAAGGTCACTGAAATTTCACAGCTCAAGACTTAGCCATTTCACTGTGACACTCTTTGCACTGATCATTTCACTATGTTGTTCCTTATCTTCCTTGTTAGTGTAATGTTATGGCATGATGTTGATTTAGATTGACACTTGTTTTCGTAGGACCTTTTCCAGAGACGAGCCAGAACAACACGCACATACTGACCGTAACGGACTATTTCACCAAATGGATCGAAGCTGTCCCTCTGCAGAAGAAAGATGCCTTATCAGTGGCCAAGGCACTGGCTACAGTTTTTTACAGGTGGGATGTTCTGGCACTTGCTCCATTGTAGCTTTGGCTACTGACACTTCTAATGTGTTTTGTGGACACAATATATTTTTACGCTAAATGTACACTTCTCTCTGATAGTGATATTTCCCACTCAGAGATCCTTGTATGGACGCTATGGAGTGCTTTTCACATGGTAATGAATTCCCGCTCCCAAGGCGTGATGTACCGATTAGTATCTCCGTTTTCCAGAAGGGGAAACTGAGGCACTTAGCAGTTGAGTTGCCAGATGTCTGTGGCAACTGGTGTCCCCTGGTTCCCAGCCTTCAGCATTAGCCAGAAGACCATCCTTCCTTCTCTAGAATAAAAAAGATGTAGGGCCTGAACATGCTCCCACTGAAATCATTTGGGGAGTACTGCCACTGAGCTGAGTGGAATATGAATTGGGCCATAAAGAGTAGAGTGTCCATGTGAAACCCGGAGCTCGTTCTTAACCAAGAGCCTCTGGTGCAAATCGAGAGGACAGAGCGGTTAATTTCTCTTGCCCCAGCTCTCTTCCACACCCCCCTCAGCCAAACCCATCTGCTTTCTGATGATTCTTTCCTTACTGAAAAGATAGGCACAGCAAACGTTCCCTGCCCTCAACGGAAGCTTGGTTTGTACCTGTCCATTTAATAATGAAAAAACTGAACACCTGCTGACCTTGGCTGAGCGGCCTATTGTGGGTGAATGCTACGGAGCTTTCCCCACGTCTAAGTCAGTGCCTTTGTCAGTCTTCCTTGCCCCATCAGGCAATGTGAGAGCAGCTCGTGGGGAACTGAAGGTTTGAGTTCAATGAAATTAGGCTGGGTTCTACAATTTTCTTTCCTCCTCTTTGTTCAGGTTTGGAGCCTCCAAGAATATTTATTCCAGTCAGAGCTGTGACTTCTGTGACGAGGTGAGTCAGACACGGGGGTGAGGTGTGTAACAATGGAATTGCCCCCAGCGGGGAAATCTGCTTCCCTCTGCTGCATCCAATCCTAGATCCATGTGCAAAGGGCAATACGTGGGTTTTGCAGAGGGCACTTAAGTGATACTTGGAGGGCAACGGAATCCTCTCCCTGCTCCATTCCAGTGGCAGAGTGCAGGATACCTGCGTGCACTACAGTAGCAGCTGGTGCCTTGCACATCCTCTTCTGGGAAATCTTGACCAGGGACTGTATGTAGTTGTAGTCCATTGGCCATGCTCCCAGCGGACCATGCATTCAGTCCTCCTCCTTTGCACAATGTGCAGAGGGTGAGATGTCCCACTAGGTGACATGTCCATAAACTCTCCTACTACAAAATGGAATCACGCCAGCTACACGTGGTTGTAGTTGGCCTCAAACACAATTACTGTTCATTTATTCCAAAAGCTGTATGCAACATCATTTATTCACATGGTGTTTTGCAGACCCCGCTTAAGATGTTACTCTAATTTACATGCTGCATATCTACCATTTTCCTTCATGCTCCCTCACTTCAATTCTGATCTGATTTTGGCAGCCACTGTCTCATGAACTGCTGGAATACAGTGCCTTAAGTTATCTGGAAGTGCACGTGAGATAGCGGGCTTTAAATCTGTCCCGCTGTCTCTCTAAACTACTGCCCTTTTGGGGCAGCAGCACTTTTTTCACTGCTGGTTCATTGCTGAATATAGCAAATCTTGGAGCACAGACCTGCATGATCTTTAGCCTCTGAAGGCTGTTAAATGACTTTTTTTGTATTAAACCATCTTGTTGTTTGACTGCTGTGAGCCTGTGTTCTTTGCAGGTGAGCAGGCTTTTATGTGAGCGCTGGAATATCTCCCAGACACTGACCCCTGCTGATCCTGCAGACTGCCCTGTCCTGGACAATTGCACCAATGAACTGCTCAAATCCTCCTTCCGAAATGTGGTGAATGAGAAGCCAAATGAGTGGGATGACTATCTTGACCCGATTCTCTTTGACTTCCGCACATCCGTCAGCTCCGTCACTAAATACACGCCGTTCTTCCTGATGTTTAACAGATACGTCTGTCTTTCGTCGGAGGTAACTTTTAGAGAAAGAAAAAGCGATGCAGATGTTCTCTCTCAATGCAAATAAAAACCGTTGGGTCTCGTCCGTACCTTTCAGGTTGAGTTTGTCAAGGACTCTAAAGAGCAGAGTGCTGCTCCCAGCAAAGTAGACGGCCTCCCACCATTCACCGCGGCTGCGCAGGAGCAGCAGAACGCAGTGAAAGAGATTGTAAGTCATGTTGTGGTTTGGAATTCTCTGAGGGGGCTGGAGCGTGTGAAACACGTGCTGGCAGGGAGAAGGGACGGACCATGCACCAAAGCTGGCACCGTATGATGCAGTGGCTCATCAGCCAGCTCTAGCACAGCAGGGAAGTCACAGCTTGGCACTGAGGTGTGAGCTGAATAAGGATACTTCTCCTGGGCCCAATCCTGTGACATACTGAGCACCCTTCAGCCCCACTGAAATCAGTGGGGGCTGTAGATGCTCAGGAGCTGTGCCTAGGCCTGGCCAGTACCTGTCTTGCATCTATGATCTAAGGAGAACTAGTGTTGCCTGGTATAGCCCTTTGGTAGGGGCAGGACAAAAATCCTATCTGAGGCTCACCATGGAACACACTCTCTCCAAACTCTCTGGAGAACCATAGCCATGAACTGCCATTTGCCTCTAATTCACGCCCAGGGTGGCCTGCTGGAGGACTTCTCAAACGTGGCTCGGCCCGTGATCCAAAATCGGGCCACTGGTGTGTGTCAAAGGGTTGTGTGGGAAGCCTGGTGTCGGGAGGGGGAGTTTTGGAGGGGTGCAGATCCCCTCCCTCCCCTGCATTCACCCCACAGGGGCAGTTCCTGCAGCTCCAGTCCCATTGGGCTGGCTGGGTTGGGTCACAGTGCTGCTCAGCTCCTGTCCTGTCATAATGACGGGGGAGCCAGCCAGTGCCACCGGACAGGAGGCGTATGAGCCAACGCTACGGTTCGCATGGTCCACCTACCTAGTACGTATTATGTTAATGGGTACACTACATCGTGGGTAAGAAATATTTAGCAAGCCAGATTTTTTTGACCTGAAGCTATTTACTGGGTAGTGACAGGCCATTAAGTGTTACAAATGGGTCCTGAGCCCAAAAGGCTGAGAACCAGTGGATAGCGCACTAGACTGGAACTCGGGAGAGCTAGGGTTTGGTTCCCAACTCTGCCTCTGGCCTGCTGGGTGACCTTGGGCTAGTCACTTCACCTTTTGGAGCTTCAGTTTCTCTCTCTCTCTCTCTCTCTCTCTCTGTAAAATGGAGATAATGACACTGACCACTTCTGTAAGGTGCTTTGAGATCAATGGATGCAAAGTGCAATGTAAAAGCTAGGGGGTATTATTTGAATTGATCGACTTGGTGAGATTGACTCTTTTTAATCCGATAGGATTTTCATTCTTTTTATTGTCCAGTAATTGTAGTAAAATCTAGTGGGGTGAGAAGGGGGCAGAGAGCCTGCGCCTCTGGGTTCTACACCTGACTTTCCCATGTAGTGTGACCTTGGGGAAGTTATTGAACCTCTCTGTGACCCAGCTTCCCCCTCTGTAAAAATAAGATAAAAATGCTTATGCGCTAGGAAGCAATGCAGGTTCTAATATCGGGATGCGTAATTTTCACACTGGTAAGTGATTCCATGAGAGTCTAAACTCACAGGCCAAAAGGCTAGAAGAGAGGTATAGCAGGGAGACCAACTAACTGGAAAGTGTAAGGAAGAGTCAGTTACAAAACCCGCCCTTCCCATGGCATGCAAATTATTCCCTTATCTTCCGTTACAGATCTGTAACGCACACCTCTGACTTTGACCCTGCAAAAATCACTTACTGTTTTTTGCTGGAATGCCTTGTTCTAGATCAGTACAGGTGAGCGAGTGCTCCATTAGCGGCATATGCTGACAAGATAACTTAAAGCAAACTGTGGATGTGTGTGTGTGAGAGAGAGAGAGAAAGAGAGAGGTTTTACTTAACCAGCACCGGAGAAACAGCCCCGCTAACTTGAGCAATCTCCTTGTGCAGGTGATCGCGAACATGACCGCAGCTTACAAGCGGGAGCAGAAGAGCGTTAAAAGGAAAATGAGGAGCCTGCCGTCTCTCACTGTGTTCGGAAGCAACACTAACACATCGCTGAAGAAGCTGAAGAAGAGCCCGTTTATGTCATTTCAAATTGAGACAGTTTTGTCACCTGAGCAGAGTATATCCGGGGTGAAGAAAACCAGCTAAGCTCTAGGGTCTAACTCAATGTCATCTTGCTGTTGTATTGGTAGCCTTAGCATGAAGTGTTCTCTTAAGATACCTGTGGAAGATGCATACACAGACCTAGATAGGTCTGTGGGAAGGGATGGTTAAAATTAAGACCTGGTGTGTCTGAGTATCTATATGGCTCCACTGCTGTCATGTCTGAGCCCCTCTCGAGTAATCATGGATTTTTCCATACAACATCCCTGAGAGATTGAGAGTTGTCATTATCCCCCCTGTACAGATCGGACGCAGATGCAGAATAAGTGTCAGTGACTTGCCAAAAGCCCCACGGTGAGCGTGATTTGGATTGTGCTCATGTTGGTGTAAATCAGGAATAACTTCATTAAAGTCAAAGGAGTGTTATGGGCATAAATGAGGGGAGAATCAGACCCACTGGTCTGTGGGATAACTGGAAAATGAGCCCAGATCTTCTGAATCCCATTGTCTTAGCCTGAAAATCATCCTTTCTACCATCAGCCCATATAGTTGTTGGACCAAGTCAGAGCGCATCCTTTTGGATCAGTAAATAGCCAGAAATACAAACATTCAGCTTGGAAGGGTAAAATCCAGAAAATGAGAAGTCTTTTTCTCTGATTGTTGAGGCAGAGGGAAACGTGCCCTTGTGCTTTTAGCTTTCACGTCCTACTCATCCCTAAACCAGAATGGATTCTAAGAGTCCCATGCACTCAGTTCCCATATTGTCTGGGGTTACACAATACAGCATGCAAGTTCAGGAAGGGCGGGGAACGTTGAATACTGCACTTACAATAAACAGCCTACGTGTTAATATTGTTCTGTATATAAAGGAAATATCCTTTCCCTGTGATAAGGTAGATACAGGGGGAAGAGGTTACAACAGTCTCATAGCGCTGACACACACATGCACTTCAGACTTTGAAAGGAAGTATTTATATGTCAATCCTTGGACTTCTTGACAGTGGGTCTCTCACAGCTCACCTAGGGCAAGGGGCTTAATTTCAAATCCCATTGAGCCGATTCCCTGTTTAAAGCTAACTCATATTTTCTATTTTCCTTGTGGTGGAGGCTAGCAAAGCACTGTAAAGAATAAAGCATTTGGACATTTTTTGTAAATAACACTTTCTTGAATATGTGTAACTGTAGGGCTGCCTCTGTGATGTTCTGGGTTAAGTTAGATCTGACTTTTGCTGGAGAGGAAGAAGGGCATGTGCAGCTGGCTGCCGGACTTCTCTCTTCTCTGTAACGGTCAGAAGCTCTTTGTAATAATCCCCACCTCAGCTGGGGAGATGGTGAGATGTGCATGGCAAAAACGAGCTCATTGCAGTCTGCCTTGCAGTATAGCTGCCAGGGCAACATGCATATTTTCTCTACACTCCTAGTTTAACTCGTTTTGCTTCTTATTAAAAAGGAGAGATGATGTATTTCGCAATGGACAAAGTGAGCTGAACTTTCCCTTTAGGCCAGCTGCAGAGACTTGTTCATGCCATGAAAGGACATGTAAAAATGGAGAGGGCAGGAAGCTTGCCTTGAAAGACAAACATCAAAGCGAGGCCTTTGTGGCTAGTGAGATACAGGCCCCACGAGCCTCTAAGCAAGAGGAGTGTGGCCATGAGCTATTCCTTGTCTCCTGCTCTGCCAGAGGGAAGCTGGTGCAGTTTCCAGACCTCCTGGGGGGGGAGATGTGGGAGGGCTGTGAGTTGCCATTCGGCACAGAAGGGGCCAGGCGGTTAATACAAAGGCACTGAACTCACTGCTTATGCCCAAGGCCTGCCGCTCTCCTTCACGTCCCACTTTAAAACAGCGTCAGCCCGCCCTTTGTTCAGCCGACAGGACCAGAGCGTGAGCAACGCCAGCCCCTGCCGCGGGCAGCAGCCGAGCCCAGGCACCTCCCCAGGCTTTAGCGGGTAAAACGCAGGGGAAGCAGCAGGAGGGGCTCGCCCTGCAGATCCCCACCCGGCCGTGGAGCCCCCGGGGCCGCCTTGCCACCCCCGCGCTGGAGGCTGCAGCCGGGGCTAGACGAGCAGAGCCGGGCCCCCCTGTGCGCTGCGTCCCGGCAATGGGGGGGAGTGAAAATGACCCACCCAAGCCGGCAGCCCGCGCGCAAAGGGCCCCCCGGGCCGGGCTGCTTTAAGGTATCCGCCCCCCCGGCACGTGCCTGCGGCTCGCCCTTAGAACCCCCGCTGCACGCAGGGGGCGGGGTTTGTTGCCTTTATGACGTCGTCCGGGAGGCCCCTCCCACTTCCGACCTTGTCCCGCAGGATTCCCCAGCGACGCGAGCCGCCGCCGGCCGGGTAAGAGCCGCCGCTGGGGGCCGGGCGGGGCCGGGACACTGACCCCGGCCCCGGCCCGGTTATCCCTGGGGCGCGCGGTGCCGATCCGGGGGCAACTCCGGGCAGGGGGAGAGGCCGGCTCAGAATCGGGCCCTGCGCCCCCCCCCCCCCCTAGCCACAGCGTAGAGCCGGTAATGAGCCCGGGGATTAATGCGCGCGGTCCGCGCCGGGGGCTCGCCGGGTGTTCGGCTTAGTCCGGGCTCCCCCGCGTTGACAGCGCCGCAGAAGCCGCAGCTCTGCGCGGGCTGCTTCGTGCTGCCGGGGTGTCGCTGGCTGCGCTAGCCCTGGCCTGAGGGGCCGCGGGGGGTATTTCAAAGGTTCCCTTTTCTCCTACAACCCCCCGCGGTCTCTGACTAGCCGCTCCATAACGGGAGTGACAAAGGCAAGCGTGACACCCCCGGTGTATTTACCTCCCCTTTCTACAGCCCGGGAATAACTTCACTGGGGACAGGACCTAGGCTTGTGACACGAAGCACCCTTCTGGCCCTCGCTCAGACGAAATTCTGCAGCTGCCTCATGTCGAGCAGACAGGTTTTTATAAACTCCTTTTTAAACTAAAGAGTAACACGTTATGTTCCTTGCAGCACAATATCAGCAGCGTGGGAACCGTAGGAGTAAAAACCAGAGATGCAAGTCAAGACTGTTTTGGTGAGACCTGTTTCATGTGACCTATCAAGCAAGTCATTTGTTTTTACAGTTTTCCTCTTGATTTGGCTAAGCAAGTTCAAATAGACTGTAATTGTTTCTAAATTCTAACTCTGTAACCAAAAGTCAAATGATTTTTTCCCTAGTCTATTATATATTCTCTTTTCCTTGAGTCTGACGAGACAGGGCACTTTTTAGAAATCATGTTTTCAAAACTCTTTGTCAGATGGCGTTTGTACTTGTTCAAGGGTATAGATGAGAGGATATGAAGGTTTTGTTGTTGATTCAAAACAAGCCCAGGCTGTCACCAAAAGTCCTTGGTTTTAGTGTCCTGTAGGAAACGAGATTGTGGGTCTCAGTTCGATTTCTCTAATGGTTTGGTGTCCTCTTTACAGTTGGCTCTAGCTGGCACCCCTGTCTCAACAGAAAGGCCAAGTGCTGTGTGGCAAACAATCTGAATGTTTCCCTTCCTCCCACCCCCAGGGCTTGAGCAAGTTGGTTGGGTGGTGGGGGGCAATTTACCCAGCTGCTGGACGGAGATGCTGTCAATCCAACATCCTTCACAAGCACTAAAATTTGCTTGATTTTTTTTTTTAACAGCCTCAGAATAATAGGTGATTTTAATCCACAGAAGCTGGGAAATCCAAAGTGGTGAAGCCTGCGATTAAGCTAATATCTAGGAGGGCCTGGACATTCAGTCACTTCTGTTTATTTGGAATAGTATTTAAACTATTACGGTTATAGTCTACTGGAAACAGTCTAGTCACAATTGTTGATCCCACCCACGAGAGCTGCTTTCTGTACCTGTGACACAGGGAGTCCAGATGCTATTGGATGCCACAGATACTGTCAGTCCCGTTCTACTCTGGAAGGGCATTTAGGACACGTGAGCCTGTGGCTGAGTTGAGTGCCTACTTCTCCCTTGTGCCCTTGAGAGAAAGGCCCCTCCAAGTGCTTGTCTGCCCAAGAAAATTGACCAGCACAGTTAATGCAGAATAACTATTATAACAGGGATTAATAACTCTTCTGCTGTAGCTATGCTGATCAATTTCCCTGGGTTCACAAGCTGTTGGAGATTTATCTCATAAATAATGGATGATGATAAACCATGATATTGACTGAGGCTTCAAGTACCAAGGCCTTGTCTGTTCTGCATGGGCATCAGAGGTACCTGGGTACCTTCCATTAGAGGAAAGGTTTGCCCTATCTTCTTTGGACCCCAGAAGGGGCTGCATTTCATTGCCCGTGCAAGAGCTGCATGGGAGAAAGTTCTCACACAAACAGTGTGTCAGTCGAGTCATTGATTACTCTAACCCGGGGCATGGTTATGCTACCTCTAGTGAGGTTCTTTTTCTACCCACCAGGTAACAGCATTTACTCTTCATTATTTATTTGTGGTCTAGCATCCAGTGCCGCCTTGATGCTCAGGGCCCCATTGTTCTAGGCACGATGCAAACGTAGGAAGATGTGCAATTCTAAATTCCTCATCTACCAGGTGGTGGTTGGTCATTCCTGGTCTCTCCCTTGCAGAGTATTAGCTCTGTGCCAAGACTGGCGCAGAGCCTGCGTTAGGATGAGGTAGGCACAAATTGGAGCTAGTTCTCTTGGGCTAGAGGCTCCAATGGCAAGCCATTACGGTGCTTTTCCTGCAGATCTAGTAGGTAGTGCCAGTTGGTTAATGAGAGATGGTTAGTGTGGACCAGAGATTCAAAAGAGCAGAGCTCCTATTTAGGCCCCTGATGAATGTTCTCTTTGAAAACCTGGCTGCTTATTTAGGTGCCTACATGGGAGCTGTTGGATGCTGAGCTCTCTTGAAAATCAGACCCTGACTATTTATTTTTGTGCAACAGCGTGATCCAATATGCATCTTTGGCTCAATCAACTGCACAGGCACAAACAGGACCTGGGGAAAGTGCAGTGATGATTTTAAAACCTGACTCTGTGCTCTTAGGAGTCATCTCAGTGGAGTAATACATCCTCGATGTGGCTGGGGCAGTTGCTGCCTTGAGCGAGCCCTGTGTTGACTGTTACATGCAGTGATTTTTTTGTTAAATTAAGCCTGGCACACTGTGCTTGGATAAATACACCTCATAAGACACAGAGCATCTCCGCAAAACCTACCTCGTGTTAATGTAGCGGTCTTTGGGGTTTGGGCTTTGGCTTTCTCATTGCCCAGTCTTGGAGAAGCCTCATTCTTCCACTTTATGCTCATGTTTGTATTGCACAGCAGGTGAGAGTAATTTGATCTTCTTTCTAGTGTTTTTTAGGCTGTGGAGGGCATTCTTTATGGCCAGTGGTGATTGAAACTGGCTGCTCCCTTGATTATTTTAAATCCTGTATTTCAGGCATTTGATTGCCTATGTATTGTTTTGAAAAAAAGGCAAAGAGGACTGGTTTGCCATCGTAGGTTCAGGATTTTCAATAATGAAGCTCCAATAGAAACTTCAAGGGTTTTGAAACTTGTTGCATAAAAATGAATTTTGTCTTAGCCTGGAAGGGATTGGGATTTGAACAGCATTTTGGGCCATGTCTTAGATTTTAGACTGAAAAGTAAATAGAGGATTTGTGGCTCTTGAGGCATTGGTATTTGTGTTCTGTTGCTCCAGACACCTTTATCCTTCAGCCAAAAAGACAAAGGAGATTGCAGCCCCATCTGAATGCTGCTTATCATCATCAATAAATATCTTCCACTCAGAACAATTGCGAGGTGTTTAGAGACACTATATATAAAATGCAGGTAACAAGGATGATTTCACCTGCTACCTAAATGCATCCACCTACGATACGGAACAGAGCAGCGGTTTAATTGCCCACCTCTTATTTAAAGAAAGTCAGACTAACAGTTGTAGCATTCTTCAGTAATGAGTGAAAACACTCCAATAATGTTACCATGGTGTTTCAAACCATCGCTGCAGTATTTCATTTCTTTATTTACAAGTCTACACTGCAGTCTAGTGGTGTAGTCAGCCTGCTTAATGCAGGCCAAGATTTAGTGAGACTCTTGAAATGGGGTGGTAGACATCACAGGCTGTGTGTATAGTCCAGGAACTAGAGAGCCAGAGAGAACCACAGTGTGTGTGCATCCGTCCAGGCACCTCCATTAAAAAACTCTTTTATTGAAACCAAGTCCTGCTTAGTTCTACTGAAGAGTTGCTGGAGCAGACATTAAAGAGAAAGTATGGTGCTGTATACATTAAAAGTATATTGCAGTTCTTTCAATCCCAGGGATTTAACATTTTGCTTCCAACTCTGAAAAATGAGATCACATGCGGGAATGAAACTCCTATCTCTTCTGTAGCAACCCCGCAGAGGCTCCCAGGCACCCCAATCTTTCTAGCTTTAAATCAGTAATGAGTGAGGGTTTCCTCAGTGTGACGAAGACTCATCTTTTCTATCACTTTTAATTTCTTTTTAAGATTCATCATGCACGTTTGAGGTCTTAAAATGTACATTGGCAGAATCCAATGAACTGTCCCACTCAATGGGCCAACTTTATTAATATTCACTTGGCTTTAGGACAGCAGGATCTGTTGGGCTCAGTTATGTAATCAGGGTCATTTTACCAAGATATTTTGGTACTGGTGTAGCATGATATGCAATTTCACTCTCTTGAGTTGTTCTAGATGATGAGATGTGGAATATCTGGTGCACATTTTATGAATAGGCAACGTTAATAGTAGATGATGCTACCAGCCTGGCCTATAATTCTCTACTGCTTTTTATTTTAATGTGGTTAATATAGAACAAAGATGATGCTGGTTACATTTATTACATCTGTTACATTTATTACAATAGTCTCCCTGTCATTTTGATGTGTCCTTTCCTGGTGTTAGGTTTCATCTGTGTTAGAGATTGTGGGCATCTGAATTTAAAAACCAGGTTGCTTATCAGTAGGGTAAATGTGTGCAGTGGAAACTTTCCTTCATCTCTCAGCTTTCATTGTAAAGGGATTGAGCTAATTTGTACATAAAGCAAGACTGACCTCCAGTGGCCAGCTCTGAAGTATGTGGGGAGACACACTGCAGCTCTGAGAATGAAGCTGTCCTGTTTATACTGGTTTCCAACTGCTAGGAAAGGACCGGTTCTGGGCCTGCATTCTATCTCCATAGTGGCAGACAGAGGCATTGACGTGAGGTTATTAGTTTATTTGCCCTTTCAATTTTGTAAAATGTTTGTTTGGTTTATAATGAAAAAATAAGGTCCTCTGGGGTCAGGAACATGCTGGCCTTTAATAAGGAGCTGTGTTTAGAGCTGTTGTATTAAATTAGATAGAGAAATAAATGGGCCAAAGGTGTTAACTTAACCCAGTCACTATTCAGCATTAAATAGAGTGAAACCAAGTTCATGGTTTGGGGTACAGAGACCTCAGCCTCCTTAGTACCATGGCAAGCACCACTACATTTGTTAACCTTTTATTAAAGATATGGAAAAGAAGGCAAAAGAGTTAAATAATTCAGTAAAGTTTTTGTTTCAACAACATTGTTTTTTCCCTTTAACTGGAGAGTTTTTTAGTAACAGCCCCTCCCTCCCTTGCTTGACAGTCTCTTAGTTGGTATTAAAGGTGCTAATAACTGATCTTTTCGGGGAAAGAAGTGAATTGAGATGGGCTGAAGCTGTTGTTACTGCTGCTCTTAAAGTTGGATCCCATTTCATCCCGGGTGATATCTGGGATTCTGGTAGAGGTGGGGATCTGATTTGGGCCCTCTTCATGGTCTGGTCCCATCAGGACATGTCTCAGGATTAAG
Organism: Mesoclemmys tuberculata; assembly: GCA_007922155.1. Taxonomy (NCBI): domain Eukaryota; kingdom Metazoa; phylum Chordata; order Testudines; family Chelidae; genus Mesoclemmys; species Mesoclemmys tuberculata. Next base: position 10,093,736 of record ML675640.1, read on the forward strand.
ACAAACAAGGTCTGGGGTTCCAGGACATGGTAGGGCTGGTAGCTGTTATGGTGAAGCTCGCTCCAGTAGACTGTCTGTTCTTCTCTATTTTTCCCCAAAGTCTCTTTCTTTAAGGCCCCACAAAAGGAGTGGTGGGCGGAATAGCCCATGCTCCTCATTATTTTGTCCTCCAATTAGGCCTAATATCAGGCACGCCAATCTCGGCTCATTAATTTTTGGTTCCACATCTTTACCAAGCATGATTTCAATCTAGTCTTTGGATTATGTCAATATGGTCTTTTTGCTGAGACTAATTCAGTCTTTTTGTCTCCCTTTCGTACCTTAACATTTGTTGTTTTTAAGTTATTGTGACATTTGATGACCTTTTCCATATTTTTCATAGCTGAGCTCACAACTGGGCTAAATTTGCAGGCCAGCTTATCACCACAGAGCACCTGTCTTTCAGCATCACCAGCGGTTCCTTGAAGGAGCAACACCAGGTAATTTAGGTCCAGGCTTTAGGTTTTCTTTCTCTTGAAAGAGTGCATTTGAACTATCTTTTAATTATTCCATTTGCTGTTTATGAAAACTTGGTTTTATCTGAATCTGGCAGTTTTTGCAATGCAAACAAACAGCAGGTTGGGGTAGTGCAGAACATGCAAGGAACGAAACTGATGAGGGGAGGGACAGTGGAACTTAAGTGAGAAGTGCCAAGAGTAAACACACAGCACAAATAGTGCAGAGTAAAATAAGCTGTTCATGTTCTGCCTGGTTTGACTCTAATGTACTATTAGTAACCAAGGGCAGGAACTCTTTTTAACCTGAATGCCCATCTGTAAAATGGGGATATTGTTACGTACAGTCCTTTGGAAAATGTGCGTGAGATAAAAAGCGCCAGATGAGAGCTAGGTATTATTTATTCTTCTCCCTGCCAGGAAGTGCCCTCTGCATTACTTAAATAGTCCACTGGGTTTCTGGCACCATCAAGCTGCTTTTCTACCTTTGCTTTTGTTAGTTTGCTGCTGTGTTATCACACTGACAGACCTTACGCTTTCATGCTGTCCTGGAAAATAACCAGCTCTGGGTGCCTGGTGGAGCAAGCTGTATTTTCAGTGTCTAGAAACTGTGGTCCATCCCTCTGTCTGATTTCTAACCTCTGCCATCTTGCTTCTGTCTCTTGGGGCCAATCCCTTTTGAATCCTATTCAGGATCTCTTTTTGTGTGTGCACAAAGAGCCATCCCTCTCTCTTGCTAGCTCGCAGCAGAGGCGTGGGAGAACCCAGCATGTTGCACACCCACCATGTGTTCTGAGAGCTGATTGTCATCTGGGTCTTAGCCTGCAGCAGCTCTTGCTTCAGGGAGCTGATCTGTCCAAGAAACATGAAGTAAACAGGTTCTGGGGGTAGGAATGGTGCATGCCGACTTGGAGCCTGTCAGCCTTGATGGTTTCCCTTTACCACACAGTGCTACTCTGGAGGAACTGGAGACGCAAGGCATTGCAGAGACATTTCCAAACAATTTGCTTGACATCATGTTCTGGGAACCTACTAGAGCCTATTGTTAACTCTGTGGTGCTAAGAATTGTGCTGGTCCGGCATGGAAGAGAGTAGCTGAAAACATGTCCTAACCCTCCTTGTATCCTAGAAATAATTCCACACCCTAAAGATTGGAACCCTGGGGTCATCCTGAAAAGCAGAATCAAACTCAGGCCTTTAAGAAGGCATATTGTACAGCTGTGGGTATCCATGCTGCTAGAGCCCTGGGGTATCCTGATCGGGGGTGGGGGGACGAGGATGGCTGGAAACTGGCCTCTGGGAGAACCAGAGATCCCAAACGAAACTAAACCACAGTGCTCCACAACGCCCAGTCCCCCTCTCTGCCACTTCATAAAGATCACTAATATGCTTGTGTTGTTCCTTTCCCCTTCCCAGGAAAGGCTAACATGGACCCTTTAAACTTGAACTAGGGGTTTCTCGGTCTCCAGCTGCAATCTACTTCACCCAAGGGTCAGATGAAGATGAGAGTCTGGAAAGCTGTGGCTAGCACTCTAACATTCACCAGTGTGGATGTGCTGGTGACTACGCTCCTGTATGTCCACAGCCATAGCGGCAAGGACATCATCCAAGATCTGAAGAACTTCAATGTCTTTAATTCCATGTTGGATGTGTGGGGGACATGTCTGTACAGGAGCTGCTTGCTGCTCGCTGCTGCCATTGGTATTGCCAAGAACTCGATTTACGGCCCCAGGCGCCTGAAAGCATCCCAGACCTTCATTACCTTAGTCTGCCTGCTAGTGGGCATTTACACCCTGGTCAAACTGCTGCTCTACTCGGAGGTCAGGAAGACAATTAAGGACCCCTGGTTTTGGAGTTTGTTTGCATGGACTTATGTGTCACTGGCAGCAACTTTCTGCCTGTGGCAGCTGCTGTCTTCCGTGACATCCTCCAGAGAGGTGTTGGGGGTCAATTCGGAGTCCAGGGCAGGAGCAGAGGAGACATGTGACTCTAGCTCTGCTACTGCACAGGGAAAGAGGGAAGAGGCGTCAGGAGCCACTATCCGTAAACTGCTGTCTTATACCAAACCAGATGCGCTTTTCCTAGGAATAGCCACCTTCTTCCTCCTCATTGCTGCTTTGGGTGAGTGAACAGAGTTGAAAGGGACATTGCCAAGATCAAAATTCCATATTTTCTATTAATATCAGCTCGGTAAAAACCACACCCATCCACCCTGATGAAATCTAAATATTGGGCTTACACAACCTTTAATTTTTGTCTCATACCTACATTTTCAAGGCTAGAAACACCTTCAAAGATCTTACTGTTCTTCCCAGAAACAAACAAAACTCCACTGCTAACATTTGCTTTCCCCCATAGCTGTGTGTTTAAAACCTTGCACGTTGTTCTAATTCACCTTATCCTGTGCTTCTCCCATACAGGAGAAACATTCCTCCCTTATTACACTGGCTTGGCGATTGACGGAATAGTCATCCAAAAAAGCATGGATCAGTTTTCCGCTGCAGTGGTGATTATGTCACTTCTTGCTATAGGAAGGTAACCCCGCTAGTTTGATTAGTTTTGCCTCAGTTATAAGACATTTTTATGTTGAGGTTTAAACCTTCTTCGATAGTATTGTCATGAACTGTCTAGTGTTTATCTGCACCTCTGCTCAATGGACTAGGAACTGCTCAGCTGTGTGTTCTAGGTGCCACGCTGCTAACAGTAGTTCTCCTTTAGCTTAGATGGCAGGGGTGCGTGCTTGTGGATTCCCACTCTTGCCGTGCAGCTCTGAGTGCCCAGAATGACAGCTGTGGAGTCCTAGGTGGCCATGACTTTGTTACAACATGTACAGACTCAAGAGGGAGCAGGAAAGAAACATTAAAAATTTGATTTGCATTTATCTTTCAAACATCCTTGCTGAGAACAAAAAGATTCAGAAGCAAGGCATTGACCCATCTCTGACTCTTCCCCAGTGACAACTGCCCAAAACTGGCAGATTCAGTTTGCAGGGGGACCAGATGTCATGCCAGCTGGTATGTTAGTTTTGGTTAATGCAGCTTTGTGCCCCTAAGTCACTTGGAGTTCAGGTGGGAATGAGCCCCGGACTAAATGGTCATGTGTACCTGCTTACCAGTAGAAATGACATGGAGTTTTTCATGGTTCCACCTGAAACTGTAAAAGGGGCCTGAGCTCAACTGAAAGGGTTTTTTTGCTTTTTGTTTAGTTTAAGATTAATGTGTACCAGAACTGGGTTAAATCAGCTTGATTTTGGGTTTTGTAACAAAAGTGTCTCGTGTTGCTACTCCTGACACTTGGGTGTTGTACAAAACATGTTGTCATGGTGTTAATATGCAGTGGCAGCGTTGTCTAGTAGCGATAGCGCATACCTGAGACTCTGCCACTGACTTGCAGACCCTGAGCATGTCACTTTCACACTTTGTGTGTCAATTTTCCCAATCTGTAAAGCGGGAATGCTGAGATCCATCTTGGGGGCAGAGGGGCGGTTGTCAGGCTAAATTAGTTGTCTGAGTGGCTCTTCGAGATCCTGAGATGAAAGGCACTGTCAGTACAAAGTATTACCATTAGCCCCTGTTTCGATACATCTGTCTTGGGTGTGCGAAGGCTTGTATCTTATGCTAAGGAGTGGCCGTTGTGCAGAGTGTTCTATAACGTCTCTTATCTGCAATTAGCTCATTTGCCGCAGGTATCCGGGGTGGCGTTTTTACACTCATATTTGCCAGGCTGAACATTCGACTCCGCAACTGCCTCTTCAAGTCACTGGTCGCTCAGGAGACGAGTTTCTTTGATGAGAATCGCACAGGTTGGTTTCTCTCCATCCATGAGATCAGTCTCTTTTTTCAGCGGTCCAGACTGATCCTCGCACGATGATGATCTGTGGGAGGCAAATGTGCTTGGGATGCCACATTCATGTTGTTTCTCAAGATATGAGAATACAGTTGAAGTAAGTGATTGCTTTAGTGTTTCAGGTCACTGATTTCCAAATACCTGCTAACCATGTCTGTCAGATACGCAGGCTAAGGGAAATCCATTCACTTCAAGCTGCAGGATTTATATAGGAAGTGTTTCCTTCCTTAAGACAGAAAATATCGTATTGTCTCTTTATAAATCCATGGTACATCCACATCTTGAATACTGCATGCAGATTTGGTCACCCCATCTCAAAAAAGAAATATTGGAATTGGAAAAGGTACAGAAAAGGGCAACTCAAATGATTAGGGGTATGGAAAAGCTTCCATATCAGGAGAGAGTAATAAGATTGGAACTTTTCATCTTGGAAAACAGACGACCGAGGGGCGATAGGATAGAGGTCTATAAAATCACAACTGGTGTGGAAAAAGTAAATGTTGTTTACTCCTCATAACACAAAAACTAGGGGTTACCAAATAAAATTAATAGGCAGGAGGTTTAAAACAAACAAAAGGAAGTATTTCTTCACACAATGCACTGTCATCCTGTGGAACTCCTTGCCAGAGAATGTTGTGAAGGCCAACACTATAACAGGTTTCAAAAAAAGAACTAGATAAGTTCCTGCAGGATAGGTCCATCAATGGCTATTAGCCAGGATAGACGGGGAATGGTCAACGGGATGGATCACTTGATGATTGCCTGTTCTTTTCTTTCCCTCTGAAGCACCTGACATTGGCCACAGTCAGAAGACAGGATACTGGGCTAGATGGATCATTGGTCTCACCCAGTATGGCTGTTCTTACATTCTTGCTACTTCTGGAGATCAGAGTCCCCAGTTTATACATACAATGGGTACAACATGGGCAGTGCAGGTGTCATATGGGTCAGCACTGGGACAAAACTCGGGATCAGCAGCAGCAATGCACAGGCTTTTTCACGCTTTGAGATGAAGAAGCAGCCCCATTAGCTGGTATCAATCTCTTGTCCTCTGGACTTGCCAACAGAAGGAGATACAAAACACTTAGCTAGTATGTTACATCTGTTAGTATACTAGTACGTTATATCTGACCAGTCTACACTATAGGTGCCTCAACCCTAGCCTGGCAGAACCATTTCTAGGGTAGGAGAGGGGACTTTGGTCTTCACACCCCTTTCAGCCTTTGTCTGTTTGCTGGGAACGCCAGCAGGGCTGTCAATTGTGACTGTGGCTATATGGCAGCTAAAGCGAACCCACTAGCTCGCTTCATGAAGGCTTCCAAACAGCTATCAAAGGGTTAAAACTTTAGGTCACTGCTGATCTGAGCTGGATTAGAACTGATGTCCTAGATGAAAATCACTGTCCCACATGGTAGCCCAGAGATATCTAGATCCCTGTTTCTGCCATCTCTTTTCAGTACCTTTTGATCAGTTACTTGCAGTCTCTGCTTATGTGTGCTGCAGACTCTTAAAAACAATAATATATGTACTTTACTGCCTTTATACATTGTCCCTTAAAATTAAGCCCCATCTGCCTCTATACATTTGTTTTCCAATAGCCTTTTATTTTGCCCCCTGTTGGCCCTTCTGTGGAGAACCTTTCCCTTGTTTAATTCCACCTCAGTTGTATTTTTGCCGGTATATTTAATGATTGCTGCCCAGGACTGTGTTAGATGAGGCTACTACACTAGTGCTTTGTCCCATTAGGCTCTAGGCCAGTGCAGATAAGTCCCAAGCAGGTTCAGCATGCTGTATTAAAAGCTGCTAAACAGCTGGTGTTGACAGAAACCTGCTGTGCTAATCATAGTCTGTGTGTTTTGGCTCCTCTACCCTGGGCAGCTGTGCTCTCAAACCTACGTAGCCTATGGTTATTAAATAACAAATGTTTGTATGAACTGAGTGCTGGATTGACAGCCCTAGAGGCTGTAGGTTTGGTCTACAGCAGGCAAATGTCCTACACACACCTGTACCTCTGCCCTGTCTTGCGGGATGCGAGGATGGTTCAGTCTCCATGGCCCATTCAGAAGGGCTCTGCTGAGATTGCCAGCAAGGTGCCCAATTGTGGTGGTAGATTTTGTGGTGTTCTGTTTGCACCTTGAGACCTGCCAAACTTGTTTCACACCACCCACTGAGCTACCAGCTGGTGGTAACCGCTTCCAGACACTCCTGACCTGGGCTGGATTTGAACTAGACGCCTAGATCTGAAAGGTTCTATGACCCATCCCGAACGACTGCATCCACGGAGCTAGGCACATTTCATTCTCGGCTCCTTATGACCTTCCATGTTGGCTCATGCCATGTGCGTACAAGAGCTGATTGTGCAGATACAGAAATGTGGGACTGTGATTCCTGAAGCACTGAGGATCGGGGTTTCCCCCCACTCCCTTTGTCTGTCTGGCAGGGGACATCATCTCCCGACTGACCTCGGACACGACGATTGTAAGTGACCTGGTTTCCCAGAACATTAACATCTTCCTGCGCAACGTGGTGAAGGCAACAGGCGTAATTGTCTTCATGTTCAGCCTGTCCTGGCAGCTCTCTCTGGTGACCTTCATGGGCTTCCCCATCATCATGCTGGTCTCTGACCTCTATGGGAAGTATTACAAGGTAGGCAGGGGGCTTGCGTCTTTAATTTATGCGAGTCCCTTCTGTCTCCCCCACAACACAGGACTCTTCCAGGGGCTAAGTGACCTCTAAGAGCAAGGCTGACCTTGTGACTTGGGCTAGACTGGACTTGAGTTCTGTGCTGCTTCTCCCTCTGTCCCCCCTCTCCCCCCTTGCTGCAGGGGGAACTTAGTTCACTCGCTGTTCTCCCCCATCTCCCCTCCAATCCTGCTGCCAGAGTAAGAGATCAGGCCAGCCTATAAATTGTGGTGACAGCACAAGACCCCAAACGCTCCCTTGCTTGGGCCTAAGACCAGTTTTGGTTCCGAACAGTAAGCAGGGCTCAGTAGAGCTCAGGAAGGGGGCTGTATATGAGCAGGGGAGGGTGCAATGTGTGCTGTTGTACTGCTCCCAGCTGGCCATTCGTAGAGCAACATTGACTGCAGCCTTTGAGCCCCCAGAGTGACAATCTAGAAAAATGTGCGGTCCAAAGTATGTGGTGAGGACGTCTTCAGGATACTATTGCACCACAAGCTTTCCACAGGCCAGTTCCATTCTTTGTTCCCTGTTTATCTCTCCCTTCTGTCTGGACTGGCCAGTAGTCAGTGCTGCTGATCCAAGAGGACAGGGATCATAACCAGACCAGAGGTGTCTCCCTTCGTTTGTTGCTGAGATGGAAAGAATGGGCTAGAACTAGCAGTTAATACAAATCCCTACAAAGCACTTCAGCTGTTTGCAGCCCCCTGATCTGGCCCTTGCCCACCATTTTTTTGGAATGAATCACTTCACAAAACTGGATTGCACCTCTCTTCCCGGATACACCTGTTCTCCACACACTCGAATTCAGACCGATAATGCTTTTCTTGTTCCAGGGGAAGCGCTGGCTGCATGTGCTGTTGATTTTATTTCGTAAGATTAAACAAAGGGGTGTTTGCTCAGTATTCAAAAGACCTTCTGTCTTGATGCTGGGTTTCTCTTTTAGCAAATCTAATGGAATTGCAGACTCTCTAGTAGTGTGATCCTAAGGATATAAAAGGAACGTGTTCTTTACAGGGAAAGATCTCTCTGTGTGTCCAATTCATTCTCTCCCCTGTATGTGTGTGTACAATATACAGTACTACAGGACCTTCACTTTCTCTATTCCTGTCCCTTTTTAGTCCCAATGTGGAAATGATGGCATCCCCATTGCTTGGGATTTTTAGAAACTAGACCAGTAGAGTAGTTATGGGTGGCCACCAATGGCCCACAGAGTTTGAAAGAAGGCCCACCAATCAGATTTTAAGCAAGTTATCCCGCGTTTTTATCAGCCTCTGTTTCACTTGTGACACAAGGCTTGTGCCCACCCGTGTCAACCACAGGCTCTGCCAGAAATTCAGTTCTGGCTATGCCTCTGATAGGACAAAACAATAGAAAATGTACTGCAAGGTGGAAAGGGCCTGGTTGATCTAACAGATCTTCTCCAATTCTCTGCCGTTGTCATAACTTGTAATACCAGGTGGGGCATGTGCACACTCCACTGAGTCTCATTATACATGAGGAGCCTTGTATTGTTACTGCTCTCTCCGACTAGAGTCGTCTCTGAAGCAAAATGCCTGCTTCTCCATTGGGTGGGGCCCGTGAATCAGTACAGCCCAGGGAATGTTTGCTGTGTGCTTTATAACAATGTCACTCAATGTCCGTGTCATGGGGCAAATCCTATCTGTGTGCGTTGTGCCACCCCCATGACACGTACATGCTGACAGCTTAAAAGCAGAGGCGCCATGTCTAGATTCAGTGCCCTCTTCCTGAGATTATTCTTGCTAGGCATGTGAGTAATTGACAAGTGGGGGAAGATTGCATATTGCCATTGCCTGTTCAGAGCATGCACGTGTATAGATGACAGATTGTGCCCCCAGTTCTGGGCTCTGACCTGGGGAGCCCCTCTGTAGCTTCTGTCACAGGCATCTGCTGGCTGTCCCAATGTGCTTAGAGATCCCAGCAGTACAGGCACTTGAGACCTGGGTTCATTTCCTGGCTCTGCTGCAGACTTCCTTTGTGACCCTGGACAAGGCACTTCGTCTCTCAGTGCTTCAGTTCCTCATTTCTAACATGAGGATAATAGTGCCTCCTGTCTCCGTTTTCGCTCTTTACAGTGTAAGCTCTTTGGGATAGGAACTGTCCTTTACTATGTGTGCTTGTATGGTGTCTAGCACAATGGGCCCTGACTTTAGCTTTTGTGTATCATAATACACAGATGATAATAATGATTGGCCCAGAGCCCCTGAAGAAGTCTGTCTGACCCAGTGTCAGGACTCTGGTTCTCAGTCCCATCTTCAGATGACCCATCTCCGGGACAGGGTCCTCTAGGCTGGCACGCCAGTCCAAGAACAAAGGGACAGTAAAATGAGCAACTGTCTCTAAATCCCTTTCCATCGGGAGTGTGACATGTCCTTTGGGAGGAGCACGATGAAACACAACAATTGCATGCTCTGGTTAATGCAGTCCAACTTTCCCGCCCGTCTCTTTGTGCAGAAGCTCTCCAAGGAGGTTCAGAATGCTTTGGCGAAGGCCAACAACACAGCAGAAGAAACCATTTCAGCCATGAAGACGGTGCGCAGCTTTGCAAGTGAGGACATGGAAGCAAATGTCTATTGGGAGAAACTGCAGCAAGTGTACAAACTGAACAAAAAGGAAGCCCTGGCTTATACATACTATGTGTGGTCCAGTGGGGTATGTGGCCTTGTTTCTATTATCCACCCGTTGTCACTGATGATCCCGAGGGCTGGGAGGAGTTGTGTTCTGATTTGTTTATTCCCTGTGATATGTACGTTGTAATATATTATTATACATAAAAGGTTGGGGGAGCGGGTTGGGTGGGAAAGTGGTAACAATAGATACAGATTTAAAGTCTGCTAACAATCCTATGCTTTATTTCTAACTTTCCAAACAAAGATACATTTCTGTTCAGGATTTTGAATAGTGTCATCCAACAGGCAATTTCCTGCAGTAAGTATTCATTAATCATTAAGATCAGTTAAGGGCATTCAAAACAATGTGCACATGTTGCCGCATTACATACTTGGGCCAGCTCGTCTTTGGTATCCCAAGCTGTAAAACAGTTTTTATGTGATTTGATCTTCTGCTCAGAAACTCACAAAGACATTTGCAGCGTTTCTTTTTTGCAAAGCACTTTGTTGCCAGTCAAGACCAGATTTCAGGGCTCCGCTGATCACCAAAATTGTGCAAAATCTTCATACAAAACTGACCTGGTTCCATGAAATTCCAAAGTCTAAGCAGCTTTGTTGAAAGTTTATGAACCTGGTGAGCCACTTCTAGGGTGACTCATGGCATTCTACCAAAGTCCTGCAAGATTTATGGTTTCTCGTGGTTTCAATGCAAAACTAGACCATTTTGAATTTGAATTTTTGGGATCATCCAAATCAAAGCTCACAGCATGAACCTGTGTGGATCAGAAAATTGAGAAGACCTGTTCCTGTGGACTGTGCAAAATTGACAAATTTAGCACAGCTCTAACAACCTCTTTCTCAGGGGAAGTGCAGAGCCCTGAACTTGGGTCTTGGCAGATGAATAAAGGAGGAATTTGTTTTCAGTGAGTTTTGTTTGTAGAATGGATTTATTTGTGACTTTGTAGTCCAGAGCTTTCATTCTCTAACTTTTGCTTCTTAGCCAGCGCAAGAATAGGAGATGTCACAATTCCTATGTTCCATATTCCACACTCTGCTACTGACTTGTGACTTTGGGCAAATCATGTATCCAGTTTGCCTTACCCACCTTTCCTAAGGTGCTTTGAGAACCTTGAGTGAAGTGTGCTATATAAATGCAAAGCATTTTTATTTTCAATTCTCTTTCAAGGGTCTGATCCAACTCCCACTGACATCAGTGGAAAAACTGCCTTTGACATCAAAGAAAAGTTTGATTAGGCTTTAAGGCAGCACTTCTGTACGCTTTGAGACTGAAGTGCACTTAAGTAATTCCATTGTGATTTATAATTTAGCCTAGCATATTAGGCCCCAGGATAGAGCTCTCTGTATACTCCAGTGCCAAGGTTTGCTCTGAACTTTACATGTACTTTCTGGATTTTAGGGATTACCTTGAAACAAACAGCTGCAGGGTGCCTCATGGTGGAACCATGTACACATGCGAGTACTAATGTGTTGCTGGCCCTTTAATTTCCACATACTCCATCCTGTCATCTGTCCCCTTAATTTAAACCGCTCCTGGCCCTGCCTCTGCTCCTAAGTGTTTTTATTTATTTGTTTTTCTTTAACCACATGCAGGCAGATTTCTGGTCTTATGGCTTCCTCTGCTTGGAGGCCAGCAATGTTAATAACATCTTTGCCTGCCATGACCATAGAGAAAATGGGCTTCTCCTGGCATCTTCAGTTGGAAGTGAAACGCTAGAGTTTTTTACTAGGCGAGAACTGCTACAATGGTCCCCTTTGAACTCAAATGGGGCATTTAATGTGGTCAGGGAAACCTGTTCTAAGGCAAGCCATGTTTAGGTTAGTTCTTTGTTTTAATTGTGTTGGTCAAGTTATTCTGTAGTCCTACCTTGAGTGCAGGGGACTGGACTAAATGACCTCTCAATGTCCTTTCCAGACCTACACTTCTATGATTTATGAGTCTCCTACACTACATTTGGGACAGAGGTGCTTGAACAGCTGCAGCTCACAGGGAGGGTAAAGGGATCAGCAAACTGTTATTTATTGTTGTTGAATTAGTATCACAGTAGCACCTAGAGGTCCTAGCCAGGTCAGGTTCCAGTTAGTCAGCACTGTCCATTCACAGAGTGAGAGCCTGCAATCTAAATAGACATGACAAAGGGAGGGAGAAAGAGAGAGAGAACATCAAAGCAGGGAGATTGAAGGGACAAGCCCATGGTCACAGGGACAGGAAGTGAACTCAGTTCTCCTATCACCTGCAGGGTAGGGCAGGACCTGACCAAAACCACCCCAGAACTTCCACCCCCAGACTATTTACTGGGCTGTGACAAGCCATAAGCATTTACAAGTGGGTCCTCAGTCCAAAAAGGTTGAGAACCATTGGTCTGGGGGTAAGACACATCTTCCATTAGTTTTAATGAAAGATGTGAGTCAAAATTCCCATCGATCAACCTGTGCTTCTGAACTATTTGGTTTCTCCAACATCAATGAACCCTGCTGTGAGTTTACTATCTATTACGCAGCCTCAAGTACACCATTGAGACTCCAGTAATAAAGATTATGATGGAGAATTCTGGATAGCTATGTGACTGAATAAGTGTGAACCAGAGAAGCAACCAGTGTTGTTTGTGTCTCTGCTTGATTTCAGCTGACTCTTCTCGTGGTCCAAGTCAGTATCCTTTACTATGGTGGCCATCTGGTGATCTCTGGGCAAATGACCAGCGGAAACCTGATATCTTTTATAATTTATGAATTTGTCTTGGGAGATTGCATGGAGGTGAGTGTGGTTTATCCATGCACCAGGTTTCTTTTCATGTTTTAAGCTGGAAGGCTGGGTAAGGGGTAGTTGAAGTGTTTTGTTTCTCTCTAGGTCATCAACATCATAGTATTTTATCACCTCCCACGTATTTAAAAATCATGGACGTGCAGGCTGATGCAGCTCGAATATGGGGTACCGCTGAACCGCCTTACACTTGTGGTTTGTGCTGACCTCCAAACAAGCTTCTATTAATACCTCAGTCTCTCTCCAGACCCTGTTATCATCCAGCACAACAGCAGGTGGTGCTACACATCACCATAGAGCCTGGGGACCTGCACAGATCCCACTCTTCTCTACCCAGGAATGCACCTCAAGATAATACCGTCTTGTGCTGAACACAGATTTGTCTGGCATAAGCTCATTAACTCCACTTCCCCCTTTATGTGGGGAAGTCATGCACCAGATTTTGTTACTGAGCTAAGATTTCTAGACGCTTCAATTCAGGACCACACTGGTGAAGATGAAACAAGCTTATTAACTGCAGAAAAACAGATTTTAAGTGATTTTTAAGTTGTGAAGGTAAAGAGACTAGAAATAGTTACCAAGAAAATTAACAAATAAGAACGTAATCTAAATTCCAACAGGATTTGAACCTAGAAATGTCTCACCCTGAGAGATGGTACAAGCAGGCTACAGATTTTCAGTTCACAGGCAGAGACTGCTTTCCCCGCCTGGGACTCCCTTCCCCCAAGCCACGGTTCTTTCTGCTGTTTCTTCGGGTGTTTAGCTGTGGAGGAGTGAAGATGAGTCATGATGTCACTCCCCTTCTTTTATAGTCTTTTCCAGCTTGCTGGACCACCCAGTGCTTGTGACCTGGGGGAGTTGTCCTCATTGGTCAGTCAGTATTTCATTGTGTATGTGGTTTCTTGGTGAAGTCTCTAGGGATGGGATTTGGGAGAATGGATTAGCTTGTATGGCTACTTCATTTTTGTGCCTGAAAGACACGTTCTGGGAGTTTCCTGCCTTGCAACATGTTTTGGTAGCATTTTCAGCACTATTTTATAACTTCACATACTATGGTAGCATCTGCAGAACATCCCATAATTAATTGGTTAATATGGAGTTTCTGGGATGGTGTTCTCAGACACAGAGCATCACAATCACTCTCTTTATTTTGTTTTCCCTCTTCTCAGCTAATAGGAGTAATAGCTGGGACAGTGTATAGTGTTCTGCTGTGGGGGGGTTGTTATAGGAAAGTTATGTCAATAGAAATTAGTTTTGCCTTTAGTTCTGAAAGTGCGTTGGTTCATGGTCACTCTTATCTCCTTACAGAGCTCTTTTGATTAGGAAGGGCCAGATTTGGATATTACTCACGTTGAATAATAAAACACGAGAATCTGGCCCTAGATGACACTGAGGTGCGGGGTCCTTATCTGGTGTGAATCAGCTCCAATGGACCTGTGCTATTTCCTGGATCATATAAACTCCCTTCCACTGCCACCATACCAGCTGGCACTGGCTTTTTTAGGACTTATTAAATTAAACCTGTGACTTTGCCTCCAAGTTTGATCACCCCCAGTGTGATGATGTGCTGAGAAGGCAGCAGCACTCAGCGAACAGCACAGGGTGGTGAGAACCACATAGTTTCCTAAAAATAATAAAAGTAGCTCATCTGTTGAGGAGACACCCAGTTGCAGGAAGTGGAGTGGGCAGCTGTCCATTGCGTGAGGGGCAGGGTCTTGGATGTCTCCTGGGCAAGCTTTCCTGCAGGAAGGATGAAAGGGTTTGGAGGCTGCTTGTTACGTTTCAGGATCCATTAGAAGCTTAGTTTCATTCCTTTTTTTATAATTGGCTATAAATTGCTGAACTGGCAGGGAATTAGTGTGATGGGATTTGGTTGGGTGGGCCCTGCGAGTGCAGAGCTTGCACCAGTCTGCTATTGTCTCACCTCACTAGCTCAGCTAATCCAGGCAGAAATGATCCGTTCCAAACTTCCCCATAGCCAAGAGCGATCACCGGTTACCATGTGGACTGAAGAACAGCATACTTGGCACTAGCCATCTGTTCACAGGCCTGCAGGATCCAACACTGTTTCCAGTCTGCCTTCCTCCTTATGGGGAAGAGTTGTTCCTTACAGTCTGTTCCGAGACCTTGGGCATGATGCTGGAAACTAAAGCGTACCCAAGTTTCAAGAGATGTTTTCTTCCGATCTGCCCCATTGTCCTGCTGCCTACTAGACGTGGATTAGAGAGTGGGTGTTGAGTTCTCAGTGGGGCGCTGATAAAATGCATTTCACAGGCGGAAGAGAGAGTCCCATATTCATAGAATTGCTGCCGATTATTGGTGTTATGGGAACTGCTTGTCTTGGTCACACAGAAGATGACAGGAGGGTTTCAATCCACATTTGGATGATTTGTTTTTCTGAGTGACCCTGCCCCTCCCTCTCTCTCTCCCTCTCCCTCTCCCCTCCATAACCATGACTCCACCATTGCACACATCTGTGGGATCAACTCCTGAAATCTCAGCTCTGTGCAGTGTTTCTTAGACCAGCACTCGGAGCTGCTGCAGGCATCAGCCAAAGAGGATCACTCAAACGCTACATCAGGAATTGGTGGGAGAGGAGATAGATCCTTTCACACCTTGTCTGCACCCTTTTGGGGCGGAGTACTATGTTCATGACATTCCCTGGGAGGTTGGAGGCCACTCTGACATCTGGGAAATTACTTTCTATTGCAGTTATGACTATGCAGAGTATGTTAATTTCATTTACAAGAGAGTGATCTATTTTTAATTACCACTATTTCTCTCTTTACTGAGGGATCCTATCTCTAGCCCTGATGCGCAGACACGTGTAACCTAGGCCTGTTTTGTGTTTGTTTAGTCTGTTGGCTCCGTCTACAGTGGATTAATGCAGGGAGTGGGAGCTGCTGAGAAAGTGTTTGAGTTTATAGATCGCAAGCCGACGACGGTGAACAATGGAACCCTGGCCCCAGACCATGTGGATGGGAAAGTGGAGTTCAGAAATGTTACTTTTTCCTATGCTACCCGGTCTGCAACACAGGTTCTACAGGTGAGGGTCTCAGCATGCTGTGTTCAGTGTTCCTTCCCCAAATACACAGCAGCATCATAGGTAGTATTGACTCCTGGAATAGGTTAAGTGTAATAAAATATTTCTCCAGCAGGTCAATTACTGATCATTGAATCATAGAAATGGAGGATTAGAAGGGACCTCAAGGGATCTTCTATTCCAGCCCCACAAATTGAGGCAGGACCTATGCCATCTCTGACTAATTCATTTGTTTAACTTCTTAAAAACCTCCAAGGGAAATGTTGGAAGCCCCATCCTTGGAGACATTTAAAACCAGACTGGACAAAGCACCAGAAAATAGAGTGGGGGGAACAATTCCACATAGTGGTGTGCTGCAAAGAAGGCCTACCAAGGGATACTTATGTTAATAAAACCCTTGTTCACTGTTACAACATTAAAGAGTTAAGTTTAGTCCAGGGTTTTGAGTCAAGTTATTGCTGGCAATGCCCATTGTAACTACCACCAGTCATTTTTTGTTAACCTTTTATTAAAGACATTGAAAAAGAAAGAACAAATGGCTAAAGCATTTGAAATATAAATAAGTAAGGCTTTCAGTGTAATAATTTCCCTTATTTCTTTTCCCTGACTTGTGCTGTATTCAGATTTTTTTTATGGGAGAAGCCACTGTTTGACAGAGGATATTGATGATTTATTAACTGCTCTTTTGGGGAAGAGAGAAGAGATTGGTTTTAGATGGTTTGGAGCTGCCGCCGCTTCTGTTGTTGTTGTTGGAGTCTAATCCTGTTTCTTTGAAGACTAAATAGGAAACACACACATACAAAGGGAAAGAAAAAATAGCAAAGATAGAAAATGCAGCTTCTGACTTGGGTGCTGACTTTCCCTGGCAGCCTGCCTGCTGGAGAGACGCAGACCCTGCACACTCTTGTCAGCCGCTCGAGATCTGGCAAACTCATCACCATCAGGCTGTTTGAGGCATCGCCACGAGCTGCCTTTCCAGTCACTAGCTCATCACAGTGGTGCCAAAGGTGGAGTTGTCTTGGCCGGCTCAGCCAGACTCTGATTAGACGAGGCAAAGGAGAGGATAGACCAGAGGAAAGATAATGTGGGGAGGGTGTGAGGACACATGAGGGAGTAGGTAAGAACAGGAACCCAAATCTCCCGTCCCATGTATTGTCAGGATTCAGCTGAAACTGATGACTATGTCCTTATTTCCCTCTCTGGCCCAGCCTGGTAGGTACCTCACTCAGGATCAGGACAATGAAGACCCAACAATGTCATGGTGGATCCTAGGAGACAGGTGGCAGCCATGATGGCGAAACTTACTCCTTCCAGCCCATCTTTTCCCCGGCTTCCATCGAGTGACCCCCAGTTAAACAACATCCAGTCGAAACATATTGTGATCATTTTGACTGTAAATGTTCCCTCCCATTTCTCGACTCTTCCAGCTTGTTCGCATGCCAACCTGTGACTTTACCAGGAGCCTTGAAGATCCCTTATCCCAGTTCTTTGAACATAATCAATCCAATTAGTACCAGTCTCTGCATCTTCAATATTTGCTGACTTTCATAACCAATTTTATGTAACAGGCTGAGTTGGGCTTTTCTTACTTCGTACAACTTAACATACAGGCCTCTTTGTAACAGTGGCTGCCAGAGGACTTACTAGCTGACATCTCCCCCACCCCCTAGGTTTTTCTTGTCTTTCATGCCTATTATTTTGCATAGCTGGAAAAGTCCATTTGTGAGATCACTTACTAGAAAGCCTTTTGTAGCTGTTTAACGTTGAGGCAGAAGGGATGTTTCTACGGCACGCTGGAGACTCGGCAGACTGTGAACCAGGCACTGATTTTCACATGCGTGGGATATACGGGTAATGGTTTGCATTTGCAGAATCAGCTAGATTCCAGTTGTGTGTGTATAAAATACTGGAGGGGAACTGAGAGCAGGATTTGTAGAGCTGCCCATTTGTGGTGGAGGCATTTTGTTTTACTGTGGCCATGTTTTGTTTTGTGGAGTGCTAGTGAAAGGGGCTGGCCTGTTTGGCTTGCAGGAGGTGGAGGGAGCACCCTGAAAAAGGATCCGC
Organism: Mesoclemmys tuberculata; assembly: GCA_007922155.1. NCBI lineage: Eukaryota > Metazoa > Chordata > Testudines > Chelidae > Mesoclemmys > Mesoclemmys tuberculata. The sequence continues at coordinate 10,111,271 of ML675640.1, forward strand.
CCTTCAAATCAAAAAGGAGTGAGGTCAGAGGGTCAATACCAGGATAGTGCAGAACCGACAGTCTTGAAAACTGACCCTTAGGACAGGTACAGCACACAGGCAGCAGAGAAAGCGTCCCAGGACTGCCTGGGGCTGCTGTTCCTCAATCCTGACCCACTAGATCTAGCCCATTCAGCCCTTGGCTTCTCTGTTGAGATGTCCAAAGTTGCCCATTGTGAGTGTGCCTTTTATGATGTGGCCACTAAACTACTGAGGATGAGAGGCTGCTAGCCTTTTCCAAGGTAAGTAGGGTCAGAGTAGCAGACGGAAGGGGTGTGGTCTGCAGTGTGTCTCATGGCTTTTGGACATTCCTGTTATGTGAATGGGTGAATGAGAAGAAAAGATGTTGGAGCCCACCTGCTTGTTGTGTGGGAGGAAAGGAGTGAGGAGGACGATGATGACAGCACTGGGGGATTATTTAATGGGCACTCAGAGATGCGTATCTCCTGGCATTGAAGCTGGAGGCAGTGATAGGACAGGAGCAATAGAGAAAACCCTGATCACTGTTCTCATTCTGTTTCAGTGCCTTTTCTAATGTGCTGTCTTCAGATCAGACCCACAAATGCTATAAAAGGCAGGGTACACAAGCTATCACTTTTTTTTTTTTTTTTTTTTTATGTTACAGAATGTGTCCTTCACCCTCTATCCTGGCAAAGTGACGGCGCTCGTGGGTCCTTCAGGCAGTGGGAAAAGCTCTTGTGTCAACATTCTGGAGAATTTCTACCCTCTTCAAGATGGGCAGGTCCTGCTGGACGGGCAGCCTATTAACATGTACGATCACAAGTACCTGCACTCAGTGGTACGAGTTACTGATATATTATAGCTCTACTCTGCCATGGATCAGAGGGGTTTAGATCATTCATGGGATACTGTCTGGTAAAATACAGGCCCAAAATTTAATTTAGGTCTTTCTAAAATTGAGATTGGAATTGATTTTTTTTTTTAATCAAAAATTTTGATTGGGAGGGAGGGGAGAAAGGATCTGCTTCCCCTTTCCCCACCCCAAAATGTTCACTCAAAAATTCTCCTTGTTTTGACTAGTTCTACCTAAGACCAGTAGAACCATGTCCATGATTGTTTGGATGTTTTTTAAAATTCCAGTATAAACTAGCTCTTTTTCAAAACACTTTGCAATTCTACAGCACTTGTATCCAAGGATCTCCATGCATGTTACAAATATTCATCAGTTAAACCATTCAACACCCCTGTGAAGTATATGATCTCCATTGGAGAAGCCAAGACAGAACCATTAAGTGACTTGCCCAAGGTGACATTGGAAGTTTGCAGGCTTAATTTCTTACACAAATAAACATTTGCCTGCAGTGTTTACAACCCAGAATACACAACATTAAACTCCTCCCTGAGAACTTGACAATGTCACAGATTAGAAATTGACTCAAAACCAAAACTGAATAGTCTATATGATGAGAAATTTAAAAAGTAAACAGTGGCATAAATAGTGAAAAGTAAGTCTGATTTTTTTTTAAATCCTTTCAATTTAAATAACCTGATGGGATGTCAGTAATATAAATAAGGACGTTGATTTTTGTTATATATGTATTTTATATCTGGTGTTGCTCTCCATGTTAATTTCTGAGAGATTATTTGGAAAATTAGATTTTTAAAATGTCAGACAGTTTACAAAAGGCGGTTACGTTCTGCAGTTTGTAGTAGTTGCTCTCAGGATGGGAAGGAAAAGGTATTGCTTAGGAAGTCAAAAATGGCAGCTCTGTTAAATTTCCTCATTTTGGGATTGAGAAATGACCAATCCAGAATACAGCTATGCAGCTGAACCGGCTCTCTCTAATTCTCAGACACTTCACCAGTGCACTGTGGTCTCTTGGCCTGGAACATTGGTATTGACTTCGTGGTTTAATTGACTTAAATGGTGTTAGACATGAGTTTATTGTGTCGGTTGCTAGGCTGTTTCTGCAGCCAGCATTGATGGCGATCGGCATGCTGTGTTAAAGATGCCTAACCATGGTGACAAGCTTTAAACAGCAAATGGGTTATAGACTGATCTGGGAACTTTGTCCAGTCTGACTGACAAGTGTTGCCAGCACTCGGACTGGTTTCTTGTTATTGCGCAGTGGAGTCTAAGAAATGGCAGTGCTGCAACCAAAATGCAGCAGTATTGCCTGTGGAAGCTGCAGTTTGGGACCATTGCTGAAGTACTTACAGGCCAGATTCACTTTGGTTCTCCAAGAACTGCACTTTGAAATCACAAAGAACAAGAAGGTGTTACTATTGCCTTTGGCTCCCACAGCGTTTTCAGTTTCATTTCTTGGTTCAGTTCAAAGGTGATTCATAATCACTTCTGCACCAAAATACCAGGTACAGCTGGCAAAATGTGCTTCTCCGTGCTGATTAATAGCCAGCGGCTGCAGTGAGTCAGCTAAGAGCTCATTTTAAAGGCACAGCTGCATTGTGCACACAGGCAGCCTAAAATAGAGTGCAATTAGTCCCCTCACTGAAATCTCTCTGGTTTAAGCACTGTGTCCAGGTTTAATGGTGGAACTCTGCCATCTGCATTCACAACCAACTGGAACAAATTATTATAATTTGAGAGAAGACTGTAGTCATCTTAAACAATCCTCTTCTGTTTTGGTTCTGACTGCCTTTTCCCTTCCTTTCTGCAGATCTCTTTGGTGAGCCAAGAGCCAGTGTTGTTTGCTCGATCGATTGCGGAAAATATTTCCTATGGTTTAACTTCAGTCTCTTTCGAGTCAGTTGTCCAAGCGGCTCAGAAAGCCAATGCACATGGGTTTATCACAGAGTTACAAGATGGCTACAATACAGGTAGTACAAGCCTTTTCATTTGCTCCTGTTGTAGCAGACACACGGCCCTTAAATATCCAAAACCCTTCTGAAACACAGCTTCAACATCATTGTTTTTAGCACAGTAATGCAAGCCTTGTGAGCCCAAGCCTGTCATCCTGGGTTCAGAGGACTCACTGCTGCTCACTGTGTAGACATACATGTATTGTCCCTGTTTGTAGTCTGGGAAGCAAGGCCAAGGACTGAACAGGCCATAGAGATTGAACGACCTTGTTTTTTCCCTGTTCCCTTGATGCAGTCCTTTCCTCTTATAGATGAGGTGCATTAAGATACTAGCCTAATACTTGGGAGACTGGGGTTCAATTTACTCCTCTGCCACAGATTTCCTGTGTCACCTTGGGCAAGTCACTTAGCCTTAGAGGAATTAATCATTGGAATAGTTTATCCAGGGTCATGGTGGAGTCTCCGTCACTGATGATTTTTAAGCAAGATTGGATGTTTTTACTCAAATAACTGCTCTAGGAGTTACTTTGGGGAAGTTCCCTGGCCTGGGTTATACAGGAAGTCAGACTGGATGATCACAGTAGTCCCCTCTGGCCTTGGAATGTCTGAATCTCTCTGCAGCTCAGTTTCCCATCTGTAACATGGGGATAATTGCACTGCCCTACCTCACCGGGGTGTTGTGAGGATAAATACATTAAAGAATGTGAAGGGATGGGGGCCAGATAAGTACCTAAGCTAGATCAGAGCAGTCTGGAGAAGCTTGCGCTACCGTTGGCAGTTCTAAACCTTTTGCTATAACCAGCTTCTCTTGTCTCCGAGTGTCCACACTCCAGCACCTTCTGTCAGCACTAAAATTCACTGACAAATGTCAAAAAGGAATTCTTACGTGAACAGAAGCCACAGCATCTGAATACTCATCACTTTGCAACATGTGACACTAATAAACCTGGCCGATTCTACTGCAAGAAATCAGACTCCAGTGCTACGTCTTGATTCTTGTCTCATTTCCCCCCTCCCCCCCACTTTCATCCAACAGAAGCTGGTGAAAAAGGAGCCCAGCTGTCTGGTGGCCAGAAACAGAGGGTGGCGATTGCAAGGGCTTTGATCCGAACCCCTCCAATCCTAATACTGGATGAAGCCACAAGTGCCCTGGACGCAGAGAGCGAACATGCGGTTAGTAGAGCTAATTCAGTTTATTCCATTCAAAACGGGAGTTAAGTCTGGGCTTGGAGTACAGATGGGGAGAGGCCTGAGCTGCAGTTTCTAGACTGTGGGCCTGCATTGTCCAGACATAATGTGTTGCCTTCATAACATCTGCCAATTGGTGTGTGAGCAGGTGAGAATTAGAAACACTTTCCAGTTTATCTCCTTTCAAACATAACATTGTGACCCTTACAGAGGGAATGTTCCGGCATCCATAACATACCAGGCTGACTAATTCGGATTAGCTACAAATCCTTTTGCCCATGGAAGAAGTTAAACATTGCACAACAATACCCACAACGGCTTAGGACAAGGAGTGGAGAAAACCGTATCCGGTTGAAATGTCAGGAAGGCAGAATGTAATTGTCTGAGCTGGAATGTAGCCAGGACACCAAAATGAGCCTCTCTACTCTTGCCAAAAGGACCTAGGCATCTTCAGTGGTAGTCAGCAGTCAGAGCCTTTATATCTGATCTGATATGACACCTTGGGACCATAGTGCCTGTTAACGCCATGCTGGTGTTACAGGGAAAGCTTTGTTTACCCTGACGTCTGGATCTGTCCCGGGGACAGACTGTAAATCACTCCCCTGGTGTTCGACCAGACGACAAGTTATTGTGAGGGCCACGAACAACATGAAACCGCTGAGGTTCAGAAGACGCAATCGGTAAACCCCGGCCCCCAAAACCAGTAACGCGCCCCTGGGCCCCCTTGGTCTGCGTATTTACAGTTGTTCTTCGCTCCACCCGAGGAGCGCTGGTCACGGTCTGGTCACAACCGTCTGCTTCGGCTCCAGGTCCGCAGTCGTCTGCTTCTCGGCCTGCATTCTCGGTGCCCGCACAAGCCAAACGTCTCTCCCCCCCCCCCCGGGATGGCCAGACCCCGACTTGTGGCACCGTCTGCCTCAAGTAACCTCGGCCTGCTCCTAAATCAGCCAGTCCCTGCCAGCCTCCTTTCCCGCTTGCTGGGCTGTGCACACGGCACTAGCCTTGTGCACACGACCCTCCTGTTGTGCACACGGCACTCATGGCTGGAGGCTTCCCGCCTTTTGCCTTGTCTCCAGGCGGGTTTCCCTGGCTGGCGTCCTGCCAATCCCCAGCACCTCGCTGAGTGTCACGATGGATTCCTACAGTTAAAATGGAGTCCATGGGACCGAATCGGGGAGGGGGTTCACAACTTTTATTTTACAAACATTTCCCCAACACTGGGATATTGCTTTGGTACCATCTTGATGGAAAGATGGTGAATCGCCCACACCACTCTCTGCAGCACCTATGTTTTCCATAGAGATCTCCCATCTGAATAGTGATTTTTCCCAGACATGCTTTGCTTTCAGGGATCTGATGAAAGCACAGCTTGAGGAGGAAATACGACTGCAGATCTACTGAACAATTTGGCAAAAATGCTGGGGACCACAGTTGGTTTGAACGCCTGGGGTCGGAATGACTCCGGGCTGGTCTACACTTGAAACTTGAGGAGTGCTTGCGTAGCCGCATTATGTCAATGGGAGAGACCTCTCCCGCCAACATTAGAAACCACCTAAACGAGCAGCGGTAGCGATGTCAGTGGGCCTAGTGTTAATGAGAGTTTACCTGGCAAGATCTGATCTGTAATCTTGACCCACTAGACCAGGTACTGGCTGCAGCAGCAGCTGCTGTATTGCACGGATGGGATTTGTGAGCTGAATTTTGAGTGGTTTGAGGAAGTGTTTAGGGATAAACCCTCCATCCAAAGCAATGATAAATACATACTTATTTCCCATTAATACTAATGGGGCATCCTGTCCATAGATCCTCTGTGTATTCAGAGGAGAATAAACCTGCTATTGCAGATTTTTTAGCAAGGAGTCACAAAAGCCACTCCCTCCTGCCCTCAGGGATAATGACATTTGTGTGTTAATCTCTTCCCTTCCTCCCCGCCCCCAAACAGATTCAGCAAGCAATTTATGGTGACTTGAAGAACCACACTGTGCTTGTCATAGCCCACAGGCTGAGCACTGTTGAGAAGGCACACAACATCATTGTTTTAGACAAGGGCCGGGTGGTGCAGCAGGGGATGCACAAGGAGCTCATGGAAGAAGGAGGCCTTTATTCCAAGCTGGTGCAGAGACAGATCCTCGGGTTCGAAACTGGCACAGGGGATGTCTGTCATCTGGAGACTAGCTTAGCTGCTGCCGGGAAAGATTTGTTGAAGCCGCCCGGAGGACTGGATGAAGAGTTCAAGGTGTAATGTGCTCTCCTTGCTTTGAGACAGGATGGTGACAATCCTGTTGCTCACAAGTGAGAGAGCACCAAGGATTCCATTCAAAATCCTTGCTGGGATGCCGAAACTGGAGTCCGCTCATGTGCAGACTTGCACACATTACTGTAGAACAAGGCCTGTTTACTAGTCACACACGTTAAGCTTCCAGTAGGCAGACTGGTAAAACAGGGAAACAATGGGCCCGATTTATGAAGAGGAGTTGGATCTTTAGCAATTCCCAGTATTCCTACTGGGTTTCTTTTCTTAGAGTCAGCAGTTCCCAAGGCAGTTGATGGGGTCTGTTCTCCTAGTGATATGCCTGTTTAACTGCTCTTAGTTGCAATGGTTGTCATACACATGCATGGAGGGGAAGAATGAAACCCCTTAAGGAACTTCAGGAGGTAGTTTTGTGAATTGACAGGAAGACACTGAACATAAAGTAAAGTCTTGATCCTGCAATCAGTTGGTGATGCCAATCCAACACCCAGTGAAGTTAGTGGAAAGACTCCCATTGACTTCAATGGGAGCTGGATCAGTCCTTTGCAGAACTCCTATTCAGATCTATGAGAGTGCTGCAGTGTGTCTGCAGGTCCAGGCTCTGATCTTAAATCATTGCCATGCTGAACTTTTTTCAGTTTCTTTGTGGTGAGCCACGGGCCCACAGGCAGATCCTGTCTTTTGAATCTCTGATGGAGTTTGGTGCGGTTTTTTGTTTTTAAATGATGTAAAGTTTTACCATAGCTTGGTTCATTTTTTTAAATTGCGCTATCTCTATGGGCAGCAGCACTATGTCTGGCTCCATCGCCCATTGAAAGCCAGCCAATCTTATTTCAAAGGTTTGTTTGTTTTTAATTCACAATCGCAGTGCTGGGTTGAGAAGTGTTACTTAAAACCAGGCAGAAAATATAAATGATAGCACTTTATAAACCCCACCCAGGCCCCATTCAGCAGTAATCGCTGCTAGCAATTTCAGTGCATGAGAAATCCATGCAGCGACATTCCTTGAAATTAAATCCAACTTCCTCAACTCCAAATGTAGTTCTTTGATTGTTTCTTTAATTATTTATTTATCTATGAATAGGAGGACTAAAAGAAAGATACTGTTTCTAACTCCATACATACAACACCGGTGGATCTGGCCCAATCTTATTACCACTCCATAAAGATTGGCCAGAATGTTTAAGCAGCCAGCAAGGTGCTATTTTTTAAATAGCATTGTATTTTATACAGGGACAATTTATTCAAGTTGCATAATTATTAAATGACCTCAAGCACTTTAGCTCTCATGTTAATTACTTTCCAAGGTTTGGATGCTGCTCGGTAATACTTCATGGCAGCTTTCTTGTTTGCAATGTTACTTTTTTTTTTTTAAGTGACATTTTACAAACTGCTTAGTATCCTCAAAGGGGATACTTTAAAAATAAAATACTACCTCTGCCATTCAACTTCAGAACCAGTGTCTTAAGGCTTGATTCATTTACAAATAAGTTCCAGGTTATTTTTACTGAGACAACTTGTGAATACAACCACATACTGCACATATCTTTCTGGCCGTGTCACTTGGAATGATGAGATGCAATACCTACAAGGATCAGGTATGTTGAACATCAGCTAATCACACTGAAACCAACAGTAGACGTAACCAGCTTTACAACTTTTTTTTATTCTGTGTCTCATTTGGTTAGTATGTCTGCCCTTCTATGTGATGTTGTCTCATCATTTCACAAAGCCACATGCTCCATAACCAGCTCTATCTTTAGTATCCAGCCTTTGTAATGTGAAGAAATTCTGAGCCTTGGAATTCAAAGATAACCATTCTTCTATTATAATAAAATTTTTCTGTTTTATCTTCCTGGGCTTGTGAAATTCTGCCTCATTCTAAAAAGTCATCAGTACCATTCTACAGACATTTCCATAGTTAAAAAGCCAATACCTGATTGCAGAAAATTATAGTATAGGTGTGACAGGTGTATGGACCCCATCTAGTAGCCAAAGGGAAAGCATTATCTCTGCATTTACATCAGTGTAACTGGGAATAGAATTTGGCCAATAATCCTAAAAAGTGGCATACATTTCTACTTATTTGCTAAGTCTGAGAAATATGGGTAATGGACCTAGAGAACACTGCTTTTGCCTATGAAGTGCTATTTAGAACAATCCTAAGTAAAGTGCCAGGTAACAAATGGGATGCTGAAAACAGAACTAGATGTACATCAGTTTGAGTGAGGTACAGTGTACTGTACAAAATTACATGGATTTGCAAGCTGTAATACATTTCATTGCAATGCCAGCACACTTAAAGACTGTTCTGAACCTGGGCCTGTGTAGTGCTATGTTAAAATGCGCTCAAATAGGAATCTTGGTTCTCAGGCTTATCATTATAATAATCTAATACTTTTACTAGTACTCCAGATGTTTAGATCCTAAAAACACGTTGGAAACGGCAGACTGGCCAGGCCTGCGGCAACCGTCTGACCTGACATCAGATTCTGACTTTCCTAGGTATACATTGCCACAGACGCTCAATTCACTGCTGTACAATAGAACAACTCAAGGCAAATTTTCTGGATGGTCTTAAATATTAGAGTTTGTGAATACTCTTATTTATCCTGTTGCACCATAAGTAAGACTTGTCAAACTTGATGCTCAGATCCCTATGATTTCCTTATAGTTATGGTGGTGTCTTGTGAGCCCAGATTAAAATACCCCTTTGGTATGTATTGCAGCTCTGAGACTGACTGTTCTTTTGACTTGCACAAGTACTTAAATAATTAATACTTACAGATAACTTTAAGTATATAATACATTCTGCCTTCCATAAACATCTGAACTCACAACTTCCAGTATTACCTCCTCTATGAAATGGGGATATTACTGCCTCACAGGGATGTTTGTATCAGTTAACAATTTAAAGCACTTTGAAGATGTTTAGTAAGTATTTTATTCTTATTAAGCCAGTACCATTGCTATAGGGAGGGGTGAAATAGCTGTTCCATTCTACATCCCCTCATTTCAGATATTCAGAACTCTCTCTCTCTCTTCCTGCTCAGTCCCTTTTGAGTTATGCAAACCTGGAGAAAAAGTTTTCTCCTTTTTAAAATAAAAGGTCTTTATTTTCCCCACACAGAACTCAACTGGCTTTGTTTTAAAACATAAGTTCTTGCCCTTGATACTGAAGGCACATGATGCAGAATTGAAAGACATTAGGGTTGGAAAGAAGTTCAGAATGATTGCAATTGCTATACTGAGCATGTGTAACACATTCCTTGCTACAGCTAGTTCATGCCATTCCAAGAGATCTGTCATAAACACAGCTGTGTTTGGTGTAAATTCTGTCAGAACGCTGTCAGAAATCTATTCAAGGTGAGAAACTATGGTCATAGCCACCCATCAGTGACACAAGCTTACATCTGTACCTTCACATTGACAATGAATGTGGAAGTCCTGGTGACATCACAATGGAAACAGAGTATGGTGAATCAACCCAGCTGTGTTTACTTCAATAAGTGTATATTCTAATGCAGCTGAATATGCTGAAATAAGAACAAGTATTTATTTCAGTGTGGTGAGGCATTGGAGTGGTTGGTAACACAGGTGTGGGAACACATTACAGAGCACACAGCACCTCTGTTTCAATATGGGAGATGCTAGTTATCTCTGGTTTTCAGATCTGAGTTTCTTACTCTTGTGCACTGACTTCATCCGGACTTTATGGTGACCAAGGTGTCCAGGACTAGGATCCTACTGTAGTGCTGCTGTAGCATCCCTTACCCATTCTAGCCTGAAGAGCAAGGTACTAATAATCAGCTCTGGCTCTCAAATAGCATTGGGACCACTGTCCCAATCTGCTGCATGCTCACATCAGTTTGATATATGAGAGAATCAGTGTTTGATTAAAATGTGGAGTCTGAATAGAAGCACATGGGGTCCCTGCTTTCTGAATATACAAGAGGAAGTTAAGCCACAGGGTAACTTGAACCATGTACATGGTGTTTAGCAACCACACTTACAGGGGTGAATAGGCTCCAAAGGTTACATTTGCTAATTTACTTTCTACATAACCAACGAGTTTTTCCAGGTGAAACAAGCTGTCTTGAAGGTGACTTGCAAAACATGGATACACCTACAAAATATACACTGGTACTGGAATTAACCTTGAAAGAATACAAGGTGGGAAAGGGAGATCTAGGATCACGTTTAAAAATAAAACAATATAAATATTAATAAAGTAGACTAGAAGCTGATTTTTTTTCTAATACTAATGTCAGATTCTGTATTTAAATGCTACATGATTTTCATTTTGACCCTGAACCTTTTAATTCATTTCTAGTGCAAATAAATTCCACTTGCCCAAAGAAAGCACTCTGATACATATCGAGGCCACTTTTTCAATGGTCATAGGAGAAATCCATTTCACTACACGTGTGGGTTTTGATTGTATTACTGACGGCATGCCTATGAATTTAATGTTCATTAAATGCTGTCAGTATAAAAGTGATGCCAGTACAGGTAAACAGGAATCACTTCTTAGTATCTGATGTCATGCTGAGTCTCAGCAGAAGAGTTGGGGCAGTTGATAAGTGTGGCCTGACTCCCAGAGTCCCACAGATTCCTGAGTTTGAGACACCCACCCCATGCTCAGTCCAAAAGACCATTCTGCATCAACACCTTTCTCTTTCATTAATGCTGCTGAATGGAATTGCACATAACTCTCAAGGTTGGAATACATGTTTATACAAAAGCAGCTGAACTCTGCTGTTTCCTCTCACCTCTTTTGTCCTCAGCTGCCTCTCCCAGCTGGCTAGGAAGCTGAATTACACACAAACTGTCCAGGAGGGTAGGGCTACAGGTGCTAAAATGTCACCCAGCCACCTGCAATAAACAGAAACGCCTCCCCAAGAGCTATAGCTCTTAAACAAAGAAAGGTTATTGGCAATATATGTTGTACTTAAGGACTAGTGAGTTCATTCATTTCCCTCTGTACATTTTGCCATGACTTCACTATTCTGAATCAGGACTTTTTTAAACTATAATTAATATAAGCCACTAGTGAGAAGTGACTGATTAGAAGAACTGATTTACTGATGTCTGGATTTACTGGACTCACAGCTCCACCTATTTTCATATAACTCCCACTTTTGTGCAGCAGTCTGGGGGAGGAGAAGTGGGCTGATCCTGACTGGATCTCTGTGTGCTACTGTAAACCAATTTGTGTCTTCCTGACCACGTAATTAATTAGTAATATGAATAATAAAATGATTGATAGAGCTTCACCCAAAAGCATTTTACAAGTATTCCTTATTCCTTACAATACCCCTATGAGGTAGGGAGAGAACTGCATTTTATAAATGAGGAAGTAGGCAGAGGCTGAGAAATTTCCGTGTGATCAGACAGTGAGTCAGTGGTAAAACTGGGTTTACATGTCAGTCAGAGATCCGCACCCTTAAACCACACCATTTCCCCATACCGTTTATAAAGTGACTCTGATAAAGTTATATCCACTTTACAAAGGAAGGTCTTTTTATAAGCCCTCATCTATTTAATTGCTCCTCAACTGGCCTTTTAAAAACACAATATTTAAAACTAAGTTTTAATTCCAATGCTGTTCTTCCCCAGTGTTGGGAGTGTGCATTAATGTTATGTGATAGTGTGTTGTCATAGCAACTACCTGCTGGTTTTGAATATCAAGGTCATACTGCAACAGCTCCTGTCAGTCAGCTGTAAGCACACAGGTGAAAATTGCTCACAAGTAGCATTTAGTTACTCTTTATGTAGCATCCCCCTGCCCACCATTGAGGATATACACATAGAGGTAGTCTGCAAAAAGCACACCGCACATGCTGTATGTTGGTTGTGTGGATTGCCTATTAATGATAAGGACAATGATTGTTCAATATATTTGAGCCTGGGAGCCTCCCCCCCCCCCCCCCCGCCCGCCTCGTGACTTGAGGGAAGTTAATGGTCCACTTCACCTTGAATGGTCCCTTGTGTTAATGACTTATTCTAAACACAAAGACATTCTAAACCTTGTATTTAGCTTTGATATGATTGGTATGTTTCCCAGACCTGAAGAAGAGCCCTGTGTAAGCTTGTCTTTCTCACCAAGAGACGTTGGTCTAATAAAAGATATTACCTCATCCACCCTGTCTCACTGATGATTGTTCAGGTCAAGGAGCAGAGTATGTTGTATTAGGCTAATGACAGACCATACATTTTGTACCTATACATTCAGCTGTCTGATATGCTATTTTGGGCCAACTTCATCCTGGCTATAATTCCTCTGAATTCAAATGTAACTTAATTACACTTCAATGGACTTACACCAGAGATAAGCTTAACCTAATATAGTATTGTATTTCCTCCATCACCTCAAAGGTGGTAAAAACCAGAATGATGATCTTCTGACTACTACTTGTCCCCTCCTGTTGTCTTCAAATATTCTATCTAAGTATCCCAAGAATTCAGTGCTTACAGAATATGCAGACAGGAAAATATGTTGATCCAGTATATTATTTTATGCATCATTTTATTTATCAGCTACTACAGTAATTGGAGATTTTTTACATTTATGTTAACGGAGTTACGGCAGAAATACATTTGCCCATAGTGTTTAAAACATTCAGAATGTTGTTGCTATATAAATATTTAATACATACTTGACAGATATTAATCAGAAGAAACCAGCAAATGTTAAAATTAAAGCATACTCCAAAATGAGCCACAACTTTTTAGTGTGGTGATCCTGAATCTTTAAAGTTCCAGTCTTTTGCTGTCTTAATAGTCACTAAATAATTGTATGATTTAATATGAAATACAGACTTGATGGAAAGAGCTTTGTATATGTTCTGTGATTCCACCCTTAAATAGGAAGATACTTAGACTCTGACAAGAGTTTGGCAAGATATTATATTAGCTATTTTTATGAGTGAGTATTAAATCTGGATTTGAGAACAATAATGTGGTCACTCTTCTGAGACTTTATGAAGCCTGCCAACACCTAAATTGGTAAGGAAGTGTGGCTAAAGTAATTTAGTGTCACTCAAGTTCCTGTGCTTAAGTTCCTCCACTGGCTCCCAGTCAGCTTCCAATGCCTGGTCCTAATTTTCAAAGCAACAAATGGATTGAGAGCCAGCTACTTCAAAGACTGAATTCAATCTATGAATCATCATGACAGCTAAGCTCCTCTTGGACGATGCAGATCTCAAAGCTCAGGAGAAAGTATGTGAGAACGGGAAATAAAGCATTCTCTGTGGAAGGGATTTGGCTAAGAAACAATTCTCCAGTAAAGATCAGGTGAAACCAGAGTCTGATAATGTTTAGGAAGGGTTGCAATACCTTACTTATTGAGAAAGCCTTTCCACCATAAGTGACCTATGCAGACTTATGACCCCAAAAAGGGAGAAGTACAAGAGACACCAGAAAGTTTAGGAGGGAAGTCATTATTGCTATTGATTTTTACACAGGTGCTCAGCTGTTATGGCGATAAGCGACAATATAAATCCCATAGAGTTCAGTTTTACTCTCTGACGTTGTACTCAACAGAAATAATAAAACAAACAAATAAACGTTGATAACGCCCCGTATTGTTATTTGACCACTAAAGGTCACTTCGTGTCATTTAGTGTTAAATAAAACTCCTAAGGCCCAGATCCGCTAAATATTTACCCACGTGCTTAGCTTTGAGCATGTGCATAGGTCTTTGCAGGGTCTGGGCCTAAATGATTGCAGCTGGAACTTCTGCTTGAAAAATCCATGTTACAATAGGGCCCAAAATGGCTAGTAATGTTAAAAAATATCAACCATTTGGTAGCTTTTATTTGTTCAGGGTTGGGGTAGTTTAGTGTTGATGAAAAGTGCCAGATTGTTATCCACAGAACAGGTGCAGCATGGGAAGTGGCACTACAAGTTTCTTTCTCCCTGACCTGTCAGTATACCTCAACTCTGACGTGAAGGGGCCACAAGGAAGGCAAAGAGGGAAGTTCAGTCTCCATTGCCTAATCCTTCCCCTAGAGTACTCCCAACCCCCATGGCCCAGTCTAACCCCACTGTTTCCCATTTACCTTCCTTGTGCCCGCAATACTCCAGCTACTCTGCTTCACCAGCCCCAACTGCACTCTCCCCAAAACTCCTCAGTGCTGCCTGGAAACTACCCCCTCAACTCCATCCCTTTGTCTCTTCACCCTCCTCCCATCTCTGTCTCCACAACTCCCCCTTTAGCATCTCAGGCTCAACAGGTAGTGCTCAACGGCTCGATGTCTAGTTGGCAGCTGGTAACAAGCGGCATGCCCTAGGGGTCAGTCCTGGGGCCAGTTTTGTTCAACATCTTCATTAATGATCTGGAGGATGCGGTGGATTGCACTCTCAGCAAGTTTGCAGATAACACTAAGATGGGAGGAATAGTAGATATGCTGGAGGGTAGGGATAGGCTACAGAATAACCCAGACAAATTGGAGGTCTGGGGCAAAATAAATCTGATGAGTTCAATAAGAACAAGAGCAGAGTCCTGCACTCAGGACAGAAGAATCCCATGCACTGCTACAGACCAGGGACCAACTGGCTAGGCAGCAGTTCTACAGAAAAGGACCTGGGGGTTATAGTGGATAAGAAGCTGGATATGAGTCAACTGTGTGCCCTCACTACCAAGGCTAGCAGCATATTGGGCTCCATTAGTAGGAACATTACCAGCAGATGGAGGGAAGTGATTATTCCCCTCTATTAGGTGCTGGTGAGGACACAATCTGGAGTACTGTGTCCAGTCTTGGCCCCCCGCCCCACTACAGGAAGGATGTGGACAAACTGGAGAGAGTCCAGCGGAGGGCAACAAAAATGATTAGGCGGCTGGAGCATATGACTTAAGAGGAGAGACTGAGGGAACTGGGCTTGTTTAGTCTGCAGGAGAGAAGTGTGAGGGGAGATTTGATAGTGGCCTTCAACTACCCGAAAAGGGGTTCCAGGGAGGCTAGAGCTAGGTTGTTCTCAGTGGTAGCAGATGACAGCACAAGGAGCAATGGTCTCAAGTTGCAATTGGTGAGGTCTAGGTTGGATATTCGGAAAAACCTTTTCCCTAGGAGAGTGAAGCCCTGGACTGGGTTACCTAACAAGGTGGGGAAATCGCCAGCCTTGGAGGTTTCTAAGGCCCAGCTTGACAAAGCCTTGGCTGGGATGGTTTAGTTGGGGGTTGTCTTGCTTTGAGCAGGACCTCCTGAGGTCCCTTCCCACCCTCATGGTTTATGATCTCCGCTTAAGTGACCACCAGCGCCTCGCCTAGTATCTCTCCTCAGTGACCCCAGCTCCCCTCAGCGACCCCAGCTCTCCTCTTAGTGTCTCCCCTCAGCGACCCCAACGCTCCTTAGTGTCTCCCCAGCGCCTCTCCCTCAGACCCCCGCTCTCCTCAGCGTCCCCCCGTCAGCGAGCCCGCCTGCCGCGCGACGCCTCCCCTCACTGTTTCCCGCGCTCCCAACCGTCCCTCCCCTGCAGGGGGGGCTGCGGGCCCCGGGGCGTCACCCTCTCCCCGCCCCCACTCGGAGCGCAACCGCAGCAGCACTTCCGGTTTGGCAGCGGCGGCGGCGGACTCCGGAGCGGCAGGCAGGGCCCGGGCGCAGCAGGCGGCGGCCGGGATGGCGGTGGACGCGCGGCGCCTGGAGGGGCTGACCCTGTTCCAGCTCAACGAGCTGCTGGAGGACGAGGAGCAGCTGCAGGGCATGGCCCTGGAGATGGAGGAGGTGAGCGGGGCCGGTCCGGGAGTGGGGGCGGGGGCGGCGCTGTGGGGGGGGGGAGAAGGGACGTGGAGTTGGTGGGACGCGGGGGCTGGCGGGGGGAGCCCGGGAGCGGCCCCCCCCTTCGAGCTGCCGCGCTGGTAGCGCGGGCTCCCGCCGCCAGGAGACCCCGCTTGTGGGGGGGCGTCTGCCCCCGGGCCTGCCCCCCGCCGGGGGTGCCGCCCCCGCCGGCGTGTCGCTGTGGCCTCGGGCGGGTGTGAGGGGTGTGGGGGGTGTGGGGGGGGTAGGGCCCTCCGCCAAGGCCGTGGTCGGTGGGGCGGGTTGAGGTAACACCGCGCCCCACCCAGGGATCGTGGGGTCCCCCCTCCCCGTGGCGTCGGGTGCTCCCCATTTCTGGGCGCCCGGGTCCCAGCTTCCAGGCTCGTGCGTAGCCCTCCCCTCGCCATTTTCACCGAGGAGCCGGTGACCTTTTTCCTCTCGTCGGGCTGCTGCGGGGTCGGCCGTGAGGATTCCTCTGATCAAACGAGGAGCCTCCGGCTGTTTGGCTCGTTCTCGCCGGGATTCGGTGCTCTTTGTTTGTCGGCGAGGGAGCGCCTCTGCGCTGTCATTCCTCTGTCGCTGGCGAGTCCGAAAGCTCAGCGCCAGCCTAGGTGACAGGTTTGAAATGCCGACAGTACTCAACAGGTCATTGTACCCAACTATAGAGAGACCACTGTGGCTGAGGTTGTATCAGGCTTTCCATTCATACACCTCTTGTTTCCATGAGTGTTGTGCCTTGGCCATAAAAAAGCAAAAATTGTGCACCTGAATAAAAACATGCTCTGTTTATGGTCTCGGTCTAAAAGCATCTGTTTTTTTTCAAGCTAACCTGAAAGAGCATTTCGTTTGGTGCTGTGCATACGCTGAACACACAATTAGTTGAGTTCCGGGGCTGCTTTGTACATATTTGTTTCGTTAGTGTATTAGATCTTTAGTAAATCTGGACGAGGTGCACTTTGAAACAAAATAAAAACCAGCTTTAACTGCTGTGAATGCATTCTAGTGTCTGTTAATTGTTGATATGTGTGTGAATGCTGTAAGCCATAAGTCTGATACAAGGCTAATTCAATTTTACAAGGTCACAGATCCTTCCGAAAGATTCCACAGATGGTTTGGAACATGTGCATAACATGAGGTGAAGCCTCCTGATATATAAAATTATTAAAGAAGCATAGATGCAACAGAGAGCTAGAGTGTATGTACTCTTGTTCTGTTTTGAAAGGGCCCCACAATGCAGAGTAAAGCCATAGAAGGAAAGTTGGCAGTTGGGAGGTCTGCTTTAAAGAAAGAACTTAAAGTTTTCTTGGTTTATCTGCATGAACTCATATCCTTGTGTACTCATAAGGGACTTGACACTGGGTCTTGTTAAATCATTCTGTTAAGGAAGGAACACAAATTAAAACATGTTTAAAGTTGAGTCTGAAACAACTACTGTAGTGCACCCTGTTGTGGTTACCTGTTACATCATATATTGCAAGATGCAAAATATGGAAATAAGTAGGTGATTTGGGGAGTGCCAAACATAGGTGAATTTCCTCTCTTGTGAGTTTGCAACTCAGTTTAATGTTAGAGAAAGAACATTTATTTCTTTGCTTTATTGCTGTAATAACTTGGGTGTGCAGTGATAACTTCAAGATTGTAATAAACCATTAGAGAACATTGATAGTCTAATGAAATCCTGTTACAGGCTAAATGTGTAAATTGAATTCAACAGGTTATTCTTTAGTCTGAGATAATGGGCCAGATTCTCAGATGGCATAAATTGGTGTTGCACTTTTCAGTGGAATCTGACAATTTATGCCTGTTGAGGATCTGACCCATAGTGTGTGTAATTTTTTTTTCAAGATGTACAGGTCAAAACTGAATGTGTTTTGTGGGAGACTAGCATGAGATGAAAATGGTAGAGAAACCCTTTTCAGTCTGTAGAACTAGATGGTATTCACAAGTTGATCCTATGGTTTTCCTCTTTAGTTGGCAAGAGAAGATTTTTAAATTGTAGAGTAAAGTTTCTCAGGCCTGAGGGAATATTTTGTGGTGCATGGAAAGTGTGGCTAGGTTTGAAGGTATTCAGTGTTGGGCCAAAACACAGCTATGTTGCTATCTACTATAGTATAGTCTCTTTTTTGTGTATAGAGGCTTTTCCCAGAGTCCATTAAATTAAAAACATATTTGCCCAACTCCACTCGGAAGTGCTTATCTCTTACTAACGACTACTATCAAATGTCCCCTCTTCATTCCCAGCGCAGTCCAAAAAGTGGTGAAATCACCATTTTTAATTAGTTGGATTTAACTGTGTGCCAGTTATCGCATTGTTTTCCTTAAGGTTTTCTAACGTTCTGGTGAAATTTGTCTTCCTACAGTTATTTATTTTAACTTTTTTGAGCATTGTTGGGTTTGCAATACAGGGTCCTGATCCAGCAATGTTGCACACAGGGGCAGATTCCTGTACCCATGTGGGAGTCCAGATGTCTTTAGTGAGGCTCTGCAAACTGGAGGATCCATTCATACACATTATGCTGCTGGATTCCTAAAAGGAATAATTTAACTGAGCATTCTAGTAAGTCATGCTTCCTGGGACATTTTCTTTGAAATCACATATTTTTTTCCACTGGCAAAACTGACTGGGGCTAATTACTCCATAATTGACAAATCCTTTGTTCTCCTGATTATAAGAAGAGCCCATTCATAGAATAATATTCTGCACACAACAAGGAGAAGGATTTGGGAAACCATTTGGATTTTTTTCTGAAAGCTAAAATGAACCAGCCTCTAAATTAAAGGGAATGTATTTCTAAGGTGCATTCTGGAGGGATTTGTATAAGTTGTCACATGTATATACATGAAAACTCTGAAAACGTCCTTAATGCATAGCTCAGGGTATATGTGAGAACTGGCACTGAAGAGTTTAAGCTATTTTCTCTTTTTGTAAGGTTATGTTTTTTAACCTTCTAGGCTTTTAACACTTGAACAGAGAACATCTTATCTGTTAAAATGAGAAAGGAAGCCAATTTTCTAACTGTAGTCCTAATTTATTGAAATTCTTTTGAAATTTTATCATTCTTTGGGTTTAATCTTTGTAGTACTTAACACATCTACAATATTAATCTTCATGGAATAACTGTACTGTTTACATAAATCAGAATCTCAATGTGATATATTCTGAACTGAGTTGAGAGCTAATGGCAGTGTATGTGTGATTTGAGTGATAGACGATCCAGCAAACTTCTCAGGTTCCTTGTAAATATGGATTTTCCCTTGTTATGTGTGTTGGAGCTATACATTAGTAACAGTGAACCACCATAATATTTAACTCTGCAGTTCTTGAAAACATTACAAAATACAGCTGGCAAAAGCATCCGCTGTCTATGAATTTAAATATGTAAAATCAAGCAGCCAAAAATGTAATCTCGGTCCCTCCTCCCCCATGATTTCAAAGTACAGCAATAAGTACAGGAAAGGTTTCAAGTGTAGTCGTTTTCTCAAAAGTACTGGCGATAAAGAAGACGCAAGCTTAAACCAAGTAAATAGATACCCAGATTTCTTGGATCCTTAATCCTGTTTTAAACCCACCTTGTGTATGTGGTTATGTACTGTTTGGCTAACATGAATTTTAGTTACAAAGTTAGGAATTAAATATGCCTGCAACTACAGATTTTGTTTTTCATATAAGTGTCAAATTAGTAAATTGCGTACATCTAGCAAGCATAAATTACTGTTGTTTGTGCTTTCTCCTTGATGTAAAAATGTGTTGTTGTATCTACTGCCCAGTATATTAACTATAATTACATTAAAGGTGACAACACAAGAAAATAAATTATTTTAACTTTAATAAAGGCTTAATTTTGAAAGGTAAATTATATGTTATAAATATATATTTTATAAATCATCCAAATTTTGTAGTGTACATATGATTCACCAGCACTGATAGACTCTCTTATACCTGGCTCTTATGTAAGAACTCTGTACCCTTTCCTCTTCTATTGTAGTTCTCTCCCTTACAAATCCAGGATTGATCCATCCCTCCAAGTTTGTTGAGTATCGCTCTGACGGTTCTATTCTGGCAATGTTGCTGTATATTTTGTTCCTAATTTTAAAATATACATTGTATGTGAATCTATTCCAAGTCTCATAACTATGGAATGCTTTCCCCCTTCCCTGCAATTCACAAATTAATCTCCCCACAAGGCTAGCCAAAATGGATTAAAATATCTAAAAAGGCAAGAACTGTTTCAGCTTCTGTTAATATATTTATCAGTAGCTAAGTGTAATCAATCTATCTTTTGGTCTGGGTTTTGTTTATAGAGCTGCTAGCAGGCAGTTCATTAATTTTCTTACTCAGTTATAGTGTACCCAAAATGTGCTGAGTGAATCCCAGACAAATAAGATACTGTACCTTCCCCAAATACTTTATTGTACTACCACTAGTGCAGTTGTGCTAGTGGGAGCACTAGTGATGACGGGCAGCAGATATTTTTTACCATTGTCATCTAGATAATTGAAACACTGGCTAGGAGGGAAGACTGGCATGCTTCTGCACTTATTTATAGTCTGCTTTACAGTGCTCATTGCTATAGTACTTTCTAACATACGTTAATATTTTTACTTCTGTAACACTCTAGTGAGGTAGTTATTCTCATTCTACACCTAAGGAACAAAGAGTTTTCATAACTTGCCCTTGGATCACCTAGGAAGTTAGTGGCAGAGCTGGGAATTGAACCTGGATTTCTTGAGGTACTGGTCCAGTGCCTCAACCAATCCCACCATTGTTTGTCTATATTTTCAGGCTGCTGCTATTTCAGCAGAATTTGGGCCTTAATTGACCACTGTGAAAAACAGGAGGTAAAGGAGCAAACGGGCCAATTGTTTCTTTAACACTAATCTTTGCAATCTTGGAGAGAGATGTATTAAAGTTTAAACTCAGATTGGTATATTTTGGAATAGTTCCATATAATAAATAAATCAGTACTAAATGTAAATAAGATGTCAGAAAAAACCTGGAGAAAATGTATTGCTACAAAAACCTAATGGTTTAGTTCTTTGGGACAGGGACTGTCATTTATTAGCTATTTCTACAGAACCTAGCCCAATAGGATTCTGACCTGGTTGCTCCCTAAGTGCAACTGCAGTGTAAATGTTAAATAATAAGAATTTGGACTGAATCAGCCAGACTCTCTGTTGTAGATTTTTGATCCAGGCATTTCATCTCATCCTACATGTTTGGGTGAAAGCTTGGATTCTGTGCTATATGATAGAGTTCATATATTAGCACTGAAACAAGTGAATAATTTTTTTAATAAATAGAAGCTGAGGGAGATGGCTTCAGTCTGCCTTTCCCACAAGGCCCTCAAATATGTTATGCTCAGTCTTTTGGAGCAAGGGTTTTGAGTGCACAAGGAAAGAGGAGTTGTAGATTTAAATACAGTGCGTGCAGAGTATAATATGATCTGAATCTGAAGTTGAGACAATATGCAACTTTCTACTAACTTAAATCATAAGTTGAATAAAAAGGCACTTCAGTGATGTATTTCAGTGCATAAATTTGTTAAGATTTTTCCTGCACTTGACAATGAATATATGACCAATGGTCTTTCTTTAGTTTGAACTCAGAGGAATATATTAATCTGTTGCGTTCAGTAGATTATCTAAAGCTAGTATCTCTGGAACTCCACTTAGCAGATGTGAAAGCAGTCATGGATACTAAAACGAGGAGGAAAATCTATAGTTACTCCCCTCCCCAAACCTCAAAACTGAGATGGGAGAAAAGTCCTCTTCTTATAGGTTCATATTTGAAAAGTCAGAGTAATAATGGCTAGTCTTGCTCTAAAATATTGCTCTTGCAGCGTGCTGAAAGTAAAACTATCATTATACAAGTTTCACTTTATACCTCAAGTCTATTCGTGCACTGAAACACTAATATGATAATGAAAAGACAAGGGGCACAGAACTGGTATTCAGTGCTGGTTCAATAGACTTCAATTGAAAGTGCCAACATGATTCATAGAAAGGTGGAATACCAACTTGTTCATAAGTACAAACTTCGCTCTTGCTTTTCTCGTATACTCTTAGTCTGTATTTACATTAAGGAACTTTAACAAATATCTGGAGAGAACATGCCAGCAGCTACTAGTGCTTTGTTTACACTAGGGCTTCTAACTAGTGATTTTTTTGGATTTTTTTTAAAACCAAAGCGAAGCCTCAAAAAATTCAGTACAAACTCATAAATGTTCCTCTCCACAGAAATCTAGCAGAGTGGGTATTACTTGGTTAAACATCTCCAATGTAGACAAAACCTTAGATGCAAGGAGGATAAATCTGTTGCAATTATATTAATTTTCAATTTTCAAGAAGTTGTTTGAATTTAGACAATTTTCTTTCATGCAATTTAATCTACATACCTACTTGGTAAATGTCTCTTGTTTTCTAATATATTTACACAACAAAATTCCTTATAATTTTACATATAAGCACTGCTGTTTAACCAAGTTTTAACCAAATTTTCAAACACTAAAATTCCTTGACCATTTAATTAATAACTGAAAGAATATTTTACTAATCCAATATTCAAAATTTGCAGTCCTGCTTTAAGGAAGATAGCACTGTCTTAACGTAGCTTCTTAATTTGACTTTTATTTTGCGTTTGTACAATAGTGGCAAAAGAAGAAAGAGGTTATAGAAGGTAGGAGTTTTAGGGGTATGTGGAGTTGGGAAGGGAAGCCTGAAATTAGTATGTGTGAGAGTTAAATATAAAACAGGTTAACAGCTGCAGCTTAGAACATTTTTTTTGTGAATTTATAATTCACTAAAAAAAGGATTTTGAATGGAAATGCTGACAGACTATTTACTATATTGCTTGCCCAATGCAAGATTATAATTATGGTAGGATTTGCCAGACTTTGTGGCTAGTTAGGATTAGTCTCATTCAGATCTTGCATCACAGTAGGTATCTGGTTTGGAATTGTTCCCTTAGGAACACACATTCTAAAACTAAACTACACAGTAACTAACCACATTGCTCCACACGAATGAGTGTTGGAGAATCTGTTATGTAAACCAAAGTTTTTAAGTGTTGAACAAGCTTCTTTGGCATGGCAGGAAAATCAGGGTTTTTTTTTTTAAATATGCCTAGGAATGTGTGACCATGATTTCAATATAATGATATATATTTAGTTTCAGAATGACCCAGTCAGCATTAAGCAATCCCTCTGTCATTAGGTTCCTCTTCTGATCAGCTCAGTATTGTTGCACTGTATGAATGTAAGGGAGATGTAGAGAAAGCTCAAGTAGTTAAATTAGAAAGCTGTGTTTAGATCTCCCTCTAATGTGATAATGTCTTGTTGCCAATTCTGACTAGTGCTTTGTATCTGTTCAAAATTAACACTTTCATGCACATTGAATTTTTTATCTAATTTTCGTTAAGGTACTGTACCAATCCCATTGGCAATTCTGTTAAGTGTTTCATGAGCTGCTGGTTTGCTTCATTTGGTTTTAACTATTTGTATGTACTTGGGTTATGTACTTGAAAAACTAACAATTGTAGTTTGTGTCTTAATTTCCACCTTTGATCTCTTCTGAGCGAGTGCAGAGGGAAGGCTCACATATAAATAACTGAAAGAAGCATTCCTCCCTGCTGGCTGGAAATGGATCTGAGTAGGATTCCTTGTGACAGTTTTTGATTTAGATTTTCATGTACATTGTATAGCACACTTAAGAGTTTAATTGTTACTTCAACTTGCATTCAGTTTAAATAATGGGCGGACTTGTTTCTCTTAGCCAAAGATCTTCTGTTTGGCTTTGGTGATCTTCCTTTAGCTGACTTGACCTGTTTGGTGTACTTTATTGATGTGTAACACAGTAAAACACAGCCCCATAGTTGACCTAGGAAATGGATTTGGGATTGCTGTTCACTTTCAGATAATAGGATCATTTAATTTATTGGTCTAATGGCATAAGAGGACAGGCCTAAAACAAGTTACAAGTTTTCCCATGAGATGTGTTTTGCTTCCATTAGATTTATATATAAACTGTCTTGTGTGTCTGTCATTTTTTGGAATAACTGTATGGAAATTGGAGCTATGTTTTGTTTCATATGCTCATGGATACAAACATTTTCTAACACGATTTAATGGAGACATAGTCATGTTTAACATATTATATATCCTGAGAAGACTTATCCAAACTGTATTAAAAATGAAGGTTGGTAATTTGTGTCTTGACTGGTCAAAGACGAGTTGCACTGAAGGATGTTAGCTGAACTGCTCTATTTAGCTGTCAATTCTACTTTTCTACATGCTCAGAGAACTTCCATGCAGGAAAACAGTCTAGTGTTCTGATTCATAGCATTTGTATTGCCATTTTAGACCCACCTAGAATCCATTCTGGTTCAGGCCATTCTTATCCTCCTTTCTTTACTCTCTTTGTCTGCAAACACCGCCAGTTGAACACACCTATGGCATCCGCTGAGGTGAAAATAGAAGTTGAGATTTCTCAGGATGATACTTCCACCTGAAAACCCAGGCGGAAGGTACTTGGGTGATCTTTTTTCAGATTTTATGGAAGGTAATCTTTGAAATCCTCCAAGGTTTCAGTTACTCTGTTGCTCTTTTTGTTAGAGAAACTTCTAGATCAGGGGTTCTCAGACTTCTTTTGCTGGGACCCCCTTTGAAAATATTGCAGGCTGTGATGGCCCCCACCAAAAAGCGGCGGCTGCTGGGCGTGGTACTGCCTTAAGAGCACCCGGCAGGCAGCTGCTGCGCTCTGGCCACCTAACTCTGAAGGGCTCTGGCTGTGAGCCAGGCTCAGGGCTGACAGCCAGAGCCATGGCATGTGCAGGGGCTGATAGCTCATGAACTCCTCCCTTCTTCCCCATAATAATCTCATGAGCCCTTGAAAAGTCCCGGCCCCCAGTGTGAGAGCCCCTCCTCTAGATTTATTAAGGCTTGCTCGACACTTAATAATTTTGCTGGTTTAGCTATGTTAGTTATGGGTATGGAAAATCACACCCCTAACCTATTTAGCTATGCCAGCACAAGCTCTAGTGTAGGTGTATACCCTTTTTTTTTTTTTGAGGAACTGGCATAAGTTATAGTGGCAAAAGTTCCTCCCCCAGGAAGCTTTTCTAGTATAGCTATGTTGGCAAATCCTTTCTAGTGTAGACAAAGCTTAATTGTGGAGACTAATTGGGGAAAAATAGGTGTTCTGTTGTCAGTTTAGATGTCCACAACTTAATTGTAATATTGGAGGCCTTTTTTTTATAATGTTGAACCATAGCATTTTTAAATCTGTTTCTTCTGAATGAAATAAATAACCTTAAATAACAAATTGCAATATGTTGACCAAAACAGTGTTTTAAATTTTAATTGTAAAATTATTTAGCTTGTTTTACTTTCTTTGGAGGTGGACAAAATTGAGGTTGCTCTTCATTCCACTTACCATTTTCATGAAAACTGACATATAATCAAATGTAATGAAACATTAAAGAAAGTAGAGATTACTTAAGCACTGATGTTTGACATGATGGTAAACACCAGGTATGTTCACCTTCTGTATGAAAACTTGGCCCTGTCAGAGATATAACGTAAAAAGAGCTGAGTAATTGAGTTCATTATGTTCCATTTTCAGTGCACCTAAACTGTGACACACTTGAAAAGCTGTTCTTATAACTCATATGCTTTAAAATTGAAAGTTTAGTATTCCATCATCTGTTTAGAATAAATATCTTTTCCTAGTAAGTTACTGAAATAAATAAGAGAGTTTGCTTCACAAAGTTGTCATTCTACAAAGGGTCATGGATAAAGCCTACTTTTGTGGCAGAACATCACAGCTTAGCTATTTTGTGGATGGTACAATTTGAGGCTGATTCTCTTAAGTTTTTGCAGTTTGGAGGCCGCCTGTTGTGCTAATTAATTTCCTTGATTTTTACATTTATCTTCAAACCATGTTTGTGGGACAGTCTGCTAATATCCATGTTCTACAAATGGGGAAAGATGAACAAATTGAGGTATGGGAGTTAGGTGACTTGCCCATAGCCTCTCGGGGCACATCTACACAGGCAGTGGCAGCCATAGCTGCAAGCCTCCAAGCCCAAGTCAACAGACTGTGGTTCTAAACAGAGCACTTTTAACTTGCAGCTCAAGCTCAGAAGCCCAGCCCTTTCCCTAGATTTCAGTGCCTGAGCTCGAGACCAAGCCACAATGTCTGTACAGCTATTTTTAGCACTGTCGTGTGACCCTGGCAAGCCTGAGTCTGTTGACCTGGGCTCTGGGGCTTGCTGCCATGGGCTGTGTACACATACTCTTAAATGAGTCAGTGGCAGAGCCAAGATTAGAACCTGGGGACTTCCAATTCTCAGTCTCCATTCTCCTTCCTTCAGATCATGCATCTTCCCAGCAATTATGATTTAAATGTGTTCTCCAAGGTAATTTAAAGGCTATACCAGGGTTGGGCATTTGACCTGTCCAAAAATTATTAGTTAAATAATTTAAAGCACTAATTTATTAGAACAGTCACAAAAACGAGTAAGACTTTGTTCTTTGATAGGCTTAGCCTTAGATATTTATGCCTAATTACAAAAAGCAAAAAGTTACTTAACATGTTATTTTAACTCAGGAAAATGTGAAGCACAATGAAATTAAGTTCTAAAAAGTGAAAGAATGACAGCAGGATGCAATCAAAAAGGGAATCTGAATGCTGCTGTTGGATTATTTGACTTGTCAACTGACTGAATTGCCAAACCTACTGTTACCTACATTGGCTTGTCTGTCACCTATTGGGAACGAGGGAAGTTTTTTAAATAGAAAATATTCCTTCATTACGCAACAGTGATTGAGCAGCGTATCAGGCTCAGGTAATGAAGTTATAGAATCCAGAGCTAGAAAAATCCTGTTAGGTTATCTAGTCCATGATCTGCATGCCAAAACTAGTTTGTTTCCTATTGTACCTTTACTATTGTTTTGTCTAATGTTAAATGTGCACAAGATCGAGCCTCTACTCTTTGAGAAACAGTTTCACAGCCTAATTTCACTAAGAAGCTTTTCCTGCTGTTCTACCTAAATTTTCTCTTCCTATCTTTCTTCCTTTTGTTCCTAATTTTACACCCTTTATTGCACTAAATTGTTGCTTAGCTAAGTTATATGTATTTAAATATGTCCAACTAACCTGAGGAAGATCAGAGTCAGCTCATAAAACAAGTCTTAAAACACCAACTGGAACAACCTTAAATTGAGAATTATAACCACCCTTACAAGTAATAAAAATACACAATCCATAGATCTGATTGTAAATTGGTTGTGATGGGGAAAGTCTTAGTCTAATTAATACTATTGCATTGGTAAGGTGAGGGAGAGAAGCATTTTTTTTGGTCCCTGTATATACCATGTGCTGTGCTCCCCTCCATCTTCTGTTTCTTCAGCAGGTGTTAAAGGTTGTGCTGATGTTAGACATGTTGATAGGAAGCTGGTGATGTTGTATAAGAACAGGCATGTTTATTTCAGTTCCATTCAAAAGCCAGAGAAGGGCAAAGAGGGTGGAATTGGCGTTGAGCAAATAGAACCTGGCAAAATTGGTAGAGAGAACTTATTTTCAAACTTTTAAGAATGACAAACCATTCCGGGAGTTTTCCTCAATGTTTTAGGTGGCACAATCAGAATGAACAAGTGGGAACAACCATGAAATATTAGACAGTTTAAAATATTTAGGATTGGTTTAGCAAGGAATTTTTTTCCCCCAGAGAAGGGAGTAAATGAGGTTGAAAATTTGTGGTTGGTACTTGCTGTCCTTTGTTCTGAGGAAAATCCTGTGAAAGTAAAACAAAATAGCAAATTCAGTTTGTCCAAAATTGAAAGAAATAACTTGAGGTTAGGATCCATATCACTGTTGACTTACTAGTGCACTTAGTGCATTTGGTGGTTTAGGACAAAACACAAGGGCAAGATATAGCTTTTACACTACCTCAAGTACTAAGGATGCATCTTATAAAGAGTTTGGCAGTGTTTGAAGTTTGCAGATCAAAGTATTACGCACAATTGATGGCTTCTCAAAAGGAAACACTTACTTTTGAAGACATTCTTGATGCTGCCATTACTACAGTACTTTGAAAATAAACATTCTTTTTATTTTGATGCAGTCTGAGCACAGGACTGGAGTCCAGGAACACTTGGATTCTAGTCCTAGCTCTCTCTGTGGCCTGGAACAGGTCACTTGAACTTCCAGTTTTCCCATCTCAGAAATGGGGGATCTCATACATACATACCAACTTTAGAGATGTTTCTGAGGATTCATTAACATATATAAAATGCTTTGAAGATAGAAAGTAGTATATAAATGCACAATACTGTGGGCTAGATTCTTCCATCCTTTCTCATGTTTACTAGTACTATATTCCACAAGCATCCCTACTGAATTCAGTGGGACCCTTCCTTAATTAAGGTACTATCATCAGTGAATAATATTGGTATAATTTGATTTTTTGTATGATAAAAGGTGTTTTCGATCTTGGTGCTGGGCATCACATGTTCTTAGTGGCCATTCTGTCCTGGAAGGATTCCTATGACTTGACTGTTAAAAGTATGTCACTTTCTCTCTCCATAACGTGACAACACAAAACACTACATGTCGACAGCAGCGTATAAAAAGGGAGCATTGTATCTGTTGGCCTTGATGGATTTATTCCCTCTACCAACATAATGGAATCAATAATGCCAAGTTTGTCTGCATGCACACTGGCATCTTGGAGAACTAAATGTGAAACT
The DNA here is from genome assembly GCA_007922155.1 of Mesoclemmys tuberculata. Taxonomy (NCBI): domain Eukaryota; kingdom Metazoa; phylum Chordata; order Testudines; family Chelidae; genus Mesoclemmys; species Mesoclemmys tuberculata. The sequence continues at coordinate 10,140,034 of ML675640.1, forward strand.
TGGAAATGGGCGGACGTTGGCATATAAAGGCAGATGATAGGAAGGAAGCAACAATTAAAATAAACGGATGGGTGGACAGGGCAGAAATATTAAGTAGTGAAACTGGTAATGTGGGGCAGAGTAGGGAGAGAACAATGAACAAAGTCAAGGGGAAGAACTTGTGTAATTTAAAAAAAATTACGCAGTAATAAGGTCATTCTGGGGACAGTGACTTACAAATGAGTTTAAGGAAAAGGAGAAGGGAAATCAGAAGTCATGTTTGTAATGAGATTTTTTTGGACAGTTTTGTCTTAACCAAACATTTTAAGGATGCAGACACCAATGGGAGCTAATATATTTAGACCTTTAGGTAACAAATGTGGAAGTTGTAATTTTATCATCTTTATTGGCTAAGCAAAGCAATATTTAATGCTCAGCTTGATGCTGTCTGTGTTGCAACTGATCAATTCCAAAATTTCAGACTGTTCTATGCATCAGTGGCCCAGAACCCAATTGATTTTGATGAAAGGGGAAAAGGGAGGACATATGCAGCCCCTGGCATCTGGTTAGCAGAGCCAGCTGCTTCGACCACTTCTGTAGATCAACAAACTGTTTAATGGTGGCCATTAACACATCCCAGCATAGCAATATTCCCATTTTAGCTCTTCCTGTTCTCCCAATACAGTTTTCAAATGTTGACACCCTGAAAGACAGGAAATATATGGGGGAATGGGAAACAGCTCTTGGTGTAGAGGAGATTGAGGGCCTGGCACAGGGAGAATGGGAGCACACAGAGCCCTTGACATGAATTAAATGGGGGCACATGGAACCCTTGGTTGGAGGCTGGGGGGGGAATGAGACAGTAGTTTGGAGGAGGGTAGACGTAGGGAATACAGAACCCCTGGTACGTGGCAGAAGAATGAATGGAGGCCCAGGGGTTGAGGGAATGAGCTGGCATGATGGGGGAAACGGAGGACAATGGTATGGGGGACATGAGAGAGAGAGATAGAGCCCAATGTGATCTAGTGGAGTGAAGGAGGGGACACAGAGCCTCTGACATGGGGAGGGGACAGTGAGGCACAGTGATCCCTTGGTATGTGTGAAGGGGAGAGAAGGCTGCAGGGAGTCTGAAACAGAAGGGGATGGGAGAGTGTCTAAATCTTGTTTTAAAGTCTGAATTGAAATCCTGCCAGGCAACCTTTCCCACAATGCTCTGTTTTCCCAAACTCATGAAGACTTCCTTGAAAAATTAGGTTTTTTCGATGAACTCAGAATATCTCCCACAGTTTCTATCTTTGTTTCTTGTTTGTTTTTTTTGTTTTGTTTTTTTGGGAAGTGGCCATTCATTCTTTGAGAACAGCATCATTCAACTAATGGATGTGTAAACTGGAAGGATTAAACTGAAAAAATAGACTTTTGCCCATAACCCAGGATTGCTTCATTAACACCATTTGGGAACAATATGTAGGAGAGGGAACCAAAGCAGAAGCAATTACAGATTTTTGCTTTTCAGGAATAGAGGAATAATGATATATTTTTGCACTCAGCTTTTATCTTTTATGCTAGGATCAAAACATTTTACAAATAAGTTTTGCCTTACCCTTCAGTGACCACCATTTTAAAGAGGGAGAAATTTAGGCACATAGGTTAAATTACTTGTTAGAGGACATACAGTGAGTTGATGTAGCCTAGAATAGAATATAAAACACTTGACTCATAATCCTGTGATTTGACCAGTAGACCAGACTTTTCATGTAGATTTGGAATTGGGGATTAGAATAAATTCTTCAAATGATGAAATGCACATTCCCCCATTTCCTTGCAGATGTTTTCTAATACACCCCAATAAAGCTCTGTCTAAAATGTGTGAAGAATCTGCTAGCCACAACCATATTCAAAATATCAAGCATGGCTCTTCCAGGAGTGTAGATAGAGCTAGAACTGTTTCAGTTTCTACTTTGGGCAGTGATTTAAGACATTTAATTAAAAAACCCCTGTACCTGCAGAAACCCATCAGTATTTCTGATTCCTTCTTTCCCCTGTAAAAAGAAAAAAAGATAGATGACTTCTATGGTTCTCATCTCCAAAACACGCATGCCTCCCAAGTATTTAAAATAAAAAAATAAAGACATCTTTATTTCCAGCTTGAAGAAATTAGTCTTTAATTTCATTCTGAAAGTGATTAATTCCACAATCATTCTTATTTTTTGTGGTAGATATTTCCATAGTTTAGGTGCGTTTCCTTTTAAGGATGTCTCCAGCATTCAGGAGCCTCTTACCCCATGATTCTTTGTCTTTTCTATTGTAGGCATGTCTAATGTGCTCCTTGCCAAATATGTCTATGTATGTCTTCTAGATCTGCTTTGTTACTTTTTTAGCATAAGGTTATAACACTGTTTTTCATACTAGACTGGACAGAGCATAGAAGATATTGTAGGGAACAAATCTACAACAGTTGGAATAAGGGATGTACAAGATGATCTAACAGGTCTTTCCCGTTTTTAGTTTTCTGGCTTACTATGCATTGTCCAAAAATACCAGCATCTGTTTTACGATCTGATTCAGTGATGAGGATGACTCAAGATAGTTTGGATTTGGCTGCTCAGTGGAATTTTTAGAAATATTGTGTTTGTATAGATATCAATATTTGTCTAATATATCACTGTCCCACTATACATTATATATCTTTATTTTGCAGGCCCAGAGCATTCAGCTTAGCAAGGAAATGACTCTTGCCAGCAACCGCAGTCTGGCCGAGGACAATCTTTTGTACCAGCCAAAATTGGACTCTCAGAAAGCAAGTTTGACCCAAAAATATCAGGAGCTGCAGGTTCTTTTTGAAGCATATCAGATAAAGAAAACCAAGCTAGGTAACATGTTCCTGTGGTCTCATATCTCCTGTTTTCCTGTTGTTTTCTCTATGAATCTAAAATATAGACATATATACCCTCTTTTCTGATACATAGCCCTTATTCTTAGCTCTGTGCATGTTGAGCATCAATATTAGTAAAAGAACTAAAGTGTCTAAATAGTAATGTACAGGTTCTAGATCATTCTGTAGTATTTATTTTTATTACCGTAGCACCTAGAAGCCCTAATTGTAGACTAAGACTTTGTGCTAGGCACTGTACAAGCACAGAACAAAAAGATGGTCCCTGCTTCAATGAGCTCTCAGTCTACAGTAGATCTGTAAAATACCACTGTTCTCATAGATTAAGTACATCTTCTGCCACCTAGTAAAAAGAACTAAGGTAACAAACATGTATTATTGGAATACACATTCCTTTCTATGATTAGTAGAACATATATGTCTATCTACTGTTGTTGATCTTTTGTCTGAATATGATCAAAGTTCAGTTGATCTAAAACAAAACCCCAAATTTTTCTTTCCTGACATTGTCCAACCAATGAAAATTCAGACCTAGACTGAATATAATCTTGCATTTAGTATATTCTTGTTTTGTTCTTCAAGTTATGAAGCATTTTATCTCAACACATTTACCAACTTAAGCTCATTTGGTTTTTTTGGTTATAAGTTTATTGTAGTGAATAATTTTTACATGACATTTTCAGAAAACATTAAAATTTCCTGCTTAGAATCCTCCTGTTTGGAGTAGGACAAAGAATAAATAATATGTTTGGGTTTTGAAAGAAGGCTTATTTATACTCACTGGAGCTGCATAATTTCAGAAATTATCACTTGTATGCTGTTTGTTCGTTATTCTTTTCATATTGTTACAGATAAACAATCCAGCAATGCTTCCTTGGAGACACTATTAGCACTTCTTCAAACAGAGGGTGCTAAGATTGAAGAAGACACTGAGGTAACAGCAGTACATATATATTGCAGATAAGAGATTCTTCTGCTCATCTCATTTACCGATGAACATACACAGTTGTAATAGACTATTAAATAAAGATACCTTAGATCTAAGGGTTTTTCAAAAATAGGGCCCAGACTATCACTTCAGACTGGAAAACAGTTGAGTTCAGTGAGAATTGTTTTGTTTGGATAAGGATTGCAAGCTTACTTTAAAGATTAACATAAATACTATAATTCTTCTCTAAGTTATATCTGAAATGCATGCTCAGGCCTAGTTGATGTCAACATGCAGCTACAGGGCTTGGGGGTGGTGGTGAAAAATTCAACCTCCTGAGTGCTGTAGCTAAATCAACCTAATCCCTGGTGTAGATGCAGGCAGGTGAACAGAAAAATCCTTCTGTTGATCTAGCTACCATCGCTCAGGGAGGTGATGTTCCTACAGCAATAGGAAAAGCCCCTTCCGTTACTTTGTGGTCTGTGTTATGGGGTTATGTTGGCACAGAGATGACACTCTAGCATGTGCTGTTATAGTCCCCATAGCCTAGATGTCTATGTCTCAGTTCTGTGGTCTCAGTTCTGTGGGGTTGTCTTCAACCTAGTAGCACATGTCTGTGTAGGACTCTTTTAAAATCAAACATCTGGATGACATGTTGTTTGTCAAGTGCATGTATTCATCTCACACAGTCACTCTTTAAGCAGTTTGGGTGAGATGAAAACCAGAGGTGAGCCATTCTGTCTTGTTCAAACTGAAAATGTAATAATAGTAAGGATGATATAAAGTGTGCACTGTTCTAGGGGAGGAGAACCTCCACAGCAGTAGTAATGGAACATTGCATTATGATTCTTGCATATCTCTTGATGTCTGGTCACCCCTCACTGTGCTCAAGTTTTTACAGGCATTGACATGGTTGGCTCTATTGGCGAATTGCCTGTGGGGTGCTGGCTTGTTTTCACTACAGTGCTTGTTAACAGTAATGACCAAACCTGTTAAAACTGACTCGTAATCCCAAAAAGTAATTTTCAGGGCAAGTTATAATTGGTTATATTGAAATACATGATTGCCTGTCATGATTAAAGTAGCATTTACCAAAGCCTCACTTTGTCCAAGCAATGAGAATGAGTAGACTAAAAATATGGATTAATGCTGATCTCTGATTCTCTCATCTACTGATGCTGGAACCAGTTCTTGCTTGGAGTGTTATAAGTGGTTTTCTGGTCGGTATAGGCAATGCAGAATCATAAATTAATGGTTTGGCCTGCCATCTGGAAAACTGATGAACATAATTCATTCCTGTTTTCAGAGGTCAGGGAAACACAAGAGTCCTGCTAAGAAAGAGCCAGGTTTAAATGTTCTTGCTACCATGGCTTGGGAACAAAATGAAATCTGAAAAGAAATGAACTCAAATACATCTGAGAAATAACTCTTTCAAAACATTGCTTGAAATTGTAAAGTATGTCGTCTTCTGGTTTCCATGTGCAAGCTGGAGCAAATGACAGGAAAGGAGACACAATGCTGTTAGGATATAAGCTATTTCCGATTCCCTCAGAACATATTACTTTCTAACAAGTTATTCAATGTTTGACAGAATATGGCAGAAAAGTTTCTTGATGGTGAAGTATCACTGGATTCATTCATTGACGAATACCAGAGCAAACGTAAACTGGCTCACTTGCGACGTGTAAAAATTGAGAAACTCCAAGAGATGGTGCTGAAAGGACAGAGACTTCCACAGGTTCAGCTGCAGTCTCAGCCAAGAGCACCTGAGACAACACCAGCACCTCAAACTTCCTACTCTTCAGATGCAAACACTCCTCCATCTGTTATGCCCCGGCGAATACCACCCCAGCCTCCTCCATCAGTCCCAGCAGGACGCTTCCCTACGCCATTTACTGCAGCAATGGGTTCAGGACCAGCTCTTCCTTATTCAGGAGTTCCATGCCCTCCCCTTCCCCCACGAGTGGGAAGTCAATCTGCAGGTCAAATGCCACAGCCAGGATACCCATCTCAGTTTGTATCACAATACCCTCCAGCACTGCCTCAAAGACCACCACCTCGCCTTCCACCACATCCTGGCTTTATCCTACAGTGAATACATCAGTGCACCTAATTCATATATTGGTGCTTAAATTTTAATTCTTCATCTCCCCGTCCCAGAGACTTAGTATTGGTGCTTAAAAGTTAGTTCTTTATCTCTCCTTCCCAGAGACTTAATATAGGCAATGGAAAACCTCTGTGCTTTGCACAATGGATCACAAAATTCAGGCTGCAACATGGGGTTGTGAAATTGCATTCAGTAAATGTAACCAGTTTCTTTTTTGTTTCTTAAAGTCTGACTATTTAAACTTTTTTTTGTAGGAAACTGGTGGGGCTGAATTTTGTAAACCTGGTAAGTTGTGAAACAGTGGAGTGGATTTGTTCGCATTATACATATGGCCTCCTTAATGATGGTAAATGATTTTAAGGAAAATAGCATACTTTTCTGACTTGGTATTGTGTTCCCATTGCGGCTGGATTTTAAGCATGGTTAATTGTGAGCTATTTATATCTCAAAAGAATGTTCTGTGCTGCCAGTGCTGTTGTTTGGATGGTAACTGTTGTATCTAAATGCTAAGCATAAATCTGCTGTGGAAATGACCTGCAGCCTTTCGGATAACACCAGGGCTCCACATTGATGGCTGGGCATGCCAACTTTATCCTCAGAACCTGCTACAGAGACACTCAGTTCAATCAGAAAACGTTCGGTAGCTTATCTTGAAAAGCATTAATACTTAAAATATTTTTAATGTGTACGTTTGTTATTGCTTAGGGTTTTTTCATAACAGAAATGCACATCATTTACTTCTGTACATTAATTTTCTGAAAGCCCTGGTATTTTAAAATAAGTAACTGAACATTTTTCTATTAGGTGATTGCTGCTGGAAGCCATGTAAAGAAAACTCTTTGTAGTGCCAGTTCAAATTTTTATAGAAACTTTACTGTCCACACTTAACCTCACCAGCCCCTTTCTGTTTTCCCCACTTTCCTGGGGTATTAGGGTAGCTGCTTACTTTTTGCTTAATTTGTCCTTCTTGTGCCATGGGGTTGAGAAGCTTTTTTTTTTTAATTTTAAACAGAAGTGTAGCTTTTGATGTTGTCTTGTTATTCCAGGAGCCACAGTGCCAGACAAACTTGTCTTACTTCAGCACTGGGTAGTCATATCATTTGGTGCCCATTCAAAGCTCCACAAACTCATCTTCTCAACCTCTCTGCTCTGTCTCTTAGAGACATTTTTTGTCCCTGGACACTATCACCTTCTACCCTACAGTGTCTGAAAACCTTTTTCATCTGAAATGTACAAGGAACCTTCCCTTGCCAATAGTCAAAACACTCTAGGGTGGCTGTTTGCAGCTTGCTTAATTTGTCCTACCCTTCCCGTGCTATTTGGGAGCGAGATTGGTATCTCTAAAAAAAAAACTTAGCTTTTGATGTCATTATTTGATGCCAGGACCCTCAGCACAAGTCTGTCTTAATCCAGCCGTGGGCAGCCATATTGTTTAGTTCTGCAGCCTCTGCCCTCCCCAGTCAATCCCTGCCCTTCCACTAATTAGAATAATGACCTAAGAAATACAGTTCAGAATCTGCTGCATCTTGTATGTGGGGGCAGACTGTTTTCAGACCACCATCTCCCATGGTCTGGGAGTTAAATTGTGTGGAATGACTCAGTGCCTTTTTTTCTGATAAAGGTCAAAATAGATAATTTATTTGATTTCCCCACCCTCTCCCCGGTGTAATTCCCTTGACTCCCAATTAGCTATTTCCTCTGATGTTTGGTAGTTGCTAATAATAAACTAATAATCCCATAACAAGAAACCCTCTAGTCAGAAAATAGGACTACAATGCTAACTCTCCCATTGGAAAATCAGAGACTGCAGACTTGTACCTGAATAGCTCCCCTTCCATAAATCTGGAAAGGGGGGAGGGGGATTTTGTAAACCTAGCAAGTTGTGAAGCAATGTGCAGTGGATTTATTTGCATAAATACAATCTCCAATCTAGTGATGATACATGAATGTTTTAAAGTCTTTCCTTGGTATAGTTTCCTATTGAGGCTTCATATATGCATGATTAATTGTGAACTATTAGTCTTTCAAAACCTGTTCTGTGCTATCAGTGCTGATATCTGAATAGTAACCTTTGTATCTGAATGCTGAGCAGAAAGCTGCTGTAGAAATGACCCATGTCATTTGAAATAATACACCCAGGTCTAGAGCTACAAGGTTGATAGATGGATACAAAAACTAAACAGTCATATTGGATTTGCTAAAGCTTAGTAAAAACAAGCAGGTAGATCTTACACTTGTCAACTGCCTACCTATTTTCTGAGTTAAAAAAGCCCTCTCAGAAACAATAGAGGGAATGAGGTAAACAGTTTGAATTTTGCACTGCATTTTATATACCGAATTCTTTTTGAATGGTATTAATGAGAAATAGTCCAAAAATATTTTTACTACTTGTTAAATTTGTCTGTTTTTAGTACTTTTATTGATAACAGAATCATTCAGGGATACTTTGTTTAAAAAATATTGTATTGTGCAAACTAAATACAGATTAATTTGATGCAGTTTGTCTGAAAACAATGCAATCACATATGCATGTGGCTGATGTGCCTTAGGATCACTACTTGTGATATGCTAATATTCTAGTAAGACTATTACAATCTTTCAAATCAGTGGCCATTATTTAATCCTTTTGATGTAAGGGCACTTTCTTTTGTGGAAGATTTTTCACCTAGTACTTCAGAATAAGGCAGTATCTGCTATTTTTGCCCTCAGTGGATGATTAGTTTGATTTTTAAGAAGACTGTCACAATGACTGTGATGTTTCAGTTGTTATAACAGTCTCAAAATTGAACTCCAGATGCTCATGGATAATGTTTGGCCACTAATGAGCATTGGTGTGTGTGCAAATTGGTTTGTAGTTATGTCTGGGGAATGGAGCAGGAAGAGCTTTGGAAAGCTCTTTGATTCTTACTTTCAGAATCACAAATTATACCACACTAATCTGGCCAGGTAGGGTGAGAGATGCAGGGGCTATTTCAGGTCTGTCCACTGTTTCCAGCTACATCTGTAATAGGTAAAGAATAAATTGGGCTGTAGATAGGATGTTGAGAACTGTACTAATCTGTACAGTATATAATTAAAAGTGTGAAATTGCGACTGGCAAGTTGGGGGGATGGCTCCGTTCTCTTTACAAAATGTTCTTTAATATACAGTGTGGTGTGATTTGAAATGTCTGCTACAAATGGCAGATACTTCCTAAAAAAAAATTCAGAGTCAAGGAAATATTTTTATAACATAAAAGTGGGCACTGAGCTGAAATGGAGAGATGTAACATGGTTTTAGAATGTAGGTAGCATTTAAAATGCCCAGTTTGGATGTGTTTTGCTTCTGCTAACCTTTTGTATGCACCTTTTGTAAATGATGACTTTATTTACTTTACCTGTACTTGGTAGTTAGCATTGAATGGTAATAACTTAAGACAAGTTTCACTGCACTTGAAAGCTATCTCTAAGGAGACAAACGAGTCAGTTGATTAGAAAGATTGTACTGGCAACCAATAATCTTTCATCATGTGACTCCAGGAAGCAGGACCTTAAGCGCAAGCCTATGTCTTAATCCAGTTCTGAGTAGCTGTCACGTTGTGCCCCCTTAAAGCACCACAACCTCATATTCCCAATCTCTCCTGAATCTGCCTGCTCCGAACTGAATCAATTACTTGTATAGAAGCAGAGCCCAAAGTGTGCTCTCTCTTTCTCTCGTTTGGGGGTATCTGTGTTCAATCCTTCCCCATGTCCCGAAGCTTCTGTAATTCCTTTTTGGCTGGTAAGATTCATGGGCTGTATTCCTCTAAAGGTCATAATAGAACATTTTAGAATAATATAGTGAACATAAAAAAATTTTCTCTATCCAAACCATGTTTTTTGAATAGACTCGTTTTCTCTTAACACCCAGCAGTTGCTAGGAGCTACCAGGAAATCGTATCAGGAAATCCTCTGGTCTGAAAATAGGACTTTTGGGTAGCCCTCCCCCTAGGAGTTCAGAGGCAGCAGATTGGTCAAAGTTTTTGGCACCTGAACAGCTCCCTAGGTATGTCTGGAAAGTGCTAATAGAGAGGTAATTTTACAAGCCTAGCAAGTTGTGAAACAATGAGCAGCAGTTTTGTTTGGACAATAAGTATGGTCTCTCAGTAATCTAATGATAGTACATGATTTTAATAAACTAGTATATTTGTCCGTTTTAGTGTTACGTTCCCATTGCAGCCTGGTTTAAGCATGGTTAATTGTAAACTCTTTGTCTCAAAAGAATGTTTTATAATACCTGAGCTAGTATTTAATGTGTGGTAACTAATTGAATGGTAAGCATAAATCTACAGTGAAGTGCGTATTGTTTGAAAAACTAACCTCAGGTTTGGGATGCTGTTGGTGGTTATGTTTGGTAAATTTGCCTTAGAATCAGACACACACAAACACTAAACAGATACACTCACTTTAGATTTTCTAAAGCTTTAGACAAAGCAACCAGGTAGATTTTACACTTACTAAGTGCCAACTTACAGAGGAGCTCTTAAGTTTCCGTTTCCTTTGGTTTCAGTTTCCCACTACTTAATCTGACTAGGAAGAGAGATCTTGAACGACCTAGATACTAAACTCTTGAAGGCTGACAGTGTGTGGAGGAAGGCCTACACACATTGCTTTTGTTTTCATACAGAAAAGCTTTACACTGAACATAGTTAAACAATTTAAATATGGACAAAGAAGTCAACCAAGACTACTTGGGCACCTGAGCCATAGGAAGGGCAGAATTGATACCTAGGGATACTCCCCCAAAATATCAGCCACTTTAAAAGCAGTATTAAGCAGAAACTCTAGGACGAGTAAACTGATCACCAGCTATGGTTACTTTTCCCCACAATATTGTTCCATTAGCTGCATTTTTAAGGTGCAATGACTGGGGACAGGATTTGAACACTCTGCCCCCTGTGCTTCAGGAAACTGGCCATGTCGAAAGCTGGTAATATAAAAGGCTCTCATACTGTTTTAAGTGATGTGGCCTGTGGGGGAAGACACAATCAAGAATTTCAGTTCTTGAGGGTTGATTTCCTAGGAAGTTGTAACAATATCTGCTAATATGCAGCTTCTAAAGAAGTCTATTAAAAGCATTTACTCTTGAGACCCCAGTAGGTCATCCAGGGAGTTGTCAAGTGTTTAGTAAAATGAAATTGATGTTTACTCTGCACGGGCAAATGGATTTTGGCAGTTATGTAGATTATTGTCCAAATGGTGGTAACCTTTAGCCTTTCAGTATGGTGAAAAATACTTTTATCACCTGGGAGGGGTGGGGGGAACAAATTGGTTGCTTGAGGCTGGTCTTTTAAAGATTAAACAAAGGTGTAATATCATTAAAACGGACTTGAACATGTCATTGGCATACTGGCAACTTAAGAGTGTCTGTTTTCAGCTAGGAGTTGTGATCTGTCATGCATATTCACGGTGGTGAGAAGTTTCCTTAGTGTGCACACACTGTTCAGCTCTCCATAGCCTGTGTCCCCAGAAATTATTATAGATTCATCACTTTTTTTGGTACAATTCATTTGGCCTGTGAAAGGAAAACTTGGTTTCAGTTTTAAATGCCTAATCCACTCCATCCCCTCACTCTACTTTCTCCCATGCCTGCTATGGAGGGACTGCCTGTGTTTTTGCTTAATTTGTCTTCTCTCCAATATTTTTTCTAAGTATATGAGTTAGAATATTTTTATATGACTTTGGAAGCTCGGATTTCGGCATGGTGATTCAAAGGTCTGGAGCCATGGTCTCAAGAGTACAATATTAATCCAGCAGTGTGCAGCCTAGCTCATATTCTAAACTCTAGCTGACCCCAAATTTTTCCCCCTATAACCACTGCAAACTAGAACAATGAAACCTGAGAAAAAGAAGGCCCAAAAGCTTTTTCATCTCTCATCTAGAGGCACCTGTCTTCAAACTAACATCTCCCACTGTTCAGAAGTGGTTGAAATAATTTTCCATCAGGAACAGTCCAGGGACTACAGTCCCTTAATGGTCAAAATAGAATTTTTTTTTTTCTCTACACATACGCATACCGTAACTCTAGTTAGTTCTCTAGAATTTGGTAGTTGCTACATGCCAGCATTCATGTAACAGCTGCTAGCCTGGAAGGAAGTCTGTTGGGCTAACCCTGCCCCCTAGGAGATCAGACAACAGAATGGTCAAAGTTCTTGGCATCTGAACAGCACCTTATAAGCCTGGAAACTGATGAGAGGGGAATTGTGGAAGCCTCGCAAGTTGTGAAACAATGTGTGGTGAACTTGTTTGTATAATAAGTATGGTCTCAATAAGCTAGCTGATGGTAAATGATTTTAAATAGAATAGCATACTGTTTTTCCTGGTATTGTGTTCCCATTATGGCTTGATTTATGCATGGTTAATTGTGAACTATTAATGTTTCAAAATAATTTTTGGTGACGGCATTTGGATGTTAACTATATTATCTGAATGCAAAGCATAATAAAGCTGCTGTGAAAATGACCTAGGCCACAAGAGGTGTTAGTTACATACAGGAAGTTTGGTTCTAGAGTTTAGGGATTTTGTGAGGTAAATATGTCCCTGATCAGATTCTCAAAAGTGTAGTAAAATAAAGGAGGTAGATTATACATTTAGCAAGTGCCAATTTATTCTGAATTAAGAAAAATTCTCAATGATGGAGGAGATGAGAAGTGTGTGAATTTTGCACTGAATTACCCATCGAACTTCATGGGGCAAGTGGTATTGTCCAGCTATTTCTATTAAAAAATTGTCCAAAATATTTTTGCTTGTTACATTTTCTCTTTGTAAGGTAATTTGTAGGATGACAGGACTATTCATGGATACTTTGTCTTAAAAAAATTATACTGTGCATACTAAATACAAATTAAGCTGATGCAATTTGCTGTCGGAAAGCAATGCATTATCATGTATGTGGCTGATGTGCCTTAAGTTCACTATTTGCAGTTGGGCTAGTTAGACTATTAACATATCTTTCAAACCAATGGCCATTGCTTAACTCCTTTAATTAAGGGTTCTAAAAGGCACCCTCTTTTATAAAAGATGTTTCAGCTAGTACTCTAGAAGATTACAGGGTAGTATCTGCTATTTGTATGCTTAATTGCCCTTAATGGATGTCAGTAAAAAAAAAAAGACGTCAAGGAATCCATTATGTCAGCTGTTATAACGATTTTGTAACTGAACTCTAGCTGCTTATGGAAAAGGTTCTATCGTGTGTGTGTATTCCGACTGGTTTGTAGTTACTAACATGCTTGACTGCTGACAGCGTTTGAGGATGGAGGAAGGAGAGAGCTTCGGAGGGTTGAATCCTGCTTTCAGAAACCCAGTGTACCCCATACTAATATGGCTGGGTGAGGCAAGAGATACAGGTGATATTTCAGGCTTATCACCATGTGACAGTCTCTCCAACTATTTGTTATAAATAATAAGTGGTTTCTGTTGAGAGGATGGTTAAAGCCATACTAATCTGTACTGTTTATAATGAAAGAGATTAAAATGCTATTGGCAAGTTGGATCCTATATAAGGGGATGGCACAATTTTCTCGCCAAGATGTTCTTTAATATACAATGTGGTGTGATTTTTGCTACAAATGGCAAATACTTCCTAAAAAATCTAAGTTAAGCAAATGTCTGTCTCACATAGAGTGGGCACTGCTCTTAAACTGAGAAGTGTAACTTGGTTTTAGATGTAGGTAGCATTTAAAATGCCCATTTTGGATGGTTTTTACTTCTGTTGACATTTGTATGAAACTTTGTAAATAGTGGCCTTGTTCACTTTGTGTACGGTGTAGTTAGTTGTTTTTTTTAAATAATAAAAGTACTACAGCAATGATGTGGGACTTGCCATGTTTATCCATAGGATTGTTTAAAAATCTCAATTTTATACTTCATCGTAGTTCTTTAAACATTCGGTAACATGAGCTTTGGATAGACAAATGGCGTTGAGTTGTTAGTGGTTATCCTTTGTAGGTACTTCCCTCATGAAACTGTGTTTATTGGCTGGTTTAGCTTGGCTTTTCCTGTGAATAAATCATTAGTACTGTTTATACACACATTGAAAGTAACTAAAGAAGAACCTTCCCCTTGTTGTGCATAATGTGACAACTCCACTCCATATTATTTCTCAGACCTTAAAGGATGGAGTAAAATTGAAGACAGCTAAGAGGTATTGGGCTTACCTGACAGTGCTGAGAACACTATATGTATAATTATGTCTAACCTGTGAACACTATTTAGCATATCAAAGTAATAGATGGGTATGTAAATATCTCCCCCCCTCAACACACACTTTTTAATGTAGAGGTTAGGAAGGATGTAAATCCTCCAAATAGGGTCGAGGTTACTCAGTATAGCTTGAAGCATTAGGCATTTTCCTTGCTTTGTCGAACGACGCACAATATTAACACCAAAAACCCTATTTCAAAATCGGTATGCATTTCATACAGGGAACTCAGGGTCGGGCAGCTGGAAATGAGAAGTGTGTCTAATCAGGTTTCATCAGTTTAAATTCTCACCACTCTTTCAGTGCTATTTGTTTCTATGTAACATAACACTATAAAGGTTTTATTTGTGCTGTATAAAAATTGAACTGTTAGTGGCTAAGAGACCACTGTTTCATTTCAATAAAGGATAAATCAAATTCCTTTGGTTTTTTCTTTGGAGTTGCTGAGCTGTAATTATTAACAGATTCAAGATTATTCAGTAACTGAGTAGAGGGGGCCTTGTTTTGTGCAAATTTCTCCTTTTAATGACTTGAGTATTTTGTTGGGTGATTAAATTGTAATCCTACTTTAATAATCAGGTGAAAATATTAATAATTTTAGATGACTGGAGGAAACAGTGCAATATCCTTTTACACATGAAGCAAAGTAAAACATGGTTACTTACCAGTAACTGTTGTTCTTCGAGATGTGCTGCTCATATCCATTCCACTTAGGTGAGTGCGTGCCCTCATGCACAGTTCCTGGACTTTTTTTTCCCTTAGCAGCCTCTGTAGAGTATGGCTCCGGCACCCCCTGGAGTGCTGCCCTCATGCAGCGGTATATAGGGCGCCACCGGCCCCTCCCCTCCTCAGTCCCTTCTTTCTGCCGACTCCGACAGCGGGGACGGAGGGTGGGTGTGGAATGGATATGAGCAACACATCTTGAAGAACAAGTTACTGGTAAGTAACCATGTTCACTCCTTCGAGTGATTGCTCACATGCATTCCATTTAGGTGATTAGCGAGCCATATTCTGGAGGTGGGTAGGAGTTACAGGTGAGCTGTCCGCACCATGGCTCTACCGAAACTTGCGCCCTCCCTCGTCTGCTGGCACAGTGCGACATGAAAGTGTACACCGGCGACCCGGCGGTGGCTTTGCAGATGTTGTGCAAAGGTGCCCACTATGGGTGTGGCCCGGGCACTGTGATGACCTCAAAGTGGTGTTTTTCAGCAGCACAGAGCAGTACTTGATGCATGGGGTGGTCCGCGGGGAGACGCGCTGGTGACCTTTCCACCTGGATTACCACTGTAACAAGGGGTTCGCTTCCTGGAACAGCTATGTATGCCTGACGCAAGGGGCTAGGGCTCCTTACATTTCAGCGAATGCAATCTCCTCACCTCCTCCCTGCCATGTGATTTGGAAAAAACATGGGGAGAAAATTTATCTTGATTACAACGAAAGATAGGAACCCATCCTGGGTAGAGAGGCCAGATGCTGGCAAAGTTGGACCTTGTCCTTATAGAATACTGTATAAGGAGGCTCCAAGGTCCCGGCCTTAGTGCCGGAGAAGCTTCTTGCCGAAGTGATAGCCACTGGGGGGGGTGGGCTAGGGCTACCTTCTATGAAAGCATGAGCCGGGGCATAGAGACGTGATTTCAAAAGGGGGCCCCGAGCATCTCAAGAAGGCCAGGTCAAGATCCCAACAAGGCACCGGGTCGCATGCCTGCAGATAAAAACTCACTGCACTCTTGAGGCAGGTAGCTGATCTGGGGAAGCCAGAACAGGGACATCCCTTTGAGCAGCTGAAGAGAGGCCAAGACGAGTGACCTATGAATATTAAATGAGGCCAGGACTAGGCCTTGGGCTTTAGCTGGAGCAGATACTCCAGGGTTGCCTGTGCCAGCAAGAGTCTTGGCAGGATCCCCAGAACTCTGCCCACAAAGTGGACCATATTTACTTAACCGATACGCAACCTGTGCAGAGGGTTCCTGCTGCCAAGCAGGGCTCACTGGGCCTGCACCAAGCAGGCCCGCCCTCCTTCTGTCAGCAGGTCCGGATGCAGCAGGCACCCCAGGTCCTGGGGGAGTTACCTTTCGGGGCGACCGGACGGTCCAGCAGCATGCTGAACCAGTCCCCTGTTGATTAGGCTGGAGCAATCAGTAAGATGTCTGCCCCGACTTACCTTACCTGCACAGCCGGACACCAGGTCAGGTCAGAGTGGGAGGAGACGCGTACCTGAGAGTACCTGTTTAGTCGATGAGGAGCGCTTTGGAAGCGACCCAGTCTCGCTATCCTGGGGCAAGCAGAACCTTGGACACTGTGTCCCAGACCAACGCGACAAGGTCCAGTTGGAAAATACCCCACTTTGGGGAGAAACATAGGCATGACCTGTGGATGCCAGGGCCCGTCACAGCGGGGAAAAGACAACCTGCTGAGGCAATCCACCTCATCGCTCCTGACCCACGGGAGGTGAGAGACAGTTAAGCGGAGATCATGCCTTGCTGTGAAAACTGATGAACGGGGAGCTTTCTTGCAGAGAGTCGGGGAGTGTACTTCTCTCCCCTTTGCGCTGATGTGCCGGCACCTGTACCTTGACTGATGGAGCCAGTCCCTGAACGGGATGCCACGCAAGACCTTCACCAGTGCAGGGAGGCTAGCACAGGTAGGGAATCTATTGGGTGGCTGTTTGGTGCCTATATCGAGGCCACCTACCCCTAAAGCAATCTGAGTCTCCGGCGGCCCAGTGTTGCTACGTAGGTGCAAGCCGCCATGGGACCTAATAACTGCAGGCAGTGTCCTAAATGCTGTTGTGGACATTGGTAGAGCTGGGAGACGGTATGGACCATAGCCTCGAAATTCGGCTGGGGTGGGAAGGCTCTGGCCTGGGAAGCGCTCGCCAATGAGTAATGCCAGCCTGCTGCACGTGGAGCAGGGGTAAGAGAGGGGGCCATAGTCCCCCACACTCAGGACCGGGATCTGTCCCACGCCATCCAGACAACCCGGCAAGGGAATATCTGTGTATGCAATGTCTCAGGTGGGCAGCCACTACGACTCTGCGTCTGCTGGTCACAGGTAGATATGAACTAGGAGCTGCTGTAAGCCCCCATTTCTGTCCCTACGTGTAAAGGGTTAGAAGGCCTTGGCATGTAGAGCCTCAGAGAGCCAAGTGTGGCCCCAGAGTCCCTCAGACCATGGAGCTTCACGGTGGTCTGATCAGAGAGGAAGACCAACCCATCGTAGGGGAAGCCCTGAATGATCACTGCCTCTCCTGGGACAGGCCCAAGGATTGCAGCTATGAACGCCTTGTCATGGCAATGGCCTTAGCTGCTGAATCAGCAGCATTCCTGAACGTCTAGGGTGCTGCCCCAGCACCATGAAAGTGGTGAAGTCTGTGCCCTGGCCCCGTGGCAGGGTCTCAGCAGACGGCCTGAGGTCGTTTTACAGTGAAATCCCTATGCACCCCAGAGGGCTGATGGTTGGCAAACCTGACCTGCAGGGCTGCTGCAGACAATGAGCTGGGACACAGCACCCTGCATCCAAGGGCTGAGTCTTGAGTAATCAACAGCCTGGACCTTTTGGCTGGGAGATAACTTCGCCCCTGCCACCTTTGACGTAGAGACGACGAATTGGGCGGGGGGGGGGGGTTCATAGGGCATCATCACCTCAAGAGTCCAACCGTGGACCTGTAGGGCCACCCACTGAAGCAGGCAACCTTGGCCTCCAGTGAGAGGTCACCCTCCTGAGCAGCTCCCAGTGTGCCCTGAAACCTTCCGGTGGCGCCACAGAATCCCGGAAGACTGCCTCTCTGGGGCAGGAGGAAGGGACTGCCACGGCACATCCCGTGGGTGCTACCCGCACATCAAAGGAGTGCACCCACAGGGGGTCTCTCTATGGGATCTGACTCCTTATCCAAGGAGCAGAGACCCTGCCCTGACCTGTGCCAGGAGTGCAGACCACACCCCCGCTGTACAAGATGGGCAGCCCCGGTCCCATCGGGATGGCCATGGGGGCCAACAAGGCTGCCATTGCCTCTGGGGCCAACGCAGGCTGACCGTGCCCCCCCGTTGTGGGACCCTGAGCCACCACCTGTGGGCCCTCCTGTCCCGCATCGCAGGTGCCACACCTTGTCAGGGGCTGTTCCCCTGCCTCCCACAGCATGGAGGATGACAAGGACCACCTCCCCCGCCGCAAGCGGTGCAGATGGGAGATGTGCTCTGGGGAGCTCCCAGCACTGACGTGCAGCCTTGGCACTGAGGGCTCCGCAGTGCCGCTCACCCCCTGGTGATTGGGTCTGATGCCGCCCCGATCCCTGCCGTGCTGAGCCTGCCATGAGCACCCTTGGCTGTAGTCTCTGCTTAGCGACCAGGGTCTGCACCCCCTCCATGCAAGTGGACCCCACGTTGCTGAGGCGGGGTGCCCCCACGCCCACCCCAGAGCGGAGGATGTGGGGGGGGGGAAGACCCCTGTGCGCTGAGCCCTGCAGAGGCACAGGTGTGGGGGCCCTGCCTTTTTTTTTTTGCTTTGCAGCTGCTGCTGCGGGCTTTTCTTTTTTCTCTCTGAGCTGTTACTCAGCACCAGGGCCGCACTGCACCTCCCACGCGGGGGTGGACCCCCCCCAGTGCAAGGCGGCATGGTGGCCTCTGCCCCCATGCCGCCTCTTGGCAGCAGGAGGAGGGGACCTGCAGCCCTGCCTTCAGCGGAGCAGCACCAGGACCTGCCTCCTGCCTCGGGGGGGGGGAGGTGGGATGGGGGGGGAGAGAGACATGACCCTGAAGTGCCAGGTCCTGCTGCAGCACCATGTCCACGCCACGCCCCAGAGTGGGGGCAGGCCCCCTAGCTTCGGACACTGCTGCACTCCAGAGAGGGGCAGACCCCCTGCTCCGATGCTGCCCCTCAGTGCAGGGGGAGGTAACCCTGCAGCGCCGCCCCCAGTGGAGCGGCATCAGGTCCTGTGCTGTGCCCCAGAGTAGAGGCGGACCCCCTGGTGCTGAAAGCTTTGGCAGCACCGGGTGTCACCCCGCGGTGCCAGCAGGAGGGATAACCCCCAAGACCTGCAGCTGCACCGGGTCCCGCGCCGCTCCTCAAGTGGGGGCTGACCCTTCAGTGCCGAGTCCAGCAGCAGCACTAGGTCTTGCGCTGCGCCTCAGAGCGGGGGCAGACCCTTCAGCGCTGAGCCCTGCAGGCGCCAGGCCCATGCTGCGCCTCGGTGCCGGGGGGTGTGTGTGTGTGTGTGCCAGGGCCAACCCTTCAGTGCTGAGACCTTTCAATGGCGACCGGGAGTCCCCTGGTGGCCAAGTCCTCTCCTCAGGGCTGAGCACTTTCCCTCACCACCGAGTGCTCCACGGCAACCGAGGTCCTGCTGGGCGACTACGCAGGGCCGGGTCCGTCTTGGGGGAGCGTCTTGCTTACCCCCGTTGCTGTCCAGCGAGAGATTGCTTCCCCATACCAGGGGTCTCCACCGCTCTTCAGGGGAACCCAACGCAGGCTTGCCCCAGGGCACCAGCCCCTTCTCCCTCAGCGGGGTGGGGAGGGTGGAGGCAGCGTAAGCAGGCCGACAAGGCTCTTGCTGCCAAAAAGCCTCTGGTGCTGACCGCTTTGGCAGAGACACTCTCCCACTCCCAGCAGTCAGGATTGGCTCCCTGCACAGGGATGCAGGCTCCGGAGAGGGCTCGACGGGCCGTGGCTGGTGCGACCCTGCCCATGCCCACACTGCAGGGGAGTGTCCGTGCTTCACGCGCTGCTCTTCCTCTTCAGCACCAGGGGTGCTGCTCGGTGCTGAGTCAAGCCTGCCACAAGCAGGCAACAGCTGGATGGTGCCACTTCCCCTCCCCCCCACACTCAAGGCACTGATGGGGGGGGGTGTTTTAAACCCAGGTGGCCAGGATGTGCCTTCCCCCAGCCAGCACAGGGTTTGAACCCCTGCGAGCCCGGCACAGCTGGGTCGCCCAGAGCCCTTTCCTACACTAACTAAAGGTCCTTATATAACTGAAAACTAACTGAGTTGAGGGTGAACTGCTGTCTAACTACTTACATTAGGGAAGAAAGCCTTGCAAGGAGCAAGAGTTGTTCCCAATGACCATCACAGATGGAAAGGAGGGGAGGGGCCAGCAGCACTCCAGGGGGTGCTGAGACCAGCCCCTACAAGGGGCTGCTAGGGAAAAAGTTCTCTGGAGACCATGCACGAGGGCACGCACACACCTAAGTGGAATGCATATGAGCAATCACTCGAAGAAGAACAACAGTTACTGGTAAGTAACCATGTTTTCTCCTTCAAGTGATTGCTCATATGCATTCCACTTCGGTGATTAAAAAGCCATACCTTGGAGGTGGGTAGGAGTCGCCGGTGAGCTGCCCTCAGCATGGCTCTGCTGACTCACACATCCGCCCTAGCCTGATGGATGATGGCATAGTGCAAAGCAAAGGTGTGCACCAACGACCAGGTAGCCCCTTTCCAGGAAGGCCACCAATGAGGCCTGGGCCCTAGTTGAGTGCACTGTCGTGATTGCAGGAAGCAGGATGCCTGCGTGCTCATAGCAGAAGTTGATGCAGGTGGTGATCCATTTGGAGATGCACTGGGTGGAGGCTGGGGCTCCCTTCATCCTGTCCGCCACCGCAAAGAAGAGTTGCATGGTCCTTCGGAAGGGCTTGTTCCTTTCGATGTAGAAAGCCAGGGCTCTCCTCGCATCCAGGGTGTGTAGGCTCCTCTCCTCCTCCCCCCGTGCAGTTTAGAGAAAAACTCGGGGAGGAAAATGTCTTGGTTATAATGGAATTGGGAGACCACCTTAGGCAAGAAAGCTGGATGGGGTCTCAGCTGCACCGTATCCTGGAAGAACATGGTATTGGGAGGCTCCGAGTCAATGCTCTTTGCTGAGACCCTCCTAGCCGAGGTAATGGCCATGAGGAAGGTCACCTTCCAGGACAGGATTAGCAGGGGACAAGTGGCCAAAGGTTCGAAGGGGGGCCCCGTCAGTCTGAAGTGGACCAGGTTGAGATCCCAAGCCACAGACCTGTGGATAGAGCTCCTCAACCCCCTCCAGGAACCTCACCGACACTGGGTGGGAGAACAGGGACCGCCCCTCCAATAGCTGGTGGAAAGCCGCAATGGCTGCGAGATGTACCCTAAGGGACGCTAGCACTAAACCCTGGAGCCTAAGCCGTAGTAAGTACTCCAAGCTAGCTTGCACTGAGGATGTATGGGGAGGAGGGGAGATGCCCAGCGATTCCGCCCAGCAAGTAAACCTCTTCCACTTGGCCCTAGACAGGATCTCCGTGGAAGGTTTCCTGCTGCCCAGCAGCATGCGCTGGACCTGTGCTGAGCAGGCCCTCTCCTCCTCCATCAGCCAGAGTCTCCAGGCTGTCGGGTGCAGAAGGCGACCATGGTCCTGGAAGAGCAGGTCCGGCCTCCTCGGGAGCTCGATCGGTGCGGCGACAGAGAGGTCCTGCAGCATGCTGAACCAGTGCTGTCTCGGCCACGCTGGGGCGATCAGGATCACGTCCACTCTGTCCCTCTTGATTTTCAAGACGACCTTGGGCAAGAGTGGGATGGGGGCAAATACGTACATAAGGGTCCCTGTCCATTCGATGGGGAATGAGTCGGAGATGGAGCCCAGTTCGCGACCCCAGAGCGAGCGGAAACTTCGGCACTTCCTGTTCCAGGATGATGTGAACAGGTCCAGTCAGGGAACACCCCACTCCTGGAAAATCCTGCCTGCTACCTCTGGATGCAATGACCAGTCATGTCGGGGTAGAAATGACTTGCTGAGGTGATCCGCCTCATCGTTCCTGACCCCCAGGAGGTGAGAGGCAGTTAAACAGAAGTTGTGCCTCACCGGAAAGTCCCAAAGTCGAAGTGCTTCCTGGCAAAGCGCTGTGGAACACGGCCCCCTTGTTTGTTGATATAAAGCATTGCTGCGGTATTGTCCGTCAGCACCTGTACCATTTTGCCCAACAAAAATTCGAGGAACACTTTCCATGCCAGTCTGACTGCCCTGAGTTCTTTCACAGTGATGTGGAGGCCCCTCTCCTCCTGCAACCAGTGCCCTTGCATGCTCAGGCTGCCGCTGATGTGGGCCCTCCCCCCAACCCAAGTCTGATGGGTGATGGCGGGGGTCAAGTTCCTGAATGGAACCCCTTCCAGCAGTGTCCTGGGGTTCCTCCACCACCGTAGGGGGGACTGTCACCACTCTATCCAACCGGTGCCTGCTGGGCATGTACACTGAGGCCAACCAACCCTGGAGGGGCCTGAGGTGGGCCAACCTCACCACATACGTACACAAGGCCATGTGACCCAACAGCTGAAGGCACTGCCTGGCTGTCATCATGGGGCACCTCTGTAATTGCGATATTATCGCTGACATGGCCTTGAGCGTGGGAGGGAGGCTCTGGCTCTGGCTCACACCGCATCTAGGGAGGCTCCTATAAACTATGCGCTGTACTGGGGACAATGTCTTTTTCTACTCATTGATGAGGAGCCCCAGACTGTTGCAGGTGGCCTGGACGAGGGAAACTGCCTCATGCACCTGAGACCTGGACTTGCCCCTTATTAGCCAGTTGTCCAGGCAGGGGAAGATCTGGACCCCTCTGCACCTCTGAAGGCCGCCACCACTGCCATACACTTTGTAAACACCCTGGGGGAAGACGACAGGCCAAAGGGCAGGGCCGTAAACTGGTACTGGCCAGCAGCTACCGTAAACCTGAGGAAGTGCCTGTGGCTGGGAAACATGAAAATACGCATCCTTCAGGTCGAGGGCAGCAAACCAATCCCCTGGATTCAAAACTGGGATAACGGCCACTAGGGTCAGTATGCGAAACTTGAGTTTCTTTATGACCCTGTTTAACCTGTGCAGGTCCAGAATAGGCCTGAGGCCACCCTTGGCTTTCAGGATGAGGAAGTACCTCAACTAGAACCCCCGCCCCACCTTGAGCCGCAGAACTGCTTCTATAGCTCCCTTGTACAGGAGGGAGTAGACCTCCTGAAGGACGAGTTGCTCGTGAGATGGGTCCCTGAAGAGGGACAGGGAAGGGGGAAAATTGGGGGGGGGCACCACAAACTGGAAGGCATGAGTCCTGCACAGTGTCTAGGACCCAGGGGTCCATCATGATGTCCCGCCCGTACTTGTAGAAAGGCCTTAGTCTCTTTGAAGGCCAGGGGTGGGTACTGATGCCACCCTTAGGTGCACCGTCAAAACTGATGCTTCCCTTTGGGGGGACCCTTTCTGGGAAGCGGAGGATGACCCGGAGGGGTCACACCATCCAAAACCCCTGCTCCTGTCCCTACTCCGTGGCCTAGGTTGCTGCTGCTACGGGCGCTGCTGCCGCTGGTGGGTCCATTGCATCGCCACCTGAGGGGTGTATAAGCCCAACGAGTGCAGCATGGCCCTGGAGTCCTTGAGAGCGTGCAGCTTCTCATCTGTTTGGTCTGAAAACAGAGCAGCTCCATCAAAGGGTAGGTCCTGGATGGAGTGCTGCACCTCCTGGGACAGCCCCATGGATTGGAGCCACCCCACGGGTCGCATAGCGATAGCAGAGGCCATCGCCCTGCTGGCCACGTACGCAGCATCTGACGCAGTCTGTAGGGCTGCGCTGGCAATGGTCAGCCCTTCCTCGAAGACCATGGTGAAGTCCGCTGCTTGGTCCTGCGGCAGGGACTCTACGAACCTGCGCATCAAGTCCCGTAAGTTCAAACTGTACATCCCCAAGAGGGCCTGGTGATTTGCCACCCTAAATTGGAGTGCCTCTGTGGAGTAGACATTTCTCCCAAAGAGGTCTAACTTCCTACCCTCCTTGTTCTTTGGGGTAGAACTCTGGGCACCTTGCCTCTCTTTCTGGTTGGTGGCATCCACCACCAGCGTCCCCGGGGCTGGGTGGATAAAAAGGTACTCATGCCCCTTGGCTGGCAAATAGTACTTTTTCTTGGCGCCCTTAGAGGTTGGGGCAACCAAGGAAGGGGTTTGCCAGACTGCCCTGGCCAGGCACAACACCCTTTCGTGGACGGGCAGGGCTACCCTAGATGGGCCTTGAGTCCCCACACGCCCAAAGAGGGGGTCCACTTCCTCCTCGAGTACTTTGACCTCCAGGTCGAGGTTGGAGGCCACCCTTTTCAGGAGCTCCTGATGTCCCCTGAAGTCAATAAGAGGGTCCTCTTGGTCCCTAAAGGCCACCTCGTCTGGCAACGAAGAGGAGGACAAATGGCATGGTCCTCTTGAAGGACCCTTGCCAGATCTGACTCCTCCCCTGAGGAGCGCTCCCTTTCCTGCAGTGGTGGGGTCTGGGGAAGAGCTTGCTGGGTAACATAGGTAGGGGCTGACGTAGTTCCCTGCCCAAACTGTGCTCCCCACGGTCCCTAATATGGCCACTGCCAAGGGGGTTGGGGCCAACCCGGTGCTGACATCGGTGCCAGGGGCTGCACCTCGTCCCGGCATCAGGAGCCCTTACCCTTCCGGGAGCCCGAGCTGGGGGAACGGTGCCAATGGAAGAGCCGCTTCTGGATCTACTGCTGGGCAAAGCCGGCGAAGACATTCAGTGCCGCAGCACCGAGGACTTGTGACGCCTCTTTCCCGGTGCGGGCGAACAGTGCTGGGAGCGGTGCCTTGGTGCCGGGTCAGAGTCTAACTGGCGAGGGTGGCTGGCAGACAATGGTGATCTGGATCAGTGCCACCTCGGGGACCGAGACCGCTGCCGCGATGAGTTGTCAGAGTCCAAGGAGGGAGAGGGAGCTATCCAGCTCAACTCTTCGGCATCGGGTGGTGGGCAGCCGTTGCTCTGGTGCCAGGTGCGCGCACCCTTCGGGAACACCCATTGCGGGTTTGCCCCGGGACATAGGCATTGACTCCCTCAGCCAACAAGGCTCGAGCCGCCTTGAATGCCTCTGGTGTGGAAGGGTCCTGGAGAGGGGCTCCCTCACCCCCAGAAGTCGGGGGAGGTTCCCTCGGTACCAGTGCCAGTACTGGAGGCTGCTCCCACAGTTCCAGCACCTCTGGGTTTGACCCCAGCTGCTCCTGCAGTGTGGGGGAGGGAGAGCGCTCCATGCACTGATGGCGCTTTTTCTTCTTCAGCACTGGGGATGCCCAGTGCTGAGGCACCTCCAGTGCCAGTGGGGCACTCTGCACTGACGAGATGCTTGGTGCTGAGGAGGTCTGGGCCGGCTCAGAAGCCAGGCAAAACGCTGACTCCATAAGAATCGCCTTGAGCCAGATATCCCTCTCCTTCTGGGTCCTAGGCTTGAAGGCCCTGCAGATCCGGCACCGATCCTTACGATGCTGCTCGCCAAGACACTTGAGGCAGCGATTGTGAGTGTCACTGACTAGGAAAGCCTTCCCACAGCCAGTGCAGGGTTTAAACTCTGGCAAGTCCGGCATGGCCAGGTCGCTTGAGCCCTAAGACTCTCTAACTTTCCTAACTCAACTGAAACTACCTAAGTTCTGGGAGAACTGCTATCTAACTTACAACAAAAGGGAAGAATACTTGCAGGAACAAGCATTGTTCCAGTCACCGTCACGGGCGGAAAGAAGGAACTGACGGTCTGTGGGACTGGCAGCGCCCTATGTACCGCGGCTCCAAGGGGCGCCGAAGCCGGCCCCTACAGAGGCTGCTAAGGGAAAAAAAAGTCCGGTAACTGTGCACGAGGGCGTGCACTCACCTAAGTGGAATGCATATGAGCAATCACTCGAAGGAGAACTTCGATTACATCTATCTAATTTTGTGATGGTTGTGCAGGTGCCAAAAGCTGTTCTGAATATTTGTGTTCAATCTTTTATCAGCTTGCTTTCACCCCTGATGCATAGCTTAGGGGTACATCTCAGTGTTGCGAATGATTTGCATAAATAAAATCAGGTGCAGTAGCACTCTGTTTGCCTTCCAGTGCTGGATCCTGCAGAGACAGGTAAGGAAAGGAAGCTATAACCACTCATGTCTGAGGCATTGTCTGCTATATGCAGGGTGGTTGTAGCTCTGTTGGTCCCATTACCTCAACTAGACTTTTTTGCCAAACCTTAGCCATAAGCACAGAAGAGAGATGTCCAGATAGGAAAGGCAAGGAAACGAGCTGCTCTCTCTTGGTGCTGCCTTACCTCCATCGAGACAGAAGTTTAGGGGAAGCTGAGGAAGAGAGATGTCCTAATTTATTCTGAGTGATAGGAAAATTTACTAAACATTAATGGTTGCTTAGGTGCACATAATCAGGAGTGGTCTTTCTGTGCAAACCAAATAGCCTCAACCAATAAACCAGCTGTGGTGTGTTTAAGGGCCAGTTTCCAAAGCTAAAAATAACTGAACAGAGTAGGAATAAGTGTGAACCAAAGCTTGGCATTCAAGAACACTTTCTTAATCCTTAAAAACAAAACAAACCTTTGCTATTGCCTGCCACAGTTTATAAAAGTTAAAGATACTAGGACCCATGAACACATTTTATTGCTTGTTTGAGATTTACAAAAGGATACAAAACCAAGATGCTTTCCTGCTACTAAAATATAACATTTCAATATTAAAAACAGTTACAGATTTTCAGTTACCTTTTTGCTGTGCATTCCATCATGTAGTCTTGCCTTCACCCTGACAAGTTGCTATGTAGTCTAAACTAGTTGCTTGCTATCCGCAATAGCTTTAGAAATGCTTTGTGGAGCAGTTGACTACATGGAAATACCTTAAATTAACTGGAGGGGCTCAACTAATTCTAAGTTGCCATGAGCATTCACTTCAGTTATTCGAAAGCTTGGTTCTGAGTAGTTAAAAAATAGCAGTACCAGATTCCTTAATTAAAATCCTGAAGTGACAAAAATCACTATCCTGGAAGTAAAATATGGGTTTCAGAAGATGTTTAGACCAGCATTTTCAATCGTGGACAGTGTTGCTGCATAAATTTAACTTTATGCATCCCCAGTTGAAATGCTGAGTGTAGGACTTGTCAGACAGAGTGAGACAATTTAGTTGCCCAGAATTGACTAGCCCTGTACGCTCTATTTTTTGTCAAGGTCTCATACTCCATAGAAACTTTTCACACTGCAACAACAAAAAGATTTAAATGGTCTGCTCAAAAGCATCTGGTGGCCTGGATTTGACCCATGAGCCACCTATTGACTACCCCGACACAGCGTACTATCGGAGCAGTACAAGGCCTGTCCCATCCTCTCAGCAGTGGCTGTGGAAGCTAAATACCAAGCCACTGGCATGGGGAAAAGAAGGCACGTGCATGGCTCTATGCTGCCCATCAAGCAATGCATTAAGACAACCACAGTTCCAGGTTAGAAGCTTAATGTGGCCGGTAACCTCTCCCCCACTGTGGGGACTAAGAGGATGGGCAGGGGAAGTCTGAGCCGGTTCCAGGATCTCCCTAAGCAGTGTGCACTGAAGCACAGTCACATCTTCCTATATATACGCACACCACTTCCTAGCGATTTAAAGAGACTGTTTTAAGTATGAAACATTTCCAGTCTAGTGATTGCAACCCCAACCAGTGCAGCATGGGGTTAGGGTATGAGATCCAGGACCTGCAAATTGAGTTAACAAAAGCGATCTACAAAGAGCGATGGTGAAAGTGACTTGTCCAAATGGAACAAAACAGCATGAAAACAAAGCAATACATTATTTAAATAGCGTGTTCTGAAATCTCAATGTTCCTAGTAACTGGAGAAGGAATTTCATAGTATTTAACCCAACTGCTCCTTTAAATCAATCACCCCAAAATCTTGTATTGCTGCAGACTATTTACCAATAATTATTACATGGTTATTGTAAGCTAAATTTGTTTAATTCTAATAATTATCTTAAAAATAAATACAGCGAAACTTCTCCCTTGACCATGATCCAATAATAAGAAAAAAGTTTGCACCCTTGTTGCCATGATATACATTAACTGCTTCTCGCATGTACCGAGCCCTGGTTCTTAAAGACATTTAAACATTGACTGTTAAACACTAAATTATGCTCTTCCTTTGAGCACTTACCCATGCAGAGACGTCATTTACCCTTTTTCAACCTGCCATAAAATTTAACACAAAAGTCTGCAAGAAAAGATCAACTTCCTACTTTAAAAACCATTCACATTTCCTTTAAAAAGTGTGTGCACTACCATAGTGAGTTACACCTACGTTTACTTAAGATGCCTATTGCTGATAAATTAAAAAAAAGTCATCTAGGAGAGTTGCTCAACTCTTTTTTGTAGAGCTGCTGTTCCCAGGGGTAAGCGGCATCGCTTTAGTCACCCAACTATTCTAGTGATAGAAAGGAAGTGTAAAGTCAGGTTATTCTTCACATGGGGCCAGTTAGAAGAACCAGCCCAACAATAAAGGCATGCCAGCTTGAAGGCAACTTACAGGTGAATCCAGTCAGTATCTGTTTAAAACACAGATCTAACCACGCTGCAGTGCCAACATCCTGGTACATAGCACGCTTCCTCGACCCCTTTTGAGGGGTAAATTGGTGTCTGTGCAGTCCGAGTCCA
The DNA here is from genome assembly GCA_007922155.1 of Mesoclemmys tuberculata. NCBI lineage: Eukaryota > Metazoa > Chordata > Testudines > Chelidae > Mesoclemmys > Mesoclemmys tuberculata. Next base: position 10,168,571 of record ML675640.1, read on the forward strand.
GCAGGAATATGACGGGCAAGAATCCTAGACCCCTTCCCCCACGATGAAATGTACTGTGACTGGAAGGTCTCTTCCTTTTGTGCTGAATCAGCTTCTGTGTCCCCCCTAGAAATTTACGATGTGGGCCTGATAAATGCCCTCATGCTGCTCCAGCTAAAAATGCAATGTGGAAAAAACCCAGTTAATTCCATTGGTAAAAGGCATCATCAATGTGAACAGCAGTTACCACAGCTGGGTCCTTTAGAGGAAGCAGTAGTGAATTAGAGCTCTTCAAGTACCCTCCTTCCCCATTCACTGAACTGCAACCACCATCACCCCAAGATTAAGTCCCTCCCTCTTTGCCTGGAACGTGGCTGTAGGCTGATTGTGGCTGGGACTTACCTATTCCATGTCTAAGACCCACCTAGCCTACCTCTGGGTACTAGCTATAAATAATAATTATTCACTGGTCACCCATTTCCCCGAAGGCAAGTGCACTGCTGCTCCCTTTTCCACCTCTTTCTCCCCCGTGCTGCTGCCCTGGAAGAATTCCTGTTTCGGTGGCAGAATAGTGACAAATGCAAACTGAGAATCCTAGCCCCCCCTCCACTCCCTCAGCTGCCGTCAGTTATATGGATCCCACCAGCTTATTGACTGAAGGGCATGGCGGATCATTCATTCTGAAAACCCTGAATGCATGCAGCAGACACTGTGGTGGACTGAGCTCAGCCCTGGGAACTGCAATTCCAAGGTTCTAAATTCTTGCTCTTACCACTGACTAGCCCCAAGCTAGTTGCTTCATTTGGCTGTGCCTCAGTTTCCCCCCACGTCAAACAAGACAGCCACCCACAGTGTGTCAAGGCTTAGTTAACACGGCTGTAGGGGAATGGATCAGCGCGAATACCTCACAGTCCTGTTTGAGAGGGTAGGCAGGTTTCTGAGCCAGTGGTGGCTTCTTCGAGATGCCCCGCTTTGGAGCTGTAGTTGGTTTTCCCTCCCCCTCATCTGGGTCTTCGTACACCCCAGCCAGAACATAATGCTTCTTTCTCAGCTCGCCGAGACGAATTCGCTCGTTCTCCAGCATCTTCTCCAGTTCCAGCACCTTCACCTGCATAGGAAGAAGCCCTTTTACTTGGCCCCCTTGCTGCTGCATGCATACCTCTACCATCCCTCTAGTCACAGGCAATAGTGGTTGGGGAAGGGGACAATTCTCCCATCGTATTATAGTTTTTGAAGCTCTCTAACATGGCTAAATTCTTCTCCAGGTCTGTAAAGGACCCAAGGCTCTTAACAGCACAGGGATGGCCCCCACAGAAATGCACCCACTGCTGGGGTAGAACATGGCTGCCATTCTGCACCAGCATCACCACACAACAGGGCTGGTTTTATGTGGTGAAGACATTTCTGCTATTGAGCCTCTAGCAGAATTTTACGCAGCTTCAGTGTCCCAACCAGATTCAATCTTAGATAATACATTCTGCCGAATACACCTATTCTAGGGGACTGGACTCTGGCAACAACTGGACAAGGTTAATTATGTCACATCTTAAAGTTTTATTGCTGAAGACTAGATACACAACTGTGTCCACGTAAGTCTATACTAGAGGCTAGTTCTCAGAAGAGGACCAGAAGCACTACATTTGCCAGATCAGTAAAACTAACCCAACACTGTTTGCCTACACTCAGTGAGGGAGGCCGTACCTGTGTCTCCATTTCTTCCTTCTTCAGTTTGATTAATGACATGCCAGAAAAGTCCATGGTATCTTTCGTTGGAAAGGGAAAGTGAGAAGGTTTATTCTGTAGCTTATTTCAACAAAGATACAGCACACCGATAGCAGCATACAGCAGCCTTTCACACTTACTCACTTCAAATAGTTGGGGTAGACCACTGGTGAGTGTGTTATAGACCCTCCCTCTGTGCCCAATGCATAGATGATACAAGTATGTCTCAGCCCCAGCTGCAGAATCCTGACTTTAGATCAACTTGTAGCAGCTCATTCTTTTAGGTTCAGAGTTCCCTTGTTCGATCCCCAGTGTGTCAGCCAGGATGGCAACTGTCACACTAGTTCCCTGGAAACCTTATAAACAGTGATCCAAGTATTTATGGGAAGTATTTATGGGAAAGGCTCTGTTTACACCTCACCTTTGTCTTCAATCTGCTCTTGTCCGGACTTAGTGGAAGCTACAACATTGGCAGCCATTTCATTTACATTGCGTGAGCACTCCTGGAGCTTGCCCAGGTTCCGGCTGTTCTTATCCGCTTTCACCTGCAAAGACCAACCAGGTGCTTTCAGCCTTCCTTAGATAAAAGGGAAATTCTAATAGAGACCAGTCTTTTTTACATATGCAACTATGCTTCCAAACAGGCGTGAATGGAAATTCTGAGCTCTTTCGATTCTACTCAGAGCTAAATGAGACACAGCTAAGCTGCAGAAAAGGGGCAAGACATCATTTGCTTCTGTTTGAAAGAACCTGGTTATTCTTAAGAGCTGCTGTGTCATGCAGGTTAAGCCCAACATCTAGGTTTTGTTTTTAAAAAGGTTAGTAGAAATGTTTTTTTAAATCTTCTTCTCTATTTAAACATTGCAGCAGCAGCATGCTGCTAGTCCATAAGAACCTAAAGGTGAAATGGACTAGAAGCAAACCTGTTTATTTTCATTGTCCAGTGTGACCAAAATAAGTGAATGAATAAAGCATCAGTGATGAAAAATACATATTTTACTTCCTTTAAGTTTTAATCATCTAACATGTTGTAACACAGATAAAAGAACCCAGATATGTATCTATCATTTCTACCTTTAAAAACCTCTTTTGCCTATAATACATAGGAAAAGTGGTAGAAAATGAAATATATACTCTCCAGCACCGATATCTACATTTAGTTATTATTAGTTTCAGAACTGTTGCTATAGAGTCAGCTCAAAAGGAGAATCAAGAAAGTTTTATATCCTCATAACAGGCCAGCTCTTCTAGAGATGAAGGATTCAACCATGCGATTCTTATCCACAGCTCATTTGAAAAACCCTTAATTAAATTGAAAAGTAATAATTCCTCTCCAAGAGGGAACTTTGCTTAGCTTGCACTGATTCTGAAGGGGAGGCAGAACCCTTCACAGTGATGCCTAGATGCGTCCCCACCAGAAGAACAAAGAGACGAGGCTCGTCACAGCTTTACACCTCTTTCTTACACATTTCTCTTAAAAAAAGTTTACCTTGGATGCTGCCACCAACTGGGCTGTGCTGGCTGCAATCTCATGGGAGCAGACAATCAGTTCTTCATATTTGCCTGTATGCAGCACCACTCTATCTGCAGATTCTCTAGAGTACAGATCAACAGTCTGATCAGAGAAGCCTGACGTATAAATTTAAGGTAGAGAAGTGCAAAGCGATTTACCGCATATACTATCCTTAGAAATCTGCATGCTTACAAAACCTTTTCTTTGAAAGGGTTCATGTACAGACCAAACATGTTAAAACCCCAGAGTCTAGATAGAAGTATTGGAAGGGTGTAAATATCAAGGAGGAAGGAGATAATTAGGGTGGTTCCATGAGGACCTGGATTCAGGCTGTCTATCGGAAAATGCAACTTCCTTGCTGAGAAATGTATTAGACTGTGGAATATTCTCCCACAGACCCAATCCTACCATTCATGCTAATCAGAATGGAAGTCAGCTCCTTGAAGGATTGAGCCCTACGTTATTCCTACTATTTCGATTGTGATAACACCCAAAATGTACTCAACACAGAGGAAGTGAAAATTCTTCCCCCGAGACAAAGTTTATCATCCAACTTCTATTATTATTAGGAGTCTATGATAAGTGGGAGGTGGGCAGCAGACAGGGAGACATTAGCTATTCAGTTGATCGAAAGGTTAGAATACAGAGAACTGGGATCCTACGGCATATAGTCTATTTGATCAGCTCTAAATTTGTTTTCTAGGAAGTCAGAACTCACATTGGTTACAGATTAGCAGATACAAATGTTCTGCACACCCATAGTGCAGTACATACTGAGTAACCCCTCCTGTGCAGCGCATGAGAAACATTTCCAGTTTGTGACTATTTAAAGCCTACAAGCACTGCAGATACCTACACAAGCTGTGTGGCTCCCCATCCCACAGCTTTGGAAGCAGAGATCAAGCCTTCAGTCCAACGGGAGTTCTTAGCATAAAATTCTTGTGTTGTTGCTGCCCCCTATTGTCATGAAAAAGTTATGTTGAACCTTTAATAAGACACACTTTGCCACCAGTTTCTAAATAAGCAACAAACATATAAAAATAAATTATACATTTTAAAATTATTCTTAGAAGTTCCAGCTCCCTTGAATACGCCATACACAGCTTGTCCCACAGTGGTCAAACAAACTTATGTGACCAAAACCAGAGAACATGCAGGCTAAATTTTCCCCACACCAGGAGGCTCCTAAATCCATACCTAGGCAACTACAGAGAAGTGGCCTAATTTGCAGAAGTGCTGTTCACAAAGTCAGTAGAAGCTACTGACACTCCACATCTCTGAAAAATCAGGCCACATTCATTTAAGTACCTAAATCTATAACTAGGCCCCCAGGATTGAAAATTTTGGCTTCTGTTTAAAAAGGCAGGATTGAGTTGTCACCATTATCTATACATTGACAAGGCTGGTTAAGATGAAAGCACAAATCTCTTAAAAGCACAAGTTATAGGTGCCTTTTTCAATAAACACCCCAAGTTACAGTGCACAGTTTGCTTTAGACTGTGAAATTAGATTAATATTGTGCAAGTCAAGCAATTAAAAAAAAATTCCTCCAATATTTCATGTGAGCACACAAAGAAGAGTGGCTGTATGGTCCCAAAGTGAGTCTTACTCTTCCACTTTCCACTATTTCCTTCTGTAAGTTTGTAGACGTCATTACGAGGAGCCTAATTGCCTGAAATAAACAAAAATAGACTGCATTGTTTTACAAGAATTTTATAAAGTGCGATTGCTCCGCCAGCCATTTTGAATTTCGCACATTCCAGGGATTTTAATATATTTAATGCAGGATTAATATCAGAAGTACTAACCTTCATTAGATCAGTGCAGGAGTTCAAAATTCTGTTGGAAACAAGAGAAAATACTTAGCAGTTTCACAGGTTGGATTCAAGGAACATCTTTCTTGTGGTTACAATGAAATGGAAAAGAAACCTGGTCAAGGGGAACCCGATCTGAGGGACCCCAGAAAACAGCTTCAGTATTGTACAGTACATGTAGTTTTACAATAAAATACATTTGATCCCAGCCATGTTATATTGAGCACATGCTTTCTTCCCCCGTCTGTGAGAGAGAGATTTTTTATGTTCAAGGAAAATGGCAACAGTGTTGTTGTACAGTAAGTGATGATGGTACAAGGCCCATGAAAGACAGGCTTGTCAGTACAGACATCACTACACAGATGGCTTCATTTAAAGGGAGGTAAAATGCCCTTATTAACAGCTCTCCCTCTCAGAAAGAGAAGCTCCAAATTCCACATGTGCTACCTTTTTACTCACCTCTCATTCACTTCAAGTTTAACTCCAGAGCTTTTATTTCTGGCCTGATTCATCATGTCCTGTGGAGAATACAGGAAGAGGTGATTAAAAACTGCCACCTGATTGGCTATAGTAGGGAAAATAAAGAAAGAGGGTTTCTCTTCATGAGATCCTGTCAAATGAACGGAAGTTGTCAGGTCTAAGATTTCAGGGTCCCTGTATGCCTCAGGGCACAGCTGCCAAGAGTGACAGACATGCAGCTATCCTGGGACTCATGCCAGACATCTGTCACACAGATTTCCAATTTTTCTCTGCTTGACACAAAGTCCATTAGCTTCACCTCACCTCTATCCTTCGGACAGCATCTTCAATAGCAGCTGAGGTGGAGGCCATTTCCTTATCAACCATATCACCCAGCTCTTCTTGCTTGATGTCTAAGCTTTTGGGTCTCAGCTCCTGGCCAAGGGAAGAAAGCAATGAGCCAGAGAAAAATCAGGCGGGAGGAATAAAAACTTTCATAAAGATTTCAAACAAACACTAGCAAGAATCTCTTTGGCCTTCAAAGAACCAAATGACAAAAACATTACTCGCCACCAAGATGAACAGCTGGGAATGATCCAGGTGAACCAGAGTCTTGCAGTAAATATATCAGCAGAATCTCAGAGAGATTCAAAGGGTCATGAAGGAAATTTGGTTTTCTATTTAAAGAAATCACTCAAAGGGACAGAACTACACTTCATATTTGTGACATTCTCAGCCAGCAAAAGTGGTGCGTTATGTTTCCAGAGCACTCAGAAAAGCTCATTATTCTGTAAATCAGCAGCTCTAAATGTATAATGCTAGGGGGGATTTTAGAATAGGAGGGATATGTGAGGGTTTGCACGTTTTTCATTGGGCTGAAAAATCCTAAGTGTATTTCCACCCTTGAGGAAGTGAAATGCTACCCAGCATCATGTTATTTCAACCCCTATAAATGGCTCCTCGGATTAAAATAACGCACATGGGGAATAAAAAAAAAAGCCAAGTACAAAAAGTGAGATATTGGACTTTGGTCAGGTTCCTGCAGAACCCAAATGTGCAGTCCCTTGAGACACAGATTCAAATCAGATCTTAGGTCTGGACTGTCTCCTAATCTATACACATACAGCACCCAGTACAACACAGCCTGCTTCAAGAGGGTGATTGCTAACATACCACAAACATAATCAATAGTCGAGGCTCCAGGCTCTCAGTGAGGTTTGCACTACCAGTATGTTCATTAGGGATTTATTTAATTTAAAAAGAAAAAAAAATAGACATTTGCTCCATATTAATATCCAGACAAGTTCAGAAAGAATAAGACCTGAAACAAATTCCAAAATAATGTTTCCTTCTCCCACTCTATCCCAGGCCCCACCCAGGGCTCTGAGTGATGGATGATAATTCAGTACACACGTACATTTTTAAAACCTTACAAAACACAAACACAGAACTACTACCCAGTGATTGCAATCAAAGGGAATCAGAGAGGAGTTAAACAGAGAAAGGAAAGAGGTGACGACTAAGGGAGGCTGTAGTAAATCACAGCTTTGGAATAAAGGTTTATGGTGTAGAATAGTGAGGAGGGCTCAGTGATAGATGGAATGAGAGCAAGTCCCTCACCACAGCAAACAATTGCCTGCCAGTCTAAGACACAGGGGACTGGCTGGTGGTACCGAGAGAAAACACGCATCAGGTCAAGACTTGAGGAGGAAGATGTTCTGGGGCCTGGAAGAGTCATTTCTGAAGAAGGTAGAAATGCCATTTATAAAATCCAAGTCAGTCCAGCCGTGGATAGAACGAGCTAGAAGATCCCACAGACTTTCCAGAAGAGAGAAAGTGAAAGGGTTTAAGCTTCCGGCTGCTAACAGTAATCTGCACTCATCACTAGCCAGCAGAAGACACACCCCTGCATCAAAGGCTTAAACTTGCCACTATAAATAGAAACAAGGGAACCACACAAATGGCTGTGCAAGCACCCATCGTGGACACTGTATTTTGTTTCCATCTGAGCATCCTCCCGTTTGAATGTCTCAGACCCCGTGGGTCAAATTCATTCCTGATGTGGCTCCCCTGGACTAGCTGGAGTTACACCCAGGGTGGATTTGTCCCAAGACAATGAGGTGTGTATAAGAAGAACTGCTCCCCCATGAGTGTATCCCCACTTCCAAGGATTGCCCCCTACCTGGCCCAGTTGAAGGATACCCTGTAGAGTTCTCCTCACATCTTCCGGGTTTGCCTGTCTCAGCAACTGCCTATCCTTCAGCTCATTCAGATACTCCAGACTCCGATGCCCACAGTCCCTGCAGCTCTCGGTTAATTCTGGACAGGAGAAAGGATCTTAGTTAAGGCAAAGGATTAAAAAAGAACACAGGCACTTTGTTTCCTTTGTGGGAGTGGGCTAGTGGTCCAAGCACAGGACTGGGAGCCAGGAGGTCATGAGATCTAATCCTGACATTGACTCCTCCTGTGGCCACCTCCTCTGCAATGTTTGTGAAATGCATTGATGAGTGTGATCTAAGTGCCAAGTATTTCAGTCTAGCAGTGAAAATAAAGAACAGGAAAGATCACCAGCCATGGGAGAGAGTCAGGTGAACAAACAAGACGAGGCAGGAACCTGGGAGGCAGTAAGGGCTAGTGGTCAAAGCGTTGGACTGGAGCTCAGGAGACATGAGCTCTTAATCTGGCTCTGCCACTGACTTGCTGTGTGCCCTTAGGCAATTCACCTCATCTCTCTGGGACTGTTTCCCTGCCCACCTTGTCTAGTTCAAATGTGAACTCTCTGGGGCCAGTACTCATTCTCACTGTGTTTGTACAGCACTTGGCACAGTGCATCCCTGATCTTAGCTGATACACCTAGGTGCTACTGTAATAAAAAATAAGGGACAGACTGCTTCAGGGAAAGCCTTGCATTCATTCCTGGCAAAGATGGGAGATTGCCCGTAACGCACAGTTAGTGCATGTCTGTACAACGGAAAGGAAGATCTGCTAAAGCTTACGCCACATTTAGTAACCAAAGAAAGGCACTTAGATCTGCACTCCCCAGCTGTAATCACCACACAGTGAGTCACTCAAAACCTCTCCCGCAGACAAGAACTATCCTGCCATAATCAGATGTGGCTCTCTCGTTGCTAGGTACCAGCTGCATGTGCACATCCTCTCCCCATCAGCCAGCAACTGTGGTTCCTGCCACGCTCCTGGATTCTACATGTGTGGTCGTGGCACCAAGAGAGGCCTGATGCTCTCAGCACATGTGGGGGGTTGTTTTTAATCTTTGGCATCTGCTGATGAAGCAGAGCTGGAAATACGGGCAGGTGCTGAGAGCAGGGAACAGCCCATGAACCAGTCACTGCGAGGCATTAGATGCATTAGTTTGTTGGGTCTCAGTCCAGTTCTCACCAGGCAAGCGTCTGAATCACACAAATGACCAGTGCCTTTGGCACTAAAGGGCACATTGCTGGCAGACACACCACGGTCTGACTGGGCCATTGAGATGGACATCCCCTGTTCTCACTAGGGCGATCTCTCCACATTAGGCCTGAGGCGCCTTAGCAGGGTAGCGTGGGGGAATCATTCACTGCCCCGGGCTATGCTGTGAGTGGAGTGGACACCAGGGCTGCCCAGCTGGTGCCAGGTGCCCAGCTCGCTGTGCAGGGGTTTTTTGAAGTGATGAAAGGTGACCTCTGCTTAATTACTCACTGTCGGCATGGTCAGTGGGTGCCATGTGGGACGTGGCACTGCCATTCACGATGGTGTCAGCAGTCAAGTGAGCGAACTGGGCCAGGGCCCCCACCAGCTCAGTGGCATCTATCCAAACAAAGAGACAGGTCAGCCTCTGTCCAGCAGACAGGGTGAGCACCGGACACAGATGCTCTCACATGCAGCTCCCTGCTCCGGAGAAACGTTTCGGGGACCATTCCAGGTAGGAAGCCACCTGCTTCGGTGGCCATTCCACCCCTCACCCCAAGCATTTCTCAGCTACACCCACAGCAGAGGGCAAAGGCTGTTGTCTGAAGCACCATCTCTCAGAGAGGGGACACAAGGTGAATCAGTGACTGCCTTGAGAGTGCAGAGTGGTCCACACCCAGGCCTGGCTGTCAGGGCCTCCTGCCTCCAGCACTGACCCACTGTGTGACCCTGTGTAAATCACTGTGGCCGGCCTTTCACAAACAGGAGCCTGAAGTGGACTGCAATGGGATGTCCCATGGCTGCTTTGGAAAATCCCACCCACAGGTGCCTAAATATGAATTTACGAGATTGAACAATGTTGGCCTTAATCCCTCCAGGTCTCAGCTTCCTCCCCTCTGGGGAACAATAATCCTTGGCTACCATATAGGAAGGTTGGGACTTTAATACCTGAACCCGAAGTGCCTCATTAGTTCATTCATGTGCCTGGACTAAAATGCACCCATCAGAGCTCTGGGCTCGTGTACACTCTCCATATAAATGACAGCCTAGGACCAACCCACCCCACCCATGCTCCCCCGCCAACCAGAAACCTTCCCTCGCTCTCACTGCCCCCCACTCCAGCCTTACTATTGCTGCGGGAGTGTGCCTGCTCCTTCCAGACAGGGAACCCAGGCTCTCAGCACTGGGGCAGCCTTGCACACTCATGGGTTGAACGTTGCCCGTCAACGTGAGCATTATTTATTTATTTACCCAGCACCGAATTTGCAGCCCAACTAAACGCACACCGTTCTTCACCTCTGGAACAAATCAAGGCGACCACACACAACTTCCTTGTCTGTCCATTTCAGACACGCCCTCCCGCGGGACAGGCCTCTGTGCCAGCTTCCAATCCAGAAGCCAAGACATTTACTGCTGCAGTGCCCAGGTGCCTTTACCTGCCATGTTGGTCACATACTTTGTGTGCCCATTCTCCAAGGTGTTCACCGACTCCAGGGCCGCCTGTGCCCGGCTGATGAGGTAATCTGCAAAGAAACCAAGATTCGAGTGAAGGCAAGGAAGGAGTTAAGGAGGAGATGGACCTGAACTAAGCCACATACCCAACAGAAGAATTAACCTGTTTCTGGCTTTACAGACTACCCTGCCCTAGTCTGACTGCGTTATTAAGCGCATACCTCTGAGTATCAGCAGGGAAATGAGCAAGGGCTCACAATCCAGTGAGGTGCGGAGCCTTTATTTTGCCACTGATCTTTTGAGCGATAAGATTATTTTGAGATGCCTCTGGTCTACTGAAGCCCAGCGCTCATCCCACCGTGACCGAGCTGCTTCTGACATGAGGGCTCCGCGGAAGGCCCTACAGCTATTCAGCGTGAACAGCCATTTCCAGACGTGCATCTGAGCCAAGAGAATACGTGTGGGCACCCTGAAAGCCACAGCCGTTAGCACAGAAAGCAGAGCTAACATACGGTTCTGCCTAGGCTCGGCTGGCAAGATGGGGGTGGGATCAGCAGTAACGGTCCCTTCTAGGGATCTTTACTCTCCTCGTCAGATGTCCAGTCGAGGACCCCAAAGAGGGCGTTCAAACAGCATTAGGGTCTGACTCACACAAGCAAGAAAATTCTGTCACAGATAATTCACTCCCGGGAAAGTCCGGGAGCCCTGAATCCCTCAGGATCAGAATTTAGCCAGGTGTCGGGAGAGGGGGAGGAAAGGGCAGCCCCACCCCCGTCAGGGAGAAGGCATAGAGCTAGCTAGCATTTGCAAAGTTCAGCCCTCCCTGGCTTCAAATGGCTAGCACCAGCCGTTAGTGGAACAACTCCCCACCTGGAGAGCTGGTGCATCGGATGTGCAAGGGGTCGTCCAGCTTGGCAACAGCATCTTGGATGATGTTCTCCGCCTCCTTCACCGTCCCCTGGAGGATACTGAACTGGTCATCCAGAAGCTTCTGCTGGAGGCTCTGCTCCTGGTTTTTCTGTTGGTGATAAACAAAAGACATCATACACGCTGCAGGGTCTCAGAGTCCCTCTCAGTCTGCGGCTGCAGGCATCGCTTTGTCCATTTCTGAAGTAGCAATTTCCCCTCTGCCAGGCCTTCCATTCCAGGATCTCAGTGTGCCTCACAGACAGTCCTCCAGAGGCTGGCGGAGTTGAGAGGAGGGGGGGTCATATTACCCCTATTTCAAAGTGGGGGAAACTGAGGCAAAGAGGTCAAGTGACTTGCCCAATGCCACAAAGGGAGTCCGTAGCAGAGCCCAAAGGAGAACTGTCTACACTGCAACTGAAAACCCACAGCTGGCCCAGGTCAGCTGATGTGGGCTTGAAGGGCTCGGGCTAACAGGCTGTTCCACTGCAGTGTAGATGGTTAGGCTCTGGCTGGAGCCCCCTCCCCTTCCCCTCCTGTGCCTCACCCACAAGGCCCCCCTTCACTGTGCAGATCAGGAGAGAGAATGAGAAATGGGACTTCAGCAGGACAGGTGTTTATCAAGCACGAGGCAAGAGCGAATCTTGGGGCTATTCCGGAAGCAACGATGGCCCTTCAGTGCTGGATTGTACAAAACCTGAATTAGTGGCAGAGTCCAGAACAGAACCCAGGCATCCTGACCTCCAGTTCCCTGCTCTGACCACTGGACAATACTCCCTCTCAGAAGGACAGTGATGTGGAAGGGTGATTGCTGGCTGCAAATCCCCCTCGAGAGCCACCCGCGAGAGAAGCAGCATCACTGTGAGTGACCATTCCGGTGATAAGGGATTCGTCATGCCAGCTGCACAGCATTTGCAGCCTAACCACAGAGGAGATTTCTTTGGCATTAAGTAGATTTGTCATGCATTGGCTAAGCCTCCTACATGGCTATTTTCTCTGCGTGCACATCACTTGGGGCCCCAGCAGGTTCTGAGGGATCCTTGGGAAAGGGGCTTCTGTGCTGAGACCCTAAGCATTTCTCCCCAGTACCTTTTCCATGAGTTTCCCCTGCAGATCCCGGATTTCCTTAGCACTCTTCTCTGCCTCCTGGTTCAACAGCAGCTCCTTCTCTTGAATCAGGCCCTTTACGGAGAGCAGCTCACACTCCTTCTCATTCACGGACTTCCTCAGCGAGTCCTTCTCCGCATGCAGGGCTTCCACTTGGGAGTGCAGCTCAGAGCCAGCCTGAGAGCAAAGCAAGAACCAGTGTCTCAAAACTGCTCACACACAATCCAAGCCCTCAGCACAAATCTTTGCCTGCTCCACTATTCATGAGGTACCAATTAACCCCTAGAGGACCAAAGCCATCCCGGGCTGGCAAGCAAGAGTGTTCACACGGAGGATTCTTGGCCTTTAACAGATCAGGGTAGAAATTCAGTGCTCTTCGAAAGTGATGGAGGACAGCCCTAGACTCAGAGATCCCTCCTGTTATCCAGCATCAGGGCAAGCTTCCCTCATACCGTTCTCCTGGAGATCGGCGCAGGGCATGAGACTAGCCAAATCGTCATGGCTTTGGCCTCTCAACGAGATGGGTTAACACCAAGCACAGTGGTGGCTTCTGTGTAGAGGACCTGCACACCAAGTGGGAATGGGTCTGGGACCCGGCAAATTCATTTACAACCAGGCCACCGGACTGCCAGATGCAGCCACTGGAGTCAGTGACCTAGAGGTGAAAGATTTATAGCCCAGGATCAATGCCCTGTGGCAGCCCATCCCCACAGAGCAGTTGGGGTGAGATTCTGTGCTGCTCACCCCACAGGTGCTGCACAGACCGCCCCCACCCAGGTCAACAGGAGCTTTCAGTCACCTTTGTGACCTCTGAACCTTGGGCTGCGCCGGGGGCTGGAATAGCCTCCGGTGTAACTTGGGATGGTCCAGGGGGTAGGGGTGTGGAGGAGGCGTCTAAGTTACAGTGGATCCCCAGAGGCCTGCCTCGCGGGCCACCACTTGGCCTGGACTCTCTGTGGCGCTTCATGCTGTGGCTCCAATGCATGCCCATGTGGCTTAGATATGCCAAGGGGGCTCAGAAGCCTGCGCCATGGAACTCCTCCCCTGGCTAGATGTGGCCCTTTGAGGGGCCTTTTCTGCCACTCCTGCCCTTTTAGCACAGCAGAGAGGCTGGCACAGGGCTGAAGCTCTTGGGGTTTATAAATGTTCCTTACAACTGCAGTTCTGTAAGCTGAGGTCCGTCTACGGCCTGCACTGCCTCTGCCATATATTCAGGTTGCCACCTGGTGGACCGCGTATCCAGAGAACGTGGTTTTAATGAGCATGGGGAGGAAGGGGAGAGGGGATCTATCAGCAGGATCTGAGTGGTAGCAGTTGCCTGGTTTCCTGTGGGTCTAAAATGCTGCCTAAGAACGCACAGGGGCAGGCATAATTAATTTCCTCTGATAGCAAGTCCCAGGGGATGACGGAAAGACCCCCACAGTTGAAATGCATCACCAGGCACTCTCTTAAAGGCAGGATTCTGCTTGGAGTCCAATTCCAGAGCAGTGCTAGCCCCCTGCTCAGCACCCGAAAAAAGCAGTCCCCTTCCTGGGCACATTCCTACCATCTGGGCCACACACCTGCTTGGAATGGCTGAGAGAGTTCTGAATCTGGGTCAGCTCTTCCTTCTTGGTTTCCAGTTCTCGCTTCAGCTGGTCCATCTGCAAGGTCTGGTCTTCGAGCTACATTTGCAGACAGACACAACAGGATGAGTGGGCACAAAGCAGCTCTCGGGGATCGGAGAAGGCATCGGGACAGCTCTCTAGTTTTATTTTTGGCTTCATTTATACCGTTGCTTTCTACAGCTCCGAAGCCCAGGGGGCATGGGCAGGGTAGCCCAACTGCTTAAAGAAACATGAGCTTACATCTTCCAGAAGTCACTAGGGATTTTCTGTGCCCTACCTGAGACATCTCAAAAGGCCTAATTTTCAAAGGGCAGGTGCTCAGCACATTCTAAATACCAGGCCCCTTCATGGTGTCAAGCGGGGCTCCCAAAATCATTAGTCCTTTCTGAAAAGTTAGTGCCATCCTGAGATTTCATGGACAGATGGACAATGAATTTGGAGGAGACATGGGTGAAATGTGCATGTAAACTACCAGACTATCAAGGAATCTGGGCAGCTCTAATCTGGGTTACACAAACACAGGTCATTAGGAAGGGTCTGAATCACTAAATTATCCTTTAAGGCGGAGAGCAGGCTATTTACTGGACACAAGAAAGAGTCCTACAACATGTACTGATCACACACAAAACATCCTCGTCGGAGGACTGCTCTCTGCTTGGAGAATTTCATCCCCATTTGCTCAGGCAGTGCGGTGGAAAATACAAATACAGTAAAACTTGTCAACCACTCATGAGAGTTAGCAAAAGTGGCCACTTGTCAGAGGTGGTCTCTCTTCCAAAGTTTGCATGCCAGAGACCAGTGGAGTTCCGGGGCCTCTGTAAGCAGTCGCTCGCGATTCTAAGGCAGGTTTTACTTACTAGTGACTGATTTTCCAGAGGTGCTCAGCGCTCCCAGTTCCCATTGACCTCAATGCTCAGGGCGGGCTGTCCGTGTGCTGCAGGTGCTCAGCACCTCAGAAAAATCAGGCCAGAGAGGATCACCTGACCTTAAAGCAACCTCTTATTTTGTGGTTGCCAAGCAAGCAAAGACAGCTAGCTGCATGTGCATGAGCAACACAGGTCCACGCACAATTTTGCAGGTACAAACATGTGCACATTCATTTTTGCGGGAACAAGATCAGACCTCAAGGCTATTTTGATCAAAAACAAGGCAGAGCTTTGGGCAGCAGCAGACATACCTTCATTTCCGCCTCCCGCTTCACCTGCTCCATCTGAAATGCCAGCTGCTCTTTGACACGAGCTACCTCTTCCTGGCTCTGCTGGGTGACTGTTAGCTGCTTGGCAGTATCTGCATTCTGAGCACAAAAAAGGAGGGTTGGAGAGTTTTTTAGTATACAAGGGGTGTGCGTGGGGAACATTCAAGGACTATGTCTAGGGTTGAAAGTGTTTCATGGCTCATTCAATCCAGTCGATTCACATTCCAATTTCCAAATTCCTCATTCAATCCTTTGTCTCTTTACTGAGGCCAGTGAGCCCTGACGGGACCTGTATTTTGGACAGCACTTTTCATACAAAGTGCGTATCCCAAAATGCTACAGGTAACAGAAAAAAGAAACTGCCGTGCCTGAGCAAAGAGAAAGGGATCATTTCCAATGAGATTCAAAAGGAATGTGATGGAGAGATATAGAAAGGAGGGAGCTCCTGAATTAACAGTGGTGAGACAGCAGCGAGGGAGAGAAAAGAGGCCGGGGCTAGACAGGCAGCAGCAGCAGGGGAGTGGAAAAGGGAGAGAAAGATATGCAAGATGATTTCTGTGGTGTCCTCTGGTGCCGCTAAAGACCCAGCCATCCCACTGCCCTATTAGCCAGCCCTCACCTTTCGCAGCAGCTCAGCGTGTGTGTTGATAAGCTCGCTGTGTTTCTCTTTCAGCTTGGAGTAGCGGATTTCTGTGGCGCTGGCTTTCTCTGGCAGAGGCAAGAACATTCCCAGTGTCAGTTGCACTCAGGAACTCCACGCTCTGCATTGTAGTGATTTCAGCACTAACCAGACTTCTTTAACCCATAGCTACTCACACACACACGGAAAATATAGGAGCAAAGAATAGCCGAGACTAGTTGCTAAACACAGGGGCATCCTCCTGCAGCTGTTTGACCCAATTTGCTCCCAGCACTTTAACAAAAGCAGCTAATGGCATTTCCCTTAAAAATATCTGACCAAACACATTCCAGCTCCCAATAGATACTGCACGGCTTGCAGCTGTTCCTGGCCAAACAATGAATGGCTACAGGGAACATCCTCTCTACATGGGACAGACCCAACATCAGAGCCCTGGATTCAGCAACCCACGGGCATCAAAGTTTATTTCAGTTCCAGGCCCCTCTGCTCACGCTCGCCTTCTCTCTCTGGAGTCTCTGAAGATTTCACCTACTTTCAGCTTCAATGTAAAGCCCCTGTGTTTGGCTGCTCTCCAGCTGTGACCTCTGCAGTCTTTCCACCTCATCTCGGAGTTGTTCATTATCCACCAGAGCTTTCAGTTTTTGTTTCCGCTGTTCCTCCAGCTCAGCCTCCAGGCTGTTGATCTGGGCCTTGAGCTGTGTGATGTAGCGCTGAGCCTACAGACAAACCCACCTGCAGTTACCCACATAGTTCAGACAGCCTGACACGGACTGAGCAAAGTCTGGAAGCCAGGCGTTCCTGAGTGCGAGTGCTGGCTTTGACAATGACTCTGATGATGGCCTGCTCTGGATTCCTCAAAGTCTACATTGTCCTGTTTTGTCCTCAGCAAATACGCTAACACATGCACATGCAATCTGACATGGGATCTCTGGGATTGGCCACTAGATCCAACTGGAGAGGAATATATTTTTCTAACTGCAAAATTGTCTTCTCCCCAGTACACTGAGCCACCCAACTGGTAACAACATTCAGCCCCAGATTTCAGGCCCGTCCTCTATCTGTGATGGTCTAACCTGAGAGGAGATGCAACGTGGGGGCTGGGGAAAGGAAATGGCAGTCAGGAGACCTGGCTTCCGTTCTCATCTCTGAGAGACTTTAGGCAAGTCAGGCTCTGAGCTAAAGTGCTGTGCAATCCACACCATCCTCTTCCTCCTCCACCCCAGGTCATTGCAGCCCTATGCTTTACCTCCAGTTTAATTTTCTCTAGCTCAGCCCGAAGCAAGTCAACTTCTTTCTTTAGGTTTTCAATTTGTAGATCCCTGGGAATAAAGAATGAGTCTCGTTACTAGCCCAGAAAGGTAGCAGCTCCCTCAAGGGTCAGTTGACCACCATCCTCCTCACCTGTCATCCCGAACACCATTGGGGGGGCCGAAGGTCTGTTCAAATATATCCGACACATTCTGCAAAAGAAAGATGGCACCCAAGTTAGGCTCAGCTCTGCAAAGTGGCCGATAGGGTCCAGCCTCACTGAGTCAGTTTGGGCCTCGCTATCCTGGAAACCAAGCCACTCACAGAAAGTCTGGGAAGGTGGCCAGGTTAACGTGCTAGGCACACAAACCGTCAGTAAAGCCTGAGCCAAGAGTTGCAACAAACCCAATACCCTGCCTGGGGGAGAGAGCACAATTCATGCCACTCACTCCCTACTGAGACTCATCCATCCCAACAGGTTCCATGACAAGCCAAGGCCCTCAGCCTCCTGCCATCTCACCTGCCACCCAGATTGCAATGATGTGAAAAAGATATCCCCTTCCAGCCACCATGCTCCTTAAAATGTTGTTAAATGTCAGTGCCCTTCCAAGTTAGAAGGTAAATCACTGGGTCTGCATCCCTTGCTGCCATCAACCTTCTTTGTATCCTTACACCCAGCCCAGCCATATTACACAGAATGATGCCTGGCTTAAGCTGTAACCAGCTGTTCAAAACAAGGAAGAGGCAAACACGTGGGAGGAGAGGAAGTGTCCCAACTAGCAATGTGGTCATCTAGGGAGACTAACAAGGCCAAGCCCACACATCTTGTCCTTCAGCACAGCTACACAAATTGCCTGAAATGCTGCAGAAGTTACTGTACGTGGTGCAAAGAAGAGTACGTGGCTTGCTCCAATTCCATTTTTAAGCAACACTCTTGTTTTCAATGCCTTGGAGTGGAGATTAACACAGACCTTTAGCAGCCTAGACAGACTTTGGTTTTCTTTCCTGTCCAACACACCCCTGAGAAGTATCTCTGGGCTCTCACCTGCTGTTCCACTGGAGGAGCTGTACTGATCTCGATTAAGTTTTCTGGTTCATCATCTTCGGGGGCCTCCTCAGGGATGACAACCACCGGTTTCACGTGCTCTGCTAGTGCAGATGCCCGCAAGAAGTTAGGGGGGCTCTATCAAGAAAACAGGAAACCAAATGTGTTTCACTTGGTCACAGTTAAATAAACTAAATGGTGTGCCAAGAGTACAGCCCCAATGAGGCTGAGCATACTGCTAGATCAGGAGGGTACCAGGTGTTAGTGGATAAATAAACCATCACTATGTTCTATTAATGTTTCTGCATCACAGGGTAATGGAGAGAATAAGATAATTAGTCCCGGGGTTCTCACACGATAGCCCATGAGCCACTGGATCATGGGCCAGATTGCTGGATCTCTTAAATTGAACGTGATGAGAACCCGGCAGTCGGGGCTGGAAGAGGAGGCAGATCCACGAGAGGCTCTCGCTTCCTCTTACAGAGTAGCCTGCAGACTGAAAAAAGTGGAGAACCCCTGAAATGGGCAACTCCCTCCCTGCTGACTCTCCGTGGTGCCTGCTGCACCACTGCCTTCTTTTGAAAGGCAAGGGAACATCAAGACACACTTCTGACGTCTGGCATCGTTCCTGCCATTGAATTGGCCAAAACTCCCCCTATCTGAATGCGGAGCCAACTGGCCACCACAACTATCAAGGAAATTCACCACTGAAGACTTCAGACCACTGAAAAAAAGCTTGCAGGACACACTCCCTACATTGCCTATCACAGGGTGCTCACAGCAGTGACTACAGGGAGAATTAAAGCTCAAGAGAGACAGCTTCAGCTCTGAATTCCCTTGCTCTTGGACTATGAGGTGTATTTGGACAGGGGTTTCTACCTGGAGAGCCATTAGTTGCCCCTAGGCAACTGAGATCAGCCAGGTTACCCGTTTTCCACCCTGAAGTGCCTGGCTTCGGTTGCTGGCACACCTTCTTGTTTCAGAGACCTCATTACAGCACTTTGCTTCCCATGCACTGCATGGACATAATGCAAGGCCTTTGGGGCAGGGAATCTGTTTCTGTGTGCCCTATAAAGTGGCATGTATGGTTCCGGTTCTGTGTCAAAAGACATCAGCATGCAGTAAGGAAAGCAGATGGTACCTCTGGCAGCCTGGGAATCTGGATGAGGCGCTTGAAGTACAACATGTCTGAAGCCCTTTTAAAGAAGTTTTTGAGGCTAGAGAGAAGAAAACGAATGTTATTCCAATGGGAGTGGTGGGAGCCTGTGTGAATGGAGTATTCAGAACAGCTACAAGTCACTGCCCTGCACTAGGGCGTCCTTCATTACCTGCGGAACTGCTCGTGGAACCGGTCTCGGTGACCTTGCAGTGTATCAGCTGGCAGACCTATAATAGTCAAGGAGATAAACGAATTACCAACCCAGAGTGATAAACAGAGCAGTTGCTAAGTCAGCGCACAGAGCACAGTACCAGTCAATGCTTCAGCTAGGAAAGGAACTTTACATACACCTGATCCAGCTAGCTGGAAGAAACATGAAATGCTGGATGAGGAAGAGACATCGGAACACTCCAGAGAAAGTGCTCAAAAATGGGATCTAACCACAAACTGCTTTTAAAAAGAATCCAAGTAGGCTCAAGCTGTTAAAGCCAGTCCCCATAAGTTTTCACTTTGGATTTGCAGTTTAGTTATCAATGCCTCAATGGGAATCCAACCTGTTGACTGTCAGACGAAAGTGACATCGGAATTCTGCTGCATTCTATGCCAGCTGTGGCTGCAGCTGTTGCTATCTCTCTTTTATACCCTCACAAGGCGCTGGAAAGCTTAGCTAGCAAGTGCTTGGAAATCATTTTGAGCTATTCAGAGGGAAGCTGCTCTCAAAGTCCAAAGCACTATTTCTGTTGTTCAAGAAATGTACATTTCATTACGTTTGTCCATAAACGCTTGGTCTGGAAATTGGGAATGTGGGAGGAGTTGTGGGGTAGAGACGGTCATTTGTGTTCAAGCCCAGCTCAATTTGATCTTTGAATCCAAGTGGGAAGCATGATGTTGAGAGCAGACTGGGCTCTGACCCTCTCACATTTCCTGAGAATGTCAAGTGCTCGGGTTCCCAAACTCTAGGTGAAATTAAACCCTTCCTCACTGCTCTCTGGGGAGCCAGTAACAAAGCCAGCACTGGTCAGTGGCGGAACTAGTCAGAAAGTCAGCAGGGGAAACAAGTGGACTGTAGTCCACCATCAGAGAGTATATTTTATAAATCTTTCAAACACGCAGCCAAGTCTGCCAGTGTTACTGAGCTACAGGCAAATACCAGCCCACTGTGGGAAAATGAAAAACGAAAGCTGATTACAGGGAAAGGTGCTCTGAGATTAAAGTCTGTCTTTACAGTGTGGGTAGGGCCTTAAAAAGCATCAGAAACCCAGGCATAAAAATTACTTGCTGCTTTAACATTTTTTTAGCAAGAGGAAACTGAAGCTTGATCCATGAAATCAAGCAAATGGCTTCAGAGAGAGACCATCATTAAGGGAGATGTTTGCAAAATGCACCATGCCCATTGCTTACATTCATTACCTTAAGCCAACCCTGTGGGTTTAAGAGTGTAGATGGGACCCAGACACCAGGATAAAAGGATAGATTAATGGCTCACATAAGGAACTGAATATCAGACATGTCCTTCTGACATTCAGTGACTGCCAGCAGCATGCACTGACCAAAGCCCGCTCTAGCCTAGCCCAATCTTTAACCACAGCCATTGCTAGAAAAGTTCCAGCTGTTTCCTGACTATCATGCACTGGGATGTTTTAATTCCAGAGCTATATTCTAACACCAGGCAATAGACGCCTCACAGGGTTAAGTCTACAGCACAGAAGAGAGAGCGCCTGTCCTCACCAGCCAGAAAATTAATGCGAGAGCCCTGCTAACACCCTGGCTACAAGCCAGCATGGTTCTGGTCTCAGAATGGACCGGGCTGGAAACAACTGAATCAGCGCTTAATTTGTGCCAGGGCTGAGCCCCAGCACTTCCAGGCTTGGCAGTTCATAGCTCCAGCACCTCTGGGCTTGCTGCAACAGTTATGGAAGTAAAAAAATTGCTTGAGCTCCAACACCTAATTGCTTGAGCCCCGGCACCTCTGTTATCACAAATTAAGCACTAAAATGGATATTGAGACAACTGAATCATAGATCCCAAGGCTGGAAGGGACCATTAGATCAATTAGTCTGACCTCCTGTACAACACAGGCCACAGAATTTCACCCCGTTACCCATGTACAGAGCCCAGATCAACATTCCCCTGCTTGCACAGCAACATGGCTCCCCTGTCCCAGGGTAGTGCACTGAATTAGATATTAAGCCACAGAGCATCCAGCACAGTCAGAAAGGCTGGGGCGGAGGAGGGGTCAGGGGCCTGAATGTGTTTTTCAATGTAGTGAGGTGAAGGGTGCAAGGCTTCTGAAGGCATTTCAGTGGCGCAGACAAAGCCAGCTCAGTGTCACAAACATGAAACTGTCGTAGACACTAGGCTGCTGTGGGCACCTGTTAATGTTTTAACCCAGCACCCAAGGAGGACGAACTGTGACAGGTGCAATGGTGTCTACAATCTGCAAGTCACAGATCTGAGAGTGAGTCCAGACACCAAAGGGGCAGAGACTCAGGAAATCATGCACAGGGAGTGACTCACATGAGTGGAGCTTGAACATTAACTTGACAGTGTAGTGGTAGAGGTGGCTGCAGTCCTGGATCACCTGGATGAGAGGAGCCAGCCTGCACTGAACAGATGACATCTGAGACACGGCCATGGCAGTGTTGAGCTGTCTAAAAACTGCAGAAGAAAGGGGCGAGGGGGGGTTAGGACTCTGTACTGGTTTCATCTAGAGGTACTGTTAAACACAGGCTACCCAGGGGCACATTGAGGTAGGATACAAGGGTCTCACAGACAGGATGCTCCTGAGAGAGGAAGGATGGCTTTCTGCTTAAGATATTGGTCTGGAACACAGGAGATTTGAGTTCTAATACAGGTTCCTGCCTGTGTCTAATCACGGCTATCAGGAGGAATCAAGGACCAGAGGGTGAGACCTGCACAAAGGATGTTTTTATCCAGTCTCAAGCTACAGTGTGACAAATAAAAAGCCAGTGCAGTGGACTGGGGTTGTGAGAAAGGTCTTGGATCAGACAGATACAGGCTTGCTGTCATTCTGGGGAACCAGCATACCGGTAATTGATTTCCCCATGGCTGAGCCTGCAGCTGGATCCCTACTATCTTTGTTTACTGAACTTGCCCTTGTGTGGAGTGGAGCTTGCTACCGGGGTTATAAAACTTTACAATTAACTACAAAGTCCATATCTCTACCTAGGAAAAGTGGTTCATATGCCAGATCAGTACAACTGAACAAGACTCGTGGGAGAAAAGCAGCTACCCCTCCTTGTGATCAGAACTTTCAGGGTTCTTCTTGCTAGTCAGAGCCACTTCTGAACTATATGGGTACTCTCAAGGTGCTGGTTAAAGGTTGAAAGTTAAAGATACTGAGATGGATGGAACCTCCCTAGCTTTTATTCTAATGTGAGACACCAGTTCACTCACACACTGATCCGCTTGGTCAGATACCTTGTCTCAAGCAGCAGCCAATATTTGATGCTACAAAAGGGAGCGAGGGGGGGGCAGTTAACCAACTGTGTTTTGTAGTATGGGGGGGAGGGACAATGGAGATGGATGGGATATAAGATTCCCTCCTGATCCATGCTGGAATTGTCTCATACCCTGACCATGGGCCTGGGTTGTAGATTTTGTAGCTACATGTCGTCAATGGTCAGAAAACTATTCATTTCCTTCACAGAAATCCAGCCAGAATATTTAACTCTGACTTATTTTGTGTTCAGATTACAGTATTTGTGAATATAAAATGGCAGTTTTAATTTCTTCTCAGCATAATTGGATCATTTACAACCATCTTGGAGGAGACAGTAAGAGAATCAAGTGTTTTTAGTCATTCAGGAAGTAAAGACTATTAGAATATATTAAGTTTCCAACCCCTTCTCCAGCTACACGTTCCTGACTGGTTAAAAAAAATAAAAAATATTTAAATAATCAAAAATTCTTTCAGAATGAGTCTAGGCAAGTAAATAAAAGCAGCCATGCTATTTCCACACTCTGAGTCCTTCAGACCTCAAAGAGGACATTTCAGAAAGGAAAATGAATATTTATGAAGAATACATTAGTGACCATAGTCCCCGTTTATGGGAATAAGAGCTTTGCATAATGCATGTAATTGGCATCTTTGTATCAACGAGAAATAAAAATACATCCTTTCTGAGCAGTGCCACACATGCTTTGTCATCATTCAGAGCCAATATAGGTTTGCTACAAACAGTCAGATTGTTAAATATCTCCCCAAAATTGGCCCACTTAGACAGTTGTGCTTATAAGCAAACTAAGCTGAGAGACTACTTTAATAATCTATCCATCTTATTATTAGATGAGGAGAAACTAGATCTTAACTTGATTACTGATCAAGATGAGAAACTAACATCTATCAGCCTGAGGTATGGAGAAAATACACAAAACAGCAGAGGATGGCTGCACACTGCTTACCTGACTCTGTGAGTCTGAGTTCACAATCCATATAATCAAACATTTCGACTGTGAGCTGAAAGCTGGAGAAAAAAAACAACAAAAACCCCTGTGATGTTACAGAAAGAGCACCCTCTGAATCAGTATAGAAACCCTTATTGAAAAAGATACTGACATATTGTATAGTACAGTATTGTAAGCATCTTCACAACACTGTAAGCTGCACGAGTCAGACCACAATGCCAGTCATTTATTTCTACGATAGGCATAAGTGCCAGGGATAGCAAGCAGCTATAAATCCAAACCTAACTGTCACTCAGTAAATGAGATTACTACAGTACTAGATATAAAGCATTAATCAAATCAGAGTAACAGTGCAAAATGATGCTACTCGCATTAGGTTCCTGTTGTGTTTGGGGCCATGACTGTAGAGTGCTGTCACATGTTTAGTGTTGCAGTATTGTCACTGGGATGGAAAGAGTTCCTACAGTGCTAACACACACAACTTTCTTCCTTCCCCATCACTGGAGAAGCAGTTATTACTACTGCACTGTTTGCCCTTCTGTCAAAAAATACTAAAGCATCTACAGTAAAGACGGTCAACCATGCTAGTAAGGTTCAATGTTTGGGGCAATGACCATAGAACGCTGTCATCTCTTTCCCCCAGGACCAATGCATAGTACTATTCTATAATCTGCCATTAGGACCGAAGGTGCCGCAAAGGGCCAGTACTACCAGGGAGAGAGGAGATTCTCCCCCCACCCTGCTCTTGGATTGGACTATCAGTCCCTTGCCCCCTCCTTACAGCAAGCAAGTCACTTTCTGAGTGTTCCCAATTAGAATGAGAGAAGGCTGGCAGAAGAGCCACTGGGCTATTTTTCTTTGCACTCTGGGGCACACAGAATAAGAGAAAGTCAGTCATTGGCCTGTAGGGTCTTGTGAGAAGCAGCTATCTGGGTATTCTCACCATGGGGTCATGGCTGCTGTGTCTGCTTAACAGCTGGGCTTTTGTATCAGAATCTCAGAAGACAGAGGTAGATAGATGGAAACTACCTATTGGGTCATCTAGACAAACCCTCCCACCCCAGCTTGTTCCTGACACTTTGTTCTCCAGAGCTCTGTCCAGTCTTCAAAGACAAGGCCAGGGGCTTCTACCACTTCCCTTGCAAAGAATCTAACAGATCTGATGTATCCTGATGCTCTGTTGAAGATGACAGAACACTGGGGCCCACTTTTCAGGGGGGTGGAACACCCACAACTCCAGTGAGAACTGCAGGTATTCATATGGCTTATTTGCATGTTGGGCCATGGTTGGAAAGGTTGGCTGATGTGAATTCAGGCTGAAGTTACCATTACACTCAGCACCATCTTGCCATTTAAAAGTGATGAACAACAGTCTCTCTCACACCTACAGCTCATGCAGTGCTCCTGAAAGGTGCATCTGTGCAAAGACGCTGCTTGCCTCACTCGGATTTATGATGCGTTTTATTGCTATATTCAGTTCGTAAAATAAGCTGGTATCTGACTCCAGCCCAGCGCAGTTTGAACTTCAACGTGTGCTTTATGGAGTATTTCATTAGCGGGATGCACCATTACATTAATGGTGCTTGGAACAAAGAGAGTCATTATGCTTTGTAGAACATCCTAAATACCTAAAAGTAAACTTACATATTATTCACATCTGTCCCAGCAGCCTTTTCTAGCACCTCATCCGTCACTTCTAGGCCTGGGGGAAACTCAGGATGCTTCAAAAAGAAAAAGTCCTCATAAATTCAGTAGCATTTTTATGGCAGGTCCCACACCTCCACTGCAAGCACTATGTACATTTCAAACTACGATCCCTGCAGAATCAAGGCTTTTCCTAGTCTAGTATTCACCACCCACTCTGAGAACAGTGTGAATTCAACAAATAAGAGAAGTAGAACAGTAGCTTTGTAGCAAAGATCTGTCAAAATGTCAGGGGAAAAAATGGAATTACCTTTAGGTGAAAGGATATCTTGGTGAGTAGAAGTTTGGTATAAATATTCACAAGCTGCCCATATCTATCGTGCAAGTGCCCCTGCCAAGGAATATTGTGAAAACATTTCAAAACTTGTGTGTGACAGTAAAAATTCATTTTCCCACCCAACTGAACAGGACTCAGCAGACAAAGAGAGGAGTGTCTCCAAACTTTGGGCCAGATCATCCGGTGGTATAAATTGGTGTAGCTGCGCTGAAGTTGAAGGAGCGCCACTAATTTACACTATCTGAGGATCTGGCCTCCAAAGGACCAGGAAGAGAAATGTAATTGTGAGCATAGTAGGGCAGGACCTCGCCCGCCTTTACATACAGCTTTCATTCACAAACAGAACCGCATTTCTAGCCTCATCAGGAAGAAGAAATTGTTGGCTAAGTTCCAAACCGTAAATCATTTCCAATCCCCTGAGGAGGGTGGCAAAGACTTTCATTTTATTCCTAATCCAAACATGAGAAGAACAGGGACAAATTCCTATTTAGGCGATTACATTTATAGCCTACCTTCCTCCTCCTCAGTCCCATTCCCTTCTCTGCCTTCCCTAATCTCCTCTTACCACCCCTTGCAGTTTCAGTTAGATGCAATAGCCTCTTTTACCTCCTGTCCTAAACTCCCTACAGAGTTGCTGTGTAATACAACCCTCCCCGTGCTGCATTCATTCCTCAAGATGGCTGCACTGAGGTGAAGTGATGGGATTACAGCTGAGCACCTTAAGGTGATGGTTAAATATTTCTATAGTACCCAACTACTACTGGAAAGCCTTTGTACCACAACACAGAAACCTTCCATACCCCCACTCAGAAACAAATGTTCACCAACGGACCCACACCTCCATTTCCTCAAATGCCTGAAGGGAGAAACAGCTGTGCACCCTTTTCAATTTAAGGCTTTCAGTGGTCAGCACAGTTCATTGTTGCAACTCACCCACAGGTCACCTGTCTCTCGGATGTTACTCCGGTATCTTTGACAGTCTTGAAGAACCTGGGAAAAAAGGCAGGGGGGTCAGACATGCAGCCTGTGTGCTCAAGAGTAGGGAAGGAGGAGGGAAGAAGAGGATCAAGAAAAGCCTGACCTGAGCTGCCCCACCCAAACTTCAGTCTACAATACCTTAATCCCCGCTGTTGTGACATACAGATCTGGATTTGTTAGTTCCCCCTTTGCGAGCCTATTGCGAGGCAGCAACACTGTGAAATTCTAGGGGAAATTTTTAATTGGTTCAAGTGGCAACAAGATTTTTGAATGGAGGAAAGGGTCTCATGACTCTGGGTCCCTAGCAGAAACCAGAGAAGGATCCCATTTGTCCACCGAAGATGGAGACTGAGCTGAAGTTTCAGTCTAAATACAATGGGGTTGTTCAAAAAGGAGATAAGTAAATTCTTAAAGGATCTGTTAGAATAGAAGACTTTAAATGTAATGGTGCATTTTGGGAAGGAGATCTAGTGGTCAGAGTAGGGGCTAGGAGTCAGGAGACCCAGTTCCAGTCCCCCTTGGGCCAGTCACAAACTCACTGTGATTCCTGCCTCAGTTTCCCCAACTATCAGACAAGAACAATGACACCCACTTTCACAAAGTGCCTTGAGATCTACCAGGTAAAAAAGCTCTAGGCAAGGGCCTAAGTACAACGATTATGATGAGTGACTGCTTTACTCAGCAGGTACTAAACTGAATATAGTGAAAACGAACGACATTTTTGGATGGTTCACTGAATTGTTATCTAGCCAAGGCATTTCCTAGCTGGCTTTCACCTTGCTATCCAAGTGCTGAGCTAGTGATCTGTTTATTTAAAACCCAAAGCTCTAATCTCTCTCAACACTATCAGCCTCACACTCATGTCTGAATCAGTCTCTCTGCTTAGCCAACAATCTGCCAGGAAGATGCCTCTGGAGATCCCTGCTATGTCCCAAACCCCTTGCATGAAACATAGCAGGGTGGCAAGGGAACAGGAGACCCCCCAACAAGGCCTCAGCATTCACAGACGACACAGCTGATCACAGCTGGGCCTTGCCAGTGAATTGTAGCCTTGTGTTTGCTGGAGGGCCGGGCGCTGATCTCCAGGAAGCGGTGCATGGAGCAGTGAGGCACTCAGGAACATCTGTGAGGTGAACGTTAATGATCCTCACTGGAGGAGTGTGTTAAATACACAGTGGAGGAAATGAAGGGAATTCAGCAGCAAACACACATCAGCAAATGCTACAGCCCATGAAGGCTTCCTTAAGCACTGAAAACCTAGCCCCACCTGCCCAGACTATAAAATGTCGCTAGGCCAGCCAGATACACTTTCTCATATTTCTGACACTCCTCTTCTCTCTTCCTTTTTAAACACCTCTCCAGTATCTTTCCACCAGGTTGGTGAAGCATGCCACAAACTTATCTATGATGGCTGAAAGTACTGCCCACTCATCAGCCAGCAAGAGGCGCTAGAGAGCAGCGATCTCCCACACGCTCAGTGTCTAACCAACGCCATCTCCACTGACCTGTTGACACTCAATATTCATTTCACTGAACATGTCAAAGGGAGGGAGTGTAATAATCCCCAGTCTGCATTTCTAGCTTGGCTCCCAACATATTACAGCTGTTACTTAAACAGATCACATGCTGATTTCTGTATTTCTCATGTGCCATTACTTAGAGGAGAGGACACAGGACTGGGAGCCAAACAGCCTGGGTTCTACTATTGGATATGCCACCAACTTGTCATGTGCCTCAGTTTCCCTCTCTGCCAGCTGGGCAACCTCTTTAGGGAAGGACTTTCAAAGCTATGGAGGAGACTCGCTCTATGACTGCAGAGTACGTGATTATTGAGGGGAAGGGAAGAAGCCACTTACGTTGGGGTGGCCGTCTCTCAGGACTTTGTGCAGAACATGGCAGAACTTCCAGCTGAGGATGGAGCTGCTGGGCAGGGGGAGGCCAATAGCATAGGACCAGAAAGTAAATGCTCCTTTCTCATGGTGAGTTCCCAAGATAATTCCTTTCCGGAAGTCAAGGTTAACTGAACAGGTACAAACTCAGGGCAGCCTTTCCAATCAGACATGCTCACTATCCAGGCTTCCTTTACTTCAACCAGCTTCTCATTATGACACTCGCTTCATCAAAAGAGTGAGGTCTTGGGTGACTAATCGCCAATTTATGTTAGATTTTCTTTTTAAAAAGGGCCTCGAGCTGGACTCCAGATTGACTACACACCCCAATGGTGGCCTTGGAGTGCACGGGGTTGCAGGCAGCTGAACATCCTTATGTACAGCCCTATGGCCTGGCAAGCAATGTAAAGAGCAGAACTGGAAACTGATTTTACAAATCTGTCTTGTCATGTTATTTTGCCTTGCCTCACCTAGAGTGACCAGATAACAAGTGTGAAAAATCGAGACCATGGTGGGGCGTAATAGGTGCCTATATAAGAAAAAGCTCTTAAGATTGGGACATCTGGTCACCCTAGCCTCATCTCACTTTTTGCTTTGATGTATCTAGTTCCGGCTCTTCGTCAGCGAGTGTTTGAAAATGATTTGATATTATATTTCTCCGTGTTAAGTTGTTAATAATTGCAGCAGACACTGGAACATACAACACGCCATCCCAGATCAAACCAGTGCTCTGTCAAACCCAGTGTCCTATTCCCAGCTGCAGCCTATGCCTCAAAGGAAATCATCCCTCCTTTTCCCCACCCGCCACACCTCCACTCCCGAAAAATGATCATCTATTGGCAAATTTCTTTCTGATCCCCGGGGCAATTAACAGACACTGTGAAGTATGAGATCTAATTGGGAATTGTGTGCTGATGTGTAGGGCAATCTGACCATGAGATTATAAAGCTCCTTTTGAAATCTGACCCCAGTATTGGGCACTGAGAAGCAGGTCACCATCACTGCTAAGGAAAAGGATACTGCGGGCATGTTTCTCTTTCACTGGCGCTTCTTGTGTATTGATGGCTTTGCTGATGCTCATAGCCTGTGTGGGAAGAAAAGAGTAGATGTCAGAGGCAGAATCAGCACAATCCTTTACTGCCAAACGTTAGTTCATAAAAATCTTAGGCACCAGGTCTATTTCTGGATCAGCCCTGCCACTCACTGGGCATTAGCTGGCCATATTGAGCATTTGATAATGTTCCCTTTTATACAGCATCTTTCACTCCAACTAGTCAGCCTTAGACTATCTCTAGGCAAGGACCATCATCCCCACTGTACAGATGGAGAGACAAAAGGTCAGAGCAGATGAGTGACTCGTCGGAAAGCACAGGATATATTAAGCAATAGAGCCAGGATTAGAACTCAGCATGTCCCGTCTCCCGGCCCTGTGCTTGACCTCCAGTAAGTTTTCATGTTTAACGACTTCCTTGGTTATGGTCTGAAAAGCTAGTCTCTCAAAACTGAGACCCAAGATGCCTCCGGCCTTGACACCCAAGCACTAAGTTCTCCCCTTTATCAATGACTTGATGTCAAGAGTTGCTCAGGACAGATATCAAATGTTTTCTTTTCTACTTGCTAGTGACACAGCCTTATCTTTGTATCTGAAAACCATCTTGAGCCCTGCCTTGTACATCATTGACCAAAGGGATTCTAGGATTTGAATTTGGGTGGCAAAATTGATGAGAGCAATTGACATTCTCCGCTGCTATGATCCTAGTAAATACACAGACTGCATTTTCTCAGCAATAATTCAGAGAGGTGTCCACAAAGCAAACACGCCTAACAGCAAGATGCCAATTTCAGAACTGTTTTTCTAACTATAGCAAGCCTTTGAAATGTTTATTTCTTTTCACAGGTAGATGAGGTAATATCCTTTATTGGACTAATATCTTTTACTGGTGAAAGTGACAAGCTTTCAAGCGACACAGAGCTCTTCTTATTTTCACAGCTTTGATGGCATTTCCCTTTAAGTCTCCCTACCGTCAATCTCTCGTCAGATCTCCTTTTGTAGTCTGTACTCCTAAAATTTGGAAAACAGGCAGGGAGTAAGTATAGGAGTAGCCTCTGCCACACCCATTCCAAAGAACACAACGTATAGGGCAACATGATTAAAGAGCAGCAAAATCAGAATGATGCTGATTGCGATCTTTATTAGGCAATTAATTTATGCCTTAAGAGTCTAAACTGCTTCAACATGCTCCAGTCTAAATAATCACACAGTTCTCCTCTGAAGACTGACCCTATAAACAATGCCATCCCTTTGTATTGTGTCTCAGTGACTTCAAAGCAAGATGTACTCAGTCTACAAGTAAAGAGATTTTTTTTCCTAATTCCCGGTCCTGCAAACTGGTTCAGGGAACCCAGCATGCAAGCTGGGCTTGTTTCCTTCTTGCATGACCAAGAAAGGGGTCAGATTCAGCAGGCTGAATTTTAGCCTCAGCAACATCTGTGCAACCTCCCTGCGGCCAGTGGATTTGCATAGGTGCCCCAGCCCACCCCTGTAATTAGATCAGAGTGAACAGTTCTCCCAATGGTGCATGTGCTAGAGAACA
This sequence comes from Mesoclemmys tuberculata, assembly GCA_007922155.1. NCBI lineage: Eukaryota > Metazoa > Chordata > Testudines > Chelidae > Mesoclemmys > Mesoclemmys tuberculata. Next base: position 10,199,692 of record ML675640.1, read on the forward strand.
GAAGCCTACTCTCCTCTCAGTGCTGCATTGACTTTGCAGGGCTAACAGGTAAAACCTTGTTATACTATCCCCAGTGTACTGACAGGATACTAAAGACACATTAGGAGTAGGTCTGGTGAATATGAAGTTGCTAGTTTTACACTATCACTTTTCAGAGGCAAGTTGCACTTTGAATGCATATGATCCTAAGTGGCTAACTGCATAAAGAACAAGCTTTCTAGTCATGAGTAGAGGAGCCATAAAACAAATGGCCAGACTGAAAACATTCCTACAACTTTGATCCTTATCAGAGTTTCCTCCTGTTTCCACTGAGTTTCCGCCTGCGTCTCGGAGCTTCAATACTAGGGTAAATGCTAGGCTGTGGTTTTGCAGTGTGAATGGATTTTCAGGAAAGGATGTGCACTGACCTAGTGTAAAGGCACCTATGGCTTGAGCTGGGATCCCAAAATAAGAGAACAACATCTCAACACAATGCATTCTCCAGCCCTTAGCCCAAAGGCGAAAGGTTCTTTTTTGTCTGGGGAAGAAGAAATGTGAATGGGGAATCTGGCTAACAGGACAAAGAAGCATCAGACGTGCCACCCACTGTAAAGGATGAAACACTCGGCATAGGCATAGGCTAGCTTTGATAGCCAAGGCTCAACCCCACCCGCCAAATAGCATTTCTTGAGCCATTAGTTTGATCTTAAATCCTATTTCACAGAAATTCCAAAAGTTAAAAATTTAAATGTGCAGCAGATTCTGAAGCTAAAGAGCTACAACTGCATGACAGCAGGCAGAGCAGCTCTGCAGGCTTCCCCACAACATCCCACCAACTGGATTCTCCCCTGCCTTGCAGAGACCAAACAGGAGCAGTCTCTGTTGCCATTCAGTTTTTGGCTCTGCTGAAACTGTCAACAAAACAAGAACCAGTTTGTGTGAACTGGGGCGATGACTTCTAGGATCTGGAGAGACGCCTGCTAAGATCTGTCCTTGCTAACTGGCTTTTAGCCTCAGGGCATGTCTTTACTCAGAGATAACTCAGGTGATTAGCACTCAAGCCTGAGCACCTGAGTGAGTCTAGGCTGGTGTGAGTGGCCATGCTGCCAACCAGACTCAAATGCTCTACGATTTCTGGGGCTGTATCTCCTGGTTCTCAGCGCTGCAATGAGCTGAGTAGCTCTGTGATTCTTTCCCAGTGAATTGTGGGAGAATTTGTCTATCTTTCTGGGCACACAGGGTGGAGAGGTGGACTGTGGGATGGCACTGGAGGACTTTCAGCTCTCAGATGGCTTAGTTAGCCTGTGTCCTTACCACAAAGGGGTCAGGTTACCAATCTGGGTGTAAGCAGCATTTGAGGGTTAGCCTACAGCCCAAGGCAGGCCAACTAGTCGGAGTTGAAAGCACCACCACACTCAGGTAAGAGGGAGTTGTGTGTGAACAGGAGCAGGGTTAGCGTAATACCCAAGGAAGAGTCCGAGGTAACTGAGCAGTAAAGACATGCCCTTATTTTCTGACATCACTGTTCTAAGAGCAAGACTGCTCAAGAAGCCCTAAAACGACCATGAATTAAGAGTCTGCGGGGCATGGCATACAGTTCTCTCCCCAACAGCACCGTAAGCTTTATCAGCCACACTGTATCCAAGCTTCCACCCAAACCTAAGGCAGGACTGTGCATGGACACACACACACACACACACACACACACAGCTCTTCTTACATGTAATGGGAGACAGGAGAATGCACTAAGGAGAGGAGTCCTGCTACCACACACAGCAATACCCGGATCTCTAACGCTGCCATTTCATGATGCAGACAGGAGAACCAGAGAACCACAGGAGAAAAGTGATACAACCCATTAAGAGGCAGCACATGTGACATCTCTAGGAAGAGGAGTCCCTTTGCATCTCTACAGAGGTGGACGTGTAACACGCTGACCCAGACCAAAGGGTTACACACGTCTTCTGGATGGAGGAAGCTCACCCCAAGCCACTCCAGAGCAGTTCAAATCCCAGATGAATCCCACTCAAGTGATGGGTGCCATCTTGGCCAACGCTGGGAAATGAAGCAGGGAACTCCTGGGCTAAAAGCAGGAGTCTACAGCTCGAGCCAAAGAACCAGACCCTCAAGCCAAGTGCTTCAGCAGACCTATATCTCCTCTAGATCAGGCATAGAGGGGGGACAAATACACATGCAGACCTTGACTAGCAGGTTACATGAACTTAGCTTCCCCCAAAGGCTTAGAACCCAAGACTCAGGTTGATTGTTGGATGCTTTTAAAGACTTACTAATCTTTTATGTCTCTCAGATGGCACGCAATTTCCTCCCAATGGGAACAGAATTCATCTCCAATGCTGGCATTTCCCTTTGAGTCCATACCTCCGAAGTTTTGATCAGCATGTTTGAGGACTTCCAGGAAACATGGCATTTGAAGTTATTGTCCCACAGCTCCATCCATGTAGAATCCTCATTCAATTTCCACATGCCTGAGCTCATTTCATACAGATGTCTATTGTGCCATCAATTCATTTGGATTCTAAGAACCAATGCTGCAGCTGAAGTATAAATTAATGAAGACATATCTACTCAGAAGGATACACTGCTGCTTAATTGTTCCTCATGTTTAACGTTACAACCACCAGTAAGACTTCCAAGTACAATTTTAAAAAATACCTGGATTTTATGGTCATTCTAGACTTCTCATTTTTACAGATGCCATTGAGTGAAAACAGTCGTGCTTTGCTTTGTCTGATCTCACTATGCAGATCAATAGACAGGGTGCACTACTCCATCCTGCCTATGAAACCTGGATTATAAAATAATCTTTACTAATGACTGAGAAACCCAGCCTTTTACCTTTCAAACACACATTATACAATGAAACCAGTAAGTTTAAGGGCTAGTCTACACTGCAGACTGACAACCGGTGTAACTGCATCCCTCCTGTCGCAGTAGTGTCTACACGTCTACACTGAAGTGCCGCTGCAGCATTTTAAGTGTACACATACCATAAGACAAGACAGAGTGAGAACGGTTCTCTGCTTACAGAACTCTTTTAAGAGATCATTTGGGGGAAAAAATAGTATCCTTTTGTAGAAGAAGGTATGGATATTTGTTTACTTTTCTAGAAGAGAGGAGAGCTCTCTCACACAAGTTTTTAATAGGCACCAATCACTTTAGTGTTCAGGTGCCAACCACAGCATAAAAAGGGATCCGCTGTTTTGTTCTATTCAAGTTCTTGTGCTGTGCCCCTCAGTATCTGGGCATAAGCAAAAAGGCAAGAAGCCTTTTCAGATGGACTAGATGCTGATTCCAGTCTCCTCTGTCAGGATATGCCACAGGGGATGGCAAAGCACCAAGATTGCCTCGTCTCTGAAAGTTTCATCCTGCTTTTTGTGTTCTCAATAAACACAGTTGCCTTAGTGGGTCACAGAGGTGACTCTGAGGCAAGCTGGGTTCCACCCTGCTAAATTCCATGAAGATCAGGACTGTACCTGTGGATTAGGCCTAGCAGCAAACAGGGAGTTGGCAGAGGGCAAGGTGACAGGAGCATTCAGGAGATGTGCAGCACGTGGCAGCCCAACCTGGAGTTCTTGGTTACCTCCAACTGGCAGCCCTAAGTGGAGTGAATTAGTGTGTGTGGGTCCTGAGGCAGGGAAGGAATGGTTACTAAGCCAAGCGGAGTAGGCATGGCTTCTGGCCAGCTGAGGGTGGCAGAGGCCATTTGTTATTATAGGAGGAGTGACATTACTATTGCTCTGGTTATCGAGGGGCAGAGATGAATCCTCCAGTATCTCAAGGCTGTGGACACTATTTCATCAATCAGGCAGCAGACAGATGCCTTCCCAGGAGAACTGTAGTCTGGCACCTTTCCCTCTCTCCCCCAGAAGGGATGCCTGGGGTTAAGCTCCAGCCACTTGTTTTCCCATCCATCTCTTGCAGAATCCAATGGGGTGTGCATACTCCATGCCAGCGCAGGGAAACAAGGGGGTCGTTTCCAGCAGGGATGGCCCGGCTCCAGGGCCTACCCACCCTGTAGACACAAGAGGCAGGGGAAGAGCCTAGCAGACCCTTTCCCCCACTACTTCCAGCCTTGACTGAGCAGCCCAAGGTCTGGACTCTGCTTGAGGACACCAGGCAGGTACCCCTCAGGGTTCTGGTGAAGTGGAGCCTGTAATGTTGTCCCAGGAGCGAAGTGGGCCCTGCAGGACTCCAGAAGTTACAGCAAAGAGCAGCTGCCCATCTTTCTCACTCTCCCCTTTCAGAGGGAGCCCAAAGAGCAGTCACAGGCGGGATGTATGAGTCAAATGCCCCACGGAGACATGCTGGAAGATGTGAAGTGGAAAGAATCATAGATTGTATAACCCAATCCTTCCACCACGCTGAACAGAGTAATGGACCAGCCAACAGCCACGGAGAACAGCCAGCTCAGCAGACAGGCCTGAGCCACAGTGTTTGAATCCGGATCAGAACTTCTTCAAAGTTTGGGGGTTTCTGGATCTGAGGTTTCGGTTCAGTCCATTAGAGAAATGGAGTCAACCAGAAAGATCTGAATTTTACTGGAGTCCAGGGACAGTTGGGGTCAGGGCCCATCTCCAAATTAAATAGCTCACTAGGGAAATGGCCTGATTGTCAGAGGATTGTTCCGTGTCAAGAGGCGGCTTCTCCCCCTCCTCACACCCCATCCCTCACTGATATAAAGGGGAGATGTTTTGGGTAAACAAGCTCATTTGACCACTGACTCATTCAACTCATTCTAATATGAAGGGCCTCCCCTCTTCTCTCGATGTTCTCCTTGAGAACAGGAACATTACAGGCTGCTGCCCAGGTCCTCCTATGACGGGCACACCCAGGACACAGACATTCATTAACTGATTTAGAAACAGAATTTAGCAATGGGACACTTAAAACCCAGCTCTCCAGGGTTCCTAAGGAAGCACCTGAGCTAAGGAATCAACTTGGCTTGTTCAAGCCCCCAAGGATAATTTAATTTAATTGCTAATCCTGCCACTCAGCTTTAGGAAGGCAGACAGACAGATGGCCTCAACCGCAAAGTTGGGTTCAGATTTGGCTCCAAACTCATGCAGAATGTGGAGGTTCCTGGATATGGATGTGGGGAGGGAATGGGGCTGGCTCAGACCCAGCTCCAGGAGCCACTGCCCCTCTTCAGTTGAAGTTACTGTGCCTACTAACCAGTTCTTTAGGTTAGTTTAGCTGTCAAACTGACAGGCTGAGCAGGAGAATTCACTGAAGCATGACATACCCTGCCGAGGCAGTCACTGATCTCCAGAACACAAACGCCATGGCTGTATGTTTAATGAGCAGATGCCAGGCAAATACCACAGAGCAAGCCAGCAAAGAAACTAACAGGGCAAGGTCAGAGTCTGCACTGAACAAAGCTCAGCTTCAGCATACATTATGCCTAGACTGCCCTCCCACAGCGCCTGGGCGAAAGCTTTACACAACACATCACAGTCCTGAGCATAGAGAGACTCTGTTACATTTCACAGGATACTAATATTTCCACACAACAAGAGCCAGAGGCATTTCATACCATGTGAGTGTAAGATAATGGGGGCGGGGACTTGGGAATAATTCCCTTTGCAATTAAAGTAACTGACAGAAAAACAAACCACAACTCTGTGATTAGGGTTTTGGGGTCTTTAATGGGATGCATGCTATTTATAAAGCATTGGCCCTGGAGTGTCAGGAACATCTGGGGAGACCAACACCTTGATTCATTCAATTTTTGCCATTTCAGCCTGTGATGAGGCCACCTTACATCCCGCCCTGTCAAGCTCACAAGTCTCACTTCCATAGTGACAAACAGGGTTAGAATCTTAATCGGAGACAGGGGCCTAGAAAAGAACAAGCCTTTATTGCAAACACGGGAACTCAATACAGAAATAGGAAGACTTTATAGAAACACTAGTAGAGAATTGCTTCAATAGAACATCTGTTATCCATGACCCATTCCAGACTGGGATAAAGAATGGTTACTTACCTTGTAAATGTTGCTCTTCGAGATGTGCTGCTCATGTCCATTCCCAATTTAGGCATGTGCACTCACCACATGCACCGGTGCTGGAAACTTTTCCCCCTTAGTGGTACCTGTACCAGCCAGCTCTAGCACCCCTCACCTGTGGCTCACACATGTGCCTGCATATAGCCACCACTGGCTCCCCCTCCCTCTCAGTTCCTTCTTTCTGGAACTCTGACTGAAACTGGAGGCCACAATATAAATTCTCTGCCCACATATTTGGACAGAGGGAGGCTGCTTAGGAAATGCCATCTGCAAATGGCCCTCCTTTTAATTCATGCCCTGCTTCTCCCATGGAGGCAGCACTCTGCCATCTATCATGCAGCTGCACATCTTAGACAACAGGCATTTAAAAGAAATTTAAAAAAGACTTGCATCCCATCCATCAACATATATATAATGCAGCTGCTTCAGACATGTTCGCTTGGATCTGATGCTAACTGGACTCAACAGCAGAACCTCCAGTGTCAGACAAAGACAGGAGTAAAGATTTCCTCAGTGATGGAGGAAGGTTGAGTTTGCTTTCTTCGACCAAGGAAAAGGCATCTTTCTTCAGCAGAACAGGGCTGCTTTGACGGGCTTAAAAGTGTTAATTACTGAGTTATTAAAAGGCCTTTCTGAGTCATGCACTGGAGATTGTAACAGAACAGGAAATGTATCTCCTATTCCCTTTGGAGCACAGTAAAAACCCATTGGACCTTTACATCTAGAAAAAAAATTGATGAAAATAAGCAGCTTCTGTTTCAGTTACTGGAATGGGGAGATCTACACCGCTCCAGCTAAATGCCCTAAGCCAATTAACATCACATATCTAGGCATTAATGGCAATACATTTTAACTTAGATCACTGCTGACTTCGATTTGTCAGCACTGGGTTGAGAAATTGCACTTCATCATCTATGCCTGCTCTTAAAAATGAAATTGAGCAGAATCACAACAGGAGATGCTGGTTTCAATGGACAGTAAAGGATGCTCAGGACCCTTCAGAATTAGGCCTTCAGCTAGGCTAGTGCAAAAACCAGCTACTGGTATTACCTGGTTAATATTTTGACAACACTTTGAAAATCATTTGAGTAGCACCCAGCACCTTCCCTCTACAATTTTTATTTGTGTACACACAGATGCTTGGCTGATGCTAAAGATACCAACCCTCCCAGCAAGACTTTTTACACTCTTCTAGTTGCCTTCAGACTCTTTCAGTGAGTTGTCTCATAGAGATACTGTACTGGCTTCTGCCAGTTGCTTTGCCTTTCTTAGCATCAAAATGTGTGTAGGCTTCAGAGGTAACTTATGCCGGGGCAGGTGTCATGTCCGTTAGCAAGCAACCTAATGGCTTCTCTTTCTAACCAATGCCTCAGTGTGGTACATTACCTCTGTCTTATTCAGTTATATAAAAAAAAAAACGTTGAGGCTGATCCATTTTAGAAGGTCGTGTAAATTGTCTGGATTCTCCACCTCGGTGTCTGTCAAACTACAACTCCATAAGCATCTGTTTGTTTTGGATTTCTTTATTAGAGCATTCTGTGGCAAAGGCTTTCTCCACCGGGCAGAGACTTTGGTCTTGTCTATACTAGAACTTATGCTGGCAAAATTTTTGTTGCTCTGGCGTGTGAATAAAATACCCCCCCCCAAGTGACATAAATTTTGCAGGCATAGGCACTTGTGTAGCCACATTATGTCGACGGGAAACAGCTTTAAATGTGCATCCAAATGGGGAGGAGATGTGCTGCTTAGAATTGGTCTGGCTTCAGGAATCGGGTGACACCCAAAGTGATATTAGCTTTAGGGACGCCCTAAACTCATTCTACTCAGATTGTTGTTCCTTCATATAATGCAATGCTGTGACACCCAAAAGAAATCAGGGAGCCTGACTGTCCTTCTAGAATTCAAGATAGAAGCATGAAAATAGATTTCCACACATTTTAGCTCTGGTGGCAGCCTCCCTCATTATTGGAGGCCTCTTGAATTAATCCCCACTCCCCCAAATATAGGTAGGTGGGGTGACTGAAGTCAAGTATGTGTGGATTATATAAAAGGTCTCTCTGGTTATTTGCTCTGTCTGGAATTTACTTGTGCAGAAGATCTTGATTATTTGAAGCTCAGCAGTACAGTGCAGACACACACTCAATCTGGGTGGCTGGAAGGATCTGATGTAGGGACAAGTTAGGGGCTTGGAGAAAAGAGATGCAGGATTTGTTTTCCATGTATTTAATGAAGCCTGTAGGTTTAGACTGACATTTGGGCTGTAACTGTAGCAAAGTAGCTAAGACAATAATTTGATCTAATCCTCTTGACCCCTAAAGTTGATCAATCTGAAACACATGGAAAAATGCACTTACAGTTCCCCCACAGAGCTGCTAACCCAGGGCCCAGTCTTTCAAAGGGCTGAGCACTGTAAATTGTCTTGTCTAAGCCGATGGGAGAGAGCTCTTCGGTAGACTTCAGTGGCAACTATGTCAGCGGGATCAGCTCTCCCGTTGACATAATGCTGTCCAAACTGGTGCTTAGGTCAGTGTAACTTACATTGCTTGGCACGGTGGAATATTCACACCCCTGAGCAACATAAGTTATACCGACATAAGTGGTAGTGTAGACATAGCCTAAATAGTGGGTTTGCAAGTGACAAAACGTCAAATATGTGACCAGGTCACTGGGAATGAATTCTAGACACCTACTGTCATGAGCTGAGGGAAGATGTTTTATTAATGAAAACAAGACATACAGTGCAGGATACACACTAATGCAAGTAATCACCTAGTCCTATGTCAGGTAGCAACCAGAGTTGATGTGTTGATCAAACAGGTACAGAGGATTTTATTTTCATTCTTCCTAGGTTTATTCAGTCAGTAATGTCTCAAAACATCCACACAGGTGGTTTACAGCGTGCACGGAAGCATATTAGGAACCCTTCCAGATACTTGGAGATAGTGTTGCCTAGTGGATAGAGCACAGGACTGGGGCTCAGGAGAATGGTCTCTGTTTGCAGCTTGGCCACTGGCCTGCTGGGTGACCTTGGGCAAGTTGCTTCAGCTCCCTGTGCTTCCATCTCCCCATCCGTAAAAATGGGGATGATGAGATTGAGAACCTATGATGTGCTTTAAGATCCCAGTAAAAGACCGATGTAAGAGCTAAGTATTGTTAATTATTATTACAGCATGATGTAGTGCTCCCAGGAGGACACGCCTGTCTTTTAGACTCAGTGCTCAATTTCCACCAGTTCCCTCCCCTTCCATAAAACCACCTCTGCCACAGCCTGCTGTTGTTAGTCCCTGTAAATCAATGCGTTAATTCCAAAAGATATTCTGTCTCCCAAAGAGATTACAGGATCAACCTAAAACCCCACCTGGCAATCTAGGGGTTGGAGGAGGATTACATACAGGTGTGTCCTTGGGGCCTTCACAAAGGGTTGACATATGGTCACAAACAACACACATAGAAGCTGTGCAAACTTTCAGTTCACCTCCACCCTGCAATGCCTAATAAAGAGAGGATGAGATCAGTTCTGTGTCTCATGGCACCACCATGTGACTCACTCACACAAGTAGCCTCTGTTGAGAGGTCAAGTATTAGGAGAAAGTCAATGGGACCATGCATGTATGGAGAGCAGGATTTGAGCCCTTATGATCCTGAGGGCAGGGGAGTTGTGTTTTCATTTCTCTGAGGGACGGGAGAGCTTGCTTTCCAGTTCTCTTCCACTCAGAGTTGGCTCTGTGTCCCAATCAGTCTTTCATAAGACTAGGGCATATTTATGATTTTTCTTTTCTTTTTTTTATTACTCAGAAGATTGAGCTCATTTCTAATTCTGTAAGTAAGGCTCAAAGTATTAGCTCTGAAGAAACAGAGAGGCCTGTTTTAATGCACAACTTTTAACAAGTGACTCTTAATGGAAGTTAGATTCTTTTGGATTTTATTAATTTTGAGTAAAGGAAAGGTGATGGGAAAATGCCCTAGCCTGAAACTCTGTTTATTCTGAGTTGATTGATAGAAACCATCCACTGACTTTTGGATGAGACTGTTTCATTTAGACATAAGAATTCACATCACTACCAGACATGGGAACACATGGGTCACTCAGTTATACACTGATGGCTTCAGCCAACCAGTTCAAGAAAAATCACTTTAGCTATTGCCAAATCTAAGTCTCTCCCCCAAGCTACTGAGCCAATGAAGGAAGGAAGGGCTTTGTGTAGTCTGAAAACAGGCTCCGGCAATGCAGGTAAGCCTAGGCCAGTATTGATCTACAACGTTTACTGATGGGTGGCTATTCAGTGCTAATATGGTATCAATGTGGTGGGTCTCAGTGCAGTTTCCAATGGACAGATGTCCATGTCATAGATCACCACCTCAGTGATCACTAACTGGCATCTCTGCTGGCACAGTGTGTTGAGGGGGTTTAACGGATTAAACGGGCATGGAGACAGACACTTATCCTCTCACGCCTGGAGAGAGTGCTCACTTTAAGACAGCTTATACTGTCCATCCTATACCAGTTGTGTGGGTCGAGGGTGTGATGCTGGCTGACCAGGTCATGCCAGAGTGTATTCAGGTCAATTGACTTGTGTTTTAGTACAGATCAAAATGAGTGTACATGAGAGAGTGTGTTCAGGTGTTTAAACTTCATGAAAAGTAGTAGAATGTTACTTGTCCTGTTGTAACAGAATAGCTAACATTTACATTGTAAACACCCCTATAACTAACTCCTCAGATATCAAAGCCTTGAGGAATGCTAATGAAGGAGACTTTAATCTGAAAAGGTGCTAATTCCAAAGCAAATGGCCATTGTGTGTGGTGACCTGAGGTCAGAGACTCAAATCACATTCCTCACTCATCATCATCAAAGGAAAATCCCACCTGAGCAGAGAGAATGTCAGCTTGTTTTCTGTGGGAAGATGTAAATATGGATTCAAAGAAACATCCTTTAGCGCTTGCTGTTTGGACACTTACAGGGAAGTGTGCCAGATGCAAAGCAGAGATCCCCAGAGACAATCTGGGTACCCTGAAAGACTTTTGGGAAACTCCTGGCAGTTTGGAAACTCTGCCACCATCTGGATTTACAAAACGTGACTTACCTGTTAATAAATTGGTTGCCAATGTTGTCTTTGGTGTAAGATCTGGTGTACCAACTGATCTGGAGCAAGTGACAGGTCTCTTGGTATTGGGAGAAACCTGAGGTGTTGTGATTTTGGTTTTAAGTGACCATTATCACAAAGTCCCGTTCGTCTGGGTGGCAAAATAGGCTGTAAAAGCTAAGGGGACTGACCGTGACTCCCTGGTAAGACTGGTATAGTGATCCAGGAGTTTAATTTGTCTCTGGGTTGGTGAAATCCAATAACAGAACATGCTACCAGTTTGGAGTATCTGTCCTGGTTTTCTGACAGCCAGCCCTGAGGTAGGCACTTGCAGTTGTGAGCTACTGAGAGAACTTTGGCCACCAGGGCTATCAATTTCACAAGCTTTACATTCACACTCTCTTTAAAAGAAACTAAATAGAGGGGTGCCGAGGTTGACAATTAATTTAGCTGACAATTGCTTTACTACTAATGAGGAACGAAGCAGAGAAAGTTCTGAGAGGGATGCAGCGAAGTGGTCTCTAGCTAACATAGGCAAGCACATCATTGTACACACACTATGCATGTGCTGGGGACATGTCTTTTGGTGACCAGCAGGAATTTGAGGGAGGAAAGGAATTGGCTTTTACCTGGCTTTTTACTAATATATCACTAAATCTCTGGCTGGGGATCCCACTGTGCGTAAAGGCAGCTCTGCCCTGGGATATCAAGGGCTGGTTTCAGCCCTGCTGTAACTGAGGGCAAAGCCTCTGTGAAGTTATGCCATTGTCTACTTACACTACAGCTGCCTTTTGGCCATGGGCATAGAAGGCAGCCAGCACGCGGGGATACTTTTAAAGGCTGTCACTATACCCTTCTAGCTACAGCATGGCAAAAATGAGACTGCCAGCCCACAAGCAGCTGTCACAGATGACCCCATGCTCCCCTGGGATCTGCAACTCCGTGACTAATGGACCATGGAGCTGCTCTGTTTACACCAAGAGAGGCAGGGGTCAGCCCAAGAGCTAGACTGGGTAAATGCTGAATAAGGAGGAACTCATTCCTTTATTTACAGACTTTAAGCATGGAAGCTTCTTTGATTCAAGCCCTGGGCTGCCACTCTCCTGTCTGCCCAGGAAGTTGCCCAGCTCTGACAAACATGTGAGGTAGTGGCTCTCACCACAAGGCAGTGAGACAGAGGCTCATTCATGCTCTATTGACAAAAAGTCATCCTGCCTCCAGTAACTAAGTCAGATGGACACATGAGATGGCTCCAGGTTGAAAGGCTGCTTCATAGGATTCCACTCTATGCAATAAGAGACCTCAGGGCTTGGGCATTAAGGCCCTCTCTGCACATGGATATTTACTGAAATAGCTATTCTGGAGTAACTAGTTCCATGAGAGGCCCTGAATGCACACACTTATTCCAGACTAAGCAGAGTCAGAGAATGCTAAACTGGTAATTTCCAGCTGTAGACAAGCTCTAAGGAAAGCTGGCCAGAGAGACCTCCTTGAGCAGGAAGGGGTTGTAGCAACACTAGCAGCTTGTTCTTCCAGCTGCATTGGCTTAGCCTTAGCAAGACTGGGATGGAAAGGGAGATATTTGCCAAGCTGGGCACTAGTCTGACTCAACTCGGGAGTTTATCCCAGGTTCATCAGGTTCCTCAGACTGGAGACATGGATGGAAGAGGATTGCATTTGGCATTTTGATGAGTCAGTCCACACACTCCTTTTGACATGACATTCCTAAGGACCTCACATTTCCCAGGGAATAGCTTTCCTGCTTAAAAGTCCCCACTACACAGATTTCCATTTAAAGTTGAAGATGATCAAACTGCTTATGATGATGCCACTCCGACAACTTGGAAACCTATTGTCCACAGAACAGGTAGAGCATGGCGAGGAGCAGCACAAACTACATCACTGTCAACATGCACCATCCAGTGAGAAGCGGAATTCAGCTTCCAAAATCCTCCCTGCCTTTGGTGTGTCTCTGCTGATACCAGGATGTGAACACTTGACTACCGGGAACATATAAGCACACGAACCTTCTTGATGCAACTCATTAAGAAGGTGTCAAGACTATAGCGAGCTGATCTGGGCTTCAACCCAATGACCTGAGGTGAGAGGCTGTGTATTCTATTACTAATTCCCTGAGGCTTCCACTCTGTGCAGTGTTTTGGTTTTCTTTTAAACTTGCAAATAGGAGGCACAGAAACTGAAGCAGAGGGAGAATTTGAAATCTGCGTAGAGAGCATAGTGTCAATATTGCTCTATTGTGTTACATTTATTTTCCAGTCACTCCAGATTATAACCCAAGTTACAAAGCCCTGAATCAATTATTAACATGCTTTAGAGCAAGGGAAGAAATATTTTTAATTATTCAAATGGGCTACAGTCAAAAGCATTAAAAATGGAGGACCAGCGCGTACAAAGAGGCAGTGTTGCCTAGTGGACAGAGTACTGCACTTGGACTCAGGAGACCGGGGTTCTCTTCCCAGTTCTGCTGTTGGCCTGTTAATGGTGTTGGGCAAGACACTACCTCTCAGTGTCTCAATATCCCCATTTATAAAATGGGGATAATACTGACTTCCTCTGTGAAGTGCTTTGAGATCTATGAAATGTGAGATATAGAAGCTAGGAATATTAAGTTGTCATTATTAAGTCAAAGCTCACACAGTGTATGATGTACCCCAGCTGTGGCTCTAGCCAGTCGCTCATGTTCAGCCAAGATGCATCCTTCTGTCCCTTCAGTCCCAATTCTCCACTGGCCAATAAATCATCAACTCTGGATGTCCTGCCAATCCCTCTGTCAATGTCTAATTTCCATGGGAAGAGGCCATTACCCATTGAGCTGCCTTGGGAAAGTTTGACTATTCAGGGATTGGAAGATATCTTTGAAACAGGTCATTTGGAATATTCACCTTGAACCATTCAAGCTCACGATCACCCAGTCCAAGACTCACCCTTCACTTTTCCTGAGGATTGTGATAAGGACTGGCCATTTCTAGACTGATTTTCATTGGAAAAACATCATGGGGTAGATAGGTGTTCAAATTCTGATCCCTTTAAAAGATCCCTTTACGTAATTTTTTTTTAAAATTGCTGAAGTGACTATATGACAGAGCAGAAGGTACCCTTTTTGGCATTTCTATAGAACCAATCACGCTTTGATTGAACCACTATTGTATGGCATGCAAGACATAGTGACCCCATTGTTTCTACTGAATTTAGCCTTATTTTTATTCTTACAAGCATAACCTTGCAATAGCTCTGAATGTTCTGAACTGCATCCCAATCATCTCACTGGGATGTTAGCTCTATAGCTCATAGAGAATTTAAATGGAAATATGATTAACTGTATCACTGCTGCTCATTTAACAGAAACATCCAGCTATGGGGATGATGAATGGTGTTTGGATAGAACGGCACGAAAGGGAAGCTACTCAGTCTGGCAGAGCAAGACACAGAGATTAAAATGTGATTTGTTTGTAGCCCAAGTAGAAAATGATGTTAGACTGAATTTAGAGTACTGGGGTCTGCTTCATATCACTGAACAACTCTTATAATTTCATACCCTCTCTTTTCAGTATCTCTAGCCTTATGTTGCAGAATGTAGGAAAACTGGCTCATCAATGCCAGGCATATCCAAGATGCAACGGTCAGCAATAGCCCTCACAGTCTCGTATCCTATGTACTCGCAATAGAGTGTACAACAAAATCAGAAATGACAGTTCTTCAGAGAAGACGGGGTAGGGGAGGAGGCTCTAGTGATTTTGGATGTAACTACACAAACAACATGAGAATGAAGATCTCAGGTTAAGGCACAGCACTAGGAGTCAAGACTCCTGGGTTCTACTCCCAGCTCTATCACAGATTTTCTGTGTGCCTTTGGGCAAGAAATCACCTCTGAACTCAGTTCCTCCAGCTTAGAAATGGGGAGAATAGGTACCTATTTCAGACATTTTTCATTCCTTAGTCTTTATAAAGCACTTTGAGAGATATTTGGATGACAAATTGTACAGCAGGACAAAGTAGGGTGAAATGATGTTAGGGGAAAAAGAATAGCCAAGGCCATTTCAGTGTCTTTCTTGACCTTTACCCTGCACTCTGGTTCACTGACTACATGGTTCATTGGAGCCAGACCCAACAACCCAGCCTATATTTATTTCCATAATCAGGACTTCTGATGAGTTATGAAGGGTCTATTAGTGGCCAGATTTTTTCCCTATTGGGACAGGGTATAATCTATTACTCAAAGCCCTTGTGTACCCAATACAAGTGACTAAATCTGATGATTAGACAGTCCAAATGAGGGAGTCTGGTGTTTCACCCACTCTTTCATTCCAGGCCACATTAATTACTGCTAGATGCTTCCACCCACTGCCCTTTCAACTGTTTTGCACAAGACAGTGACGCTCAAGTGCCACCACCTTCCCCATCACGGAGATGAAATCAAGTCTCATGCATGACAACACACAATGCTTTCTGTAAGGCCACCCTTGAAGTTTATTTTTGGGAGCAGAATAGAGCACTGTAAACCTTTTACAGTAACTGGCACATGGCTTGCCAAACTGCCTAATCCCCAATGGCTGCTTAAAAGGATAAGTGTCCTACTAACATTTCCCCCACCTTTAAACAAGCCAGATGCAATATGAAAGTACACCCGGTGGAACTGTTTTGGGCATCTGCCTGGTTCATTGGATCTTTGAATCTTCTGGCAGGGATGTTCATCTATGAATGCCTAAGGAAAGCAAAAGGATTTCATTCCCTGTCACCCTTTACAACTCCTAGATTCTAAGCCTGGATCTGTCACTGACTCACAAAGACTGCCAGAATGTATGCTTACAGGGGTGCAGTCTGGGCAAATGTGGCCCAAAATGTAGAGTTGGAGAACAGCAGGGGTGATAACAAAATTTAAGGCCAGTGAAAGTGTTCCTATTAAATCATGCTTAAATAATTTGAATGCAAATGTTATATACACGCGCACACACAGACACACAAGTTACCAACAAGCAGCATGAAAGGAGAAGTATTCACACTTTTATAAATAATCTACAAGGGGAAAGACGAGCCTGTCGGGGGGGAAGCCACAGGTGATCAGAAACTGGACTTCAGAAATTCTGAACCAGTTTTCATAATGGGCCACAATCTGGCTCCAAATCCCAAAGAATGCTCTCACTTGGGAAGGCATCCCAATCTGCAAGATGCTGAGGGTCCCCAGTGCCTACTGACTTTGAGAACAGGAATTAAGAGTTCTCAGCACCTCAGGATCAGGCTGTAAGACCCAAATGAAAGACTGAACACAGAATAAGGATTTTAAAGCTCCAGTCATGTATTCTGGCAACAGCCCTATACAGTTCCACAAGGGTCAAGAAAAGGTGCTGGCCAGTAAATGTTTCTTGAATACCATCGTGCTCCTTGCTCAAATGGTTCCTTGGCTCCAATGTTCTATCAATTCAGTGTCCTTCACCTGGTATAGTGCTCCATACTCTAGTCAAGAGAAGGTTTCCTGCTTCTGAGCAGGCTTCCTCATTCACCCTGCCCAACCAGGAGCAGATGCTGAGGGTAGGCTGACACCATCCCAAAGGAAGTGACTCAGGAAAAGGTCAGGCTTTTTCGGAGGCAGTCACGAGGCAATCTGGACAAGCATTGCCCTGCTTTGCTCAAAGGCGATTCTTGTTTGAGAATGGAATGTACATTCAGGCCTCCTTTTGATTGCATGTCATCAAGCATCACTTCCTCTGGGATGGTGTCATCTCCCCCTTGGCACCTGTTCCCAGCTAGGCTGAGTGGAGAAGGAAGTCTGTTTAGATGCATAGCACTTACTATGGGAGGGGAATCATTAAAGGTGAAGGATGCTTTATTTGGAAATGGAACTACTGGTAAAGCAGGGTGCAGGAAATCCCTCTTTGACACGACAGTTTTAGTTTCAGTCTCTCAGCTGAAGCTTCATAACTTCTTATGACATTATTCTTCAGTGAAGTACAACAGATCGCCCTAAGCAAGCGTACAGTAAGGAGATCACTCTCACAAAGCGGTGACACTGGTACCAATTGGACCCCAATGCAGTACTTCCTTATTGTCTTTATAACAACCAAATGGCTGCTCTACTTAAATTAAAAATGCAATTAATATAATTTACCACTACTTTGAAGGTTTTTTGTTTTTTTTTTTAAATCAATGTACATTTTTGAAACATACAAAAACTCAATCTTTGGAATCTGTGTTACATTAAAGGTGTACCATCTTTGGATGGTACAAAGAAAAGAGGTTTGTTTCATGCAAGTCATACCATTATTAGCCAGTGACTTCAGGAATTCACCAAAACGTATTTAACTGATTCAGCCCTCCACACCAGCTAGCATAGACACAATGTAATTTGTAGCACTGATACGTTTAAAGGGGCACCTGCAACTTTAATAAAACCTCTCACTTCTGTCTGGAATGTTTGGGGCAATAATCACTGAAACCGGGTGAAATTTTTCAGCTCAAATTTTTTTTCAGATGATAAATGCAGATTTGGATCAACCATCATTTTGCATATTCAATTCAATTTCATTGAATTGTTTTGGTCAAAAAGACCTACAATAAAACCAGATAAAATATCACAACTTTTTTTTTTATTCAAAGTAAATTTTGTTTAAAAATTTCCTTCCTTCTTATTTAAAAACACTTTTTAAAAAGCTCAACATCAAAACAACGTTTAGTTTCAGGTTGAACAAATTCTTTAGTTTGATCTGAAATAAAATTGTTTTTTACTTTTCAATTTGCCAAAAGTTTTCCAAATTTTCATTTTATTTTTCAGAAATACCAGGAAACTGAATCCCCCTCCACCAAACCCTAGTTATTTGCACAGCTCTACTATTGACACGTTGCACTTATATATGCCTCTTGTAACAAAACTGAAAGCTGGAGAGAGATTTGTTTGTTTGAATTAAACAATCTAATTTGCTGAGATGCTAGGAAATTTGGCCCAAATGGGTGCATGATCAAGACTTAACTTTAAAAAGATGTCATCAATTTGAAATCTTACCAATAGAAAACAAATGAGTTAACTAGTTTTGGACACTAACACCTTGCCAATAATTATGAGTTTGCAATTGTATTTTCCTATTTTAGAAAATTCCCCTCCTCTACCCAGGAGCCTGTGAGACACGACATCCCCCCCGCACACAGACACACTACAGGGAAACTGTGACAGTAACTACTCCCAAAGTTATGTCAAATACACATAGCAAACTGAAGAAATATAGACAAATATTTCCTCTCTAGTCTCCTTTCAGTTACAGCCTTCAGCAGGGTTCATATAACAATAGCAAGTCATTCTAACATAACAAGAATTTTGCTTACAATGCTATTGTAGTCATGTTGGTGCCAGGATAGACACACAAATTTGGTGCCTCTTTCACCAACTGAAGTTGGTCCAGTAAAAGATATTACCTCAGCTACCTTGTCCTTGTGCTAAAGTGTAAAAACTTGTCAGATTTCCATGGTATGATAGGACAATTTAAGATGACTCATCCAAAGGGACCATGAACTGCAAGCTTGGTTCTCACAACAAAAACACAGCCCCCATTTCCTCAGTAAAGGCTAGCAGTTATGCTACAGAATGCACTTCAGAAAGGCATTAATTAGCTACTTGCCTCTCCCAGCACAGCATGGGGATAACTGGACAAGTTGCATCAGAGGAATATAACAAAGCGGCAGTAAAGTCAGCAATTTTTCCTACTTTGGAGGTGTTTACAAGGAAACTGAGGCTGGAGGCCTGTTTTCATTCATTCCCCATTCTAGCTATCCTGCATACTTATATATGGCTCCCATTACTGTAGTATGGGCATACCAGTCAGCCAGTGGGATGGGGAACATGAAGCGAGATTCCTTCCCTCTGCAGAGAGAAAGAGCTATCAGAACATCTGACAACAGCTATGTGACAGGAGAAGTGATCACACCTTTGAATTAGCAGGTTGAGTTAAAGACTTGGTCCTCCACAGCCTTTACAGAGATGCTGTTTGTATTATTTCAAGAAAAAACTGAACAGCTCCTTCTGTCAGGAGAAGATGAGAAGGAAATGATCATTTTTATAACATATGAACAGTGAGCCAAAAGGAAAACGTTCACACAATAACATTGGAATTGCCACAAGACATAACGTTCTGTTTTGCAGTATGTGATAAAAGCAGCAGAATTTAGAGATGAGAGACTTGTTCCGTGCTTTCCCTTACAAAAGAGCTCAATTTCTTTTTCCATAAGGTGATCACATCAGAATAGAAAGATTTTCCTGGGCAACCACTGCTCCCATTCACAATGGTGCAGGCCACCATGCCTTTCATGTGTGATCACGTAACATCTCTGGGACAACTATAGCAATCGCCTGCATGGAAGCAACCAGGAAAGCATGTGTGTATTTCTAGCTATCTTCAGGGTGAAGAAGAGCTTTGTCCTTTCAGAAGACAGTCAATGGTGTTTATTTTTACTCTCCCTTTTCTCTTGCCTCTCATTTGTTTTGGCACCTGGAGGGAATTTGCTTCTCCTGCACTTTGGCAGTGAGCAAATGGGTCAACTTAATGTACTACAATTTTCAATCCTGGAGTCCATCCTACACTAGGGTCATGAGTGTAACAGGCCTGGATTTTTGTTTTTAGTCTGTGCACAAGAACAGCCTGTGATCTACAGAATATGGGACCAGGACATACGCAAAGACTTTACTACCTTGATTTTAAATAAAGTTATCACTGCAAAACTAAAGTCATTTAAAGGGCAGCAAAGAACAGCTTCAGCATGTTTACCTGACCTGCACTCTGTGTTGATAGAGTACTTGTTCAGCATTCTTTGTTGCTGCTATTCCTTTAACCTTCAACAGCACCACTGTATTTCAAGGCCCTCATGCCCATCAGCCTGGGATTATAAAACTTTCTATTCAGTCATTTGCTAATATCTGGGGTATTCCTAAGGGTCTATTATTGTTCAGTCATTTAAAAGGGGGATAGATAGTCCACCACAATCAATCTCAGGCAATTAAAGAGGTAGGGGCCTGATGGCCAGGAATGCTTGGCACCCATTTGAAGTCAGTGAGATCTTTAGGAGCTTAGTATCTTTGAAAAAAATCAGACCCTGTCTGCGTGTTTTACACATAGGTAAGAAAGAAGTGGAGAAAATTGTTTAACCAATTATCTTAGCAATTGTGTATTTGCTATGTCAGTGAACTCACAATATACAACACTTGGATGAACCGGCTAGGACTAGTTTTACCATGCCTTCGGCACACAATGTAATTTATTCACTGCCCCTTCCTCCAAACTAAGACTCCCCCAAACAACCAAATACACCCACATAGGAATTGCATGAATAGATAGAAAAGACCGCACAATCCTATGGGCCAAATTAGGAGAGATTATTCAGTTTTGCCACAAGGGAGGTGAGGAGGATGATCTCAATTAATGATGCTATTTCACATGACTATTGCTTAAATTTAAGTTTACTTGCTATTTGAGGAAGTGATCTAATACATACAGTCAGCCACAGAAATATGGTTGCCTAATCACCAATATGTCCTAAACAGAACTGAAATCAGATTTAATAAATAAAGCTATAAGCAGGGGCAATATTCTCTCTATTCAAACTCGGAAAATACAGTGAGGTCCACTTACTAGAAACTGCTTTATGAAAATGAACAGAAAGGAGATTCTTCCTCACAGCACCATGAGTCTGTATCTAGAAGCTCACACAGACATATTTTGCTTTTATATATTATACATAGATATATTTCTAACATATGCAGAAGCAGTAATTTATCTTTTATATGCAAAATTGAGGTCTTAGTGTAAACACTTCTATACAAACCTCATAACTTAAAAATCAATAGTGTCACAATATATTTTGAAAAGTCTTTTTCTACCATATCTGTTCCATATTTCTCTCTTTCAGTTTTATGGAGAATCTATTCTATTTTTGTTTATAATCTGGTATTTGAGATTTGACCAAGATACTGAATTTTGATTAGTATATAGCTTATTTAGTGTGTTATAGTAGCAAACACCTGAATTAGAAATTACCGTTATTTAAGCAGAAAAATCCTCCTAATGTTATTAAATTGTGGAAAGCTATGTTATACTTATTCTAAGCTTTATGCCAACTGACAATTCAAGTTATCTATTCAATGCGAAAATAAGAGCTAACTGCACATACCTCCTAAAAAATGTAGCGCACACTTTCAGAAGGGCTTGAATTCCCCTCTACCCAAAAATAGAAGAATAAAATGAATAACCATCCCACAAATCCTGTATTCTTAGCTCTCTTCTTTAAAGATCTGTATTTTAGGTTATTTCAAAGCTTCTTTATATCATATCTTAACTTACAAATAAAACTTGGGATCCACAGACATTTCTACACCTGCTCTTTAAAATATATTATAAATATATGCAACACATGGAAAAAAAATTTTTGTCCATTTGCTAGAAAAACAAGTGCATTTTCACAGAAACAGGTTTACTAAAGAAAGTTAAAAATAATCCACATCACAGATACCTAAACAAGTGGGTGTATATTTTAATATACACATATTATCAGTCAATTAAACATGAAACTTTTCACTACATAGATTGCAAGATAATAATAGACCTGTTTTACCAAACTGAATGCCAACGAAAAGAAAAACAGGTTTGCTCCTGAATCAGGCTTCTGTAACTATGTTAAACCGGATATACTAGGACAACTAGAAAGCATACAGTCATTGCAACAAGTTGCTTTTTTTAAAATCTTATAGGCAGAGCAAATGAGAAAAATGTAGTAAGACTGATTCACTATTATTTGTGCAAAACAAACCATCCTGGTCTGGACTGATCTTTTGTAAGACCGCTTCCTGACACCCACTCAAACTCAAACACATAGATACTATAACCCCTGGCCCTAAAGGGAAAGATACTGAAATGGCAGTTGGCCTGGCCCTTGCGTAACCTGGTTTAAGGTGTTCTGTGATTTGGCCAGGCCACACTTTCAGCAACATTTCCTTGTTTCCTACAGGTAGTGTTTCTGACAGGAAGTGTAAACTGTATTGATGCAATCAAAGGGGGACATTTCCACACCAGTTGTGTTTGCTTAAAGCTATTTTTTCTTGATCTTAATCCTAATGAGTTTTATTTACAAAAATTAAAGAGCAACAAAGGTGCCAAAGATCAAATGCAGGAGCCAGGGATTGCAGCTTTAAAGCGCTCAGGCCTGGGAAGCAAAGATCTCACAACCACCGGCAAAACACACCTTTTCTCCAGCGAAGTCCAGCACAACCCAGTGAACACAAGACCTTTCATGTGCTTACCTCCTGCCACAGAACACACCGGCTGACTGCTCAACCCCCCGGGGGCTGCTGGGTCTTTAGCGCGACCCTGCGTCTAGCCCCTTTCCCAGCACAGACGCGTCTCCACCTCCCGCGCCCCGCTCAGGGTTGCCAGTCAGGGCTACCTGAGTCACCTACACAGAGGCTTCCCCGAGCTGGGAACGAACCCGCGCGGGGAAAGCAGATCAAAGCTCCGCAGCCGACCCAGAGCGGCGGCCGGCTCTCATCTCACGCCGTCCCCCCCAGCAGACACGCTGCACGCTCCGCTGCCCGGCGCCGTGCAGGGCGGGGGATGCGCCTCTCCGCCGCCGCACACCTGCCCCATTCCCCGGGCCGGCGGCTGGCTGGCTCCCTCCCTCCCTCCGTCCCCCAGTGCCCCCGGGGCTGCCCCCTTCTTGCCTGAGTCTTGTCAAACTGCTCCCGCTCCGCCTCCAGGCTGTGGCCGCTCCTGCGGCTCAGCACCCGGGCGGGCACGTTCTTGATGGTGTTCATGCTGCAGCTGGGGAGCGGGAGCCGCTGGGCGGCCGGGAAAGGAGGCGGCGCGCCCCGCTTCAGGCTGCGGCGCGGAACGTTCTCCTCGGTCCAGCGGCGGCGGCAGCAGGACACTCGGCCTCGCAACTGCTCGCATCCCTCCCGGGGGGCGAGAGAGAGAGCCCGACCAGGGCGCCGCCAGCAGGCGGGCCGGGCCACGGCTGGGCTGGGGCCAGCAGCATCCACTCACAGGCGGGAGAATCCGCCCCGCCCAGCGCCCAGGCATCCACTCACATCCGGCAGCTGCTGCCCTCGGCTCCGCCCAAGCAACATCCCTCCTCTGCTTTGCCCAGGCAGCCTCTCCCCAGCAAAGGACTCGCACAGGCCAGCTCTTCTCCCCGCACCCACTGCAGCCCCTAAGGCCCCGCTTCAAAATGGAATTACCCGCGGGGGATGAAATGAAGCATCGCTCTGTGCCCAACGCAAATGAGACCAAAGGGGAGAGGCGGAGAAGAATCAGGAGCCTGAGTTTTGGGTGCCGGCATTGCCTATTCACAAACTAGGAGCGTTTGTATTTAATGGTCCCTCCTCTTCCCAAGCAGGGTAATACAGAGTTTGTAAGGCTTCTGATTTCCTTAGAGTGAATTATGCAATGAGGCCCAAATCCTGCTCTAATTTAAATCAACGACAAAACGCCTTAACTTCAATAGAAGCAAGATTTGGGTCAGGAAGCAGGTTTTTAAAAAGGTCATATTTCCACCTTGTGGTGCATTCACTCATGTCAAATGGTTATGAAAACATATGATAAACATTAGCATTTCCACACTGCCCTAGTCCATAGTAGATCCTGGTTATAGCAAAGCCAGTTTTGTCTCTATTTGTGTAACTCAAAAATAGCCAAAGTGATTTTATAAATACAATAGAATCCTCTTCCTTGGAGCATGTTAAGGGGCAGCTTTCCACACTGAGTACATTAAGAGATCATTTTAAGACTGAAGGCTTTGATAAAATGCTGTAGTGACTAAAAGTATGTGGTTCATTTCAACTTTGACACTTGTGAACAAAGTTACCCGTTAATGAGAACAGTACCTGAATCAATGCTGAACAGTTAATTGCAAATGCAGACAAGGACAAACAATGGTCATGATGCTGTCTAGTAAGATGGGGGCCACATCCAAAAAGCTCAAGAAGACACTGCTGGTTGATTTCAAACTTGTCAAATTTTCTGCTACTTTTGTGCTTGCCTGTCTTTAGATTAGTGGCCCCCAAATTTACCCTGCACATCCCCCCTTTAATCCTGTTCATGGCCCCTGTCACTCCCTTTCTTTCCCCCCTGGAACTGGGCCGCAGTCAGCAACTGGGAGCTGTAACAGGACTTGCCCCCCCTCAGCATTTAAGTTATTACAACATTTATAGATAGAACAAACTATTTGAATGGGAATGATCCTATACATGTTTTCTCATAAGATTAGTCACCAAAACTAAATGCATACAGAAAAAAAAGTCTTTGAAACAATGAGCTGTTATGATTAGTTCAAGAATATTGTAGTTATGTATTGTAAGACATTTGAATATAGACATCTAAATATCAGTTTTCTTTAGTAGTTGAAATGCTTTACCTTCAGGACTTTAGCAGCATTTGCCCTAATTAGCAAGGTTGCAGTTTATCTGTTAAAGGAAAGGAAAATGTTTGAGAAAATTATGTTAATTTTTCTTCTGTACTGTGTAATTGTTATCTCTCCCCAGTTTTTCTATTTGATGAAGCTTTCCTGAATCAAGGGGTCGTTTTTGTTTTGTATTAAATTAAGCTTGTTTCTCTATACAAACTACATTAATGGAAAAAGTACAAATTAATTAAAAAAGCAGCAGAACCTCATTGTTTTCTTCTTCTGTTTCTCAGACGTCTAATTAGAAAGGTCAAGTAACTGGGAAAACCTACACCATAGCTGAAAGCAGTTAAATAAAAGTCTAATTTCCTTAAATAACAGCACATTATATTAATATAATAGAGAAGGCAGACCCCTATTGGTAATGTTTCCAAAAATAAGTTCCCATTCTGCCTAGTTGATTTAGTATGAATAGCCATAGAAAACCTCAGAGTATGGTATATTTTGCAAGTCTGTTGATGTATGGATAAACAATATTCTGAACAAGACACAGTGGTGTGTGAAAGTGTGCCAGACATGAATTCACACTTAAATACAGCAGCACTAATAAAGCATGCATAATATGGCCATGATACTAACACTTAGGGCTTGCCTACACAAAGTTTTTGCACCACTTTAAGTCAGTTTTATGTATTGATTTAATTTAAAAACAAGATCAGTACAACCCCTCTGGTATGAATACATTTACAAGTTTCAAAGGGTTTATATTAGCTAGCTTGTGTTGTTAGATATGAATACTTTTAAACTGATACCTGCATCCACAGTAACAGTGCATTGATTTGATTTAAATAGATTTTTTTTAATGTACCTATTTAGTTAAATTGGTGCACAGAGTGAGGCTAGACCAGGCCTTAGTGCTAGCATCATGATCTTATCATGCATGCTTTTTGGCCTGCTGTGCTTTCCTATAGCAACACTTAACAGTAGCCCTTGAGAACATTAACTGAAGCATTCATTAGCAGCTCCTCGCATAGTCTTTTCGTATGGCTTAAATAAGTAGGGGGAATTGGAGTCTCAGCTGCATTAAAAATTACTTTGAAAGTTTTAAATTAGTCCTTCTTGTGCGAATCTCAGAGCAGGGATTCCTCCTTCCTGCCAGTGTCACAGACTGAGCAAGGGTGTGTGCATGATAGGAGCTGTGATGCTACGTTTGAGGCCTAGTACCTCCGATCATTCGCAGTCAAGAATTGGTTAAATGTCATAAAACAAAGATGTAAGGAAGGGATTAAGAAGTGAAAACATTTATTAGCTTGTGTGGCCTTTTTACATTAAAAGTATTTGCAAGTGAAATAATAGATAGGTCACAGGTACACAAGGCACAGTTAAAATATTTAAATGACTGTACATTTTAAATCCATCACTGTCGTCTTATACTGCTAAAACATTCATATCAACTCATGATCTTACAATAAGTTTTTGTTAGAATAAATAGCCCATGACCTGGGAGAGTTATTTTGCCCATTTTGTGGTGGAAGGGTCTTGTAAATTTCAGCAGTCTAGGAGGTATATCCTAATTACCACACTAAGTAGCAACTGCCTATAAACATTCTTCATATCTTTTTACATGCCAAAATATCCAAAACTAAAACAATGCACTAATAGGAATGAACACTTTGTTATACTCTGTAAATATCAAATATTTATGCCCAACTATGGAAGTAGTAAGAAAAATAGTTCTATATTTTAAAGTGTCACCTTTCTGGAGTAAACATTTACACATTTTATATATTCTTACTTTAAAAAAAGGTCATTTAACCTGAGTACTGGTCTATTAAAAAAGAAGTCATTTTTCATATTAGCATTATTTTTTAAGTTGTGATTCACAAATATATAATACATTCCAGTATATTCACATCTTTTTGGCATTTTCACAATTTTCAAACATTCACGAGAAGCATGGCCAAATGTTTAAAAACTAGCCATTATAACTTATAGGGCAATGATCTTCAGTTTTCAAAATGTATTTTCATTAATAAGGATATCGTCTTCGTGCCTTCCAGATAGTAAGGAGGTCATCTTTGTTTCTTCCAGATAACATGCAAGGAATCTGGCTAAATGGGGTGATGAGACTAATTTAAAAACACATTGAAAAGTTACATGTAATCAAAATAATAGTAGTAAAAACTGAAACTACAGCTCTGGATATTTTTTTCCCATGGCATAAGAAAAGGAAATATCAGTAAAGACATGAGATGTCAAGAGGGGAAAAAAGTTATTTCATAGAGGAAAGTGCATCTGACCAGTCTCCATTTGGGACATCACTGGAGTGTTGCTAGATAAACTCTTTTCATTTCTCTGTAAACACCTACCAGGTCTGCAATTCTCATGTTGCACAAGGACTACTCCTTTTTACCCTATGATATCCTGAGAATCAGGATTTACAAGCCATGGTGCATGCCATAGCTACCAAGAGCTTAACATATCATTTTTCTCATCACTTCCACCCTTTTTTAGGGCTTTTCGACTCCCTTATTAAGGATTTACAGATTGCGGACAGGTTCCTTTCTTCAGTTCTCTCTTGGTTGAAGTAAGCAAGATTATTCACATGCTTAAAGTTAAACAGTGCTTAGTGCTTTACTGGATCAGTATCAGGCTGCTCAGCATTTTGTAATGCATGCCCCTTTTGCATATCACATCTATGCTCAGAGCCTGACTTGTTTCCAGATGCAAGTCAGGATGTTGGTTTTGATATATAAAGCCCATAGTGGCTTGGCTTCTGTACATTTGGTGGGCTTTTTTTAATCTAACACTCTTCCTTTGTTACTAACTCTGATTCATGTTCCAGGCTGCTGCTGGCATTTAACCGTGTCATCTCACCTGCTCAGAATAGGTCTAGACAACATGGTGCTTAAAATGCCAGCTGCAAGTGCCTTGGCTACACTAGTACTCCAACTGGCAGTGCTGGACTGGTGGTAGCAACAGTGGGAATTTTTTTACAAAAACTACCACAGATGATGACACTTTAGAGGCAGCCTTTCTTCCCTGATGCTTGAAGTTAGCTCCATACCACCATCTCTAGATTTTCAATTCTGGGTCTAAAGATAGAGAGCAATCTCACTAAAGGGTCCTTGACTCCAGAATTCATTCCCCACTTCTTTGGTCCAATAATGCCTCAGACCTTTGTCCTATAATCTGTTTCACATGGGAAGAATTGTTGCGTCCTCCCAGAGATCAACTAATTTCAGTGGGGCTATGTGCAGCACAGACCACCACCCACATAGAATGAATTGCATGATCAGGCCTCGAGTTGCAAGGCCTAACTACCCAGGCTTTTTTTGAGGGGGAAGTCTGTGGAGTTACTGGCTGAATTAGCTAACATTGGTTTGCTGCTATGTCTCGTATACACTAGAATTGTGGAGTTACAAACATTTGAGTTACCAACAACCTCCATTTCTGAGGTTTTTGTAACTTTGAACAAATCATTATGGTTCTTCTTTCAAAAGATTACAGTTGAACATTGACTTAACACAGCTTTGAAACTTTACTATGCAAAAGAAAAATGCTGCTTTCCCTTTATTTTTTTAGCAGTTTACGTTTAACACAGTACAACATTGTACTTGCTTTTTTTTTTTTGGGTCTCTGTTGCCTGACTGCGTACTTCCATTTCCAAATGAAGTGTGTGAATGGTCAGTTCATAACTCTGAGACTCTACTGTATGTGGGTTTTATTGAAAATGCACTTAGAGCTCTGTACTAGGCTCATCTTAAATGGAAAAATACATATTATTGGATTTCTAAACATTACAAAATAAAAAAGACAAAATAACCAGAAACTTACCCAAGATCATAAAGAAAACAATGAAAGTTTTGTCTCACTTTCTTCCATTGCTGGCAATTGCACTTTGCAAAGAGCTTCTGTAAGTTCTGTTGTCTATAATAGAAAGTAAACAGACTCTAAATACAGACTTAAGAAAAGAACTTTATAATGGATCATAAAAATTAATGCAGTGGCAGAGTTCAAAACTGGAAAAAAGTAACTGTATGCTCTCCAACCCAA
Source organism: Mesoclemmys tuberculata (assembly GCA_007922155.1). Classification (NCBI taxonomy): domain Eukaryota; kingdom Metazoa; phylum Chordata; order Testudines; family Chelidae; genus Mesoclemmys; species Mesoclemmys tuberculata. The sequence goes on from ML675640.1 coordinate 10,228,225, forward strand.
CCTCATTCTTTTCCACCTTTTTCTTCTCACCTGAAAAGTAGAGATATGACATATGCAGTTGTCTGCCCTAAATGAGCACTCTACTGCTAAAATAGCACCTAATAAGACCATGTTATTTTGTAAAGAATCTTTCATACAAAAACAAATCATAGCAAGACAGTGAAATTAAGAGGTACAGGGCTAGGGAGAAAAGTATTTTCAGATGAAATTTAAAATGTGATGAAGAGTAAGTGAGGCAAAGAGGTACACAACATTTCATTTATACCTAGAATAATAAAAGAGTTTTAATTATTTTCTGCTATCAGCAAAAGTGGACAATTATAGTTATAATGATTTCAGACTAAGAGAAAATATAACTCAACTGGGATGCCAAAGGCTTATGTTGGTCTAGAATCTTCCTTTAAATTAAAATCATGCCTTAAATGGTAGAAAGCCCAATTTAAAATAGCCTCGGTGAACTCATTTTCAATGCAGATTAGTTGGTCAGTGTAGATTAGGAAAAAAACCCTGTTAAATGTAGTTTTAAAATACTATTTGGAGACTAGATCAGAGTTTTAATCTTCAGACTCTGAAGACAGCTCATACTGCAAGTTTAATATGTCAGTATTCTGTGGACAAAATCTTCCAAATAGGGGACGCTGATAAAATATACTTCTGCAATAACCACATACAGATTATTTTCATGCACTTCCATTGAGAAGTAATACATTATCTTTCACCTTGCAATAAAAAAATAAAGAAATTAAACTGTTAAAAATGAGTCTATGCTAAATCTGATTTAGGTTTACACAAGAGCAGATCATATATAGCACACATTCATCTCTGATACCACCTTCCTCCCCACAAATGGTAATGAATTCTGCTCTTAACTCATCCTTATGTTCTGCATTATCTGCCATTCTGTCACAGCTTGCTCCAAAACAAAATTCTTCCTTCCCTGTGTTTAGACACACAAACCAAATTCTGTCCTGATCATATGAAGAAAGATGGGTGCAAGACAGAGCAAAATTTGACTAAGACACTTCATCATAAAACATGCAATCATTTTCCCATCACCCACGTGTTATAAGTGCATTGTTTATAATGTCATAGTATAACTCAAACAAAAGGAAAAGAACATTCACCGTAACCGTTCCCAACATTCTAAATCTAGCCATATGAAAGTAATAAATACCGTATTAACACTGGTGCTGTTGGAACTGCCACAAGGGCTAACATGCAGAAGGGTGTTAAGCTCCAGGTCAGCAACCATCTGTCGAGACTCAGCCAGCAAACGCTGAAGCTTACTCGTAGGTGAACAGGAGTCCTAGAAGAAACAGAAATGGAACCAATTTATGAAATGATCATTTTAAAATCATGTTCACTGATTGCAAATGTGAAGAATTACCACTTGGCATTTAAAAAAACAAAACAGAAAACTAACTTTGAAATACATTATGCTATACACCATTCCAAATTTAATGTATTGATAGGTCTGTGCAGGATAACAGGTTTCATACAGCTACGTGTATATACAGATACACACCATTATTTCCTACAAGCTTTAATAAAGCAATTTGTTCTGGCAGCTGCTGAAAGGAAAGGCAGCTGGTGGTAATTGAAAATGGGATCCTCCCCCAAGAAGCATATCTCCAGGGTTAGACAGGCATGCTTAGTTCTTAGTCTTAAATCCTAATCCTAGGCCTGTTAGGTCTTCAGAGTTAGCCTAAATGACACCATACAATACGTTGTGCTGGGTTATTGCTCACTTTCTCACATAACAGACCCAATTATACTGAAACAGAATGGTGGGTTGATGCCAAATATGTAAAGAATCAGAATTTGGGGATATAACCTATCATAGAGGGATCAGCAGACAACTTGCACCTGCTCCTATAGTTTTAATAACTGATTTGAAGTCTCCCACAGTGGAAATGCTGAACTAAACTCCTGCTCCTAGGAGTTGCAATCCTGTATCAGATGGACGGAGAACAAAACCCACACAAGGAGCAAATAGAAATCTGCCCAACCTCGCCTGCAATCTATTTAAAAAAAAAATCCATCCTGCACAACCCAAAAAGCAAACACATTGGTAACACTTGGAATCAAGGAACTTCAAAAGCAGGTTATAACCACACAACAGCAATATTATAATGACTAAAGAGAACATAAAGAGAGATGGGAAAGAGGGAAGAAGTGTTCTTTTAGCAAGCAGAACAAAGAAACCTTTGCCCATCAACCTCTAATAGCAGCACCCAATCAATCTCAGATCCCAAAATTTACGAGGATTAGCTAATGATGACTAATGCTTTGCAAGCATGCGTGCAATTATCTGGTCTCTGATGTAAAAGGGAGACATCTCTGGCTCTGCCCCCTATGCTGACACCATTAATAAGGCCAAAATCATTTGCCCCGCAACATTTGCAACCTAAATATTGCAACAACTTGTTAACTCATAATGGAAACCTGGAAGTTAAATTAATTTAACTGAATAAGTAGTAAAACATTTTTTTTAAAATGGCACAGACACAATGACAAGCAAATGAGATTTTTAAAATTATTTGTTTTAATAATATATAACGTAGTATAAGAAATATCAATTATTTTAAAACATGATTTGTGATTTGATAGTGCCCTTTAAAACTTTTTTTTAAAAGTCTAATTTACTTTTAGGTAAAAAGACTTAGAGAATTAAAAAAAGACACTTTTGAGAAAGTAAATGAACTCTTATTTTAGTCATCCTAAAACAAATATACCACATTATGAAGCTAAATACTGACATAGTTGATAGTAGGACTGGTGCACCTATTTGCTGGCTGAATCACTGATAAGTTACTGATTTCTGAAGGGAGGTCTGCATCGAAGAATCTCTCACATTTCTGGGGCCCATCTCTCTTCTGTGTGGACGTCAAACAACAGGGAGAGTCCAAGTAAAAGGAATTCAGATCCACATGTTCTTCACTGTCAATAAAATTAAGATATTTCCTGAAACAATATCACTAGTAAACTCTCTAAAAAACAGTTATAATGCAACATAAATATACTTAGGCCTTGATCTAGCAAAGCAGTAAAGTATGTGCATAGCTAAGTCAATGACATTGCTCTCTTACTTAAAGTTATTCACATGCTTAAGTGCTTTGATGGATCCAGCCTTATTTTCTGTGTATAATGGAACCCTGTAATCTCGATTGCCTGGACAGGGTTTCAGAGTGTGGAGCTAAAGGTGTATTATTTCAGATCTGTCAGAAGGTAAACATCAGGCAGTGTAGGATCAGGTCTGACCTTTGGAGACACACCCAACAGCATTCAAGATCTGTCTAGCCTAGAACTTCAGATACAACATCATCTCTTTATACCTGCAGCTTTCTCCATTGAATGTTAGACCATCACTTATTAGAAAATGTAGTATATTCATGAGAGAAAATTCCAAAGTTGATATCACTTATACTTTATATGTATATAAAGCTTTTTATGTCAAAGGACTGTTATCCCACACATAAAAGATTAATTTAGGGTCCAGGTTGCTAAAGTATATTTCCTCACAAAACCACATATTAAAAAAAGCAATTAAATTGTAAGTTAAGGCAATAGTCACACCCAACACAATACCAGCGCCCAAGCACTGGCCTGCTATTATCATGATACTCAATCACCACAGCACCACAACCCCCTCTCTAGCACACTTGCTTTCAGTTCAACAAATAGGATTTCCAACAATGTCCACATCAAGGAACTGAACATTACCAAACTTCAGAGTGACTAGATTTGATGTCTGTCTTAAAAGGCACCACTTAAAAAATAATCCCTCGTCTGAAGATTTTTTACCTACTGGTGTTACGTACTAAAATCACTATAACCAGAAGTGTTATTTTAAAACAAAAATCTATTTTCTCCCCTTAATTTGATCTTTTGTGTATTTGACAGCACTTTGTGTTATTCAATTTCACAGCATCCCCTGATAGTGAGGGTCTTTCAAACAGCTGAGAGAAAACAAAATGTGATACTTGTAACTATGTAACAGATTTTAAATTTACTAAGTTTCAAATTGATAGTCTTCCTTTAAAATGTAATATGGATTATTTTAAATCCTGTACAGGATAAATACAAGTTGCCAAGAGATAGTCCCGTTTTCTACATAATTATAGCTGTATCTATATATTTGGGTTTTCAAATGTAACATACGTAACCTTTTAAAGCTGGTACTTTTTATCCCATTTGCAGTCTTGGGACAGTTGCAGACTGCTCTGTACCACACATTTCCATCTCCTTCTATAGGTCTGAAAATCTGCATCCATTCCAGATCTGTTACCGGCTTATAACATGCAGCTTTATCTATGATGGAGCTAAAAGTACAGAAGCCAGATTCATCTATGGGAACTGTACCAGAAGACACTCTGCTTTTTCCATCACATGAAATTCCCACCGTCTCTGTCTGATCATTACATTCAATATCAGTTCTGTCAGTCTGCTTTGATCCAGGACGCCAGCAATTTAATGAATCTAATTGAGTACTGAAGTTGAGCCAATGCTCATGTATAGGTAAAGCTGCTCCAAAGTTTTGTTGGTCTCTGCTTAGAAATGTATCTTGTGAAGTTCGAGACGCTCCCCTGCTTTCCACAGACCTCATTCTGTCGCTATCAGATACAGTTCTGCTGTCTGGTTCATCAGTGCTTAATGAAGCATTCTGCTTTGCCTCTTCCACAAATGAAGTCTTTTGTTCACGTGATAAGCCTTTAAAAACTTTTTGAAGATGACTTAAGCGAGCCAAGGTACTTTCCTCCATGTCTGACACATTAATTAGCTGTCTATTCTCTGCTTCCCACGTATTACACATTTTTTTTAGACTGCATTTCTGAGCTTGTTTAGTTCCATATTCCTTAGGTATCTTCTGAGTGCCTTCACTGCTAACTCTGTCTTTTGCGTTGCTACTTTCAAGGTCTGATAATACCAAACCTATGCTACAATGGCATGATAAAGAACTAGTTATAAATACTGCATTTAATATTAAATGTATTTTGTATAAATCACACTTTGCAGGATTGTGGCTTCATTCTGTGTTAGATGTGCAATACAGAGGCAGACAGCTGCACCCACACAGAATCCTACTGGCACACTGGTGGGGCTGTCAATCCATGCATTGTACATTGCAGGATCAGGGCTTGAGTCCTTTTTTATATTTTACACATATTATGCACCATAAGAATTCTACTTGAAATTGTAAATTGTCCTCTGATTTTCCAGGCTGAAGACAAAAGCCAATTTTGAATTTTAAAAAATTAAACACTATATTAATAGGCCAGTTTTATGTTCCTCCATATCTCCAGACCTCTCTTTAGCAGTTTCACAAAGGACCGAGAGAAACGGACACCAAAAGGTCCCAGTCTCTAAGGACTGAAAACATGCTGGAAAACAATGAAAGTTTCGTCTCTCACATTTAATATCAATAAGAAAAAAAATATTAAGGGTGACGTAAAATATAAGCTTTGTACCGTACATGTAACCACATGTACAAACAACAGACGTTAGGAATAAAAGTAATTTGGTGTCAAAAAATAGTTGCTTGAATGCTACACTGTTTTGAGGAAATGCATGCAGCTAAAAGAACATGGCTAAGAACAGTCTAAAATATATCCACTGGAAGAATATTCTTCTAAAGTGCACCCATCTAGCTTGAATACACAGTAACTTAGTCTTGACTAATTTTTAAAAAACCAAACAAACAAGGAAAGCAGCCCCAGAAGTCTGACAGGCACTTAATCTGAAACACTAATAGGGATCAAATTCATTAGATAAATAATATGTTGTAAGGCAGAATGATTAAACAGACAAGAGATGGTTTAAAAAAAAACCCAACACTATTATTCACTTTATGGCTTATTCTACTAGAAAAATGTATGACTAGTTTAAGTTTACTCTACTAATAGTTTATGTAACTTTGTTTTACAAAATCTTATTTCTGACATAGCAGTAGTGATCTGTGACTAAGAACCTATGCGCTGTTCTGAGACTAACATACACGACATCTCTTGACCACATAACTGAAAACTAACAGTATTGCATATTTGTAAGTCACATCACAGGCCAGACGTATCACAGTTTAATGTATATAAATGTTGAAATGCTATAATATTTTTTAGAATATTGTGTCATACATGATTCTCTTCTTTACCAATTAACCCATTATGAAAGACATGTCACCAAGCTTACTTTGCTTCGTGTGCCTCCCCCTTGTGTTTCTGCCATAATTCCTGAGAACTCTCCAAGTTGAAGTGAAGAAATTGCAGATCACGCTGCTGTTTTACATAGATCTACTTCCAGACAGTGATAAAACAATTAGTCAAATTCTGAAGAACAAGGAAAATGATGTCATCTCACATTAATATACTGCTTTTCATCCCAAAAGATGTCCAGAGCATTTTACAAACCAACACTGATATTCAAACAATGTGTCTGATCCTGCATTTCCAATGGGAGTTTAGAGTAAATTGTAATGTAAGATTTGGCTCTATCTAGGACTCTGGGTTGAAAAACAGTAACTGTTTAGCATAATAAGACTTTATAGGGAAAGAAGTACAAAGCACTATATTTAATTAACACTACAGGGAAATTGTATAAACAGAATAAAAGATAGAGTGGGATTATGGTCAACATACACAAAGGGACTAACAATACTCTTTCAAAAAGTGCCATGGAATCTTTAAATGACCACAAGTGGTCAGGACATTGGCTTTAACTCTCTTCTGAAAGACAGCACCTCTAGCAGCACAGTGCCCCTTAATACCAAGTGAATTCACTTCAAAGAATCTGATTTTCCAAGATGGCTTTAATAGGAACTGTGGTGCTTGGCACTTCAGAAAATGAGGTCCATGCTTTTTAAAATTTATTTCCACAGATCATGACAAATTATTCTGAAAACATATTTTATTAAATATCAAAGCAATAAATGTTTAGTAGAGTTGTTATTTTAGTTCATGGTCAGTTTTTCTTATAGATTTATGCCCCAATTCTTCCAAAAATAATAAAAAAATTTATGCATGTGTTTATCTTTACACTGGGCAGGTGGGAATTGTCCCAGTGGGTGAAGCTGAGCACATGCATACATCTGTGTGGGATATGGACCTTATTTCTCACAACACCAAACATTTTGACATTTAGTCAAACTTTGACATGTAGTAATTTAACTTTTTGTTACTATAATCAGCATGTTAAAAAAACCCCCAAGGATTTATGCTATAGGTTTCTACTCATAAGCAGCACAAGATCTACAGAGGATCCATGATTTAGAAATAGTGAACAAAATTATTGTATTACTTAATTGAACTGTTAATTCTATTTATTTTATATAGTTCCATACAAACAAACGTTATTGATGAAAAGGAATAATTGTTATTGCCTTCATCAACACAGAAAAGAAATGCAATTGGGATCATACCTGCCGCAAACTGGACAGTTCTGTGTCAGTCCGGACTTGTTTAGATTTAGCAGATTGAAGAAGCTGATCTTGTCGATTTGCTTTCTCAACTGTTTTAAAAGTGTATTAAGACAATTATTTTCCCCATAGAAATCAAAGGAAAAAAACTAAATATAGCCAAGAGAAATCTCAAGGACATGCAAGAGAGAATGTCATAAAAAGTAATATTAACCTTAAAAATGTCTCAAGATCAACACGATACTTTTTCATGAACAGGACACTTTTTATAACTCATGAGCCAACTGAACAACATCCAGGTATGGTTTTTAACCTGAACAGGAACCCAACTTCGCTAAAATTTCTAACAATTTTTAAAATGATGTAGTATTACCATCACTCATTGGCTTATCTTTGTTTTTAGATTTTAAGATTCCTTTACAAAAAACAAACTCAGTAATAAATTCCAACTTTGTGTCTGTGTGGGGGAGAACAGCTGCTATTATGATTTTAAACATATGAAGGGCCCTATCAAATTCACGGCCATGAAAAATGCATCATGGACCATGAAATTTGATCCCCCCATGAAATTAGGTTACCCCCATTAAATGTGGGTAGAGAAGTGGCATGGATAGGGACTCCTACCATGTGCTGAGCACCAGCTCCTTGTCCCAGACAGGCTAGGGATGGGATGGGACTTCCTCTTCCCCTGCTGGGGCACCTCCCAGGGCCAGGTCAGACTCACCTCCAGTAACTTCCCCCAGCTGCAGGAAGCTCCACAACTGCTAGCTGGAAACATAGTTCTGAAGGCAGTGCCACCACCAGCAGTGCAGAAGTAAGAGGCAATACCACGACTCCTCTATAATAAACCTCGTGACCCCCTCATCCACTACCCGTTATTGGTTTGGGACCTCTATTGTTCCAACACCGACACTTCAGATTTAAATATCTGAAACTGTGAAATTTAAGATTTTAAAAATCCTATGACCATGAAATTGATCAAAATGGACTGAATTTGGTAGAGCCCTACATATGATGGATCAATGCTTAGCACAGATGAGATGTGGAAGGCAGGGGCTTAAAGCTCCCTGCAGCAGGAGACATAATCTGTTAGTCTTTTCAACCTCTACTATACCTTTGGAAGAATGGAAAAGCAGCAATTTGCCATTCTCTTAGTACTATTTTGCTTCAGTACAGTCACATAGTACTAGCTATACTCAAAAGCCAAGTGCACATGTCAAGAGGCACAATCAATCCTTTTTGTTATTCAATTCTTCATGTCAGAGCAGTTTAAACCAAGAGAGTTCATTAAGAGAGAAAAGCAGCCAAAGGAACACGCTCCCACTCTGCAACATTTGCTTTCTGTTAATGGGAAAGGCTGAAAGTGCTTAGCCCCAGCCATGTTGCAGACTGTCTTTTTATTAACTCTAAGGTTTAAGTTACAAAACTGCATAGAAAATGGTAAGAGAAAGAAAAATGCTAGTCATGTTTACCTGTGTTACTAACACATTAGATCTGAGGGTCTCAAACACTTTAACACAGAGACTGTCTTCTGGACCACCTATGCTCCCCCATTCACAATCCCAATAACCACTTTCCCTCCCATTCATGGTCACATAACATCCCTATGGCAACTACACAAATTGCTTTAGGCAAAAAGCAAAATTAGGAATATACTTTTAGCTTCTTTTAATGCAATTTATCAAGTGATAATAAAGGGAATGAGGCAGCCCAACGTGATAAGCCAGCTATATCTGGACCACCAGTAAGTGTTACACAAATCTGAGTGTGAAAACCTCTGACCCATCGAGAGTTGGGCACTAAAGCCCTTCACTCACCATTAAGAATTAGCTCATTCTTCAAGCAGTTGTTTTCTTGTTTGAGACGTATAATTTCTTCCCGTTGCTCATTATTTTCTTTTGTCTTTTCACTGAGGTCATCTTTAAAATAAAGTAAGGGTGTTCCTGAGTGAAAAGCAAACACTCTGATTTATAATGGATTAGGAGCCAGTTATATTACTTACCTTTTAACTTATTCATTTCAAATGTTAGTTGTTTCAGTCTCAGTTTGAAATCCTGCTTTTCTTTGTTGATACTGGATTCCCCCATCTTAGCTGCATGCAATGCACTTTCCAACTTTTTAAATTTAGAAGTAAATTCAGTAATGTGATTGGTTGCTTCAAGTATATCTTTGTCCTACAAAAATATGAAAATAAAAGCATTCTTCAATTTTTTTTCTTTTATCATTTATAGGTCTTGCCATTTTGTCTGGTAGATGCTGACGCAATAACAAAAGCTTCCCACTCTACTCAAAGTCTCATGCTGATCTGGAGAAGACTTGCTCTAAGATTCAGAAATGCTGTTTTCAGAAGTCCACTATACTTTCTGAATATATGGGTTTCTAGTTTGTTGAAGATTTTTCCACTTTCAGTCAAGTCAACCATTCAGCAATCTGATCAACAGTGATCACACCACATTAAATAATGGCATTGGCTTTGTTCAGATACTTTGGGCACACAGTGAGAAGATAACAGACGTTACCTTTAGCTTTAGCATTGTAATGAGTTCCTGTTCTCTAGCTTGTAACTGGCCTATTTTAGCAGACATCTCCAACACTGAACAGTTGAGACTTTGATTTTTCTCCTAGTAAATAGAAAGGAAAAAGTATCAACTAGTACGTAGTTACACTGCTACGAAATACACTTTTAGTAATTCAACATCAAGAGATTCTTTCTTCTGATATATATATGCACAACTCATTTAATGTCAAGAGAGAGGCAACATAGTTTAGAGAGTAGAAAATGGGATTTGGAAACCAGGCGCTCCTAAATTCTACTCCTAGTTGTTCTTCAACTTAAACTTGTGAAAAGTCACAGTGTATCTCCTCTCTGTGCATCAGATTACCTATCTCTAATACGAAGAGAGGTAGTGGCAGAATTTATAAATGACTTTGAAGATTTAAATCACTATTTAAAGAACACATTTTGGAGGGGAAAAAATAGGCCTCCTTTAAAAATGAATCAATGCCATTAACAGCTCACGTTTAAAAAAAATTAAGAACAAAAACAGGAAGAATCAGAAATTCCTAAATATTGAAACCCAAGTTTGGGAAACACTATTCCCAAGAGTTCCAGATCAAGGAAGAGAGCAGAGAATGAGGAGTTAAAACGAGAGACAGCAGAGGCAGCTCTGCATTGTTCAGCTAGTATATATCATAGGGCTAAATTTATGGATTTTCCATTCCATAATCTGCTCTAGTGATTAGAACAGGGGATTAGGACTCCTGCATGCTATTCCCAGCTCTTTCATATTATTACAGCCATATTTTACCCCCTCTGTGCCTCAGTTTATCCATCTGTAAAATGGTTATGCTACCACCTACCTACCTCACAAAGCTTTTGTGACAATGTTTGTAAAGATCTTCAGATAAGAGCTGCTATGGAAAAGGCAAAATATTACTGAACTATATTGTAATTGTTTTTTAAATTGAATTTTAGATAGCATTGTCGAACAAAAATACATTAAAATCTGCATTTTTATTAGTTACGTATCTTTAAACCAATGGCAAGATTTTATAATTCATGATAGTGACCTAAATTTAAAAGGATGTCTTTCTAAAATTGTTCATAATAAAATTGAAGTATTGCAGTTGGTCAGTGATTCAATGACCATCATAGCCTTGTGGCTGAAGTTTTGGCATCCCCTCACTGGTACGTGGTGCTCCCCAGAAGCCAGTCAAGTAGAGACGTCAATCACGAAACCTTATGAGAGTAATACCTTAACCTAGTGTTATTTGACCAAAAGACAAGAACAAAATAGAAGCCTAAAATCTGCAGAAAATATCCACATACTTCAGTGGAAGTTGCATGCACTCAAGGAAAGCAGGGTAAGGCCATTAATCAAGACCTACCTCCAGGGCCTGACAATGAAGAGTTGTATCTGTTGCTTTTTGAGACAGCTCCTGAAGCTTTTGTTGAGTGTTTTCAAGTGTTGTCCTACGATCATTCTGCTGAGATTCTAAGAGCTTTAATCTTTTCGTTAGTGTTCTTATCATCTCATTTCTCTTGTGTAGTTCATCTGTGAAAAGAAATCAAGTATCTATTATGAGCAAATAGGAATTTAAATAATGTTTCACACACCGTCTTTTAAAAAGGAGAAACACTTTAACCCAGCATTTTAAAGTAAAAAGACGTTTTATTCCAGTAATGGGTGCACAGTGGCATAATCCTTAAGCAGACACATTGATTTTTACCTGACATATTTCTTCCTTACTTAATTGTACATTGAGTTATCAATATAAATATGTATTTTATGTAAATGCCACACAGGTTTCTGGAATACCAGGTTATATTAATGAAGTAAATTTACAGTTCTTTAAAACAAAAGTTATAATTGTTCTCAGGTAATAGATTCTTTTAGAAGTACAAAGGATCTTGCTGGTTTTAGAGCCGCTATAAAAAAATCATCTTTTAATAAGCTCTAAAGAGATCCTCTGCATGGCATTCTAGTATTTCCATGGTAATCTAGAACACATGAAATATTCATTCCATTGTGAGATACCATTTGAACAAGGCTGAGGACACAGATTGCCCAAAGACTCGTTCTGTTTGGCTGGCAGTTCCTTCCTGATGATGTCACAGTTATGCACTAGTTCCTGATGTACAGAGCTGAAACTTCATGGCTGAAAATACACAAAAATCCTTACAGACACACACAAGGTTCAGGGAATGTGTGTGTGGGGGGAGTTAGTGAGTGAAGAGGTGAAAAATAGAGTACCCTGTGGGGCTGAGAGACCATTAGGGGTAATGGGGCAGCAAGGGACTGAAGGACAAAAAGTGACAGTAACAGTTTAAGATGCACCCTAAACATACCAGGCTGACATTTCAGCACCAGGTTGTGACTATTTCTGCCACTTTTAACTCCAAGATATTCAATAGATCAAATTAATTTCTTAAATCAAGGTAAAAGTGGCTCTTCGGCTATGAGTGTATCTCAGGAAGAGAAGCAAGATTTCTGTGGGACAGAAAGCAGGATGGTAAAATCCAAATAACCCAGGGAATATTTAAAAACGAGAATGCAAAAGAGGTTCAGAAAAAGAAATATTCCAGATAGCCAAGAAAAGGACAATCTGCTGCAGTTTATTGCTATATTAAAGCAACATTTGTAAGATATGATTTACACCATTATGTAATTAAATACTTTTGTTTTTCCTACATGTTTTATTATGTAATTTTTTTTTAAATGATAGCTTTCAGTAGTAAGGATTCATGGAATCAGCATGTGGTGTGAGGTGGAAAAGATCATCAAAATATCAAGTCCACCTCCTGTCAATCAACAATTGGACCATTTTAATACCCCTGAGGACATTGTCATCTCTGGAAGGATATGGACAACCATATTTAAGATGGAAAAAAATAAAAGAAAAAACCATCCTTTAAGTGCTGTAACATTGTTACACACACAGGGGGCTCTGCACTGGCACAAGCATCCACCCACATGAATCTGCTAACAGGACTGTGGCCTTCCACTGTGTAATACTTACTTTCTAACCTGCTGCACCGTTCTGCCAGAGTCAGTATTTTCTGCCGATCATCTTCCCAGGATAGTAGCTGTCTCTGATGCACTGCAACCATGTCATTGAGCTCCTTATCACGATCTTTCAGTTCTGCGATTAACAGCTGTAGTTCTTTCCTCTGTTTCTGAATGATGCTGCTATCAAGATCTCGGCTAGGATTCTACAGAAAGAAAACTGTTCAATCACATACAAGCAACAAGAAATTAATCACAAAACTATCTAATTAACGTGTTAAATCTTTATATAATGCTGTGAGCTGGTTGCTTGTATTTTTAGAAAAAACATTTAAATAAGTCATTTAAAATCACCAAAAATAAAACCAAGGAGAGCTGCAGAGCCTTCCTAAATTTCAACATAAAATCACAAAAACTTGCATTTTTATAGCTCAACTAACGCTAACATTTATATTGTAAAGCTAAATAGTAATTTACTTATAATGACCAAACTGAAAAATTCTAGCATTAGAAGAACAAAGAATTGATGTGACAATAATTACCCAAGCTAATTAATCTAAAATTAAACATCTTTTCACATCTGAAAATTAGATCATCTCAAATCTATTGTTTATACTTCGATAAATACACAAATAGTTGTCAAGAGTTAATAAAAGTTGGTGTAATCAAGTAAGAGAAATAAGATTTGTATACTCCCCAAAAATGCTGAACTATCTGACATTGAATAAAATAACTCAAAACAGTTTAGCCTCTGATCCTATCTAAGGCCTCAATCCTGCAAACTGTTAAAGACACACTTAATTTTACTATTGGTAATAAAATTAAACGTCTCTTTGAAGAAACTGTACAAGAATTGTAAGTATCTGTAAAATCAGGGTCTAAATTTACAGAACTATCTGCACAGACATTCATTTTTCTGCACTGGCACAGGTTTCCACGATTCTGCTAATGTTAGATTAAAGCATGTTACCCTTTTTCTTTTATGAAGATGTATAAAATAGAAAAGCATGATTTAGCCTGTTCTCCAGCTTACTTTGATGCATGATTTAAAGATAAACTAATACCTGGCAGTTTTGATTGAAGCTCTCTGCACTTCAATTAATGCTTTATTGTTGAATAAACTATATGCTACTTTTTAAAGAGTTGGTTTTTGTTGTTTTTTACCTGGGGTGAAGCTGAGAGTGGTACTGATGAATTCATAGGTATTCTGTGATCAGGTAATTCACCACTTACTAATGAGTCTTGATAAATATTTTCTACAATTTTAAGATTCAGTTTAGAAGCTGCAGATATTTAAGTGTTACATGCTTGTCCACCAAGACTTATTTGTACACTGAAAGAATTAAAAAAAACCCACAATGTATTCTGGTATAAGCATACTATGCAGTCATCCATTCACACAAAACAAAGATTTCTCTTTATGGGCTGCCAATAAATTCTTTCAATTTCATAAATTTCTTATGTAATACAATGACTCTTAACTCTCTCCATTCCCAGGGGCAACTCCCTGCCTGCTCCTAGAACCACTTCCAGGCCACAGTTTGCCATGCCTCCATCCTCTTTAAACCACACTTCTTCAAGGATGTCTATAAACCCTGTCCCCTGTCTTAAAGAAACCTTAACAAAAGAGACGTTTGGCAACATTAAAGCCAAAGGAGGCGGGTTTCAGACGATAATATTAAACACATCACTGGCATACGGTGCTTTTCGTGGGCAGAGCTCAAAGTGCTGAGCACAGGAGGCCAGTATCCATGTGTCCCTTTGACAAACGGGCAAACAGAGAGCGGGGAGCCACATGCTTGATTGAGATCATCCAGCCAGGAAGAGAGTCCGGGTCTGTGGCCCAGCGCAGTGCTCTCACCACTAGACCGCACTGCTGCCTAGCCTAGAGGCAGGCTACACCTCAGCTGGCAATCACAGGGCGGCTGCAGCGGGCTCAGCCCAGCAGCGGCGGGGTGGGGGGCTTTAGCCTGACCCGCGATGCGGAGCAGTCAGTTACCCAGGGAGCCGCTCGCTCTGACCCCGTCCCGGCTCCAGGGACTGCGGGGGGCCGGCCCTCGCCCCATAGCCCGCGCCGAACGCTGCGGCTCGGGGGAGACGCCCCCTCACGGGAGCCAGCGGCTCTGTCGGACGGGCCTTGAGGGCTCAGCAGAGCGCCCCGCCCCAGAGCCGGGGGCGCCAGGCGGGCTGAGGGGGAAACGCTCGCGGCCGGCTCCCCACAAGCCGAGGGGCGCCGTTACCGGCCCTGAGGGGGGGCGCAGCTCGCGGCGGGGGGCTCGGCTTGGAACGCCGCGCGCGCGCGTCGCCGAGCTCGCGGGGACTCCGGAGCCTGCAGCCCGTTGTGGGAGGGCCGGGGAAGGCGGCGACCTCTGCGGGGATCCCCCCCTTGCCAGTCACGTGCTGGGAGCCCCGCGGGTGGAGCGGGGGGGAGGGGAGGGTGCAGGCCCAGCCGCCGGTGTGAGGAGTCGGGACCCTCTAACCCCGCTACCCGCCTTCCTCGTGCCTCTAGTGACGCTCTCCCGGCGACCCTCCATCGCCAGCGGCCCGCCCCGACCTGAGCCAGGCCACACCTCCTCGCCCGCCCGCCGCCACTAGCCCCGCCTATCTGGGCGCGTCATACGGGTCGTGCGCGGGAACAACGGTTTCCCGGGTAAGTGCCAGCGCCGCCCGCGCGAGCGGTCGTTACTCCGAGGCTGAGGGTCTTGGTCGCGAGCACGCTTCGCCTCCCCAGCGCGCGCGCGGTTGGAACGCCTGATGATCCACGGCTGGGGGGGCGGGGCCGGGGGAAAGAGCGCGGAGGAGGCGGGGCCAGCCGACCCAGAGCCGGAGGTATCCATCCTCGCCCGGGCTGGGAGGAGTCTGCGCCTGCGCAGCTGGGTGCGCGCGCGCTCCCCTGGAAGTGGGCAGAAATGAGCCCCAGGCGACGTTGGCTGCAGTGGGTGCAGCCCCGTGGGCTGTAGGGACCGCCCTCGCTGTTAATGCAAAGCTAAAACGATGCACAGGGTTTGGACCGGCTCCCCCCCCAGGCGTTGCTTGCACTGGAAGTTGGGAAGTCTGAAGCAGTGGTTTGAATCTTCTGCCCCCTCCGTGGAATTGGAACTGATAGTGGTAGTTGCGCCATTACTGCCCTTGCTGCAGAGGGGGATGGCGAGCCGAGGGTACGTCTTCACTCATGGTGGCAAATGCGCTGCTGTCACATCAATCGACCCGGCTCGCTCCAGCAGTCAGCGAAGGCCCGCTCAATGCAGCCGGAAGTCGACACATTAGAACCACTCCAAGTGGTCTAGCACTGCAGCGAGGGGAACGTATTTCTCATCAGTGCTGTACAGCACAGCAAGGACACATGGCTAAGAGGAGTTACGAAGTCAATGGGAGTTATGCAAGCTGCTCGGCGTAGCTTGTGTAACTCCCGTGGACTGCTGCTGAATTTCCAGGTAAGTGTAGAGCTGGCCTGGGACATCTGCTTTTGCATAGCTTCGAGAAGAATTGTATTTAGACATAAAGGGCTACTTATTTCTAATCACACTTCATTTTATCTAATTTTATGATTCATGAAACTAGAGTCTTTTAATAAAATTTTTCTATTTTAGTACAGTTTAAGGATTGAGAACTATTGAGCTTTTCCACCATTGTCCAGTAGCTTAACTGGTGCCATTAAAGAATTATTGCAAACATATGCTTAGAACTGACTTCATAAAACACATCTCATAGAACATGGCACCTATAGGAATTTGCCCCAATGAGGGGTATTTTTATGAAGGTGACGAATATCCTGAACCTGGTAAAACAATTATAGCAGAGTAGTGGTTGCCTTGTCTGATATTGATTTAATTCATACAATGCCCTATCAGTTTCTAAACTCTGGCTTAAAATCACTTTCTCAGAGGAGCTTCAACACCTACTTTATGTTGCATGTCTGTCGGAGTAGCATCTCATTATTAAGAGTTTGAATATCTTTGTTACAAAGAAAAATTCCATTAAAACTCAAGTAGCTCTATCAGTTCTGGCCTAACAATTCAGACTATCCATGCCAGAACACTTAGCAGAAAAAGCTCTTTGGTATGAAGCTACTTATTTGTCACAAAGGTGTGGCTACAATAAGATGAAGCAACATTTTTCAAAATCAATACAATGCCTACATTGAAGTAATTTAGCCCCTAGAGGTGGTTTGGTTTAAACACAAGCTAGCTACATGCTAAAAATACTAAGAAATCAGTTTGATTTAAGTCTTTCTAAAGGTAATTCAGCTTTTATTACGAGTGACACAGAACCAGTTACAGTTTAAGTAGTATAAAGTTGAAAGAAGAGCTAGTGTGTTCAACAAGTTGATACATTTATTCACAATGCTGTATCCTTAAATTCCATTTCTTAATTAGCACTTTGAATTTCTAAATAAACATTTATCTTTAAGAATATAGTCTTGATTTGAACTCTATCAATTTTATGTTAGCAGAAACCAGAAGATAGATTTACAGATACTGCTTATTTCAGACTTGTATGTATTAAGTGAACTAACCACAAGAGCCACTATAGGGTTTGATTAGTATGAATCATGCAAGTCTTATTTTACAGTATGTCCTACATTCCTTCACTGTTCTTTGCTCCATCAACCCTTTTAATATTAAATTTAACAGATCTTTGGAACTTGTGACCCATTCTGATCTAACTTCAGCAGTTATCTACATTGGTGCAAATGAAAAGTGAGAATAGTTACCAGTGTAAGTACATCAAACTTTGACTCCCTCTTGGATCATCTGAAAGGGGGGAGTGATCAAGTAAGAACATACATTTTTACTGAATCAGATCTGAAAACACTTTACAGCTGTTTTTATTTTTGTAACAGAATTTAAAGAGACAACCTCCCTCGGTGAGGAACAATAACTTTATTTAATTAAATCTCTACCTTCATGCATGGAGCATGATAGAACCCCCAGTTGAACTTTGGCAAAAGTCACAACAAAAACAAACCAAGCAGCCTATACAGAATGGTGAAAATGCCATGGGTAAGGGCACCCTACAGTTACTGCAGAGTAAATGTATTTAGAAGCCTCACTTTGGCTCTGTCAATTATAACCATGTAATTAAATAAAGGCAGTCTTTCAAAATCACTTCTTCACTTCTCCAAGATCTTCAATGCTGTCATCATCAACCTAAAACAAACAGATACTACTTTAACTGGGAATAGAGTGTGTATCACTATGCCCTGCTGTGCTAGATTCTTTGCAGAGCTAGACAGTCACTCTCTGAAGGGCTTCCCATTTAAGGCTCTCACCCTGTGATAAGTTTTACATTAATGGATCCTGGTGTCCATACAGAGCCCCACTGAAACCAGTGAGGCCAGCCACAGAGTTCATTGCATAATAGGCACCTGCAAATGGTCAATATACAAGGGCAGACACACACCAATACAAATGTCCAGTTACCATTACATCAATATAGCCCAAACCACTTCTGAACCCTCTGAATCTTAGTCCAACTACTTAAACATTAACTAATTTCTCATAGATAGAACAGACATAAGCCTGAGAAGGAACTTGATCAGTTGGGGAGACATTCCACACACAAGGAACAGTGCAGAAGAAATCATGGAGATGTTTATGGTATCAATCCATCTAATTTCCTCTTCATCACTAATATCAAAAGCTCTTAGGAGCTGATAATTATGTAGTTAATGTATTTGGAAGACAGGGGAATACTTAGGTGTCATGTTCTTATGAAGAATTAGGTACTGTTTAGGAGTGGACATATCAAGGTAGACTACGGGGCCCTCTTAGTTTGGTATCTTACATTTCTACCCGCAGCCAAGGTGGAAATGAAAACAATTTTCAGAATCACAAAAGCATGGGCTACAGCCTCATGACTAGTAATTTCCATGAATTCGGATGTGATAAAAATAAGTCACATTTACCTCAGGCCACTTTTCCTGGATTACGTCAATAATGTCATCTGTAAAGTCCCCCTGAATTATGATTTCATCTTCTCCTGTTACTGAGGCACCGCAGGAGAATTTCTGAGCAAAAAACCTTTGTGCTTCCTTAAGATCAATTTCTGTTTATATAGAAGAAATTGATAGAATTATGGCATGGTCAGTCACACAGTTCTTCTCTAGGTTCAACATCCAAAATTTAAACCTGGCTTTAATTATGGAGATATCAGTAATATCTAGTTTCATCACAGTTAAGGCTGTGCCAAGGTTTCCTGTTAAAGCAGAATTAAGTGTGTAACATATGTCAGGACCCTTTATTCTCTGAAGTTGGCATAACCCTTCATACAACAATTTTAATTGTCTCTAATATTTCTGATTGATCTCTACAAGTTCCTACTCTTGGGATGCACCAATGATGCAAAGCTGCATGGGTGGAGCATCCCAAAAGTGGGAATGTGCAGAGCCCATCTCAGATAACTCTGGTTAGAGGTAGCCTTCATTTTTAGTACAATGACTTTTGCAGCAGAAACAATTAAGAGTGCTCCATTTTTAAAGCTTGATACTGGTTTCCTGAATTTTGGGTTCCCTCTAACACACATATGCATAATAAATCACATACAAATGAGTAAGTTTAACTGTGACCTCAGGGAAACAGATATATTTCACAGACATACAGCATGTACTCAGTGAAAGAGTTAAAGCTTGTCATTTCTGAGGAACTGGCATTCAATATGGGAAATAAAAGGAAGGTTAGTGTGGATGCTAAGATGTTTGTATAGTAAAACACAAATGAACTCAGGCTGCTCTGTGTGTTACTTGTGCTTTGCGTGTTTCATTGACTACTGACTGTATTACTAGGAGATTCACTTGACTGATTCATATTGAGTTTGACATACACAGCATGGGAAAGTTATACCCATTTCTTTACTAACTTTTAAAAACAAGTTGGAAATAAGGATTTTAAAGATAGTATTTCAAGCAGAAAGGGAACAAAAAAGGTAAAATAATATAATGAAAAGGGAAAAATATTTGAATGAAAACTGTTGACAATATCTTTTATTCTACTAAGAATTTGAAACTGGACTTTGGTTGTGACCAGATAAAGAACAAAAGATTTAGTAGTTCTTTACACCAATTAAAATAATTTATATAGCATCATAAATGTACACAGCACTTGACAAATTTACAGTGTGTTAGAAAAGACAGTGGCTATGTCAGGGCACAGAGAGAACTACTGATAGAATTGCTTGAAGTTGACTTCTGAGGAGAGGTCTGAAGAAGCAGAGACAGGAGCACAAAGAAACAGCAGGACAGAAGAGTGAAACCAAAAGCAGGAAGAGAAAGTGAATCCAAAGTTTGTTACTGATGTCTTTTCTGCTAATATGAACCAACAAAAAATGTTAAGTCTTGAGTTAACATAACTCAGTGGTCAAAATAATGAAGTATTCACTTGGCAAACTCACCAAAAGTTGCAAGGCCACACACTCTTGTGACATATTTCTTCTTTGCTCTAGGAATTTTAGCTATCGTAACTTTCTGTGGTACGGTCTTCTTTTTCTGTTTTATCTGACCCCTTCCACCTTTGAAATAGGATAAAGTTAAATCAGTATCTAAGTAACCATTTCATATGTTGCACTTGCGCTTCAGAAAAATAAGAACCTGAAATGCCAATTTTTTTCCACAGTAATTATGAAAGTTGTCATCACCCTTACCTCCATTTGTAAGCCTATATACATTCCCACACAACACTTAAAATTATAATAAACATTATATGTTGCTGTAGCTATGTTGATAATATGACATCACACAGTTGTCCTAATCATGCCATAAAAGGTACAATATTAATACATGGTCAGCTAAAGCTGTACCATTAATTCTGATTTATTGGTTAATATTGTCATCAGTATGACTAAAGGACATTAAGTATAAGCAGCATTAAAACATTACAGTTTCAGGGAACTGGACTTCAGCACTCAGTGTTAAAATAAATTTTGTATATTATATATACACACCTAGCCAATTATTGAATTAATTCCTGTATTAAATGCAGCATTCATAGCAAACCTTTGGTGAAATTCTCTCACTATCACAGAACTCACCCTGGATTTAGTGAGCCTTGCAGTACTAATGCAGGATACAAACTGTCCTGGTTTTTCAGCTTTACTGACGCCCTTTTATCTCACATAAAGATACATGAAGCTTTTAGACCAAGTTATTTGGGCCAGAGACTGCCAACTACTTACATCTTTGTACAGCACCCAGAATAGGGGAACCCTAGTGCTGAATGGGCCTTTTGGATATTACAGTAATATAAATGATTCATAAGTGGCAACAAGAAGTTGTGCTGTGGGTGAAGATGTTTAGTCTACTACTCAGTCAGTTTATCTGGCTTTTTTCAGCTCCCATATTCCCTTTGTCAAACTCTTTGGCCTTGCACACCCCAATCCTTTCTTAATACTTGATCCAACTGAGTCTTATCACTCCAATTCCTTGCACAACTTGAAATAGTAGAAAATTAAATGCTTATACTGTAAGAGTAAGACAAGTGCAGCACAATCACATAACCTCACGTATTAAATGAGCACAAAGAGTGTGTTTTGAGATTTGTGAATGAAAAGTGCTATGTAGTACAAAGGTTTGTTTTGAATATAAAACTGTCTGAAAAGAAACATGACTGGTTACCAAGACAACATAGTACCGGCAGCAAGATGTATAACTAAATAAAACATCTGCAGTCATGTTTGGCTTTAAACTTAAGTAGTCATTTATTAAGAGCCAAAAATACGTTTGGCATTTTACAGGCAAATATATATCAGTAACTCCAACAGTCTGATTATTTTAATTAGAAACAATCCAAATGAAGAGAAATCCATGTCTAATTCACTTGAAAATTTAAAAATTATGAAATATTTCTGGAAACAGTTTTACTAGTGTTGTCACTACAGTGTCCTTTCTTGGCAAAATAGTTCACTTACATACTTTGGATAAAGAGTTGAGAGTGCAAAAGTGAATGTTGTTAGGTTAACATTTATGGGGAGGAAGGATAAACATTACAGGAGGAAACTGATGCCAGCCTTACTCCAAATAGTGTATGTTATAGTAACAAAAAACCATTTCAGGATAAATTCATAAAATGCCAGTAGAGTAGAAACTTAAAAATACAAATGTCACTTAAAAAACCCCACAAAACTCTCTCTTCTGAATAACTGACATAACTACCTAAATCACCAGGAAATACAACTGGCATCTTATACGCCTTTGATATTGTTACTACCTTGACTCTTTTGCCAGGGTGCCTAACATTTTCAGTACTGTGCGAAATGTATCTGCACCAATTTGCATGCACAGATTTTGTTTTATGCACCATTACCTCAACCTAATAAAGTGGTGTTATAAAATGACCCAAAAGGTTAAGAAATTGTGCTAAAGTGCATTTTAGCTGATTGGAAGAGGACCCCACAGTCAACTGAAAGATTCCCCACACAGCATATATAAGACAGGTGCTGAGTTTATGGGCTGGATTAAATACCACAATCAACTATTTAGACCTTGCCTCTCTTTTGCTTTTTCTTCTCCTCCTCTTCTCCAGCTGTTCCCTGACCTTCTCCAAGACCAGCTTCTTGTTTCGGTGAATTTTCTTATTATAGAAAAATGTAAATAAAGGTTAACGAGTAGGACTCCCACGTCTGACAAATTGCATCTGCAAGATCATTCTGAGGCTTGGTAAGATGTTACTATAATGCCTATTCTATCAATGCAGTATCCTCTCTGCAGATACTTGTTCCATGTACAGCATTATATCACCACATTTGTACAAATAAGATGTCAAACATTAAGAAACCTTAACTTTAGGATACACTCACCATTCCAAAGTAGCCTCTCTATATAATAGTTTGTAGGAAAGAGAGATTAGCATCACCATTGTCATTAGTGTTCCAAATATGCGTTTCCACACTCAACATTTTCATCAGTAAAACTTCCTGTTTAGAATCCCAATTATTACTTTTTCATCTATGGGTAGTTTAACTCACCAGTCCAATTAATAGCAATTATTTGACAGAATACACCATATTCTCACCCATTAAAGATATTATTTTATTGCACCCAAAAGCGTACAAGGCCCTCACAGAAGCCATAAGACATCATAACTCCCTCAGGCAGTTTAGTCTAAATTTTAGACTTGCCATGACCAGAAAATGGAGATGAACAGTAAAATGGTAAGGAAGGTTAAAGGTTATTACAGTGGATCAGAGAACAGACATAGGAGAACATTCAATTTCCGAGTGTACTGCAATACAGAATTCTAACAGAATGTAGCCGTTTGTTTTTGTTTTCACATGCAACCCTCTGTCTTTAGGTCACAAGCCCTGAACAACTGGAAAAATACAGAAAAATGTTCTTACCTACAGTAAGTTTTGCAAATTCATTTGGAAAATTCTTCTCTAACCATTGTCTGCATTTAGCCACATCAGGCATGTATTCGCAGTACTAGGGGGAAAGACCACATATAAATTGTTAGCTAAGAAATTACAATATACACCACTAATACACAGTGAGAGTCTGATTAACAGACAAATTAGCAGCAAGTAAAATGCAAGCTATTTCTTCATTTTTCTTGGAGATGTGCACTTTCATTGATTAGCTGGCAATAAAGTTTGATATCTGCACTGTGGAGTGAAATGGAGCTGGTGTGTAAGCAGGACTTGTGGAGAACAGTTAGGACAGGATGTGGGGAAAAAAGCAGAAGCAAGTAGCATAGGACCAGCCTAGTTGATTAGTGATAGTGCTCTGCACCACCTTATGGGGAGATGCATTCAATTCCTCAGACCAACAGGACTGGGCAGGGCAAACTGTGAAGGCTGTCCATTTGCTACCCAAGTGGCTGGAGGAAAGTCATCTTGCATAATTTAGTGGTGTCTCCAAGAGCCGATTAAAGATCAACACTGACTGGTTCCAGGGGAGCACAGCACATTCTTCTTCAGACAGATAGTGGCTGCAGCATAGAACTTTAAGGGTTGAAGTACAGCAGGCAAAGAAGGGCCGCAAGAATCCCCATAGTTGGCACATGGAGGACCAGGTTGGGGAAGGAGGAGAATAAATCCAAACATAAAGTTAACTCACCTCTGTTGGCAAGGAACAGACTGGGGAAGGAAAAGGAAGAGATTATTAAGAAATTTAATTCTCTCCCCACCTATGAATTTTATATTAAAAACAATGCGTTTGTCATTTTAAAAAAATTGGTGACTTTTTCCTGCCATTATGCTGATATCTATTAACCACATTGCTCTGATAGCAACTTTGGGCTCTGCCCAGCCCTGAGTCACTGAAAAGGTAAATGTTGTACCCCTCTGCTAAATTTATCTGAATTTCTATCTACTAAATCACATCCTAAGAACAAGGAAACCGTCTTATCAACTATCTTATACTTTCCCCTATCCATTACATTCTGGTGATTGCCTTTCTCTACCACTGGATCATCCTGCCTACCTACACTCCTAGTACTGGATGTACTGAAATAAATTAAAGATGTCACTGTGACCATGCAATCTATATCCTATAATTCTGCACCTATTTTACCCTAAGGCAATGCATCTGTCTCAGTCTGAAGGTCCTAAATTCAAAATTCAGAAAAGGTAGACTTCAATCCATTACAGAGACGAAACCTGTCTCTGTAAGACGGATGGACAAAGCGATTCAATGGGTTTTTGCCCCTTGAGTCTAACAGAATATGCTGTTTTCAGGAATATACAAGCTCCGCAGTTTTTTCATATGCACTCTTATATTTATAAGTAATAACATCATGTCTGTATAATACTAATTCAAGAATTGTGCGGCTGGTTCTCTTGGAGCTACCACAGTCAAAATGTTGGTATATCAATTACAAATTTATGTAGCTTTTAGTATCTGATACTTTACATATAAAATCCTAGATCTGTGTTATGAGGCTATAACATAAAATGATAAAAAGCCAGGAAGTTTGCAGATGAGGGTGAGAAAACTTCCTTAACTCAGAGAGCACAGAATGACCACAACTTTGAATCTTCTCACTTGTTTAGCAATGATAAGAACGCCACTCTGCCATGAAGCAGCCCCAATATTCCAATCCTGGCCCTCTTGAGCTGTGCCAAACTAGGAATTGATTCCCTGAGGTACTCTAAGATGAGTGAAAACCAAGGAGTCCAAACACATTTTGATTTGTCATCGAACTTGAGATTTAGACATCGTTTAGATTTACTTTAAATGGAAACACCTCAATAGGGCTTTTGCTTGTCAAATCCTAAATATGTTTATAATGCTACCAAACTAAATCATCGTTTAAACCCAGGATCCAGAGAATGAAAGGCCAGTGAAATAGTCACCAAGCCCTTGCCTTGAAATTTGTGTTATTTTATTGAGGTCAACCAGAGCTTCCGTTTTCTCTTATTAGTCATTTGTTCAGACACTTTGCATTAGAATCAAGGCTCAGCATAAGAATAATCTCCATGGCCAGGGAGAAGAAAAAGGAGTGGGATGCAGAGCTTTCAGGCAAAATAAGGAGACACCACTTCTCCTTCAGGCAGAGGATATTTACCACAGGAAATTACTGGATCATCTAGTTATTTTTGCTACCCTAGAGAGAAGCCAATATCCAGGAGAGGGATAGAGCCCCTTACCACAGCTAGCCAATTTGGCAGTACTTCATTAAGATTATTCCTTATTGACTCGTGATCAGATTATAGCCTGAAACATCAAGTTTAATAGCAACTCTGATTATATATATTATATTTTGAAAAACTCAAAATTATTCAGTCCCTTTTTAAACTTGGCCATAATATTTGACTCTGACCTCATGCAACAGTGGATAAAGCAGGCACACCCAACAGTATAGAGAATTTCCTACTCTTAGTTCCAGCTTTATTAGTAGTATTACAGTAATACCTAGAGGCCCCAGTCAGGATCAGAGCCACTTTGTGATAAGCTCTTTACTCTTTTTGTACAGAAAGGATCTCTACCCAAAGGATCTCTATTTACAGTCCAAGAGTGATCCCAGTAATTTAAACAGAGTAACTCATTATTTTTGCATAGGAAGCCATAATCCTCCAGGACAGACTTGCCAATTGAGAAGACCTGTCTAATCCACCACAAATGCTCTAGATATACACTATGTGAAAGTACTTTGAATACCTATGCTAGGTTAAAAGTAAACACACACATATATCCATAGCACAAAGAATTACAGAGAGGAGACTGAAGAGGGCAAAAACTAGACCCCTCCCTCAATTCTGCAAGCAGAATTTATGGCTGGAAGTGGACCTCTCTATCATCAGCAGCACAGAGCTATTATTATTCATGCAGCACCAGGAGCATCATATGTAAGTGCCTCCTCAGCACTTGCCTCCACAGTAGAGGACCCGGAGGGGATAGTCTGCATCTGACCTGGCGTTGCTCCTTAGGTCTCCTTTGCAGTCAGGGACTGTGGACTCAGCTGTATCTGCTGCCATCTCACAAGCCTGCAGGCCAGAAGAGGAAAGAATTTGTAGTTAGGTTTTTGTTTTAAATTGTTGAAATACAGGAGGATGAAGAGTAAGTCATCTTCCCTAACGTGCCCGTTTTAGAGGGCTGCAGAGGCTACACCTCACGTAGCTTCAAGGATCGGGGGAGAAGAGAGCAACTGCAGAGAGCGGTCATAGTAAGAAAGATGGGATAACTAGGAAGGGAGAAATAGGAAACAAGAAGATATGGGGAAACGGTCGTGAGTGCAGAAAGGATGAGACGTAAGGAGGGGCATAGACACAGCACAAAAAGGAGGGGTGTGGACGTGAAACACACAGACTGGGGTGGGGTGGGGTGACGCGAGATATGGGGTGCGGTGCCCTGACAATGGACACGAGCGGTGGGTGCGCTGAGGGGGGCTGGAGGCGTATCAGGAGGTGGAGTGGTTAGAGTCGGCTTTAGAGGGATGGGGGTAAATTGGGGGGGGGGCTCGTAGGAAACGTGAGGCGGGCGGCCAGTGGGAGGCAAGGCGAGGGCTGGGCAGGCGGATGGGGAGAAGGGTGTCTGGCGTCCCTCCGAGGGGTCAGAGGGGAGGGGCTGGAGAAGGGGGAGGGGGCAGACGTTGCCGGGGAGGGTGTCTGAAGGGGTGCAGGGGGAGGGCTGAGGGGTGTCTGATGGCGCGGGGCACTGGGGGAGGGGTCCCCCGGGAGTCCCCGCGCCGCGGTCATTACCTGGCTGGCCCCTCACGCTGCGGTCTCGGGGGGAGGGGGCGGCTCCTCCTGCTGTGGCCAGCGACCCCAGCACATGCAGCTTCCCGACCGGCACCGCGAGAGTTGCCAGAGCGCCGCCTTATCGCGAGAGCTCGAGGCGGGGGAACCGCCCGGCGCCTCCCATGTGACGTTGAGAGGTTGGTGCTGAGCCACTAGGGCCACCGTACGGTGAACGGAAGGGGGACGTGTTTGTGCGCCTGGAGGGGCGGCCCCCCGCTGTCCACCCCCGAGGGAGTCAGCAGGGGGCGCTCCCTCCGCGCGCCGCAAGGGGGCGGAATAGAGGCGCGTGTTCGCCAGGCTACGGGACCGCGGCGGAGCCAGTTTTTGCCGCTCAGAAGCAAGCGCCTATTTCGCCGCCTTGCGCGGGGCTGGGGGAACGGTCCGGAGCCGGCAGCCATGCCCCGCTTCGCCCAGCTGGTCATGGGCCCGGCGGGCAGTGGGAAGGTGAGAGCGGCCGGCCCCGCCCCGCCCGGTACCCGGGGGACAGTGGGGATAGCTGGGGACAGGGTTAACGGGGTGTGGTGGGGTAACGGGGTGTGGGGGTAGCTGTGGGGGGTAACGGGGTGTGGGGGTAATTGGGGACAGTTAATGGGGTGTGGGGGTAACGGGGT
The DNA here is from genome assembly GCA_007922155.1 of Mesoclemmys tuberculata. Taxonomy (NCBI): domain Eukaryota; kingdom Metazoa; phylum Chordata; order Testudines; family Chelidae; genus Mesoclemmys; species Mesoclemmys tuberculata. Next base: position 10,255,920 of record ML675640.1, read on the forward strand.
AATGGTGTGGGGGTAATTTGGGACAGTTAACGGGGTGTGGTGGGGTAATTGGGGTGTGGGGGTAAC